>JAVXUP010000114.1:0-600000 GCA_033070095.1 Escallonia herrerae
GTGGTTATACAACGGAAGCTCCAAGAGGGTTTATGAAATGCTGCTTCAAAGAAATGGTCTTTTTGTAGGATTTCAAGTAGAGAAATAGCTAGTCTTTTAAGAATGGTTGCGTCCTCTCTAAACCTCTACAAGATTAAGATGTTAGGTGATTATAATATCATGACTAGCTAAATATACAATGAAAACTTTGGTGCGGGGTAGGTGTTGTGGTTGATATGTTCCTTATTGCTTTATATTTGGGCAACTTCTTAGCATCGTATTTACAAATGCAGTGGAGCATGAAAGATTGGTTGAGGCATACTCTGCGGTTAACCAAAAATTGCAGCATTCTCTTCATGAAGAGGCTTCTTTGGAGAGAACCATTCAGGAGCAGAAGGTTGTCATATTTTTGATATCAGCAAGGATACAAATTTTTGTCTTACGTTTGGTGCTCATAAGTATTTTTTCCAGGCTGATTTGAGGAGGCATGAACGTGATTACTCTTTAGCTCAGAAGGAGATTGCTGATCTTCAGAGAGAGGTGATGGGATGAGCATGTGAAAAGTGATGATTGTTTAGTTATTGTGTTTATTTATCATTTTTGTGTCTTTCCCAAGTTTGTGGTCAATTCTAAAGTTTTTGCTGGTAGATGACTTTGGTTATTGTTAGAAAGATAGTTTTGAAGCATCTACAAAGTGTAAAAAATTGGTGGACTTTGTTGGAAGCGTATCTAGTAGTATCACGTATGATGTATTCACATGGCTTTCAAATATCATAAGCAACAGCTTCATTCTTCACCTTTTTCACTTTTCACTCATTCTTCGCTTTTTAACAGATTACTGTGCTCCTGAAAGAGTGTCGTGATATACAGCTTCGCTGTGGATCCACGGGATATGACCTTGCCAGTGATAATATGACAGCTCCTTTTGTTCAGTTGAATGCCTTTGATGCTGATGATGTTATTTCTGAGAGCTTGGTTTGCATTCTTTTGCTTTTTATTCATTTGTGTCTATCAGGCCTTTCCCCTTGAGGAATAAAGGAAAGATGTTTAAATTTGCCTATTTTACTTGAATAACTGGTACAGTTGACCTTCAAGGATATAAATGGATTGGTTGAGCAGAATGTTCAGCTTCGAAGCCTTGTTCGAAGCCTTTCTGACCAGATTGAGAACAAAGAAGTGGAGTTGAAGGTTTTATCGAATATTCCTTTACATAATGCTTCTGTTTGTCCAAGAGGCACTGTTTTGCTCAGGAGCGCTTGCTTGATAATCAGCTCTTGTGTTTTTTTTTTCCCCGAAATTTTAGGAGAAGTTTGAAAAGGAGCTCCAAAAACATTCCGATGAAGCAGCATCCAAAGTTGATGCAGTATTAGCTAGAGCAGAAGAGCAAGGGCAAATGATTGAATCACTTCATACCTCTGTACGTTTTCTCCAAGGGCATTGAGTTGCAGAAAGAAAAAGCATCTGTTTTTGCTATTTTGTGTATCCTGTGGTAGACTTGCAAGTGTTCTGATTTTATCATTTTTCTATTTTCTTTTGACATTATCATGCTTGATGGCAGGTGGCAATGTACAAAAGGTTGTATGAGGAAGAGCATAAACATCAGGCCTCTTATGCTTTTCCCCAAAACACATCTTCAGGTTCACCTTCAGCTTTTGCCTTATGTAATTTGTATGATGGTTGTTAAGGCTACTCACCATGCATTAAGACAAAATACTTTCGAAGTGCTTGCGTTGGCATAAAACCCTGTGTATGCAAATGGTGTGCCTTGCTGTTCCATAAGCATCTAAGAAGCTCCAATTCAGACTTGGTATCTCCTAAAATATGGATTAAACTCTTGTGTGTGCCTAACAACCAGCTGTTGGTTTCCAAGTTCGTTGTCAAATTAATTATTGTGCGCAAGTGAGGCCTCTAGGTTTTAACAACTTCAAGAAATTTGACCTGCTGATTTTGATGTATTAAAACAAGATGTATCAATATATATCTTGTTAATTTTTCAAATTGTTGGAAGAAATGCTTGGCAAGTGTTGGTTAGGTGGGGGGATGGTGTGGAGAACGTGTCAACTTCAATGTAGACAAATATGTTTGTGCACCAGAATACAAACCATTTTTTTATTATTTCATGTCGGGAAATTATATCCATTGGAGCAGTTTTCCGTTGTCAGCTTCTGTTTCGTTTAGCTGAATGAAAGGACATGGGCTTAAGGTTGGAAATGTCAAGGGTGTGGAAGCAGAGTCTTCTTGTTTCGTGAATCTATTAGAGTTGCATTTTCTTCATGGCCATAAAATTAATGGCAAGGGGATATGGAGCTAATTATGTTGTAAGGGTTTCTGGTTGGCATCTATAAGAGTGAGATATCTCATGTTTAAAATTTGTAAAAATGCAAGAGGACAGCATTTGAGATGGGAGGTGGGAGTCCTTGGGAGTTGATGATTGTTCGATTGGTGGGACGGAGTACTGGTCGAGGGAGAAGATAAATGAAGCTTCAACGGGACATGATTTGTAGGACGAGAAAATGGTTATTTCGCATCAATTGGGTTTTTAAGGCTGTGCATTTACTGTATTTATGGACATAAATATGTGCTTACTGCAAGTTACAATAAAGTGATGCGAAATCCTCAAATCATGTTCTAGTGGGGTTCTATCTTGAGTTCAGGCTAGGTGACCTATTCTTATAAATGTTTAACAGATCTTGAAGAGCCAAGGGTTGTGGATTGGCTAAGATTTGTACTCACTTTTTTCATAGTATTAAGCATTCATAGTTGATAGAAGTTGGACGGCCATCATTCGAGCCAAATGAGTCTTGGACTTCAATTTTGGATGGAACAGAGGATGGTATCCTAATGATGGGATGCTAGCCTGATCGACTTAGTTACCATTTCTAGTTTGGTATCTCAACTAGATTGGCCAATTGTTGAAGGCTTTGAGTAGGGATGCTCAATATACAGAGTGGGGATGAAGGTGAGGTAGATTTCAATACATAGTAATTACCAGGGGCATGTCATTTTGGACTTCCGCTCTAGGGCCTTTTTTTCCTGTTGGTGGATCCTTGTACATGAGTAAACGTTTGTTGTCATGCTCCTGAAATTACGAATCACTCGGGGATCTAGTTGACACTTGAGGGGTTTGAGCTTTGGGTGACTAGGATGTTGATTGTAATGGTAATAATCATGATGCCCATGGCTATGGTGATAATAATGATCCCAATTGTTTTGTATTGTTGTATCTTTCTTATTATGATCGCCATTATTAGGGTGATGCCAATGGCTTATATTACTATTTGATTCTTTTAAGCTTGAAGAGATGATTTTTAAAAAACCTTGAAACCTGGACCCTGTTCTAGTTGGGAACCACGTCTGCCACCAAAACTGAGCGTGAATTCCTTCTTCGAGTGCGTAAATGTTTGCTAAAAAGTATGTAATGAAGATGTCTCTGGCCAAGTGCACTATCAACTATTCAACTATGCCTATTTTCTTTGAATTTGTTGCCAATCTTACTCATTTGTCAATATTCTTCATGGTTATCTTTTATTTTCCTTTTCTCTTTTGGTTAAAGTTTTGTTATCTGTCGCCTTTCTTTCTATACGTCCATTTAATTACTTGGTTGTTACAGAAGGCAGGAATGGTGTCATGCTTTTGCTTGAAGATTCTCAGGTAGATCTAAGGGTTGGTTTCTTTTGGAAAATGTTAGTGTCAGTTGTTTTTACTTCTTGTTTCCAACTTATTTGTTCTGTGGTACAACACAGGAAACTGGCAGAAAGGCCCAAGCACAGGCTTCTGCGCGTTTGAAAAGTCTTGAAGAGGACTTGGAAAGATTAAGGTATATTTATCATGCCATTTTTACCTTCTTGCTATCATCATGTTTTATATCTCTCTCCGTCTGACTGGAGAGACAGACAAAAGTAAAAGAAACTTGAAGGATGCTGTCCGTACTTGCAGGAGTATTTCGATTTACCAATAAACTGTTTCGGATGATATTTGGGCTTTAATTTTGAAGCACATGTACGCTGCTTTTGGTTTTTCTCGCTCCTTTTTGTTTTCTTTTCCTCTTTGTTTGGAGGAAGTTTTGCCCGGGAGAGGGTGGGAGATATCCATCTTATTGATATGCTTGTTTCCTAATAGCTTTAGCTTCTGAGTCAAGTTGCTCTCATCACTATTTTCACAATTGTAATGTTCATAGATCAAACTTCATAGGTCTAGGTGATATTCTGTCTGTTGTCAGCTTACAATTTGTGTACATTCTCCTGCTGCTTTGCCATCAGGAATGAGATTATATCACTAAGATCCCAGCGTGACAAGTTGGCACTGGAAGCGAGTTTTGCACAAGAGAAGCTTGATAGATTTATGAGAGACTTTGATCATCAGGTGAACTTCCTGTCAAACTGCTTTCTATTCTGTCTCCCTTTCTCAATGTTTTACGAATGGTGCATTGATCTTTTCTACTGCTGATGATGATGCATTGCATGATAGAGAGATGAAACCAACGGTGTTATAGCAAGAAATGTTGAATTCTCACAGTTAATCATTGACTACCAAAGAAAGTTGCGCGAAGGTTCGGAATCTGCGCAGGCTGCTGAGGAGCTTTCCCGAAAGTTAACTATGGAGGTGAATTAGTTTATTGAGATCATTGCAAATGGTTCTTCACGACCATACCAAAATGTGTTTATGATGTGTCACAGGTCTCTATTCTAAAGCATGAAAAACAAATGCTGTTAAACTCTGAAAAGCGAGCCTGTGATGAAGTTCGTAGTTTGTCTGAGAGGGTATATCGGTTGCAGGTATTTTTCGTTTTGAATTTCTTCCAGGCACTTCTAATTTCCTAACAATAATTTGAGAAATTTCTTCTTATCCTTCATGTTCTTTCACTCATGAGCAGGCTACGTTGGACACTATTCAGAGTGCAGAGGAAGTTCGTGAGGTAACCCATTTGGCATGCCAATTGTTTTGAATGATTGATTTAGTATCATGCTGTTTTTTGATTACTTTTTCATCGGATCTGTAGGAGGCCAGAGCCACAGAGAGCAGAAAACAAGAGGATTATATTAAGAAAATTGAGGTATATTCTAAGTTCCTTATTTCTTATGGGCGAAATCATCGACAACCCTGTCTTTATGCTTTTATTAATTGATCTAAACATAAACAGAGAGAATGGGCTGAGGCGAAAAGTGAGCTTTTACGAGAGCGTGATAATGTTCGAAATCTCACACTCGATCGTGAAAGTGCTATGAAAAGTGCCATGAGGCAAGTTGAAGAAATGGGAAAGGAATTAGCTAATGGCTTACATGCTTTAGCCGGAGCCGAGGCCAGGGCTGCTCTTGCTGAGGTCTTTACTCTCCCTTTAGGTTATTGGGGTAAATATTTTTTGGCTTTTTAATTTGAGCTTCCAATAAGAATTTCTATTTAGGCCCGATGCTCTGATCTGGAGAAGAAGATTAAATCTTTGGAAACCAAGGTACTTCCAAAATTCTTATTTTTATGAAATGCTCCTGAATAAACCATCCAGGTTTAATATGAAACATGTACTGAATTGTTTATCAAGCACTGTATGGCAGCATGGCTTAAAAGCTTGATTATCTTTTCTTTGTCGTCATCTCTGAGGTGCTATTCTGCTATGTTTTTGAAGCACAAGGTTTATGGGTGTATAATTTTGCCGTAATTGTCACTCAATTTTAAATTATTTTTTTGTGTTTGACTTGAGTTGCATGCCATGGGCGCTCGTTGTAACTGTAATGGCAGGAGTCTCGTGCATGAGGCCACACTTTTATGTTAGATATATTTTGCACGTGTTAAACCTGAATGATAGTGTTCTGCACATATCTGGAACTATATCTGATGTTGGCCGGTTAATTGCAAAACGTCTGTGACTTTGGTTTGCTTTATTTTTGGGCCGTTAGCAAAATTTTTGTCTTGCAAATACTTGAGAGTTTGCCATATCTGTGGCTGGCTATTTGACAATTAAATTCCCAACGTTTCTAAGTGCTCCTTTATGCAGGTTTATCAGAAAGACGATGCTTCTGGACCCTCCCCCTCTTCAGCTAATGAGGTTTGTCTCATCTACTTGGTATTTCAGTTTGCCTTCAACCATCTTTCTGTGAATGTAAATTCACATTCATTTCGCTTCCTATAGTGTTACCCCTGTTAAACAATGATGAAGAATTGTATATTTACTTTGATTTTATCACATAGAATGTGCCAAAGGCTTTTGATTTGGCAGTTACGCTGTATTCTTGAAGTTGAGAACAAGTCGACCATATTGATATGGCTCCAGCTATTTCTTTAGTATTGGTGACAAACCATGTTTGAGCCCTTCCCATGATTAGATTTACCTGTGTAAAAAATTAGGTTATTTCCTTATTCTGTAAATTGATTTTTGATTCGACTTACCTATATTTCTACTAATTTAATACAATCGGAAAACATCGACATAAGCAGCTGTGTGGTTGTGCTACTTTCATTGTATACTATGATTGGTGTTATCATGCTTATGAGTAGAGTGATCTAAAGAAGTAAACAGCATGTAATTTCTTAATCTCTCGATAGCATTCTGATGCTGCGGAGAGAAGTAATTACTTGTGAGGCAAAGTAGTAGTAATTCTAGGAATACGTAGATATTTAAGTTATTGCTTGTGTGGTAAATTAGGAAGAATATATTATAAATCGGAGAGGAGTTATTACTTGTGTGACAAATTAGTAGTAATACTAGGAATATGTAGGATATTTAAGTGTCTTCATGTGTAAGTCTTGTTAAGGTAGTCTTTTAATTTGGTAGGTTTCTTGATTTCAAACTAAAACTGGAGTAAGTTTGACATGTTTAACTGGTTCAGGGTATTCTGGTTGCTTCTTCTAAGAATGTGATACTCTTTTTTTGACACAGCGTTGTGGTATCTCTTCTAAGATTCCTTTGTAATTGCTTTCAGTAAGTTTTTCTGAACACTTTTGCGTGTTCTTGGGTCATTCTCCACACTGAATAAAGCGTTAGGCTTGGTGGCTAATATCACATCTCAAGGTGCCTGGGTGTTATTCTTGGTTAAGCTACCCATTCTTTGACAATCTCGGCCCTATTCCTTACTCGTTAATGGTGCTACATTATTGAAGCTACCAATTACTCCTTACAATGTCTGGGAATTTTTACCTTTAGAGAGGAGCAGTTGGTAATACCTTGATCTTATGTCTTAGGAAAAAAGGAGTGCTTTGCGTTTTTTGCATCCACTATCTTGAGTTGTGTCTCTCAGTTGCGAGTGGTGCTTTTAGGATGTGGGAAATTGATTTTTCGTGAACAAAGCGTGCTTTGGGGATTATTTTGTAGCCTATCTTTTGCTCGTCGAATCTTTTGAAGGGGTATCACCTTATGTTTGGGTTGGAGATTGTTATAGGGGGACTTAGGGCATGCACCAGAAACGATTGTTATGAGGAATTAATCAATAGTTATTGTAGGTGAGTGCATAACTTTTAGATTTAGGCATGTGATTAAGTGGCCTTCTTTTTGGACAGTGGTACTAAGTTCACAGAAAACGCCACATTTCGAGTTGATTATGCCCTTAGGACTGCATATGACCAGGAGCGGAAAAAGAAATGCACTCCAGGGGCTTCCTCATGGAGTATATCTCATAGGCGACTTGAGCTCATCTTTTCTGTTTATGGGGCTTTGTTTCCTCTAGGGTAAGGTTGTTATTTATCTCCCCCCACCTCCCTTTTCTATTGTATCAGGTTTCAGCTTATGTCCCTCCCCCTGTAATTTTGGTCCTAATAAAGAGGTAGGGCTCCATGCTAAACGCCCCATCGTAAGAGGCGGTTTAAGGAAATGACTTAGAAATTTGTTAATTGCGAGTTGAGGAAAGCTACATATTCACTAAGCTTCCTTAGGCTTTGGAACCGACCGGTCGACCACTAATGGTGACTCTTACTTTGCCGACACCATGTCTTCTTTTCTTTCAACCTGCCTGCAAGCATATAACGTAAAAGGACCTATGGCAAGCCTCTGCTCTGCTGTCGATTCTAACTAGCACCTTCAAACAAGTATCTTGATCAAATGATAGGAGGGGATGCTATTCGTCATGCTCGGTAAGCAAAGCTGTATGGACGAAGGTCTGGAGTTGGTCCAAGATTTACCACATTGCACCATCTTAGCGCATAAGGAAATTGTTAATCTGCGTAGAGTGGCCTATGCCATTGGTGTCTTTGGCTTTATGTAATTGTTTCTTTTGCCACAATGATGCGCACAATTGAATCCGTAACTACTAAGTAAGTCTGTATGTGGTGTTGGATTTTTGATGTACATCTTTTCAAAGCCTTATCATTATTGGACAAAAGAATCAGATGATTTGCAAGTTGACATGTTATTGTAGCCTAAGGGCTCATCTTCTTTATGTGTCTTTGACTCTTTTTCTTCAAGTATCTGTTCACTGTAGAGCATAGATTCCTGCTGTATCGTCCATGTCGCAACCCATGATGACCTTATGTATTAACATTTCCTAGTAGTTTTGTGACACTTCGGCTTCTCATCTAAGTATGCCAATGCAAAAGGTCTGAAGGAAGTGATTTGGAAAATTGGACTCTGTTCATGATTTTATGTTCCCTGTAATTGTTACTTGCATTAAATTTAAAAGTATTCTGATCAGTACTTTGTAGTTTATATTCAATTTAAACCTTCGTGTGACCAATATTCGGTTAGGCTGTTGCCGATTTGCATACCACAAAAGAGGAGATTGAAAAATTGAGAGAGGAAGCACAAGTTAACAAGGATCACATGCTGCAGGTATTCAGTTTGCGTGGTGCGAATAGTTATTTGCATAACAATCTTGTGGGGTTTACCGTTTGAATTATGTTATTCTTTTCAGTACAAAGGTATAGCACAGGTGAATGAAGCTGCATTAAAACAGATGGAAGTTGCTTATGAAAATTTTAAACTTGAGGTACGTTGGTTTTTCATTGTTTGTAAGAGTAAATGCATAACAAGAATAACTGCTGATTAACTTGTATATGTCTCCCTGATTGCAATCATAGGCGGATAAAGTAAAGGAAAAGCTCGAAGCAGAACTTCTATCACTTCGAGAGCGGGTAAATGAACTTGAGAAAGAGTGTAGCTTAAAGACCAAAGAAGCAGTGTCTGCAGCTGCAGGGAAGGAAGAGGCTCTTGCTTCTGCAGTATCAACAATTGCCAGTTTGAAGGAAGAAAGTTCAGTTAAAATGTGAGTGTGACCTATGTTTTATAAGTGCCTGGTTAGAAGATCTTATACGCATCTTTACATTATTATCTTACATATAGGTCCGAGATCATGGTTTTGGAAACTCAAATTTCTACCATGAAGAGTGATTTGGAGAAAGAGCATCAAAGATGGCAAACTGCTCAAGCCAATTATGAAAGACAGGTTGCTTTTACATCGTTGGCTTCTGTTTCTTTACAGATACTTTTTCCAACTTTTAATACAAATTTCTTTCAGCAAACTAAGCATATATAATCTAATTTCTAGTTATATATTAGTGTTATTTTTATGCTGCTTTTTTCTCTATGATGTGTTTTGGCTCGACGATATATAGCCGAAAATATTTTGTGGCCCATATGAATGAAATGGAAATTCTAGTTCAGTGGAAGTCAGTGGCCTCGCCCAACCTTCATTTTCCGTGCTATTGACAAAATTATAGTGAGCGTCATTTCTAATGGTTTTGACCAGTCATAGTCCTATAATGCCTTTGATGGATAACAGTTTCATCATAGCCATCTGTAGTGTTGCCTTGTGCTAGATATCAAGTGTTAAACTTGTTGACTTATTTCAAAGTTTTCTGAATGGATAATCATGCCTTTTGAAGTTCTTCAAGTACTGAAATTATTAAGCAAAGCCTTAAGAATACATTACAAAGTTTACTGAGTAGTTATTCTGATCTTAAGCATTAGCTCCCTCATTATTTCGTCAACTTGTCATATGAACCATCTCAACCAATATTTCCTCGATTTGTTCCCCTTCTTTGAATATCCTTATTTCTATTTTTCCCTCGTTTTGTGGCCGCCTCTTGAAGCACGGGTGCGCCAATCAGAGGGAAGCACTGACATCGGGTGCGTTGAGCGTGGGTGCCTGGCGGTTGCGGCGTGGGTGCCTGTCGGTATTTTTTTTATTTAATTTCCTAAATGCTGGGTGCGGATTAGGTGCGGATAGGATACGGATTGGGTGCGGGTCGGATACTTATGGGTGAAAACATAATTTTCGAAACAACTTTTGGGGGTCAAGATATAAAAGATAAGTTTTGGGGCTCAAATCAGAAATAACATAAGATATTTTGATATTTTGAGGGCAGATCTGAGAGGAGGAGAGGGAGAGGCCACGAGTGTAACCACCCCCGCGACCACCAGAGACTCCGACAACCACTGGCGACCACCCAAGAGATATCGCGTATTAGGGTTTTCCGATAGAGAGGAGACTGGTGAGAAAGAGAAGAAGAAGAAGAAGAAGGGGGAAGAAGAAAGGGAAGAAGATGGAGGAGGAGGAGGAGGAAGAAGAAGAAGGGAGAAGAAGAAGAAGCCAACGGTGGCCCACGTGGGCTGTGATTCCAGAAGCCATAGAACATGAGGAGAACTTTGCTTACTATTATCTGATCCATAGAGTGTCTTTTGACGGCTGGATTCAATTTGCTATATAAGTTAAGTACTCACTTATTATTAAAATTAACCCAAATACTTCAAAGAAATAGCAGTAATGCACATACACACTTTATTGTATTCAGCTATGCAACTTCAATATTTATGAAGAAGCCCATTAATCTTAACAAACTCATCACTTGAATATATATATATATATATATATATATATATATATATATATATATATATATATATATATATTGCCGTATCCCTGCCGCACCCATATCCTATTATTTTTAAAATGACGTATCCACAGACGCACCGGAGTCCATGCTTCCTAGATGGCCGCTCATCCACCTAAGCACTTGCATTTTCAGCTACACTCATTTTCTCTGTATTTTGTTTCTTTTTTGTCGAATTTCCTTAACTTTATGACATTGCTGGGCTCATTCCCATCTGTAAAACTTTCCCTTCAGATTGAGTAGATATTTTGAATCAGACAGCACTCCAGAAGTGGACCCTCACTTCTCTCCCTCCTTGTTCACTATTGGTTCATGCTGTTTAAAACTATCCTTGCCCATTATGTTTACTTCTCTCCTAGACCTCCTACTCCTCCTAAAATTGCAATCCAGTCCTACCTAAGTATCATCCACCACAGGACCTCGTCCTGAATCTTAGTAAGCTCATGTGTAACTAAAGCAAAAAAGGTGGACTTTTGAAGTCCAGTTGTAATTGGGAGTTCACTAGTTTACACTAGAACCCATATTCTATGGTCACCATGTGGAGATGCTTTCGCTCTTTCTAGATATCTCCAGTAATCACGTAATCATAATTGCTTTCGTGGATCTCTCAGTCTTGAAACCAAACTGATATATGATATTTTAGTCTCTTTCTTAGTCCATGCTGAATCACCCTCTCTGGAAGTTCCGTAGCGTTATCTCCTGTAGTTATTGCAAGTTTGAAGTTCGCTTGTCTCATGTAACAACGAATTTGTTGGTGTTTTATAACATCGATACTTTTTGTTTATTGTATAGGTTATTCTTCAGTCAGAGACTATTCAAGAGTTGACGAAAACGTCGCAAGCTCTGGCTTCATTGCAGGATGATGCTTCTGATCTCCGAAAATTGGCAGACACGCTGAAAACTGAGAATGTATTTTTTTTGTTTCCCCAATTTGTTATTCTGCTTAAACATTTTGATTTTTTCTTCAATTTCTACCTTTTGTGAGGTTTGTAGTGTTCATATTACTCAGTTCTTTTCTGTACTTTCGGAAAAATTTCTGCTTCTATTTCTCCATATTGTTCTATTGCCTTTTCAGACAGAATATATGATCAGAATTACATAACTTCTTGCTTACACCATGGCTCAGTAATGTGTGATATTTCAACCATTGCTGATTACTTTTGTGGTTGCTGGATTTTTCTCACTTTAATTTTTTCAAACACATGACCCTGGCTTTCGTACATTATCATGAATCAGTCTATTGCATCATGCTCCCTTTACACACAATTTCTGCAACCATCTGCCAAGTTTTTAAGTATGATCTTTGCTTGTGGATGAAGCAGCTTGATCAGCTCAAGTCTTTGGTGGACTAACGTGTTCTTTTGCCAGATTTTGTCAATTAGTTTTCTGCAAGCTCTCATGATTATATATAGCTAACTAACTTCCTCAGGAGCCTTAAATTATGATGCTCTTGTAAATAGTCCGGTATTCTTGATGCCAGCTAGGTTCTAGTGTGTTTATAACAGTTGTGGGATATATCAATCTTACTAGGGCACTTTTTTTTTTTCTTGAGGCGTCATATACCTAAATTGTGTTATTAAATGTGCATACGGTAACTGCTGTTCAATCTTTATAATACACTAATTTTCTTTATGCAATTCTGGACGTAGAGTGAAATTGTTGCTATCTGCCTGGGAACTATATACTGCTGTGTTTCTTTTGAAAAGTAGATTTTGACTTCTTACCCCCAACCAATCCCCCATAAAGTCACGCCCAACTACTACTTCCTCATCTTCCTATCTTTCATCTAGTTCACTGCTTGTCTACCATCATAACATTTTTAATATTTAATCTTATATTTTGCTTGGTATTTACTGCTCATACATCGACAGGAGGACCTAAAGTCGAAGTTGGATACAGAAATATCAGTTCTAGAAAAATTAAAGATTGAAGCTGAGCGGAAGTATAATGAAATTGATGAACAGGTAATTGCTTTTTATGGTTAATGGCTAGCTTGCTGATGCGTGTTTGTAAGTCAACCTTATATGTGTCTTTATGTCAGATCTAATTTGTTATTGGGGTTATTTTTGTCTTTATAAGTAGCATATATTTTCGAGATTTACAAGCGCCTTCGTGCTCGTGGCCTTTTGTATATGTAAATGCTTTCACTGGTTTATAATGCACAGTAAACTTTTTTGAGGCTAGCTGCAGGATTCTTCGATACTTGTCACGCTCCAACACAGAACCTCGCTCCCCAATCTCCCACGGCTCCTGCTTCCACCCCAAAACACGCTATATTAGGATTGCTCCTGCTTAGGAATCTCGCACCCACTCACGCTCCGACCTATGCTCCGCTTACTTCTGAGCTAGAGAAGTTAATTTCACACGGGGTGAAGTAGATATGACCTAATCCAACTATGTACAAGTGGTGATTCCTGAAATTTTTCCTTTTTTTTTTTTGAATGAGTAGAATTTTGTAGAAGACCTTCACAAGGGCAAACCCATGTACATGAAAAGTCCATTCTAACTACACATGCGAGAAACTGTCGAGAAAAGCTAGCAGGTATCATTGGAATCTTCTCTCTCTTCCCAAAAGTTTCTCGTAGACAAACCGACTCTTAAGTTATTTCTAAGGTAACTTCAATCCCTCAAAAACTCTATTTTTTTTTCTCTGCAAAACACACTTGGTCGGATCAGTTTCCACAGCTTCCCATCACACTGTCATCTCCTTCTGTACAAGGACCAGGCCCTCAACAAGTTTTTCACTTAATAGGGCATAACCCAACCAGCCGGCTGAATACCAATTCCCAAAAATATCCAGCTGCTGGACAGTGTAACACCAAACAATTCACCGACTCTCTGCCCTTATTGCACATGAAGCACCAATCAACATAGATCATTTCTCTTGTTCTCAAATTATCCCCAGTGAGCATCGAGTTTTGGCTGCTTCCCAAACAAAGAAACAAACTCCGAAAGGGGCTGCCGGTTGCCAAATAACTTTCCAAGGGAATCAGGATTCCCCTCCAGAGGATAACACCAAAAAGAAAAAATTTACTTAGAACGTACTTCTTGTCTTCCTTCCATAGCACCATATCCTCACCAACTTGAATGCGGGCTTTTCCTTCTAAGGATAGGATTCCGGCAGTGACCATCTCCATTTAAAGAAGACTTATACGCAACACTAGCTTTTTTTTTTTGGGAATAGAGAAGAAAACTGGAATCCGACAACAAAGATCTCGCCTGAATTTCATGCGGACACCATCACCCACCAAAGACCCACACTGAACATGCTTTTAAAGCACAGCCACCCCGCCATGAGCTCTACGAACCACATTTGGAGACCAAGCATCAACACAACTCAAAATTTTGGACCAGAAGCCTTTTCTGCTTCCAATCCTTTGATGCTTAAAGGGCCACAATCATTTTTACAGCAGAGCAGCATTAAAAGTAGCCAAATTCTTCACCTGCAAACCACCACTTCGCGTCGGCCAACAGACCTCCCAATTGACCAACTGAAATTTCCTTTCGTCAGAGGCCCCTTCCCATAAGAAAATACACTAGTTTCTCCAATGTTTTAGCAATACCAGCCCAGATCATCTATTAGGGAATAAGATGTGTAGGGAAATGAGGGAGAGTGCTCCTAACAAGAGTGAGATGACCTCCTTTAGAGTGAGATGTTTCTTCCGTGTCAACCATTTATGACTCTACTCCACTACTGGACTCACTTCATCTTTGAAAGCTGAACCCAAATGAAGACTCAAATAGATAAGGGCAAGCTTCCCATTACCACCAAATGACTGGGCCAGAGAAAGAACATCAGCAACGTCTCCAATGGGAAACATTCGCTGTTTTTTGCGTTAATTTTCAACACTGTACAAGCCTGGAATAAGAAAACTGATCTCATATATTGCAACTGGCGCTTAATGGCATCACAAAGAGTTGGTGTGGAACCGCCTCCCCTGTTTCCCAGCAAGAAATGCCTGAAAATAACCCCCCTCCGCCGCACGATTAAGCAGTTTACTCAACGCCTCTATCAAAACTGCATCCATAATCTGGCGGCTCCAACAAACACATTTTGAGTTTCCAAAATTACACCAGCAATCACTTTCTGAAGCCGGCATGCCAACATGTTAGAAAGCAACATGTATGCACCGCGCCCACTACGTTCATTGGCCTGAAATTTCTAATATTTACCGGAACACCCTTTTTAGGGATCAAAGAGATGAAGGTAGTGTTAAACTTCTCTTGAACCTGCCCCGGTCATAGAAAGATTGAGAAACAGCAAGCACATCATCGTTAATTACCTGCCAATAGTGTTGATAAGAAGGCATATTGAATCCGTCTGGTCTTGGCACCTTATCAGCACACATACTCTAAAGCGCAGACTATCTCTTCCCCCTCGAAAGGAGCTTCCAAGGTTGCATTAGAATCAAGACCAAGAAAAACTCTTAGCACATTTAATCCCGGCCTTGATAAATCCTCCTGCTGGTATAATTGCTCGTAGAACCCGATAACGGCCTCCTGAATCTCCCCCTTAACTGAGAACTCCATGCCATCTACGACTTCCTCAGAATCTGATTCAACCTTTTATGCTTGTTGGTCATTTAATAGGAGAATTTCACGTCTCTGTCCCCTGCTTCTAGCCAAAGATATTTTGACGCCGACTGATCTTCTCCGATAAGAAAAGACGTTTAACTTCATTTTTGCAACTTAACATGTTATCATCTCTTTCCCTACTCCAACCAAGTCTGTCCTCCAAACATCAATCTCATGGATTTTGGTAAAAAATTGTGCCAACCTCAACTCCGCCCTTACAACCACTTCTTTTCCACTTCTTCAAGTCATTCTTTAGCAATTTTCATTTGCGGGCGAGGAAAAGCTCGGATTCCCTTTTGAAGTCATAGCTTACGCACGAAGCCCTGACCAACTCTACAAGAGCCGGCTCAAGAAGCCAAAAGTTCTCAAACATGAATGTGGATTTATCTCTTTGAAAACCTCCAGTATCTAAAAGCGAAGGCACGTGATCAGATATCACGCCAGGCAAGCACACCTGAGTAACACCGAAGAACCTCTCTTCCAATTGTCTGGAAATTGAAAATCTATCAGTTCTTGAGCAAGACGGATTCTCAGACCCAGTGGGCCAAGTATAGGTGCCTCCATCCAATCGTAGGTCTATAAGTTTAAACTTCCTGATAAAATTATTAAACTCCAGCATCTCCCCAGATAATGAGTCAAAGCCAAGTCTTTCCCAGGGAAATCTATGAACATTGAGGTTGCCGCCTATGCACCAAGGTCTACCCATTGGTGAAACACCTCTCCTAGCTCCATAATGTCCTATTGTCCCTAACATTACCAGGTCCGTAGAGAAGTCATCATCGACCATTTAAAGGAGGCCAAAAGCTGGAAAAGATCCCTCAATATCGTCTACCTTGGAAAAGATACGTTTATCCCCCATGATCAGAACACCATCGCAAGCCCCCGTTACGTCAGCTATGACCTAATCAGCTGTTTTTCATGCCACAAGTCCGATATGTTTATGATGTAAATTGTGGATTTTTTTCTTTTACCCTTTTTCCTTTAGTGGTAGAGTTCTTCACGACATAAGCCCTGTTAAGGCCTTCATCGATTTTTTTTTTGGAACTAGGAATCAACTTGAAACAGAACCTAACACGCAGTGTCCTTCCCCTCTTTCATATTACTGCAATTTAGAAATTTGTATTTGAGAAAAACTGAATCTTTCTCAATTGATTTGGAAAGTTTTGAAATGATAAAATGATTCAAGAATGAAATAAGTTCTTTAGAAAGTGAAGCCACTATGAGCAAAAACCTAAATCCTTCAAAATCCTTGTGTCTTTGCTCTGTTAAGGAGACAATTTCTGGTTATGTTTGCTCTTATGTTTCTTCACCCTATTATTGTATATTATTTTAAACCATTCATTATATACTATGTGCTATTTTACTCATATGAAGCAAATTTTTTCATGACAATTGAAACTTCTGTTCTCCTAAAACCTATCACCCCTTTGTGCCAGCCAAAGTTTGCAGTAATATTTTTCATATGCACAAAATATAACCGCGAGGGCTGGGTGAATTGCTGCTGCTTGTTTGTTTTTGTTATTGTTTTCACTTATTTATTGTTTCCTATAATGATTAGTGGAATTTGATATTGTTTAGTGTGAGACTATATTGTTACAAGGTTATGTACTGCTAGATGCTACCCACGCGCGATGCGTGTGCTGCAAAAGTCATGATTTTCATTGGTAAAAGTCTTAAAAAGTTGAAATATAAAGTTTCGCTTTAAAAGGTTGCTTGAAATTGGAACGTTTGTACTTTCTAGAATTATGAAAGCTATATCTTACGCTTTTCACTTTTCAGTATCTCAAGTACCAAAAGTTAAGAAAAGTAACCATACACAGAACTACCTGTTTTATCAAATCATACACTTTTGTGGTATTGTAGTGGGTTAAGCATTAGGTTGGAGCAGTTTTGGCAATGGCGGTGGGTCGTTATTTTTTTGTTTCCAAATCGTTTTTGAGCATTTTCTCCCTCCGTCCTTAATACGTGCTCACTCACTAAGTTGGAATTGTGATTCTCGTGAGATCCTTATTTAGCCTATAAATGGCCAAACCGTTCTCTCTGTGCAGAAGGTGATTAACCCATCTATGACCACCTCCCTCTCCCTCGCTTAGACACCTTCCTTAGTGCACCATTTTGACCATCGCCGCTGCATTGCTTTTTCTTCAACCACCTTCGCCGCCACCACCAGAAGCATCATTACGACCGTGACTGCCCTCCCTTCGACCACTGCCATCTCCAACTTGTCGATTACAATGGCGAATGGTGAATGAGTGCATTCTGGTTGATTTGGTTTTGATTTAAGAATGCTTTTAGGTTTCAGATTTGATTCCAATTAAGAGCTAAATCAGTTTTCCAAAATATAGCAGTGGTAATGCTCAAGTGTGATGGTGGTGGTTGCTGTGGTTGTTTTAGGCGGCGAAGGTAGGGTATGATGATGTTCTGCAAATGGCTAGGCGACGTAGGCAGACACCTAGACCTGACTATTTCTGAAAAGGGGGAAAGGATTAGCGAGGTTGGGGGCACCAGAGCAAGTGGGTGATGGTTTATGCAGGTATCCCCAAACGGGATCCAATTGCTCAAAGTTCAAATTGACTTGTGGAGTGATTGTAGTCATCGAGAAAGTAATGTCCAGTCAGGTCAAATGTGCACATTCGATTGTGAAGTCTCTGCAATCTTAAGCCTGATGCTTCTCAAAAGCATGTAGATCTTGTCGATGTTTCCGGCACCAGATTTATCAGAAAATTCAGAAACCGTCCTGGAGAAAACAGAGGAATTAAATGTCTCAAATACGGGAGGAGAGGATGTGTTAGGTAGCAAATTCCTAGTAAGGTGAATGCCACTAAGGGTTGGATTCTTTCCTAAATATTCATGCAAAGTCAAAGCATGCACTCAGCATCTTTTCTCCATCTTCTCTTTCTTGTATATGCGCAACTTGTCGTAATTAAGTGTGCCTCACCAACTCTTCTGTTGGTTTATAACAAGTATAGATTTTGCGAAATACTGCAATCTCTGGAAAAAAATGTGCTCTTGATTCTTCTACTTTCTTCTTATTTATTTTGAATTTTGAGGTACAAATTACCTCTTTTACTATTTTCACATCCTTTAAAGCAAATCTTTTTTACTTAAGGTGAAAATTGTGAACTTTAAAAACTTTCAGCGTATTCATGGACGGCTGTGTACGTTTGAAAGTGTTACTCAAATCTATCCGTAACTATAAAGCTCATTTTAAAGTACTAAAAATGGAGGAAAGAATGCTCTGTACTATTCCTTTTACATGCAAAAGTTATATATTTCTGTATCTTAATTAATGTAGTACAATTAGTGCTGCTTAAGATCCTTTGCCCTTGACACTATGATTGTAAGATATTTATGCCAGTTGTGTGATATATATTTTCTGGGGAACGCATCCAAGTATTTATCAGCACTGCATAATAAAAAAAGGTAGAAGTATAATTGTATTTCTCTTTAACATTCTCACTTGCAACACGTGTTTTAGTCGGAACCGAAATATACAACTACCTATTGGTTGTGCACGATAAAAAGGGCGGCCCTAGTGCACAAGCCTCCCGACACTGCGGATTGGGCTGTGGAGGGTTGGCGTTCGCAGCCTTATTCGGTCTTTCAGTCACCTTTGGATTTGCTTTCTTGAGATTCCTATAACCTTAAAGATAACCAGAAAAGATTGCAAAGAGGCTTCAGTACGGAGCATATTTAAGGGGAAAATGATACCGTCATTGCACGATCTGGATGAAAAACGAACTAGTATTGTACTTTGCTATAAAGTTTCTAGACTAACAGAAAACAGGTATATGATCTTCTTTGTGTGATTCAATTGTTAGCAATATTTTTGGCTGAAGTTGATAGATACTTATATGGTTCTCATTTGAGTCCCTGTATTGCTAGCTGAAATGAGAGGGAGCTGCGGTATATGGTAGCGAACTGGTGCTCACTACTTGTTACAATGGTGATTTAGGTTCTCGTCCAAGGTTCACCAGATGATAAAGTGTAGTCAACTTGTGCACTTGTTCTACATCTCTAAGCCACACTCACTCATTGTTATAAACAGTGAATCGTGCTTTTAATGCAACTGTTGGTTTTTCCAGAGAGAATAAATTTTCTGAGAAATATTTGTTTCTCATGGACTGTCCACCACCGAAGTAGCGAGGCAGTACGATGTTTAGAGTTTTCGAGAGCTGATTATCATCTTCTTTTCTGTCTATTTTCCTACAATATGATTTTTGTGTAAGTTCTTATGTAGAATTAGTAAATTTTCTAATTGAGAGGGGTAACTAGGAAAATTGTATGTCAAGTCCCTAAACCATTTGCGCTTTTGTTGTGGTATGTATACATGGTAAGTTTAGTGGGATCTTGATCATTCTTCATTAATGATTTCTATAATCAGTGCTAACTCTGATTTGGTTACTTCATGGGCCATGCACAATAATTTCTGTTGCTATAGTGTTGTATCACATTTTTATAAGCTTATCTGCCTCCCTTTTGGTACTTTTTCATGCTTTGTCCTCATTTTGATTACATCCGACAGAATAAGATACTGCATAGTAGGCTCGAGGCATTTCACATTAAGTTGGCTGAGAAGGATCGTGATTCTGGTACAAAATTGACTGGCAGCATTGATCAAGATAAACTTGATGATGCTGGATTGCAAAATGTTGTAAGTTATCTCCGCAGATCAAAGGAAATTGTAAGTATATTCAACTCATTACCTCGCTATTTTTTCAGTTCCAGCTCCTGTAAGCTTAAGTTGACTTCAAAATTTGACAGGGTGAAACAGAGATTTCCTTATTGAAACAAGAAAAGCTTCGGTTGCAAGCACAGGTACTTTAAACTTCTAATCACCTTTAACCAAACTTCTTGTGTATACTTTTTCAAGTTTGCAATTGGTCGAACACGAAAGTCAGATCCATGGCCCAAATAGTGCATAAACCCACGTGAGCCTAAAGAAAAGTGAAGAATCCCAATCGTCTCCCCACTATTTCATCTTTTTCTATCCTTCTCCTATTTGTTCAATAGTCTCTGTGTGTGTGTGTGCATGTGTGCAAATATGTTATGTACCTTCCTATCCAGCTATCCTGCTACCAGTGTGTAAATATCAAATTACTTGTATACCCCTAAGAACGTTCAGATGCTTTTAGATTGACCACGATACGTATCCAGGGTGTACCCAGAATACAAGAAGTTAAACAAAAAAATAGGACATGTCAATACTCGGTGTGCATCCAGCTGACTTATGGAGCACTTGCACTGCATCCGAACCTGACACCCATACATCTGCCAAAAAGTAAGATTTAAACAGCCGTGAATGTGCTCCTACTATTGGTAAGTCTTTAATAAAAGCAAACAGTTGGAGTAACCATGTGAATCTGCTAGAGGCACTTTTATGTCTTCAGTAAGAGTAACAATGTCATTGTCTCCCAAACGACCAAAAGTGTAGCTAGCAGTTGTCTTGGTCATCATTCAAATAGTAGCAAGTATGCATGTTCCAGATGAAATTTCAGTGTGACAATGTACGAGTAGATTCAGTACTTAATACCTCCAGAAGATGCTTCCCACAATTTTTTTTTTGTGGGTTAAAGCTGAACTGGATATTTGCAACCTGAAATCAAACTGGAAATGACCGCAGTCTCCTTGTCACGGAGGCTCTCTGGCTCGGGACGGACTTGCTATCATTACCCTTTATTTCGGTGTTTTGATTCTCTCTTTATGTATAGAATATCTTCGAAAGGTGAGAGCATCGGAAGCTAGCATTAAAGTCCGAAGGAGTGATAATTCACCTGATCACTCGGTGGATGATCACCAGAAAGAGTGACTGACAAAAAGAATCCTAAAATCTCTTTTTCAAACAGAAAACCAAATTGTTAAGGTCGTTCGGATATTTTGGTTTGTCTCGAGTAATGGTCACCCATAGCTGGAAACATGAAATATTCCTTTTGCTCCTTATTTTCAGTTTTTGGGTACTTCCAAAAAAACAAAAATACTTATTATGTATCCTTTTATTTCCTGCCAGTACTTTGTGAGGAAAATAGTTTACTAGAAATACTGTTTTAACATGGACTTTGACCACCTTAATTTCTTCTCAGATTATGAAATCTGGCTCGGGTACTAATGGTGCATCTTTTTTAAGACATGGAAAAACCAAAAAAAGGAAAAAGCCAACCAGTCTTTCTTCCCCTCCGGCTTCTGTCCCCTCTTTCCATCCCAGCAGACAAATAGAACTTTTACTTTTACCGTGCTGTCATAGAAAACTCCTTTAGATTAGCATGTAATAAGGCAATCATAAAACTGGAGACTTTTGAACTCCTTTGTTTGATAGGAAGGATTTTACTGGATCCCATTCCAAACATCTTCCCTTCATCACTGTGTCAACACCCAAATGTAATCCAGTTGAACGCAGTAGTGAATAGGGTGACATTTAACAACTTTGTCCGACCCTAGATTGACAGGTCAAATTGATGTTATAAACTGATCTGGTCTTAGAACTCTTGTTAGTACTTGAAAATCAGCAAAAACTTACGGATTTTCTAATTTACGGAGAGACCTGGCAATCGCTATGAGAGGTGTGTGTTCTCTCTAGTCAGAGGAGTGAAGTGGACCTTTTTTCTTGGGCTTATAGGTTTTTTGTTCTGTGACCAATGAGGTTGGTAGTCTATTATGTTGGGATCTTACATATTTTATTGGGTCGTTTGTGATAATGGTCTCCAATGTAGGTTTGCATGGAAAGGTGAGGTTTAACTAGTAATTATCTTACTGGTATGTACTTAGCAGTTGAATCTGCCACTGTTACTGTTGCCTGTTTCGTTTCTTTGGTTTTCTGGCCCTTGTGTCAGAGTTTGTGATGGCTTTCGATTCACTGAAGTTGATTTCATTTAAACATATTAGGTTCACCTAGTGCCTGGCTTAAGCAACGTGGCAATGGGCTGCACCTAATTCCTTTTAACACCCAACCTACCAGATATATTGCTCAGTGTTGGAATGCCATCTTGCTGTATTGACATTTGGCACACCCTAAAATCTTTCTTTTTACAGCTTGAGAGTGCTCTTAAGGCTGCAGAGATGGCCCAAGCATCACTACGGGCTGAGCGAGCTAATTCAAGAGCATTCTTGTTTACTGAGGAGGAGTTCAAGTCACTGCAACTTCAGGTTCAAGTTTCAATGGCTGTGTGGCGGCTAAAAAATATCATAGTTTGCATCATTTTCGGTTCACATGTTGCATGTCTAGATTATGCAAAAAACCATTTGCTGTCTGAAAGACAAACCATGCCTACAGCTTTTATGCACGTAGTTCGGTCTCAATGACGTGCAGTTAATTACTTGCTGTCATAAGTAATGTGTATTAAATGCTATGTTACATGGACTCGGTATGCGTGTCCAAGTGTCGGATTAATCTAATTTTCAAACCCAAGACACGTGGACATTGAAAAAAGTTCATGTTTATTGTTGTTTTTAGTTTTATGTGATGCACGTTGTTTTACTTTAAAACTTATGTCATCTCAAAGCAATAACCAACTAAAAGAAACACTGTAAGATAGTGTTCCTAGTGGCATATCCAATGAGATGTGTCGGACACATATCACATACTCATGTCCAAGCGCCAAGTGTCCAAAACGGGTACTTCACACATTTTGAAGAGTCCGTGTAACATAGATTAAATGTGCTAGTCATCTCCTAAGGAGACCATGATATATTTTTCTGTTGCATCATCATTTTTGATAATTAACGGCGAAAAGTTAGTTAGAAATTATTTAGTATCATAGCTAGTGTCACCAGCATTCGATGGATATATATATATATATATATATATATATGCATATCTAGATTTTAGTAGGTAAAATAGAACCTCTACTATGCTTGATCTTTTTCACTTTTGGAGGACTGGAGAAATTAGATTCTTTTCTAGAGTTGGTTTTGAGACACATTATAATTGCTGAAAGGAGTTTGTCATTGTGCAAACTCTAAAACAGATATACAATATTGCTGTTTTTTCTCGGATACTGCACCATATTCTGTTTTGTGAGACATTATTAATATTTAATAGTTGGCTTCCTTATTTGTGAATAAGCACTAAGCCAACTTCAGTAATACGTATCCATCACACTATATCTGTTGATTAATTTCTACATACTTCCCTGGTGCTCGTCCTTTTTTCCTGTGCGTTACATTAGTCGATAACTTTCCTTTCAACATTCGTCATTGAAGTCTATTTTGGTGTCAAATATTCGTACTTGATTTGTCTCTCTGTATATATATGTTATCGACCCGATGCTTTGGACTATTTACCTTTTAGTGCCAATTATGTTATCTAGGGGTAAATGGTTATTTTTATCACTGGGCATTTACGTAAATGGCACGTAACATTATTGTTTGCTCTCGACCTATGAAGCACGGATGCGGGTGCGGGTGCGGATACGCCGATGCGGCATTTTTGAAAATTTTAGGATACGGATGCGGCGGGGATACGGCAAATTTTATAAATATTTTTTTAATTATATACACTTGGTATTAAATTTTTAAACAGTTTAAATCTCAATAATCATAATATGTATGTTTGATTTGTAAAAGATATTAATATTCCAAATAAAGTAGTGAGGTTTTAAGTTTAATGGGCTCTTTTGTAAATTTTAAAACTTTCAGTGAGAATTTGTTAAGTTTAATGGGCTGTTTTATAAATATTAAAATCATAAATTTGAAAAGAATAAAGTTTTTATGTGGTATCACTTTTATTTCTTTGAAGTATTTGGGGGTGATTTATGTAATAACTTAACAATGGGTACTTAAAATAAATTAACAAATCTTTTGTCAAGAGTCAAAATTCAGCTTCCCACTATTAATTAAAAGAAAACAGGCCGGCAGATTCCAACATCGAGAGTATCGACCACAGCGTCTTCTTCAATCTGGCCGCACGCCGCACTCCGTCGCTGTCGCAGCATGCCGTCGCCGTCGCTGGTAAGTCCTCCTCTTCTTCTTCTTCTTCTCCTTCTTCTGCTGCTTCTACTTCTTCTCTCCAGTGTCCTCTCTCGTCAGAGTCCTTGCCGGTGTCGCTGGAGTGGCCAGTGGTCGCCGGTGTCGCTGGAGTGGCCGGTGGTCACAGATCTGAGCCGATCCGCACCCGATCCGCACCCGGGATTTAAGAAATTAAAAAAATAATAAAAAAATGGTGGACACGCACCTGACACGCACCGGTGCCGCACCCGAGGCGCACCCGCACCCAACGCGTATCCGGTGCCGGTGCTTCACCCTAAGTGCCGCACCGGTGCTTCCTAGCTCTCGACTATTGCGTCACATGCGATATTACGAGACATTGTCAACAAGTAGGTTCTTTATATGTGAATATGCATGAAGCAACTTCAGAAATATGTAAGCATTGAAGTATATAATTAATTAATTTCAACAAATAGATAATGTCGTTCCAAAAACTCGTCAATGAAGTTTATCTTGATTTCAAATATTGATATTTGATTTGTCTCTTTGGATATATTGACAACTCAATGCTCTGGATTAAAAACCTTATACTGCTTATAACCACGTCTAAAATATTGGAGTTATTGTTGTCTGTTTACTCATGAAGTACCCTTGATGTTTCATATTAACTACTTATCAAGTTGCTGGGAAATCCTTACAAGTTTCATCTACTGCATCTTCTTTGCTTTTTTAAAACTACTTCTAAAATCTGTTTGAAGATTAAAGATGAGCTTCTTAATTAACATCTTCTGAAAAGCCAAACTAATAGCACAACGTGCATATTTTGTCCCGTGCTTTATGTAATACCCTTGAACTTAGTTGTAAAGATTCAAGATTTATACTATTGCTAACTGCATATTGTTTGTTCAACATTCTGGCAGGTTAGGGAAATGAATTTGCTTCGTGAAAGTAACATACAGCTAAGAGAGGAAAACAAGCACAATTTTGATGAATGCCAGGTTTTGATTGAAACTTTCGTATTTGCCAGTTGTCATTGTCGTGGTTAGTTACTTCACGAATTTACTTGAAAGCTGTTTGTATGAATTGTAGAAACTACACGAAGTTGCTCAGAAAGCTAGGATTAGAACCGAGAATCTGGAGACTTTGCTTGGGGAGAGAGAAGCTGAGGTGGACGCTTGCAAGAGAGAGATTGAGATGCAAAAGATAGAAAGAGAGCATCTTGGAAAGAGGGTTGACGAGGTATTACTTGTTAAACATGCTCATTTTCTCTCTTTTTATACAATTTTGTTTGGTGTATATGTTTGTTTGTTTCTTAATCTGCATTTTAACATTCTTTTGCTTTCAAAGCTACTCGAGAGGTGCAAGAATATTGATGTGGAAGATTACAATCGCATGTCAGCAGAGGTTCAACAGTTGCAGGTGACTTAAAACAACATTATGTTGTTGGTGGATTGCTGATTTGTGTATTATGTTCTTCATTTCATTTTAAATCAGATAATCTCATTAGCTCACCCTTTACTGATATGTTCCTATGAAGGAGGTCATAATATATGAACAACTTTTCTCAATATGTTTGGTCCTCTTTGTTGTATATGTATACTACCCTGAAATTATTGTGATGCTAGCTTAACTCTTTTATGATGCATAAATTGCCATGCCAAAGTTTCAGTGTTGGAGCATAGTTGATGTTTAGTCTAAGGGAACTACGGCTAGATCCATTCGGCTCTATTATATTGATAGTATGACAGTAGCAATTTGATGTAAAAATGTCATATCTGAAGCAGGGTTACTGAAATAGTCTGCACTTTTAGAAGTGCTTGAATTGCATTTACGTGATTCATCAAATGTGGTACTTCCACACATCTTTTGTGTGTCATTTATACGTTACTAGTACTAGTGTCACTCATTTGGCTTTGTCATAAGAAGTGTACTAGTACCTATAACTGTCTCTCAAGTTTGCAAACCAATTTGTTCAAAAGAAAAAAGGACAGAAGGAAAGACCTTAAGAAAAAGCATTAGTTGTTCAACAGAGCCTTCAAAGCAACACAACCTTCTAAATTTGACTAAGTGGACTGAGGCTAATAGTCTGAAACAATTTCATAGAAGTGGCATTTCCTGGTTACTGTGCATTACATCTTGTGCTATACAGTTCAGGCTAGGGAGCATACCTCAAACTTTGTCATTGACGAACAAAAAGGGAGGGAATCCTTGTTCTTGCTTAATATTCTGGGACAGAACTATCGAGGCCTTGTTAAAGTGCCTACTAGTACAATAGCACGTAGATGAGTATGTTTCCACTCAGAGAATTTGTAAATCAATATGTTGCGTGACAGAACTATGCCCTAGTTTCTTCTGTTAGTCCTCTAATTGTGCTTGATGCTGATAATATTTACATTTTCTCGATCCCCTCCATCAGGTAAATGCGAGAGAGAGAGATGCCCAGTTGGATGAATTAAAGAAACTTGTTTCTGAGAAGGAGGATGTGATATCACAATTGGAGCAAGATCTTGCAAGGTGTAGAGTGGAACTAAAAGAGAGGGAGACCAGGATAAATTCTCTCCTACAAGTGGAGGTACTTCAGCCCGGGCACTCTGATAGGAGACAGATTGTTACATTTGCTTTTGATCGCATCCTTTACATTCATAAATGTCTCCTTACTGCTGTTGACTTTGCAGGCATCTCTCAAATCAGATATAGAAAAGAAGCAGAAGTTGATAGCTCAGTTAAAGGTTGTTAAATATTTACGCCTGTTCATCAGTGGATATTTTTCTTTTGTGGATAATATCACTTCTATCCTTGAGTTTTGGGGTAATTACAAGCAAAGACCCAGTTATGGCATAATGTCTTTTGTCCTAAACTCAAGGATAAAGGTGGTATTATCCCTTTTCATATCATGACAACGAAACCGATACGAAGTCATAAACTCCTTATCATTGGCAATGTGGCATTAATTGGTGTTCTATATGCTTAACTATTTTGTTTGTAAGCAGAAAAGGTCTGAAAACTTATTGAAGGAAAAGGAGGAACAGAGCAAAGAGATTCAAGCTCTGTCTAAACAGTTAGAGGACTCTAGACAAGGTACTTATTGTCCACTCTGGTTGTACCTTTCACGCATTTTTGTCTATCAGATGGTTAGTTGAATCCATATTTGTGCATTTTAGGCAAAAGGGTCGTTGTGGATGCTGCAGGAGAAGCAGACATGAGGGAGAAGGAGATGGAGAAAGACACCAGGATACAGGTTTTCAAATAAATGCTACCCCCCCCTCCCTCCCCCTTCCCACCCGTCTATTTTTTTTTCCTGGCTTGCTTTTCTGTCCCTCACATGCCAACTATTCTTTTTATAAACGAATGGAAAGATGCTGGAGAAAATTGTCGAGAAAGTGAGAGATGACCTAAGGAAGCAGAAGGATGACCACAAAGCGAAACGTAAGATAGTTGAGAATTCTTACCAGTCTACAGTGCAGGTTTTCCTCTATCTTTAGACCAACACTTATCAACTTCAATCACGTTGCTTGATCCTTGCTGCTATTTATCCTTTCTATTTGTTCTTAAAGTTCTTTCAAGTAGCGGAGACACATGGCCGGTGATTCGAGACAGACATGGGCACATACTGGGACACAACTAATACTAACTTTCAGACTTACAATACACATAGTTTTGCATATGTTATCGATTAGGATGTTTCAATTTATTTGTCAAATTTAATAGGTTCAGAAAAACATAAAAGCCTAGTCGTTATTGTTACCTCCATCTATTATCAAATCGAATCATTATTCAAGATTTGTAACTTTGAACTTGCAAGTTTCGATTGTCAACATACTACTCCCTTCATCCCCAGTATTAGTTGTCATGAACATTTATTAGTGCACATTAGTCACCTTTTTTCCTTAGTTAACCTTTCTAGTTCTAACACAAGGGTTAGATCTTTCTATCTAAGGGCAAAATATGGTATCTATGCATTGAATTTTACTTTCAAAGAACATTTACTGCTTGTCCATAAAAGTTGGTATTCCAAAAAGATATCCATTTGGGACAGAGGGTGTATATTCCATGCAAGGAAAAACTTACATGAGTTTTATCTAAGACTGGACCATTGGTTATTGCTAAAATGACACGCTTTGATGTCAGGCTGTTTCCAAGTCTATTTAGTTGGTAGATACGCATAGATTAGACTAATATGTTGGTACCATGAAGGTTCTAGTTGCCAGCAAAAAGTATGACAGTAGTAGGACATCTAGGCAAATTGGCCCATTATTAGTGCATGAAGAGCAGCCTTTGTGCATGAAGTAATGCTTGATGGTGAAATTTTTTACTTTCAACTTAATATCTGAGATGCTGATGCAGAAGCATCTGGTTTACATTTATTCTATTAATTTCGGCAACTCCCAGCTTGATGCCAATGATTATCACAGTGTTATTTAGTTTCTCCTCTGTCTTAACGTAGGATAAATTGAAGTTCGAAGATGAGTTCAAGAAGCATAAGCAAGCCTTGCAGACTCTTTCAGATGAAGTTGAGAAGCTACAGCATGCCAAAAGTAGTCAAACTGAGGTAAAAATATTGTTCTACTGCTAATCCGGTAATTTCTAATATACGTATTTTATATCTAAATTCAAGTTTTATATCTATGGCTCTATTTCGGTATGCTTGGTTTGGAAATATGGATTGCCTATCTTGATTTGAACCATCTCTCAGTTAATTAGCATGAGTGAAACTGGTTGTCTAGTTGATAGGCAACTAAGAATTGTGGATATCTAAACCATCTGAGATGAAAATTCATGTCTGGTGCTTGCGCATTTGTAGGATTGATGCTGTTTTTAGTAAAAACATTTTGCTTTTAGCAACAATATACATCATCCACAGAAATTTTCAATTCAACCTTTACTTCCACCTCAAAATACATAGCCGCTTGATACTTGATATTAGATTTGAATATGATGTCTATTCTGTGAGTTCTCAAATTTATGAAATACAACCGCCTCCATCCTGACATTCTCACCATTAATAATCGGTTAGAACTGAGAATCCTTAGTCCAATTCTTTTTCAAGAACCAACAGACATGTACATAGGAGGTTGTAAGAAATTATTTGGGGTGTTTCAACATTTACACTGTCTTATTGAGATATTCAGTGTGAAATGATGTTAATCTAATTAACAAATACACCTGAAACGTATTTAGTTTATAAACCTAATTTGTTAGTTATCCAATATAGCAAATAATATACGATAAATGCAAACAAAAATATACATCATAGATGCTTGGCTTGGAAATGACTTGACCGCATCAAGGAAGCTATTATGCTCTAAGACATGAAATTGATAACTAACATGTTAAATTCTATCAGGGTTGGAGTTACGTAAGGCAGTAAGAACATCATCTTTTTATTTTTTATTATGGATTGGACCCTGAAACATTTTTTTATATCGACACATTACACATCACCTCTTGAACCCTGTGAATTGCGTGAAAGTAGGATACTCCAAATTCGGGGGTCAAAAAGTTTTATAGGCCAAATAAGGCTTAGCCATTCGTATTACTATAGAATCAACTTGAACACCCGATTTTAGGTGTGATCCGTTTTTGACTAGTTCCTAACCTTGGCACCTTCTATCTCACTCTAGCTATACTTGGTGAAAGAGGTTCTTGTAGAATCAATTTCAAACATTTTCATTCCTACACGCACGCACCCGCAATGATGCCTCCTTGGCTAGGGATGATGAACACGGGGAAGGGAAGCTGGTCTCATAGGTTCTAGCATGGGAAGGTGCTCATCATACACCAAATGGGTTATAAAGCTCGATCAGTAACATAAGTCTTCATTGTAGGAGTTGGTAGCTTGTTCTTCTATGAGAAATATGGGTTCTTGTTGACTCTTATTAGTTTCTTAATTAGTATGTCCCATGTAATTTTAGCGATGGAAGACCTTGTCTACACACTATGCTAAGCCAAAGAGAACATTGGAGGGAGAAAACTTTTCTGGCTGTTATGATTGCATTGGAAAGGCAAACATAATAAGGAAAAGAAGAACAACATTTCGGGATATATATGCTGCAGGGTCTGTTTCTGGTGATCCACAACCTAATCACTTGTGGGCTTTTTATGGTCTTAACAATGAAGTATCTGTAAAAAAATCAGGATAGGATAGTTGCGTATAAAACCCCATACCCCGTTTGCAAGGAATGCCCCAGGCTTTTTTATTTTGTTCGAACCACCCCTAAGTTCTATTTTGGGGCCCCCTAAACCAAATAGCAATAAAAATTTCAAAATGTTGGATGTTTGTCATATTTTGAGGGACAAATTAATTAATTCAAGCAAAAAATAACGTGGCAGCCACATCGGCCCATTTGACTTCCACCTTTGAATGACCACCACCTCCCCCTCCCTCTTGCTGTACGCCGTCAACCACACCATAATCTTCACAACAGCAGCAACAAACCATAACAAAATGAAACATTTTGTGTGAAGAACTATTACAGTTAAGAATTAAGTTGGTATGATGGTCGGTTTTGTGTGTGTGATGGTGTTGAATATTGATGGTGGTAGCAAGCCGTGGATTGGCCGAGAAGAGTGGTGGTGGTGAAAAATTGAACAGTCAATGATGACGGTTGTGGTGGTCGACGAAGACGATGGTGGTGGTGGTTGAAGATGACGGTTGGTGGTGGTGGTCGATGAAGAAGATGGTGAAGTTGGCGCCGAGGCTTAATCAGTTCACGATCACCATGATGGCAATTTTCTTCCGATTGTGAGATGTGCGTGTGTAAATAGAGGGCATGGGAATGTGACGGTGGATGAGGCAGGTCTTGATTTAAGTTTCAGATCTGGTTTTGTTTTGTCGTGGGTGGTGGATTTGAGAGTGGAAGAGGAAGTTGTATTATTTAGGGGTGGTGGAGATAGCTGTGGTGGTAGCAGAGGTTTGGGAAAGGGGGGTGGAGGCAGTGGCTGGTGGGGAAGCAATGGGTAAGTGGCGGTGGTCGGTTTGGGAAAGGAGGTGACAGGAATGGGTTACGCTAGAGGAGAGAAGAGAGATAGTAATTCAAGTGTATATCTGGTTATGATTGCGCGATTGTGGCCGCCAAAAAGGATTTTAATGTAAACTGTCCATCTTACCTTTAAAAACCTGTCAGACATCATAAGAATCTGAGATCTTACCGTTAATTGATGAGTGGGGTACTGAATTAGAACTTTGGGGTGGTGGGAACCACATGAACAAACGTGGGGTGTTACGTGTAAACGGCCCAAAAGTGTGGGGTTTCATGCACAATTAATTATTTGGGATATACTCACTGTTGTTCACATATTTGGCATTTTAGTTATATATAGGCACACTTCAGCTTTTTTCTCGATCTTTTTTCTCAATCTCCTCGTCAGTTTTGCTTGTGTTTTCCCAACAACAACATTTGATAGGTAAGCTCACTTTAGCCCATTTGTCAACCTTCTTCCCAAATTTCTTCGTAGTGTTGCTGATGTCATCCTAAGAGCAACATTTGTTTGATAGACACACTTCAGTCTTTGTGCTCAATCTGCCATTCTTTCTCCCATCTTTGCTCTAATTTCCTACAAACCATTCAATAGCCTAAGATGGTTATTCTTGTAAATATAATATTGTAAAGAGTGACAACTATAAGCACGATCACCATCTTACAAAATACTCCTCCGTACCAATTTTTTTGATTCGATTTCCAATTTAGGCTTTCCCAAACGTATTGCTTGTTTTCTAAACTGGACTTAATATTTTCGCAGTCTCTCGTTTTACCCTTGTGCTCCATTAACAAATGACCCCAATTTTTCGCAGTCTCTCTCCTCAACCACCGATTACCCAACTCTCTGCTCTCGTGCCTCACATGTTCTCTCTTTTTGCACCATTACAGCACCGAACCACCACGCCCGCCGCTTTCGACCACGACCTCCTCCTCCGAATATGCACCTCCTTCAACTACCACCACGCTGTCTCCTCTTTCACCCAAAACTGCACCGCCTTCAACCAATGTCACCACCGCCTCCTCGTTCAGCCAAAACCTCACCTCGTTCAACCACCACCACCACCATCATTACCTCCTCAAAGATGATAATTCAGAATCATTTATACTTCATTAAATCTTTATTCCAAGTTTCAGACTTGGCTTTGATTCATATTCAGGTTCGGGATCTCATGTTTGAATTCGTTGGTCACATCTAGTTCTAAATCTCATGACAATGATTGCTGCCTTGGATGATGTGGGTGGTAGAGGTGGCTTGGGTTCTATGTCAACCTAAAGACAAGGGGATCTGGGCCTTTACCTAACAGAGGCTGACGAGGTGTTCGGCGTTCGCCTAGGCAGGTTGACGTAGGGCTGGGCGTTTGCCTAGGCAGCGAGTCATGTGACTATGCACTCCACTCTCTAGCAAAGTCAAAGTGATCAACGACTCGTCAAACGACTAGGCATCCAGGCAGATGATTAGGCCGCAAAAGGCGCGCGATAATGGCAATGATTATCAAACTTTGTCAGATTGTGAGCGTATCTGAGATGATGGTTGCCTGGAAGTTTTCCTTTTAACTGATATGTAAATTGATTTAGGTATGTTCTGAGCAGATGCCCCATTTCCAAGCATAGAATCTGCTCCAACTCCATCCAGACCGAAGAATCTGCTTAGTTGATGAAAAATGGGGATTTGAAAATTTCCTATAGTTGCATTTATTTAATTGATAGTTTCTCAGGATATTTACAGGATGTGTCTACATTTACAACCAATCCCTGATTTTATTGTACGTAACAGTACCACAAGAGAAGTGAGACAGACCAGAGAAGCGATAAAGAAAGAGAGATCGTGACTGTGTGTGTCAGTTTAAGAAAGGGTAATAAAGGAAACATGCAAAATTTTGACCACTTTCTCAAATTTTGTCCAAGTCAAAGGTGATCAGTATTTCTGGGACGGAATGAGTATTACTCAAGTACGACACTCTCTCTCTCTCTCTCTGCCCCCAAGATTAACTTGGATAAAGGCTTTGGTCTTGCAAAATGTAGGGCTTATAGTAAGGAGTTACGTTGGTGTCCATAAACCAAATGTAGCAGATCAATATTTGAGTTTTCGTCTGTTGTCTGATATCCAGGTGGTTGGAAATAATTTTTGTTCTTAATTTTGGAGTTGAGGTTGGCTGGGGATTAAATGGATAATGGATGCATAATGATGCAAGAAGGGGAAGACATAATGATGCAGATCAGAAGTCAACTAAATAAACATTTTAGATTTTTAAGCTAAGTTTGTTCCTATTGCCATATGTGTTTCAATAGGTTTATAAGAATTGCAATTATTAAACTAATCAAACTTGTTAGTAAGTTTTGGACATATGAATGGAGAATTTTGATTCTTAGCTAATTCTAGGTAATTTCATATTTGTTTTGGTAAGTTTGTTGTTGTTGTCATTGCCAAATTAGTCAGCCTTGCTATAAGATTTTGAATATGTAATTGATTCAGAAATGGAGTCTTAAGAAATGGTGGAGGGTTATATAAGCTTTGCTCTTTCTGTGGTTATATAACCTTTGCTCTTTCTGGGATCTAAGCTTGTGAAGGACCTCTTTCGGGTGTTCGCTTATTAAGAAGGTAGCTGTGTCTTATTGTGTCCTCTCGAGATTCTGTAGTTGATTAATTTATTGCACACAAATTTCATATTATTTTGTCAATTCGAGCTATCTAAGTATTGAGCTATATTAATAAAATTATTCCTGGAAACTTTTGCTAATTAGACACAATCAGAACTCATCTATAATCCCAGGCTCAGTGTAACTTGGTTTTATACCAGTTGCTTCTGTGAAAATCCGATAACTCAGTTCTCAGCAAGTTATTTGTCTGTAAAAATCTGTGGTACCAAAACGGAAGGGATAGAAAATTCTGACAACATTATTCAATTTAGCTAAGGTTGAAGAATACCATAGTTACATAATTGTGTTTTTCTTTATCAACTTTACGGTGAAGATGGAGTATCTAAGGTTAGTAATCTTAATAACTTTCTATGGGGATTTTAATTTAGAAGCCAAAAACGCCCTTAATTTTAACAAGCTCTAAAGTTTAAAGTTGGGTATTTTAAGAAAAAGAGGCTTAAAACCAAAAACACCTTTAGTTTCTACAAATGTAAACTTACAAAAGTATATTCTAAGAAAAGAGGCTTAATATTGTACTCAAGTCAAAAACAACAAACTCTTAAATAAGAAAAGGGGTATCTTAAGGGGAAAAAATGGTTTAGCCATTACGTCCTTTTATATAGTGCGTGTGGGTGTATATATATGTGTGTGTGTGTGTGTGTATGTACGTACACACACACACATATATGCAGATGTATGTCGTCTGAAAAATGTTTGCGCATGTGTGTGCGTCCGTGCTGGCTGGTGATACGATCTGTAATTTTTGTTTACTTTTTTTGAAATTGGGTATTACGATCCATATTGCAACTCCTGAGGTTAATTGGGAAAAGAACAACATTTGCAATTGTCAAATGCTTAGATGGTTTCATTACCTGCTTGCTTGCATTCTATTATGTCTGAGTTTCTACTTTCTATTAAATTTAGTAACTTTCTGTGATATCTGTGTAACCTGATTTACTCAACTGCTGATATTTCTTTATCATGTAATTCTGTTCTTCATCACTGTTGAATTGTGATCTTATGCTCTTTATGTTGATTACTTCAGGGTTCGTCAGTTGTCCAAATCCTTTCTGGCACGCCACTGGAAGACTTTGCTGCTGCCTATCTTCTGGCTGTCCAAAATTTTGATAAGGTTGTGCATTCATTGTTCAGCGAATCTGGAGCTTCTACTCCGGCAGATAATTCATCAGCGGTCGATGCTTCGTTAGGAGGTATTGCAGTCCCCTTGCATTTTATTTGATACTTGCATTCTATGGCTTTTACCATAAACTTAAGAGGTCATATTCTTCATCTGCAGGTGAAGTAGTTCCTCCTCTGGCCTCTAGTTTGGCACCTCCGGTGGCCCCTGCGCCGGGAGTTCCTTCAGCTAGAGTAGCAGAAGACACACGAAAGAGAATTATTTCGGGAAAACCAAATGTTGAAACACGTAGGTTTGGGAGGAAGTTGATACGTCCTCATATCACGAGGCCTGAAGAACCTCCTGTGACCGATGTAGATATGTCGGAAATAGAGGGACCAAAAAATGCTGCGAATATCTTGTCAACACGGAATGCTGAAACTCAACTGTCTGTTCGGAAGCGTCCCCATGTTTCATCCACTTCGGAGCTGCAACAAGAATCAATCGTACCACAGGTAAGCAGCTCCGATGCTGCATCACCCGTCCTGAAGAAGTCGAAAGCCCTCAATTCCCAACAAGAGGCTGTTGAATTGCAACCTGCTCGGGATCCCGAAATTCCCGAAAATCTTCCTGCCGCAGAAGAATCTGGAGTTGATGTTGGGAATTCACCCCATGGCTTGATGGAGGAAGCGAAGGATGAGGCAGAGCCTACTGGGGAGCAGGCTGAGGCACGGCAAGTAGATGGTGATAGAAGTGATATTGGGGAAGAGAGTTTAGATGGACCTAATGGAGTAGAGGTGGCAGATGATTGGCCCATGTTTCAGGCTGAGCAAGACATCCAGCATCCAGTAGGGGAATCTGGTAGTGATCACGAAGAAGGTGAGCTTGTCCCAGATACTGTGGATCGTGAAGGTGGTGAGGGCCCGACAGAAGCTGGGGAATTTGAGCCCGAGCAAGTAGCCGCTCCTGCAAGACCATCCGGGGTTGAGGAAGAGCCTATTCCTGCAGCACCGGACACTGGGGGGATAAGCTCCATACAGATTTTGGATGACAAAACAGATGAAGTCGCTACTACGGAAGAGGTCGCTGAAGGCACCAGTGACCAAGTTGTTACGGAGACAGAACAGGACCCTGAAGCTGGGTTGGGTGCTGGTGGTAGTGTTCCTGAAGATGTATCAACACCAGGCAGCCCCATTGTCCCAGAAGCGAAGCAGGCTTCACCAGTTGGTAGTAGCTCGACTACAATTAATTTGCCCGCAAGGGCGAGGCAAAGGGCCGCCCTGAGACAGGCTGGACGTGTTCCTCCTCCAGTAAATAGAGGTCGGGCATCTCGTGGGCGAGGTCGTGGGCGAGGGCGTGAGCAAGGGTGAGTGGGTCGAGGAGTCTATTATTAACTCCCAGATGTCCATTGTTCTTTTGAATGTTGAAGCATGCTGTTTTGCGATAGAGTAACTTGCGATCATTGATGGAAACCTCGTCATAGAGGATGCTTTGCCATTTCTCCTGCCGACGTGGTTGTATAAGCTAGTGGCAGTAAATAGGTGGCGTATAGTAGTGAATGCACATGGGAGGTGTAATAGAAGTTCCTCCCATCCTTTTCTGGTTCTTTTGCGAGAACTGTAATATTTATTACCAGTCCCATAAGGTGCTGGACTCATTAAAGTAAAATGTTATTTATTTTTCCTCGTAGCAGTTGGAGTAATACTATATACAAAAGCACCTGGGGAATATCGGAATTCCTAATTTTAATAAAATAAACTTACAATTATGGCTATTTATGGGCTTTTATTCTATTTAAAGAAATTTTGGCGATGGGACCTCGTCCCAATTTTTTTTTGACAAGTTCGTGCATAGCTAAATGTGAAAACACATTGATTTAGTGTTGACCCTCCCGAAAGAGCGATTGTAATTGAAAGCTCGGTAGTCATATTATATGTTATACGAAGAGCTGGAGAAAAGTTGGGATATGCCTTCTTTTCCTTAGTTCTATGGTTTGATTGTTTCCATTAATCAGTTGTGCTGTTAATTGCGATTAGCTTTGGTAAATTCCCTATTAGATCTCAAAACTAACTTCACCTTAGGGTTGTTTCATTGATTTCAGGTGGCATCAAAGCTTTATATAATTGAAAGAGTAGGCATATTCTTCTGAGAAATAAAATCAAGTCACCCTGACAGTGAATCGATAACGAAAACGGCCACCACCAAGGCCAAAGACCACACCCGCATCAAGATTATGTTGTGTGCATGTATGTGTGGCGAGGACGGGGACTGTATGGGTAAGGGGCAAAGGCTGGGGGCAGACTTTGTGTATGGGTTATGTTTGTGTGGATGAGGTAAGGGGTACGATGGGGTGGGGGGGGGGGGGGGGAGGGCGCACCACTTTGTGTGGATGAGTGGGTTTTTGTGTGTGTGCAGACGAAGTCATGTCTTGGTGGGTACAGGGCGGGGAAGGGGGGCGGGGAAGGGGGGCAGGGAGGAGAGAGATTTGGTGTTGTTTGTGTGTGTGGTCGTGGGTGGTTTTCGTGCGTGTCTAGATTTTAATGGGTGAATGAAGGGATGGGGTGGTGCCAGGGTGTGGGTGGTAGGTGGCGGGGGTACCTGCGACTTCTGTGATACACAGGTGTATTTGTGTATGTTTATCTCGAAAAGACATGTTTGTCCCTCCATGTGGACGATCGTCCATTTTGTTTGTATTGAAACTACGATTTTGGGTCCAATTAAAAACAATTTCAAATGTTAGGGTGTTATGTGATGTAATTGAGACTACATAGTTTTAAGTGAGAAGCGAGGTAAACTTTAGGGGGTTAAGCACAATTAACCCTATGAAATGTGTCTCCTAGAATTTCCTTTCAATGTAAAGAGGTAGGGAGGTCTCGTCACTTTTATTAAGGTTCCTTCTTGCTTCCGAAAAAGAAGATAAGCACATGATGCAACCGCATAAACCAAAAGATTAAATCTCACCGTCAATATACTAATGAAATTAACCTAATCTGAGGTGTCATGATGCTCATGCCCGATATCTATGCACTAGGATCCTCTGCATACAGTACTATTACTGAAATAGATGTGGCGAAATGAGTAGTAGCAATAAAATATTGTCACTATACACTTTAGCCATTGCGACAAGACATTATTAGCGGCTATTTATTATTGATAAAACTGTTTACAACAGAGATGCTGTACAAGAAAGGATCCTTATCCACATGATATCTATAGCTGATTGCCTTTGTAGGTAGACCACCTTGCGCTTCTGATACTAATAAGAAGCAAAGGCTATGCAAAGGGCAAGTTTCTTTGAGGTACATGTCGCCGGTGACTTGGGTCAATGGTAAGTAGAAAATTTGCAGTGCAATGGCTACATCTGGTTGTTGGGACTAGTTCGTTGGTTGTGCTTTATCAACTGTTGATATATGTTTTATATTTATGTCCCACATCGGTTACTCAAAGAAGGTTACAACTTGGCCCTGTATATAAGACATCTTGTCCCACATTGCTTGGATAGAGAAGATCACTACTTTCTCCAAGTATAAGTAAGGTGCTTGTATTGTGTTTAAGGGCAAGAGAGGAGAGTCCTTCTTTGAGTAGGCCAAGACAGAAGAATCCTCCTTTGAGTAGGCAAAGAAGAGAGAAGAGTCTTTCTTTGAGTAGGCCAAGAGAGAAGAGTCTTTCTTTCTTTGAGTAGGAAAACAGTTGAGAGATACACGTGAGGGAGTGTTGTAAATCTGACTTGTGCAAAGTGGATTTGAGTTCTCTCAGTTTTCTTGTGTTTTCTTGTTTGGTTATCGTGTTCAATACATATTTATCTAGAGCGATTTCGTAACATCAACAATAAAAAAGTCTCCAATCTTTGTCACTAAAGATTCAACAAAATTGCCACTAGCCAATTTATAGATAACTATTTGTCATCGAGGGTTGCAGCCTCATATCTACAACCATGATTGCAACAAAACCATGTAGATGAATGTGTCTACTTAAAAGTAAAAGAGTGTAATACTCGAATCAATAACGTACTATCACCACAAGACTAACTTTTCCACAATGAACTTACATTTTAGAATCTCGTTCCACATGATTTCTAAGGTAAGAGGAGCCACTGACTTGAGGTTCGTCGAAATCTGCGAGAAGCATTTCAGGATTTATCAGATTATCGCAGCCGTCATGCAGTCCTATGTGTTGCAGATGCTTCACATCGGTTGGAAGGCCAATTTCCATCTCCATTTCCTTGTATACTAAAAACAGGAGAGGAAGAGTATGAAGGGTTGAGAATGCACTAAGGAACCAAAAAAAGAAGACTCAAAGGTACTTAAAAGTGTACTAAAACTAGATTTGGTTATTCTCTCGTCTCATTTGTCGTGACATCGTAAGTTAGAGACAGTATTTCCTTCTAAACAAAGTAGCGTGCAGCGTCATCAAAAGTTCAAGAAGGAACAAGTAATCACCTTCGGAGAAGTATGCCTCGCGGAAGCACAGCGGTAGTCCATGCAATTTACGCACAATGGACCAATTCTAAAAACGTATAGGAAAGATAATCATGTTTTTGGCATCTTGAACCTTGATTTTTGGAAGTTACTTCATGAACTTGAACAAGTAAAGACGCCTACAATCATGACAGGAATTAGATTTTTGAAACCTAAACTATTTTTACTTTTTATATACACGGTCTCATAGAAACTCATTGTTGTGTTGCAATGCCATTGAAGAGCCAACTCTGGCAAAAGTGCAAGTATGAAAAAGTTCAGATTTGAATAGATCAAGTTCCAGAATGCTGAAAGGGGAAATGGTGAAGGTTCAAAAGCCTATTGTTATATAGGCTTTTGAACCTCTGTATATAATATTGTGACACTGTATTTCTGTCACTTGTACACGCGGGGTGTAGGATAGTTCAATGTGCTAGGGTTTGATTTACGTAAATGAAAGTAACAAACTAGGTTTATGACGAAATCAAGAAAATTTTGACGACGAACTAGTAAGTTTTGAGCACATCCATTCGTGCATGAGGACCGTCCTACATACACAAGTTCTCAATCAATTCATTCAAGCTAGAGCATATTTATATTAAAACTAGTTAAATGTTGATTGAAGCATATGCCGCCTAACTGTACTGAGGGATACCAAATAGTTGTGAGAAGCTCTTGAAGCTCTTTGACAACATCTGAAGCCCGCTGGAAATGATGGAAGAACTCTTCATGTCTTCACTTGACAGGCTTTCTTCTTCCTCCCCCTTCCTTATCTCTGAATAAGACACAGAATTAGGCTGTTGAACAACTGCATAAAAAGACTTCATAAAAGCGCAGAGAGAGAGAGAGACCTGTGGGAGAGGAGTTTGTCTCTGGCTTTGATCTTCTAGGCTGCTGCGCAGAAACAGCCACGCTAGAGGCAGAAACACAACCCGCAGAAAAGGGAATAAGTGCAAACCTTTCCATTCTATCTTTCATTCCTTCAAGAGGGCTCATAAGAAGAGGTTAAAAAATTGAAGGTGGTTAAAGAAATGAGTGTTGCTCGAAGTAGAATGAGTTCGTTATAATGGGGGATCGATGGATGCTTGCTTTGTTGCGAACTTGGAATCATTCAACTTGTTGGAAGTCAATATCCATTGAAGTTTGGTGGTTTAGAGACAAACTAAGCATTAGAGTTCCATGAGTTTCAACTCAAGAGTCAAGTACATGAAAGGAAGGTGGTCGATTTACCAAGTTTAACCTACTTTTAGTCCCAATCCACTTTCTGTCTTTCGCTATGCGTGGGCTCCCACCTTCACTTGCCTCTCTTGCCTAAGAAGCTAACCCTCGTCTCTTTGATACCAAGTAATCACAACTTTTTCTTTTCTTTAGTTATTGTTGCGCTTTAATTTTCTAAGTTCCCTTTTTCTCTTCTCCTTTACGAGTTGAGATGAATGTATCTTAAGACGCGCTCTTACATGGAACGTGAGATTAGGCAATGAACAAGAACACATAAGAACCTCAATCCAATTTTTGACGTGAGGATGTGGAGAAAGAATATCGATCGGATTTAATGCGGACCATGGGATGAGGACGATGAAAGAAATAGGTCCTTGGCTCTCAAAACATGTTATGAAATCTGGTGTAAAACTAAAGTCATGCTTATCGGAAGAATAAACCCACTGGGTATAAGAAGCAAAATATGTATCTTAACACTGAGGAAAAGGTGGCAATAAACAGGAGCCAAAAAAATGGCCGAGGAGGTCAAAATTTCATACCATATGTATGACTTCTACAAAGGGAAAATTAGAAAAAGGTGAGTTTTGGGATAAAACTTTTGGGGATGGTGGTTTTTTTTTAAACTTGTAAAAAAGTGGAGCAACTTTTAAAAATCTCTGAACAAGGAAAGGAGTTAAGAAAAAATGGGTTTTTCCAACTCCTCATTTTTTGCCTACCCAAAGTACCCCTCCCCCATTTTCTTCCTCCATTTTCTCATTAACCCAAGCTCAGGATACAGCTATCGGACCGGCCCAACCGATAGCCTCTCATCGCTGTCGTCTTGGTGGGGCTGCTTGGCATCGATCTCGGCGAGTTTGCACTCCGCCGCAGGATCTGCCTCGTCGCGGATATCAAATGCACGACCGGATTCAGCGAAGGATCGGCGGAATTAAACTTGCAGCAGAAACTCATGTGCCGGTTCACGACCTCCTCCATGCTCACCAGCCTCTCGCACCGCACGATCTCGTCCTTCACCGCCTCGTCGCACAGCCCGTAGATCCACCTCCCGTTGAACCGCTCACGATTGTTGTCTATGTACGCCGACGTGCACTCCTCCGTCAACCCGCAGTAGTTGCATTTCACTTGGCCTTCTCCAGATCGCCCTCTTGCTCCTTCGGTGTTTGACAATCTTGAGAAGAAATACTGCGATGATACAACTGGGCTGAGATTCGAAAGGAGGCTAGTGTTTGATAGAATAAATTCAGTGTTGTTGGAGATTTTCCAGCTGTTATTGGGCTCGTACGTGCAGGCAAGTCGCATTTCACGAACTCAACATCAACGTTCGGCTTCGGTTGCGATTTCGCCGCCATTATCACCATTGCTTCGCTAACTACAGTTGCCAACATCCCTGCAAATCCCCGCCATTATCAAAACTTGTTTGGTGATTTTTTTTTGGATTTGCAGGGATGTTGGCAATTGTAGTTAGCGAAACAATGGTGATAATGGCGGCGAAATCGCAACCGAAGCCGAACGTTGACATTGAGTTCGTGAAATGCGACTTGCCTGCACGTACGAGCCCAATAACTGCTGAAAAATCTCCAACAACACTGAATTTATTCTATCAAACACTAGCCTCCTTTCGGATCTCAGCCTAGTTGTCTCATCGCAGTATTTCTTCTCAAGATTGTCAAACACCCAAGGAGCAAGAGGGCGATCTGGAGAAGGCCAAGTGAAATGCGACTGCTGCGGGTTGAAGGAGGAGTGCACGGCGGCGTACATAGACAACAATCACGAGCGGTTCAACGAGAGGTGGATCTGCAGGCTGTGCGACGAGGCGGTGAAGGACGAGATCGTGCGGTGCGAGAGGCTGGTGAGCATGAAGGAGGTCGTGAACCGGCACATGAGTTTCTGCCACAAGTTTAATTCTGCCGATCCCTCGCCGAATCCGGCCGTGCATTTGATATTTGCGATGAGGCAGATCCTGCAGCGGAGTGCAAACTCGCCGAGATCGATGCCGAGCAGCCCCACCAAGACGGCAGTGATGAGAGGCTCTCGGTTGGGCCGGTCCGATAGCTGTATCCCGAGCTTGGGTTAATGAGAAAATGGAGGAAGAAAATGATTGGAGGAAGAAAATGGGGGAGGGGTACTTTGGGTAGGCAAAAAATGAGGAGTTAGAAAAACCCATTTTTTCTCAACTCCTTACCTTGTTCATAGATTTTTAAAAGTTGCTCCACTTTTTCACAAGTTTAAAAAAAAAACCACCATCCCCAAAAGTTTTATCCCAAAACCCACCTTTTTCTAATTTTCCTGAAATATATCCCTCCTTCTACAAAAACTTAACCCCAAAACCCACTTTTTCCTAATTTTCCCTTCTTCAAAGCAACGAGGTCGTCAGTTCAAATACACCTTATTCCTATATCTGAAAAACTGTTGCCCACGAGAACTAGTAAAAGTTATTCTCCCAAGGTGTCAACACAAGGCCTACGAATCTGGCCATGTTCTCGCCACTAAAAGGACCCCGGAAGGTACGCGTATGCTCATCGGCTCTTCGATCGTCTCACCGGTGCAAGGACGGGGAAGGTACATCGCATGGCTTTACTTCCACTACCGTGGAGATCATATTGGTGTTCTAAACTAGCCAATTACAATGCCTCGCGATAAGGCTTGGTTCGCAGTGCTCTGTTTGAAAACGTTTTGGTTTTCAGTTTTTTTTTTCAATTTTGTAAACTGGAGAAAAAAAAACACGTTTGATATACAGTTTTTGTTTTTTTCTTCAATTTTGAAAACCAATTTTTAAAATAGGGTTGTTTTTGAAAACTCCCATTTTAGAGTTTTGGGTTTTCAGTTGAGACCACCCCCTACCGCCATAGCCACCGCCGGCAGCCGCCATGCCACGTACGCCACGCCACGCCCCACCTTGCCACCGCAACTACCACCAAAGAAAAAAACTCAAAATAAGAACTGGGTAATTAAACGCCCAAAAGAAAAAAAAACTCAAATAAAAATTGGGTAATCAAACGCCAATTTGTTTTTCTAAAAAATAAAACCTAAAAATTGGTTTTGGTTTTATTTTTCTAAAATAGAAAATCAAAACTAGAAGTGATTTCAAACGCTACCTAAATGTTTCTTTTTTCATTTCATAGCTATAGTCCCCCATAAAATTTTTGCGAGTTTTTAGGATATAATTGGAACATGCAAACATTGGATAGAACATAAATAGTCATCATCTTAGATCAAACAAGTCAAACACAAAAAAAAGAAAAACAATAAAAAAGAGTAAAGTCTTTATGTTTATGTAAAACTTCAAAAAAATTAAAAAGAAAAAGGTTATGGATGGGGCGGGGAATATAGTGAATGACATCCCTGCTTAAAACGGACTCCACTGGGAAAGAGTGTTGGACAAGCAAACGTTGGCACTAAAACTGAGCAATATATGCAATGGAGCCCAGATGAGCATTTCTTGAATCCAAAAAAGCAGTTGGTTAGATGATGTCAGGAACCACAACAAGGCAGAAAGTGGATTCATATTTACAACTCAAACAGATGCAAATTCCAACAGTTTCCAAAGAGCAAATGGATCTAGGAAATTAGTCTAGTGAACTTTCCCTTTGAAATAATTCACCCTTTTTTCCCCTTCCAAAAAGGTTAAGAATTCTACCATTGATACGAAAGACGGGTTACATGATGCCTATAGAGCCAAGCGTGGTGTTGTGTAATTCATCGTTGTTGTATATACGTGTTAAGACCTAAAAGATACAAAATGTAAATATATAAACAACCAATTAACCATAAATATAGTACGTGAACACATTCATATATACAAGTGAAGGGACGGTCTGTTGCCAAAACAAGAAAGGCTTCTGTCAAAGTTGGATGCAACATGCTGAAACAGGCGGCACAATCATCGAAAACAGGCTTGGCTTTGTCAAAGTTGGGATTGGCTGGCGGACTCTTCTTGCAAGCGGCAAGACGAGTGCCACATACGGTTTCCTTTGTGCCATCAAGGGCCACCGTGTGTCACTTTGACAGAAAATTTGAGACTAATTCAAGATGAAAGGGACTGGTCTTGAATCCTTTTACTCCCTGTCTCCTCCTCACTTTGTCTTCTTACTCACCCAATCCATATTCTCTTATTAATCACCTTCGGACAAACCCTAACGCCCTGCTGGTTGAGGGTGTTGCATTAGACGCATTCGCTCTAGCAAAATCTCACACCAACTATATGTGAAGTTTGGGATTACAAAGACTCTACCCGCTTTATTTATTTCAAAAGGCTCAGGAATGAATATGTAGGGAATATAAAGATTCTAACCACCCAAGTAAAGAACTATTACAGATAATTTCATATATTGGATATCTATATAAGGCATCCGGATAATTCAAATCGAAGCAATTGGATGTCCAACTCGGTTAGATTCTTGCTAGGATTTTGCCACGTGTAGATCTAGAATTCAACTGAATTTATTGATCATTACATATAATTCAATTAAGATATTGTATGAAATTATTATCATTTCTTCTATTCTTCTTACACCCAGGGCAGCTTCTCCTCCTTTAGAACATGCTTTTGAGTTGGACATCAAGTTCTAATATGGTATTAAAGTCAGCCACAGGCCCTGGAAATGCTGCCCCATGATCTTTACGTTGCTTTCCGCCGTTTCTCTCTCCTCGATGGAATCACGTCAAATTCCACACTATGCGTGGTAGCGGGTGTCAAAGTCCAACATCAACTATGTACACCGCAAGGAATAAGGCTTTTGGAGACGGGAAAATCCGTCGCTAAAAGCCTTAAATCTTTCTCTAAAAGTCCCTCGTATAAGGGCGTAACTGAACGTTTCGCGACAGAATTTTAATCCGTTGTTTAGTATTGAACTTTCTGCGACATATTTTTTTTATAAATTAGCGACGGAATTTCCGTAGCTATTTCTATTTTACGTATTTTAATTTTTTTTGTGAAATTAATTTAATTGGTAAATATTTTAGCGACGGAATATAATTTTTAGCGACGGGATATTCCGTCGCTAAATGAGATTTAAAATCTTAGAATTAAGTACACTTTTAGCGACGAAATTAATCTGTCGCTAAAAGTCAAATTTTTTTAAATATAAATTTTTTTATTTTTCTAATGCCCAAACCTGTAATAAAAAGAATTCAATCTTCAACAACAACGCACAATCCCCAAGACACAAACAACTATATATAATCAACTTTAAAAAATATTTATTATAATAAAAAATAAAATGTACAAGCCGGGAACCGCCAGATACAGCTGGTTAGGGAGGGGAGAAAAGTACAAGCTGGGCGGGGGGACAAGTTGGGACCGGGCACGAGAAGGGGCTCATCAGGGGTTGCCGAGTCTCGGATCTAGATCCTGTTAATTTCGGGGCCGGCTGGCCATGTCTAGCAGGGGTGCCCTGATGATCTTGTTCCCTGATCATCCTCAACACCACCATAGCAATGCGTTGGATCTCCTTCTCGGCCAACGGACGCGGAGGAGCCTGTGTCTGTGGAGGGGCAACGGGGGGTGGGGACAATCCTATCACGACACGTGCAGTCGTGCTAAGCAGGCCGCATACGGCCGATTGACGACCTCCGGTGTATCTAGCCATTGCTTCAATGCCCCAGTACTCGCACCCGTACTAGTGGACGCTGATGGCTGTCCGGACTGCTGCTCGGACCCCCTAAGTTTTTCATACGAGGTCTGCAAGAACAGTGATTTAAAGATATGTTAGTGCATTAATTAATGCAACAAACATTGAATAGAAAGACAAAAAATTAACAACTTAAACAAATTGACTTACATTGATCCGCTGGGCAATATCTGAAACATAGTCGCCCCCCGGTGCATCTCATCCTTGTCCTTCTTCCACACGTGCGTCCGATTATACGTCAGTGCTACGATCTCATCCTCCTCCAGATCCGGGTGCTCGACCCCATTGATGTGTCGGATGATGGCGTGTGCCACCGACCCCCCGTGTGCGTCGGATCTCTATTTTGTCTGTTCTCGGCCCCACTTTTACTCTTGGCGTCCCAGCCTAGATCCGCAACCCATCGATCTATTATTTGCCCCCATACAGTCGGAGGTATCCAATGTGGGGGATATCTCTTCATCTCCGTCATTGGGGCATCCTCAGGCAGCATCTTCTTCGCCCGGTCCCGTGCGTCATGGAGCCATCGGCGGTAATTCTTGCCGATGTAAGCAAAGAAGGCCTGCTGCCCCAGTGCCTGCTGATCAAGTGAGTCAAACGCGAACCCCTCCTGCAAGGCATCCAATAACACAAATTAATTTAAATACTAAATTCTAATTAAACAAATACTATCGCATGTAAAAATTTTCAATGTCCAGCCATTCCTCAAATAGGGACTCCCTCGTATCGGCATCCCAGTCCTTCCAGTACAGGTGTGGCTCGAAGAATCAGCCCTTCACAAGAACATCGATCTTCGTCCTTGCCTGATTCTCCAGGATCCTGCCAAAGAAGTAAATAAATAAATTAATACAGTTCAAATATAAATTAACACCTCAAAAATTTAAATATAAGGCATGCTGTGATTTTTTTTCTTACTGGCCCTCATGGGTGAGCATAACTCTCTGTTTACACTGGGGATCGATGCGTACCCCGCGTGTCAGGCCACGGCCTCGTCGAGATCCTACAAAACACAGACATTAATACAGTTCAAATATACTTTAAATATAAGGCTAACAAAAATTGACTAAACACCGTTATCGACTATACCTGAGGTAGAGTCCACAGAAGAAGGAGAATCAATGCGCGTGTGGCAGGAATCGGCGTCGGGTTGGGGGGCGGCTGGGGCCCTGTCTGCTGTACAGGAGCACTCTGTGCCTCTTCATCAGTGGGCAATGATGAGATGGGACCCACCGGGGAAGAAGTAGCTCGGCGTCCACCCCGACCACGAATAGCCCGTATTCTATCCATATCTGACTTTGTATAGATAAATTGCAAAGACATTAACACATTAAAAACAATAATTTGGCATAAATCATCATCGGCACTATATATATGAACGGAGGTACAAAAACACATCAATATAAACCAAGTTCTAAAATGTTACCCTTCTGTCCCTAAAAAATTAATCATATTTTCTTTTTGGTTCGTCCCACAAAAATTGATCACTTTCAAATTAAGAAATATTCTGTAGGTATTTTTTTTATTTATATATTTACCCTTTTTATATTTTTATTCTATTTCTCTCACCACATTTAATTCTCTACCAACTCATTTTCTCTCTCCTGGCCACCACTTTACACTTTTTTATTCTATTTCTCTCTCCACATTTAACACTCTACCGACCAATTTTCTCTCTCATGGCCCACTCTCTTCCACCCTATCTCTAAAGGGTAAAATGAAAAAGACACAATATATAATATAAATTGTTAATATACGTGCAAAGTCAAATGGATCGGTCTTTAAGGAACGGAGGGAGTACTACATTTTTTCCGTGATGTTACAACATTACAAGTCAATCATTTTCAGTTTGAGAATCATCATCATCTTAATCACTAGAGTCCTAGTCCTCTTCTTCGTGGGACTCGTCGTCCTCTTCATCTTCTAATTCATCATTTTCGTCAGTAGACTTAGTCACATCATCTTCAACATTTTCCACGTCTTCCGCATCATCATCTACGACTTCGTCTCCTACATGAAGTGTTGTTGAAAGAGGAAGATTGCCCTCCTCATTGTTCACCTCAACAGGTAACAAGATAGGTGGTTGGTCGGCTTGAAAGATGTCTAGCTCATTGTCATATGTCACGGGCAATTTCTTGGACTTGATAACTATATACCAATAAGATTTGGGATTGGCGATGTCCTCCGCGTAAAAGACTTGTGCAGCTTGACTAGCAAACATAAAGGGCTCGTTTGATGCAAGTCTTGACTTGACATTGACATCTACAATCCCTTGAGAGCTAACACGGATTCCTCTACTGCATGTGACATCGAACCACGTACACTTGAACATTACCAGGCGGTTTTGGGAACCCAGATATGTTAGCTTAACAATCTCACTAGCTCTCCGTAAAAGTCCATGCAATTCTCGGCATAACAGTCGCCGTTGACCAAGATTTCACTGTTTTGGGTTTGTGTTGTTAGGTCATCATCTTTTACGTTAAACCTAAACCCGTTGATGATATAGCCTCCATGACAGGATGCTTGTTTGTTAGAGCCTTGAACTAGTAATTTCAAGCAGGAGGCCACCTGTCTATCCATTGACTGAACCTATTGTAGATGACGGTAAAAATTAAGGATAAATCAGTATACTAATTGGTCACATAACTGTATATAACACATAATATAATTTTGTTAAAGACTTACACGCCTTCTGAAGCACTGTACAAATTATGATTTTCAATAAGATTCAAGTCCAGCGGGATCAGTGATTAAAGATTCCGCATCGAACTCACTGCAAACCAATATAGTTGATGCGCTTATCACACATTTTTAATTATGTACAACAATGTAAGTGAATTAAGACATTAACTTACTCAACGAATACCGAAACTTCATCGCAATTTAGAAGGGCATATATTGTTGCAGCACTGTACTCTTTATCCGTTAGCCATCGAGTATATATTCGACCGAACGGACGACCTGACTGCTTGAATATTGACAATTACCCTTCCAAATTTGTGCTTGATCCGGGATAATTTTGGCCTAGTTGATTTAACCTTGTATCACTATTCCCTAGATCACGAGAATTCAGGCCCCACAGGCCAACACACACTGAAACATCCCCCCGCCTTAGCGTAAGCTCGGCTCCTTTCTATCAAGCAAGCACCAAAGCGAAGCGAAGCGCTCCAACAAAGAGGTGCGGCATGCACACAATTCTTCATTTTTTTTTCTTGCATGATAGTATATCTCATTTGTTTATTGCATTCGATTTTCTCGTTGGATTGGATAATATATAAACATGCATTCTCTCTCTCTCTCTCTCTCTCTCTCTCTCTCTCTCTCTCTCTTTCATAGTAAAACTTCTAAGAGCTCTTAAGGAAGTGCTAGTACCTTACACAAGTCCAGTGCTAGGGGTACAGTTGGTGCGGTTTTGGCCTAACTCTTGTTAAAATGGGTCTATCTATCTTGCAGATGTGCAGTATAGTGTTTTGAGGTTTTCACGCTTTGAAAAAGCTTGCCATGCATGCCTGATAATGAGATACGCACGTTGAGCAAATCACAACGTCATAAAAATAACCAAAACGGAATAGCTTACCATGTGCAATAGCACATGAAAAAATAACTTGTCAAACCTGTCTAAGTTATGATAGATGGGTAAGCAATGCACCTTGAAGCAGCTCTTCAGCTTTTACTGCTCTAGACATAGACAGAATTATATGGTCAGTTATTAAAATTCAAAAAGAAAATTGGTTCAAGCAATGAAGCCTAATCCTACACAAAAAATATCTCAAAACCTACTAAAAGGGCTACGATCATTACCTTAGAATATGTAATTGGATGTTAATATGAAAGCAATTCCTCCAAGTGCATTTCATCATATAACTTGAGCTTAAATAAGAGTAACATGCATGGTAAATATATGGGTAAGCGTATGTGCTAGACTTATACCATTGTTTGACACACCAAGGCAGTGACTAAGCAAAAATGTTAGGATGAAACTTTGAAGCAACACATTTATACCGTTGTTTGACACACCAAGACAGTTGAGTAAGCAAAAACATTGGTATGGAACTTTGAAGAAGCAAATGCCGGAGGCATTGCCATATTCCCGGCATCCGAACATGAAATAAGAGACAACAATGTTAGCAATTAGAGAAGGTATCACAAACAACAAAGTAACGGAAACCTAGTGTCATAGGATGCAAACCTGAATCCAATTGGCGAGGTAATTTTCATCCATAAACACTTTAACCTAACAAACACAAACAAAGTTGTCAAAAAAATAGAGCAAAAGAACCAGTTGGAAAATGCACACACACCCCCTGTAATACCCCGAACCCTAAAAAAATAAATAAATAAATAAATAAAATACTTTTAACAACTTAAAACTTTTGGCGACGAACTATTACCTAGCATTGGTATATTATTTGTGCGGCTTATAGCGTCAAATCTGGGGAGACACTATAAATAAAATCTTTAGCGACAACTTTAAAATCAAAGCTATAAACTAACGTTAACAGATGTTATTAATAGTGATTGAAATCTTTAGTGACAATTTTTTTTTGTTAACATATAGACCTTATTAACAGGTGTTAGCAACGGATTAGTGTAGCGGGGTAGGTAATAAACCATTAAGTTCTTTTAATGCGCCATCTTTCATAAATAAATATAATGGACATTTTTTTTGTAACAATAAAAGTCTCTAGTAGAATTTAAATGGCTTAGGGAATGGTAGGGGGACTTATGGTAATTATACAAATTAGGGTTGATAAATATATATAGTGTAGGAATCGTGGGCAGCCAACCTTGGCTTCGGAAGGCAACAGATCGAGATAGAGAAAGAGAGAAGTAGAGAGGGCTCTTTGGGGAAGGGATTGGAGGATTCTCTTTCCGGCGAAGTTTTCCGGTAAGTCTCCTAACTTTTTCTCAATGTTATTTAATAGCTTTAACGGGGCAGCCGTGAGGTATTATTTTTTTCTTTTTGCTGGGTTTATGGCCGTGAGGAAACAGACGGTGCGGGGCTGTGAAGGAAATTGGGCTATGGGTGGCCTCGTGCTCCTATGGTTAAGAGATCCGAGAGAAGAGGGCGGCGATGCAGCCATGGGCTGCCGTGGTTGCTATATGATTGTGCCGTGAAGGGTTATGGCTGTAGTAAATATAGCCGTGACATGCTCATGTGTATTGTGTATGTTCTGTTGGGTGTAAGAAGCAAGATAGAGAGGGAGAGAGATATTAGACTGAAGTGGGCTGCTGTATGTGCAGCCGTGGAGTGTTATGTATGTGTTTATATGTGAAGTGGGTCTATGACAAAAGATAGGAGAAGATGTGTGGGTATTTGTGTGCGTAACAGGTAACGGGAGAGAGATGTAAACTGCTGAGAGAAACTGTTATGGTTGCTGCCATAAGTTCAGTGAGTTCATGAATTGAGTTTTCGTGTGAAGCTGGGTGAAGTGTGGGGTTGGTGACTGCCGTAGAGGATTGTAGTTGACGTGTTTGGGTTGTGTATGTGAGCTGCGTGAGTGCTGAGTGCATGTGTGTGCTGGGTACATGTGTTGCGTATACAGTTAAGTTCGTGAGATTGTGAGAATATATGGTGGGGTGGGGCTGCCAAGGGCAGCTTGTATGTGCTGTGTGTTGTTGTGCGCTGCGGGTAACGGCATGGAGGAAGAAGGGCCTGCCGAGGTGGGCAACTGTGGTGCTGTGTCATGTGTGTATTTTTGTGGTGCGTAGGTGAGCGTAAAGGTGGAAAAGTGAGGGGAAAAGGGCTGCCATGGTGGGCAGCCATGGCGCTGTGCTGTGTGGGTGTTTAGGAGGGTGAAAAGGAAAAAAAGGGGACTGCCGAGGACAGCTATGTGAAGGCTGTTTCGGCAGTGCGTAGGGTGCTTTTGTGCGTGAAAAGGATGGGGGGGAAACAACAAAAGGGGCTGCTACTGCTGCTGTGATTTTGTGTGTGTGCAAGGTGGAAAAGGGACAGGAAAAAGGGCTGCCCAGGTGTGGGTATTTCCATGAGAGGGTGTTGTGATATGTGTGTAATTGAGAGTGAAGGAGAGGGGGAGAAGCTGCCGTAGGGCAACGTGAGTGTGTGGGTTGGCGCTGCGGTGTGCGATGTGTGTGAGAGGGAAGAGGCTGCCACAAACAACAGCGGAGTGTGTGAATTGTTTTTGGTGTGCATGCGTGAAAATGCGATGTGCCCATCGGCAGCGGGTGTGTGGGTGTTTTGTGTGCGTGTGTAGAGGTGTAAAAAGGGAGGAAAACCTGCTGTAATGGGGCTGCCAAAGGACAGCAATTACATGAGGCGGTTGCTGTTTCGTGTGCGTGTGTAGAGGTGTAAAAAGGGAGGAAAACCTGCTGTAATGGGGCTGCCAAAGGACAGCAATTACATGAGGCAGTTGCTGTTTCGTGTGCGCATGTAGAGGTGTAAAAAGGGAAGAAAAACCTTCTGTAATGGGGCAGCCAAAGGGCAGAAATTGTGTGAGGCTGTTGCTGTTCGTGTGCGTGTCTAGAGATGTAAAGTGGGGGAGAAAAACCTGTTGTAATGGGGCTGCCAAATGGCAGCAATTGCGTGAGGCTATTGCTGTTTTGTGTGCGAGTGTAGAGGTGTAAAAAGGAAAGAAAAACCTGCTATAATGGGGCTGCCAAAGGGCAGCGGTTGCGTGAGGTTGTTGCTGTTTTGTGTGTGTGCGTAGAGGTGTAAACAGGAAGGAGAAGACTGCTGAAAAAGGGGGCTGTAATAAGGCAGCAGGTGTTTGAGGTATTTGTTGTGTTTTCGTGTGTGTATAGTTGTGTAAAAGGAAGGGGGAACCTGCTTGAAATTATATGAGTGTTGTGAGATAGCATGCAAGTGGAGGGTGTATGTGTGTTGTTGGTGTAGTAGGGAACGCAGAGATGATATAGTGAGAGTACATGTGTGTAGTAGTGGTGTGTATAGGTGTATGTTAACTTAGGTATGTGTGTGAAACTTAATGTTTAGGTATGATTGAGCGAAAAATAAATAACATCTCTTTATTGTTTAGGTTTCGATAGACAAGAGCTAGGGCAGGTTTGGGAACAAGAACCAGAACCGCTTAGCTATCCAGGTAAGTACCCCTGCCATATTCCTCCGTATACCCTATTTTCCGTCTATGTATATGTACAAATGAATTGTTCAATTAAAAGTTTAAAGCCTTTTGCACGCTACTGCTTTTGTGTAAATTGTTTGATGATAAAATACATCAAAAATGCCATGGAATGTTTTCTATGAGTAGTGTTTAAAGTTGGCTTATGTTGAATGAGACGGTATTTCTGGCTTGGTTGTTGCGCCCCATATCCACGGGGGAAAGTTGGATTGTTGGGTCCTGGTCAACGGGACGATACGTTGAGGCACAGTACTGTTACTCGTGGTGCGCCCTTGCGTCCACACCAATATGTATCCCGGACGAAGGAGGGATTGTGGGCCCTAGTCGCGGGGCGCATACCCTGACCAAATAATGTTCATCCCAGGTGGAGTAGGGATTGTGGGCCTTAGTCAGGGGGGAACGTACGCTGACCGCAACATGCCTATGTTATGATGAACTGTGATAGTTATTGATGAGCCTACTTGATGTCATACTTCGTTTCTGAGAATCTTCGATGAATTGCTTTCAAAAGTATATATATGCATAGTATCTCTTGTGAAATGTTTACCAGTTTTAAATTGAAGAAAACCATGGCATGTTTCATGTTTTTTTTATGAATCCCAAAATCTATTTTAGGGATATGGTTTGTGTACTTACTGGGCCCCAAGCTCACCCCGTTTTATAAATGTTTTCAGGCGATCAACTAGATGAACATGAGTATTGCGAGGGAAATGAGAATGAAGCCGCGGGAGATGCTCGTTAGGAAGTTGTTTAAGCCCTTGAGAAATTGTAGAACTGCCAGTTATTTATTTGAATTGTTCGTAGCTTAATTTTAGGAGGTTTCTTTAAAATAAATGCTATCGGTCTATTTGGAGGATTTCAGTAGAGATGATTTGGGAAAGAGTTGTAAGGGCATCTTTAGAAATTCATGTTATGGTGTTAGTTAATGTATGAGCTTAGAATTGTGTACAGGTTTTAGTGAGTAAGGCCTAGCAGAGCCCTTGGTTGGAGTCCATTGGGTCTGCGGCCGGTCACGTGCCTAGCTCGCGGGCCTGCCCGTGGGTTCGGGTCTTGACACCCCCACACGCACACGCACGTATAGGATGTTGGAATTGGGTTTTAAACCCATTGTAGAGAAGCAACTTTGACTCAATTTTCAAATTGGTTCCGAACTATATTTTGGTTAGGAACAAATTGATTCATGATCCTCTATTGGAATAGATGATCATGGTATATTCACATGTTTAAAACAAATGAGAGGTGAATGAAAAAATTAAAGTTAAAGTTGGTGGTTCACCTTGAAGGGAAAAAAGTATCCCACATTGAAGAGAGAAAGCCAAGTTATCTCCTTGGCTTAGCCTTGAGCTAAGGGTTGGGTCCTTTGGGGGTACCCATGTTTTGTAAGGAGGAAGGACCTAGGTTGACCCAAGGTCCACCACACGCGCGCGCTGCCAGTCCTGGTCCGTGGCTTGGGCTTGGGCCCATCAGGCTTTATTCTTTTTGGGACAAAACATTTAAATAAATTTTATTTATTTTCTTTTCCGAAAGTTGTGACCTTTCCAGCTAGCAGTTTTTTCTGTGAAGAGTTGCACCCCCCAGTGAATACTCTGTGTATAAAAACGAGTCAGTTACAGAAGTTAAGAGAGAAATGAATCCCGAAATTATTTTCTGTAATATTCTGTCTCCGAATTTCCTGTGTCCGAAAGAATTATGTGCCATTGTTTTGGTTCCCCGGGTCTGCATTTTGGAGTGCTCCTATTTCAGACGTATTGCCGTTGTATCCTGGGAGACTGTCGTCAAGAACCGTCAGCACCGTTGCGGGACGAACATTGAATCAAATTTATGCCTCGGCCTTTTTCCTTTGCTGTTCTGCAATCTTGTTGTGAGTTGTATATGTATTTCCTTCCTTACGTTACTACTGTTTTTGGAACGTTAACATATGCATGTTAGTATATTTTCGAATTTGGTTTCTGCACAAATATACACAAGTTATACTATTTGAACATCACAGGACACGTATGTACCTTTTTCTGTAGAACACTGGTTCCTGTATTTTGCCCTTCGATCGGCTTTGTCGGCACCGAATTGATCTGTGAATTTGAAAACAGCATGTTAATCAGTGAAGCGTGTGTGAGATTTTTGTGTGTAGCGTGTCTGTGTGTGAGAACGTGTTACTGTCCAGTGACCTTCTATCAGCACGTCCAGAAGTGAAATGTGTGTTTTATTTGAGTATGTGCGTGCGTGGGTGTTCCTGTCTTGCACCTTCAGCTGCAAATGGCTCAGGCTCAAGCTCAAGGAGTTTTGCAGAGATCCACCTTGCCATCTTAATATTTTTGTGCATTCGGCAAGATAACACGAATGCTTTTCAAACTACGACCATATGAGAGAGACCATTCTTCTGAATAAAATCCTTTATTTCATCCAAGCGGCCAGCTCGGCCAAAAAGGTCTACCATACAAGTGAAGTGTTCAACGCGGGCCTGATTTCATAAACTTCTTTCATCAACTTAAAATAATTGCAGCCTTCATTTAACAAACCAGCATGACTACATGCAGTTAAAACCCCTACGAAGCTTACCTCATTTGAAACAATACCCTCGCTTCGCATGCACTCGAAAAGCCAATAGCCTCTTTACCATGCCCATTGAAAGCATAACTAAATATCATGGAAGTCCACAGGACAGTATTCCGCATATCAGCTTGTACAAAAATCGATCAAGCATCATCTAACCTTCCACATTTGGCATCAATTAGTACCGAATCCAAGAAAACATCTGGTCCATGTCCACTTTTCCACATGCGGGCATGAATCAGCTTACCAAGCTCCAAAAGTCCAGCATTAGCGCATGCAGAAATAATAGTTGTTACAGTGAATTTATCCACCTCAACATCTTTGCACGCCATGGTGCTAAAAGTTTTTAAAGCACCTTCTATCCTACCATTCTGTGCGTACCCAGCAATCAAGGAACTCCACGAAACGGATTTGACCATTGACTCGTTGCAACAGTACTGTCCTCCCTCAATAGCTTGAGGCGAATTCTTGAAAATAAGTGAAGCCTTCTCCAGTTGCCCACATTTGCAGTACATATCTATAAGTGAGTTCCTTACAATAGGATCATCAAATACCCTACCCTTAAAGCCAGGATACCTAAAGAAGACATTAAGACTAATGCTATGGAGAACGTGATTTTGCTGAAAGCGGGTCCAATCTTTACCGTTTGATAAAGAAGCTCAAGTCCGATTCTCTCAAACCCATTTTGTAAATGGCCATCAATGATCGTATTCCAGCTAGCAACATCTTAATAGGCAAACTCTCGAACAAATCCATAGAACTCTCCACATCTCCTACCTGTAAATACCCACTAATCATTACGTTGCACGACTCAGAGTCAGTTCGAACAATCTTTTAGCATATTGAAACTCCCCACGTTTGACATAAAAAGTCTAGAATCGAGTTCTCCAACGTGATATCTAAGCTAATCTCATGACATAAAATCCACCCATGAGTCGCCTTGCCCATTTGAACATCTCTTGCTCTTGAACAGCACTTCAACAAACTTGAAAAAGTGAACTGATTTGGAGGAATACCCTCCTTTTGCATCTTGGCAAACAAATCCAATGACAATGTATAGGACCCAGCTAAACTTGAAATAAGTATTGTCCAGGACCGTACATCTCGCTGAGACATTTCAGCAAACAGTCGGTGTGCATGAATAGAATCATGGGACTTGACGTACAAATTCAAGAGATAGTTGCTGACATGCAGTTGTTGAACAGAGGCGTTCTTTATCACCTTTGCATGAATCGATTTGCGAAGCTCTCCTCGTCGGTTTCTTTCATAGCCATCGTAGCTTGATGATGACGATGAGAATGAATAGCAGCACTATTTTGAATATGGCTGGTAATGTCAAGCTTCTTTATGCCTAAAGAGAAGCCCGCGAAGGATGTAGTTACTGGTCCTAAAATTACAAACTAAGAGAGAGAAGACCAAACCAATTCGGAACTCCTGATCTGCTGATACCTTGCCAAGGCTTCACGCGTCTATACCAATTTGGAAGGCTTCCACAATCCTCTTACTACTATTGCAATTAGTTTTACATTCCTAACTGGAACTGGATTAGAACTACAAAAAACTAATTCTTAACTGGAACTGGATTAGGACTACACAAGGGTTTCTGATCACTATATATACTGGGCCTTGATGAGTGACTGGATGTGTAGTTGAGGAAAGCGGTGTGGTGATAAATCTTAGCCGTGAGTTGCGAGTTCATTGTCTTTCCAGCATAGCTAGCTTAGTTTTCCTTACAATACCAGCGATCATCTAGTGGTCTTGAACGTGAAAGAGATGTTGCCGCCGGCGGAGATCGCGAGCGAGAACATCTTTGCGTTGCTGGAGGGGGCAATCACCATGGCTGCGTGCAAGTATCCCGAGGATTTTCTTCTTCGAAGGGACGGGATCGCTCAACTGCTCTACAAGAACCAAGAGGGTGTTGTTTCTTGCAAGAATCAGGAGGTGGGAGACATCTGCACCATGCCAAATCAGGCAAAGGCACCAAGAAAGGAAAAGCCAGAAAGCAAGACGCTCAAAGCCCGCCAACCGAGTGTGAAGAAGCCCAAGCAGAGTCAGAAGCTACAAAAGATGCGGTCTTCCCTTGTGCAGATGCGAAACTGACAGGCTCGCTTGATGACCTGAACCATCTTCCCCTACCGTCGCTACGAATCTGGATTCTGTGTTTTCTTGCAGAGTTGTAGCAATTGATTGATGTAAACACGACAAAAGGAAGAGAACTACGTCGAGCTTGATCCCTGATTGATTCAGGGTACGTAGGCATCCTATTATTTGTTCAGCTCCTTTATTTATGTTAATAAATAAATAAATAAATAAATAAATAAATACTCCAAATTCCTATATTTTCTATTCACCTCCTTTGAGTTTGATCACTCAATTATTCAGTACTATAATTTGTCATCTAGAGATTCCAGTTAAGTCTGAAATTCTAATTTAATTGAGGTTAGTCTTCAAAATTATTCATTATGGTAATTAAATTTTAATTAAGCTTGCTGCTTCCATCTATAATTTTCACAAGTGGAGTGAGAGAATTGAAAAACCTAAATTTGCATTCCACGATACAACGGGCTTTGTCTTTCGTTGGTATCAGTTCTTTAGATTTAAATATACCAAAAGGGTTGATAATTAGTTCGTGGGTGTACGCGATCCGTTGATACGGTCCTGTGAATTATGAGACATGCATCCGTAGCTTTTAAAGTTTGAATTAATGTTTTTACAAAGTATGCCATTAACAAAGAGGCTCCAACTTGTTCAAGAATAGTGGCTTTGCCTTAGGATTAGTTAGTTCTATTCTTCGATGTCGCATAATAATTATTAAAATTTTAGTACGATCTATTTCTTTTGGTACTTTTATTATAATAGAAAACTATTCAATTTCATGTTATACCCATTGGCGGATCATGTGCTAGATAAAAGATATAGGCATTTTAGTACGATACGCCCATGTTTACTCATGTCATATTTGCATGTGACTGTTTATGATTATTTATTAATAACATGCTTTGATTAACAATCAACGAGATTGATTAGATTCTGTCAAAGTGGTCTAAGTAGTAGCTTTTTTTAATTTTTATTTTTATTAAGTGATTCAAGTGGCTCTTTATTTTAGGATTAACGACAAAACTATCCCAGGTATTTGCAACCTTTTGCAAAGTATACCCTATAATTCACAAAAGCGTTGTAAATAGGTCCCAAATTTGACGTCCATCCAAATTTCAAGTGTTAAGTCAGCACCTGTAGTACGTGCTCTTTTCTTAGGGGCAATTTCACAACCCCACTGCCCATACTAATCCCCGCCACTATTCAGCAGAACCCTATTGCCCATACCAAACCTACAACCCCCTCCCAACACCAAGCCCACACCACCGGAACCCCGCAGTGCACTCTCTCTTTCTTCCTATATTGCCTGCCCAGTCATGAAGCCCACCACCTTTGCCCGCCATCCGGCTCTTCTGCACTACACCCCACAATTAACTAAGAAAGCTTCAGTGCAAGTTGAACCACAGAGCTAAAAAATCTGCAAATCGTGTGTCTCGTGTATGGATAGGTGTGTGTGCGGTGCCATATGTGTGGGTGGGTGCAGTGGTGGGTTAACGGTTGCGAGCAGCATGGGCAAATCTATCGGCTATGCGATAACATGTGCTTCTACTTCAACGACATGTGTGGACGTGTGTACACGCGCGTGCGTGTGTTTATGAGGGTCTGCAATGCTTCTACTTCAGCGATGGTGGTGGTTGATCTCGTCGGAACAGGTGGTGATTGGTCAACAGTGGTAGCTATGATACGGGTTAAATTTTTTTTTTTTAGGTAGGGGCTGGAGGGGGGAGATGCATGGTAGTGTGGTGGTGATTGCGCTGCTGTGGTGTGGTGGTGGGTTGATGATTGGAAGGATATTTGTTAAATTTTACCAATTTGCCCAGGAGAAATGGGAATGTACTGCGCACCTGCACGCTAATTATGGATAGGAGTAAGTTTTTGGAACTGTTTTGTAACATCCTGGAATTTCAAAGCTTTAACACCCGGACTTTTCCGGAGCGTTATCACCCCAAACTCCCGGAGCGTTGAAACAATCACTACTTAATAACATAAGAACCTCAATTGCAAATAACTAACTATGAAAACCTATGTCAGTGCTTCTAATCATTACAGTTTCTCAAATCAATTTAAATCTAACCAACAAGCTAGAGAAATTTACCCGCGCATGGTTCTTAATGATCAATACAAAAAATTAAATTCACTTCCTTACGCTCGGCTCTAATCCATGTTGGCAACCTCAACCTAACACTGGCTATCACCTGCGGAAAGGAAGTCAAAGGAGAGTGAGCTTTTGAGAGCCCAGTAAGGTCGATCAAAGATTTAAAAATAGTTTAAAAACGATTCGGACGATTTCATATTTAAACCAAATAACAACTTTTTAAGAAAGAAACAGAGCGATTCAAATGATTTTCTATATACAATCAATGATAATTTTAAAACGGTTTTCAAAGAAAACCACAGCATTTCCTTATAAGCATAAGGATGAGTATCAACTCAATCCCTTCAATAAATATCATTTCAAAACACTTAAAGTATAATAAAGCATGAATGGATAGTATTCAAATGAGTTCAAGTGCAATAAAACATAAACAGGAAACATTGAACATGAGCAGTACAGAAGCAAAGTCACCCCGACAGTGCTCGATCGCTTTACATATGCATATGTACACTGACTAGTCCATCTAGGTACTAGTTAAACCCATCCAACAGACCATCCTTATAATGCCAACAATACAGATCATCCTTATGGCTCCCAAGTTACTAACTCATGTCAACATTGAGAAACAATAAATAGAATTCAAAACATATTATGATAATTGAATCGATAAAACAGATGAGAATAAACAAATTACGAACTCCAAACGATCGCTAAGGTTCAAGTTAGGCTTTCATGGACAGGTTTAAAACATCTTTTATATCAGCATAAAATCGAATCGATTTAGTTTGTAAAACTGTTCTATAAGAATTTGAAAACAGAATGTCGAAATAGGGTTCGGATATAATTCCTTACCTTGGTCCAAGCTATGCGATGCTACCACCCCCGATCAATATTTTCTGAATAAACCTAAATTGGCAATCCATTTGTTAGAACAAAATCTATGCTACAATACTATAAAACTAATATTAACTACCCGCCACGTGCTAACTCCGAAACCGCTCAACTCAAAGCGCGCCTCGCATGCGACCAACCGACCCAAAAATTCTGTACACTCCTTAATCCGTAACAATACTCCAAATTTCTTAATAAATTACAATAAAACACTTTTATAGCTTAGAACATTATAAAAAGTCAAAATATGAATTTTCTGAATTTTTGAATATTTTTAAATTAAAATAATTTCTTTAAATACCATAAAAACCCATAAATTTCCAAAATTGCTTCTAGCCAAAAATGAAGTCTCATAATTTTTGTAACAGCTTTAAAATATGTATAAAAATTATAGAAATTTAAATAAAAAATTATAAGGCCTTAAAACTATTTTTAAATTATTCATTTTGTTAAAACCAACGCAATACGGAAACTATAGCAAATCAACTCTAAAATTTATAAAACTGAAACAAAGTTGTCTTTGTGATACAAAAACATTACTGAAATGTTTTCAAAACATTTTCATGGGTTTAAAGGCTCCAAACAATTTCTTACAAGTCTGAATTTGCAGAGAATATTAAAAATATATATGATTTCAGAAAATTATAACATTTAACCAGAGTTTATAATATAGTCTAAGTTACTATACTTTAAATTTTCACGTGCTAATGTTCAACTTACACTATCTAATGAGCGTAACGAACCTAACGCTACCCGATACCCACAAACACACTCACCTATACACATACCCATGCACCCAGCTCACACCCACACGCAATATGTATGCATACCTTCATTCCACAGCATACCACACTCACTACGTGACCTGCTGACTTACCTGCTTTCCCCCAAGCATAAGCACAAGCACACACACCAACAATTTTGTCCAACACACACAATACCACAATACCCTTCCATCCCTTTTTACAATTCATATCACACACTTAAACTCTCTGTTCCCACACACTTTACATGTACAAGTTGGCACAAGAAAAACACCTAGATGGCATATTCAAACCCAATGCTAACTCACACACACACACACACACACACACACACACACACTAACTAACTACACACACCTACACAAAATTACACAGACCCACATATGTTTACAGCTACTGCCGGTTCTCTTCTTTGCTGGGTATACACACATACATATCCTCCAGTCCCTCACACATCACCTACACAATATATCTACACACACTCATGCACACGACTCCCATTCTCACAGTTCACTTATGCAAACACATATACGCAAAACACCTATACACCACTATCACATATACACCTCCTTCTATCACTGCATGTCTTCTCTTTTTTTTCAACACGGCATGCACCCACACCTGAACACTCAACCACCCAAACACACGCACATGCACTTTACTCATACGCACGCACGCTCTCCCCATGGCAGCCATGGCTGCTACACACCCAATCCCTCAAGGCCCAGCTCCCCTTTTTCATTCCAATCACCCTATCGCAGCAACATTTACACACCAACCCATGCACATGGTTTCACGACTGTTTCTCCTTGACATCTACAACCATCACTATGCAGTCCACCACCACACATTAAACCCACACAAGTTCGCACCCTTACACATTGGCGGTTCCCTCAATCTCGTCCCTTGCACACACCAACACACAACACACTACTTTATATCTTACACTCACTGCTGTGACTGTCCAAACCCATGTCCCTTTTTCCACTTCACTACACACACCACCACGCACACCATTGCTGCCACCATGGCAGCCCTTCCCTTTCCCCTTCTCATTTCTTGGTATGCACAACACACGCACATATTCCACACCGCGGCTGCTTATTATCTCCCAACGCACAAATATCTCAAAGTATAAACTAAAACCTCCAAAAAGCTTATATTTACCAAGTCCAACATTAACAACCAGCCACTGCCTCATGGCAGTGGTTTCTTCTTGCAACCGTAGACCCTTTTCTCCTTCAAACCCGGACACATACGCGCATAAGACACACAACTACATGCACACACCTGCGCGCAACACTCACGCACATACAGAACACACATATTCATTCATGCACAGGTCATACAGATTCACACAAACACTCACTCTCGCACTCAAACATCTACGGCAAATTTATTCTCTCAGTTACAACCCACACCCATTACGCCCAAAACACACTACCGTAACCCACATACCCAATCCCAAAGATAATTTGATTTAGAGAAAAAGTAGAGACCTTACTTGAGTTTCGCCGGACGAGAGTAACGAGGGGGACGACTGCTCACTCTTATAACAAGGTACAAATATAAAACCCTAAAAGCACAACTATCAACCCCCCCCCCCCCCCCCCCAAAGTTTCATTAATCATTTTAAGGCTTACCCGAAATTTTCTATTATTTGCGAAATGGTTCAAAAAAGTATCTACAATAATTTAGGTGCTAGGACAATTATTACCTTGTTGTTACGGTACCCGTTGGACAAATCGGCTCTAAAAAAAAAATGCACGGATACTAAAACTAATATTTTAATTGTCGCTACACGTATATCGAATGCTAAGGTAGATATTTCATTGCTAAAAATATACGTCAATGATAAAGTACGAAATTGTCGCTAAAGGCTTCTAAGATAAAATTAATGCTAATTGTTACAAAGTAACTCGATAAATATCACTCATCGTTAAACTATATCTTATAATTTCTAAAATTTGTCTTTTAAGATAACCGTTAAAAATTTGATCACGCTAATTGACGCTAAATGTTGCTAATAAAATTTCATTAATGGAAATCAGCATTAAATCTCGCGTATAAAAGTCGTCCCCTAGATAATAAACTAATCGGCCAGACATATCACGGTTCAGGGTGTTATATGTTTGCAATGATTTTATAAATTACATAGAACAATACTATAGTAAAGTTGCAAATAGAGGAAAGACCGGCAAACACGTTTAAATTACATGATACATTTTTGTCATTAACCTTTTTTTTAAGAGGTCCAAGTTGCTTTATTATTATTGTTAGAATTTGTTTGCATTCTGTCAAATTGTTTTCTGCAATATTTTGAATAATAGTGTTTATGCTCTCCAATTAATATTGAAAAGTTTTGTGGGTTTTGAACAAGTACCTAAAGTCGAGAGATCTTTATGTAAATTTCTACTTGACATATAGATTAATTTATTCGACTTCAGCACTCTCCTTGTTGTTTCTTTCCTCGAATTCGTCCAACGCACTTCGGTTTGGCATCTGATCTCCTATTTCGGTGTGTATTAAGTATTCTTTTATACTTAGTAATAAATATTATATGGTTAGATCTTTTGAAGGCTTTGGTTAATTAAACCCTAAAGATTTTTTGGTCTTGTATTATATTGCATTATGTTGTGCGATGGTTTAGCTAGCTTTTACTGTAAAGATAATGGTTTCTAGCTTTTGATGCGGTGAAGAGCTTTACTTGATTCTCTTTTGTGAGACCCCGATCTTAATTAGCTTCTAATCATTTTAAACATATTTAGTTTTGATTAAAATAATATGATCGTGTTGTATTATTCGTATACATAAAATAAATATTGAAATTAAGTTGTGGGTCTAAAATATAATTATGTAAAATTTTGGGTTAAAAAAGTAATTATGCAAAACTTTGGGGTCAATTTCAAAATACCATAAGTTAGCTATAAAAGGTTAGTGGCATGTCATGTGTGAGAGTGTTGAATAGAAGGATTTTGGTGTGCCACTTATGTTTGGTGATGAGTAATCAAAGGAAAGAATAAAAAAATAAAAGAAACCTAAGTGGATAAATTAGAAACAAGAGAGACATGTGAAAGACTTCCCTTAACCATTCGACCATAAAGGAGAGGGTAAAAACAAAGAGAAAGGGAGGAAGAAGGAGAAAGAAAAGAAAGGAGAGAAAGGGAGGAAGAGAAAAAAAAGAAGAAGAAAAGGAAGAACAAAGGAGAGAGATTTGAATCAATCTTCTTGAATTGGCTCGGCTTGGCCTTAATTTCTTTAAGGTAGGTTATCTTGTACTTTTAGGTTTTTAAATCATGTTTAAGAAGTATTATGAGTAGTGAAATACTTATAAACTTGCTTGTAATGATCTGAAGTGAGATATGTTACAAAACCTGCAAAACGGTCATAAGAATAAGATAAATTTGGTGCCTAGAAATGTATAGTTTTAGTTAAGAGATGGGTTTGGTTGTTTTATATGTTGTACTACTACATGTGTAGAGTATACACACCAAATTTAAGATTATTTCAAGCACAATTACTATAGTTTAAAATTTGTGGCTTGAAACCTATCTTGTGAAACTATTGCTGGACAAATTCTGAAGTCTGTCTTTGGAAGGGCTTAACATGACCTTAAAATAATCTTTTCATGCCAAATGAAAATACTGGGATGTAGATATTTAAGTATAGTTTCCATAAATATATAGTTTGACTAGTTAAATTGTTATGATTTTTGGAGTACAGACTACTCCTGTTGTCATTTGAAATACTGGGCAGATTATGTAACCTAAACTAGTAGTTCTTTGTGTTGGGCTTAATGGTGAATAATTAGGTAAATTTCTAATCTTAAATGGACACTCAGATATCTACATAAAAATATAAGTATACATATGAGTAGGGTACTTAAGGAAGAATATCAAATTATTTCTTGATTGATTACCGAATTAGTTTATGCATTTAGAGATTAGTTTACACGTTGGCATGTGTTTTGTTGGTAATATGGCAAATATGACTTGAGCTCATTTGATGTACTTGATAACATATTTGTTGACATCTATACATGACTATGCATGTGTAACACCCCGAACCTTGGTATTGCCTAGCCGGATAATTTGTTAATAATTTTAGCGACGATATTTTTTTGGAATCGATATTTTTTACGAAGCGACAAATTTAAGCATCTTTTAGTGTCGGCGTTTTTATTAACGACGATTTCTCCAACAAGATGGCATAGCAACCATTTATAATTTTTAGTAACACATCACGTATTGTAAATATTTTTTATGGACCATATTTCTTTTATAAGTATTAGGTTAGAAGTTTTAGCGACAAAGGAGGAGTAGGGTTATTTTCTATCAGAGTAGGGTTTGATTTAGTATATATATGCACACTGTGGGTACGCAGCCAACAGCCGTCAACCACAACATCCTACCTTTTCTTCTGGTATACTTTGAGAGAGAAAGAGAGACTTGAGGGAGATCGAAGGAGGGAGACAGAAGAAAACCGAATAATTCCGGCAATTGGATCTATTTACCGGTAAGTTATTTTACACTTTTTTTCGCTAAATTTTCTTGACAGATTAAAGGGGTTGGGAGGCATGAGAGAGAACATGTTAGAATTTTTAGGTTAGGGCTGTGAAGTAGTGCATGATTATGGGCATGAGGTTTATGGCAGCCGTGTGGTGTGTGCTTGGTGTAGTGCGTGTAAGGGGCAAAGAGGGTCGTGGGGTGAGGGTCTGTGGGTTTTGTGGCTGCCGAAGAAGTGGATATAAAGGGTATGGGAAACTGCGTGAGAAGCTGCCATAGTGCAGTTCATGTGAGCGAGCTTTGGGTTAATCTGTAAAGTGTTATCGGTTCATGGCCATAATGAGTGAAGCAATACAGATTTGTGAAGATGGTGACTGCGATGGGGAAGGAAACCCAGATTTGCTATGACTGTTGTGGGCTATGCCAAGCCATGGCTGCCGTGGAAGAATTTTCGTGAAGCCATCTCTCTTTTTGGTAAAAGGTCGGGACTTTATTACAATTTGAACAAGGTTCTGCAAACTATACTGGGGTATCTGGAAGCTACGGCATATTTATCCTAAAGAGTATAGGCACCCGATGGTTAGCAGCAACACTTTTAACTCTAAAGGCAATAAAGCTTGAAATTGAGCACTATTATTTGCAACCTAGCCACTGCCTTGTGCATGTGTGTGCTTATATGTTTGTGGATGTGTGTGTTTTACATGTGAAGGGGACTGTGAGAGGGGTGAAGGGGACTGTGAGAGGGGTGTTTGTGTGTGCAGAAATAGAGTGTTTTTGTGTGAGTTTGTGGTCCACGTGGGATGGAAAAAGGGGCTGCCAAACTGCCCCATGAATATGTGTGGGTATGGTGCATGCTACTATGTGTAGTAATGTGTGTTTCTGTGGGTCAGAGAAGGAGAATAAATGTGAGGGGGGCTGATTTTAGTGATGCACCTTGTGGTTTTGTACATGAAAGGTTGAGTGGATCATGTGGTGTTTGCATGTGGAAAGAGAAGTATTTTGTCATAAATTAGTTTGTGTAATAGGTTATGTAGAGTATGCATATCGGTGAAGGAAATGAGGGAGTAATAGAGTGTGATTGAGTGGTGCATGATTTGTGTAGTGGAGTAGGTTGAAAGTGGTAGATTATATAGATGTGTGCATGTGTCTGTAGGTGTATAATGGGCTTGGAGAGCACTGGAAGTGTGCTTGTATTGTGTGCGTGTGTATAAGTGTCTAAGGGGTTGGTGTCAAAGCATGTGTGTGTGTGTGAGCAAGTGAGTTGAATGAAATGGTGGCGCATGTGTGTGGGTACAGATTAACGATAGTATGACGTGCGTATAGGATAGTGTACGGTAACTTTCATCACATGAAAATTTAAAGTATAATACTACAAGCTAAATTAGAATTTTTGGAAAAGTTTTATAATTTTCTGAGATCGTATGAATTTTTAGTATTTTCTGTAATTTCAGATTTGGAAAAGTCTTTTGGAGCCTTTAAACCCTGAAAATGTTTTTGGAAAAATTAAAGTATGTCTTATGGTATAAATAAGATTCAGTTTGAATTTGATAATTTTTGGGTTGATTTGTTATGGTTTCCATATTGCATTAGTTTTAGCAAAATGAATATTTGAAAAATAGTTTTAAGGCCTTTTTATTTTTGATTTATATTTTTATAATTTTTATACATATTTCCAAGTTAATATAAAAATTATGGGACTTAGTTTGCAGCTGGAAGTATTTTTGGCAATTTATGAGATTTTATTGTATTTAAAGAAATTATTTTAATTCAAAAATATTCAAAAATTCAGAAAAAATTCATATTTTTTGACTTTTATTAATGATTTAAGCCATAAAAGTGTTTTAGAGTTAATTATATAAATTTTAGAGTGCCTGTACACCTTAAAGAGTGTATAGGATTTTTTGGTTAGGTTGGCCGTGTGTGAGAACCGTTTTGAGTGTGCGATTTCGGAGATAGTGGGTACGTAGTGGGTAGAGATGTCAAACGGGCCGGGCTTGGGCCGCCCGGCCCGGGTCCATTGGGCTTTAAGCAAAACTGGGCCGGGGCCGGGCCAGGGAGGCAGCCATCCGGGCCGGGCCGGCTGAGGAGAAATGCTAGGCCCGGTCCAGGCCTAGGCCCGGTCCAGGCCCTGGCCCTAGGCCCAATTTCTAGGGCCGGGCTTGGGCCGGCCCGGGCCCTTTTGTTTTTAATTTTTTTTTAAATTTTTTGTTATTCAATTTTAAATTTCATCTTTAGGCATGTCCAATTTTCAAATTTTGACAAATCTAATTTTTATCATTTTATTTCATTATATGTAATATTCATATATATGTATGTATGTATAGATATATTTATTTGTCTCTCATTTTATTTTTTTCTACATGTTAAATCTTTTTCTTACTCTTCTTGGTGATCTTTATTAATAAAATCTGAACACATAACAATTATTATTATTTAAGAGAGACTATTTCTACTATTTGATATTTTACTTCAAAACTAATTGGCCGAAAACCAGGGATTGATACATGTTAATTCCCGAGACGATCTTTAATAATAAGTATAGAAAAATAAATGTGTTCATAGGCCCTCCTCCTTTTATCCGGGCTTGGGACCGGTTGCTTGTAAACAAACAGGCGAAGTTACCTATTTTTTTATATATACGAAAAAATATATATCTTGCTTGTAAAAATTTATTTTATATATATGGAAAAAAAATATATTTTGTGAAAAAATTTATTCTTAAAACTTAAGAGAAGGAAAATAAAAAGAAATTACCTAATCATCCGGAAGTACTTCAATATCCGAGTCACTGCTCTTCCTATCATCAATCGGTTTATCTTGCTCGCGGTATTTCGCATCAAGATAATCCTTCCAACATACACATAGCTCGAGCGACTCGGGGTTAAGACGACTCCTCCTGTCATCCAAAACCCTCCCGCTGGCTGAAAATGCCGACTCTGAAGCAACCGTGGAGGCTTGCACTGGCAGTACATGTGCAATTTGGGATAAAGTTTTATACATGTTTTGATTTTGTTTCCAAAAATTTAACAAATTAAAATTAACCTGTTCTTGCATTGATAAATCAGAATAATGATCAGTATTTGCATATACACCAATCTCATTAAAAGAGGAAAAAGTAGACGAACCTGCCGAATTAGAAGTACCTTCACCTGGTAGTTGTCTTGCTACTAGATGTTCAAAGCCTTTAGGTATGGCGCATAATACCTCTCAACAGTGGATGATGTAGCTCGCCCGCGCACGTCAGCAGAATTACGATAGAGGTTGAACAATTCCTCAAACCTCTTGCTCACTTTTGCTGTGAGTGCGGTTGTCTCCTCTGCTGTGTAGCACATTAATTTCGATATCTCTTGTATCGAGGCGTTCACGCCATGCAACTTTAACCTAGGATCTAAACAAGTAGCCACAGCAAAAATAACAGGCAGTTACTCCAATATTTATTAAACTTTTCATCCATCACTTTTACTATTTCTAAAGGGTCCTATATATCTCCATTTTGTTAACATTGTAGCCATCTTCAGAATTTCTATTACAGCGAGAGGAGAGGTGGGATAGTACGTACCATAATAAATTGGTAGACGTGTAGAATCTCCAAAAATTCAGCTAGGTATGTGGCCATCTGCCATTCCTCTTGAGTTGGCAAGCCGGCTGGGAACTGGGTTAGTAGAAAATGCGTATAGACTTCTCGGTATGCCAGAATGTGTAAAAGCATATGGTATGTAGAGTTCCACCTGTGGACCACATCTGTAACTGCTCTCCTGCGAGGCATATTATATTCAACACACAACGTTTTAAATTGTTGTGTGGACTCGAGCTATTAACATACGCTGTCATACCCCTCATTTTGACAAGAATATCTCCTGCAGCAGCTAAACCATCTTGAACAATTAAATTAATTATATGACAAACACAACGAACATGAAATATTGATACAGGTACAGGTTCTGAAAGCATCTAACATCAGCTGCATTGTATTGTTATTATCAAAAACTAATCATAATCTTATCCTTTAATTTAAATGTGGTACATGCTTTTAATATAAGAGTAGCAATGTTCATTCCATCATGCGGAAAAGGAAAGAGCTCGAAAGCGATGATTCTCTTGTGCATAACCCAATCTGCATCAATCCAATGAGCGGTCACACAAGAATAACTAACAAAAGTAAATGGAGATTGCCAAATATCAGAAGTAAGACTAACTTTACCGTCAAATTTATCGAAATAATCGATAAGGCGTGCTTTAGCAGCATTGTACTGTCGGAGTGCATCGGATCTAGTTGTGTTTCTATGAACCTTTTTGTACAAAGGTTGAACGTATGTGTTCATATATCTAGAGTGCTTAGGATTATCGGCAAAAGAAAAGGCTTGTTCATCATGAATAACAAATTCAGCGAGACCGTCTCTTTGCTCTCGCTGATTATAAACAAATAACTTACCGTCAAAAGATAACTGCGTTTGGGTAGGTTCGACGTGGCCTTGTCGAGGTGCACACAGAGGGTAATGCCTGTTAAGATGTCCATTACCACTACCAGACGAAAATAATTTAGCGCAGTACTTACATCGAGCTTTTCGGATGCCGTCCACCGTAACTACATCGAAATGATTCCAACACTCGGCTTTCTTTTTTTCCCCTTTTGGACTTCTGGCTCATTACCGGAGGCATTGCTCGGCCCTTCTTCATCATGACCAGGCATAGGGTTGAGATTATGCCACGGAGTAGTAGCTTCGCCAACCGAGCTGCGTCCTTGACTATAATGCGGGGGGTCTTCATCAGGCGTGTATTCAAAATCTGGAATGTTTTGATTGAACTCCCAATTGGCTTGGGTATCTATCATACAGCCTGTACTCATTCGTCCAGGAACGAATGGTTGTGTTGGTGCTTGGATTGGTGTTTGTGATGGCCGTGGCGCTGGTGCTTGTGCTTGCGATGATGATGATGTTTTTCGTGATGATGATCCACGCCTCAGTTTCTTCAATAATCCAGCCATATTTCACGCTAAACTTTTTTACTAGATTGGAAATCAAAATTCGTAAGAGTAACTAAATACACAAGTATAAGAGTAGTAATAAGAAATAACAATTAAAAGAATGAACGAGTAACAAATATTAATCACTGAGGATAATTCTGAAATTGGAGAGAGTTAGTAATTAAAAAGCATTTAGTAATAGTAATTAATAAATAAAAATTCACTAATTACTAATTACTAGACAAAAGAATTAGAGAGTAACAAATTAATAAGAGTAGTAGTTAGTAATTAGAATTTAGCAAGAGTAGTAATTAATAAACAAGAGTACTAATTAGTAAATACTAGTAGTAATTAGCAAGAGTAGTAATTGGAGAAGGAAATAGTAGCAAAGCTTGTAGAAATATAGAATGTTTAGATAAGAGAGAGTAAGAAGATTGGTGTGAAAAATTAGAGAGAAATGGTGTGAATTTATAGATTTTAGAAACTTCACAAAAGACCAAAATACCCCTAAAAACTATCCGTTTATAGTTGTTGGGGAGGGTAAGAGTGTAAAAACCTTTAAAGGAGTTGAAAAAATTAAGTTAGACTAAAATACCCCCCAAACTAGCCGTTATATTGCTGTTGGGGGGGTAAAAGTGGAATTTTGGGGGAATATATCCGTTGGAGGAAAAGGGGGAGAAAGGGGGAAAAACAAAAAATTCAAACAGGTGGGGCGGGAACCGGGCCAGGACCGGGCCGGGGCCGGGGCCGGGCTTTTCCCACAGAATTTTCGGCCTGGTCCAAGCCCAGGCCCTAAGCCCAATTCCTTCGGGCCAGCCCTGTTCATGAACTGGCCGGGCCGGCCCGGGCTTCTTTCTGGCTGGGTCGGGCCGGGCCGCGGGCCGCCCGGCCCGTTTGACATCTCTAGCAGTGGGTAGTTGATGTTAGGGTTTATAGTGTATTTTACATAAACCATGTTCTAACAAATAAATTGCCAATCTATGTTTATTCAAAAAATATTGATCGAGGTTGGTAGCATCACATAGCTTGGACCGAGGTAAGGAATTCTATCCAAACCTTATTTCACTATTCAGATTTCAAATGCTTATAACAACAGCTTTACAAAAACTAGATTGAATGTTGCTTTTTATTGATTGATATAAAATGTTTTTAAATTGTTCATGAAACCCTAAATTGAGCCTTATAGCGATCGTTTGGAATTCTGTTTCATCTCATCTTGGAATCCACTGTTCATTTGATATGTCTATTGATTGCTCATCGTAAAGCATTTTTGAATTCTATTTATTACTTCTCAATGTTGACATGAGTTAGTAACTTGGGAGTCATAAGGATGGTTTTTATTGTTGGCATTGTAAGGGTGGTCTGTTGGATGGGTTTAACTAGTACCTAGATGGACTAGTCAGTGTACATATGCCTATGTAAAGCGATCGAGCACTGCCGGGGTGACTTTGCTTCTGTACTGCTCATGTTCAATGTTTCCTGTTTATGTTTTATTTCACTTGAAATGTTTTGAATATTTTCCATTCATGCTTTATTATGCCCGAAGTGTTTCAAATGACTATTATTTAAGGGATTGAGTTATATACTCATCCCTATGTTTATATCGTATTGTAGTGATTTCATCGAAAGCAAAACCTCTCAAAAAGATGTTATTGGACTTTAATGTAAAATCGTCCGTTTTGCTCATCTTTATCTAAATGCTGTATTTCAATTAAAATACTTTTTAAAATGTTTTATATGAAAACTTGTCCGAATCGTTTTACTGTTTTTAAATCTTTGATCGACCTTACTGAGCTCTCGAAATTGGACTTGAGGCTAGCGAGCGAGTGAGTTTAAGTTAATGTTTCTCTTTAGAACCCTTGTGTGGGCGAGCCTTTCATAGTTTATTATTCAGGTTTAAATTAGTTCCAGATATGATTGTACATTAAGAGAAAATACCTTGATGGATGTTTAGTTGCTCTAAAAGTTTTCGTATTATTTGGTTAAGTTTTGAGGATAATATTGCTTAGTGATTGATCGATCGATTGTCTAACGTTCTGGAAAATTCCGGGATGTTACAGCATGTCATGTGAAGGAGGAGGAAAAAATGAGTTGAGAGTGTTATTGCAGGGGTTAGGAGTTATCTCGCCAGGGTTCTCATTCCCGTTCATGTCTTGATAGTACGTACTAGAGTTATGCGTACTACTTCCCGAAAGTAATTATTGGCGTGCCTGTGATGATGTTGGATTTTTTTATTGAACCCGCTAGATCAGTTAATTGCAATACGAAAATTCTCTCGCACTCAGGGAAGATTGACTTGTGCATGAGGGACATATTTGCATATTGATATTCTCATACTTGGCCCATATATGTCTGGAACTTGTTTCTACTGTTTTTTTACTTATCGAGATCAAGTTAATATATAGGTTTTGCTTGCCATTCTCGTATATGTTTTTATAAGATTTTAGATCTTGCTCGATATGCTATTCCCGTTTCTTTCGAAGGCAAGTGTTAGCAAATGTTTATAAGTGATACACAATATGTTAAATTATTCTTAAGTACATATATATCATCTGTTTAAGTGACTTGCATGTTTGTACTAACCATTCATAATATAATCAATTCACGTTTGGACTTAGAATCACCAGATACGTTACTGAGCCGCCAGGCTGACCCATTTTCGGTACCTTTTTTTTTTTCTAGGTTCAGAATTGGAATATCAGCTAGGGGACGAAGATGATTACCTTGGTGAGAATCAAGAGTATTACACTAGGTGAGAAAAGTTTTAGTTGTTCTTCTTTTGTTTTGGAGTGTAGCACTTGTATAGGAGAGAGGTGGTCTGTAGTATAATGTTATGTTCACTCTTTTCACTTATGGACGACTGTAATATGTAAACCATACTTTCGCTGTTTCTTTTGAGGTTTATAGTAAAGCTCTATTTATCCTTGAGGTATATATGTTAACCAACTCGTTTAGCATTGCACCCTCTCCGGGGGGTGTAACATTTAGTGGTATCAGAGTTATAGTTTCTTAGAAGCCAGGCTAAGATCTTCAGAATTGAATAGTTTATTTGATTTGAAATTCGGTGTGGCCTAGACATATTTTTCACCTGTTCAGGTGTGATATATAGCGGGCCAGGAGAGAGGTAAGTACCGTGGGGCAAGGTACACAAGGAACTGACCCTAATTTATGGGAGATCATTGGGTTAGTTTGATGTATAGCCAATGCCCTAGAATATTCGCAAAACAATCAGCAACACAGTCAGGTTGGTGAGAGTTCTTAGGTGAGATCCGTTATAGATATTGATGATCTGACCTTGCTTGAAAGGTTTGTTAAGCCTAAGCCTACTCTATTCAAGGGTGGCACTAATTCAGATGAGGCAGAAGAATGGATAAGCAATAAGGAGAAATTATTTGAGAGAATGCATTTAACTACTGCATAGAAAGTTTCTTTGGCTACTTTTTAATTAAGTGAGGGTTCAGGATTTTGGTGGAAGACAATTGATGCGAAGTGAACATCCGGTAATGTTATAAGAACTTGGGACTTGTTTACTACTGAGTTTAATAATAAGTATATTCCGGCAAGTGTTAGAAGAGATAGGGAATTACTTGAACAAGAAAACAAGATTGTACAAGAATATGAGAAGAGTTTACAGCTTTAGCTCGACATACATCTTATTTGTTTGAGGGTGGTGATAGGAAAGCTAGAAAGTTTGAGACTGGCTTGAATCCTGACATACAGGATGCTGTCGCACCTCTTAATATCTCTGATTATCACGAGATTGTAGATCGGGCACTTAATATTGAAAAGACTTTGGGGTTTACACGGGCAAAGAGGGCACATATGAGTTTATCTAGGCCTCCGATGCCACAATGGTAGGCAAGAAGATTTCCTTCTACCTCTGGTGGTAGGAAATTTCTGAGAATAGATATGAGGAGTATGGCGTATGCACCTAGACCTCAGATATAGGGATTTATGCCTCGATCATTTATAACTGGACTACGACCTCATCTTAGGCCTAAAGTGAAGCCTACTCAGTATATACCACCTCAACAGCAGCATGCACAGGCAGCGAGTTGATATTGCACATTTTGTGGTATGACTGGGCATACAGAAGAGGTTTGTAGGAAGAGAAAGGGGACATGTTTTGCATGTGGGGCACAGGGACATCAGATGAGGGATTGTCCTAAGAATAAAGGATCTCTGGCTACTACTGCTGGGGGCACATTTGTTACTAGTATTAGTACCGGTAGAAGGGTGAATAAACTGACGATAAAGGCTAGAGCATTTGCACTAGGACAGGATGAGGTACAGGGATCACCTACAGTTGTTGGAGGTACTGTTCTAATTTCTTGTACTTTGTCTGGAGTATTGATTCATCATGGCTACACACATTCATATGTCGCATCAAATTTCTTACATCATTTGCCTATACTGTTGGAGTCTTTACCTTTTGTTTTCAAAGTCACTACTCCTATGGGTGACTCCTTATATACAGACAGAGTGTACAAAGCCTGTGAGATTAACATTATAACCATGTACGGCATGCTAATTTGATTGCACTAACTATGCGAGAGTTGGATGTTATTTTGTTATGGATTGGTTATCCCACAATCATGCTACTGTTGACTGTTTTGCCAAGACTGTTATGTTTACTTTACCTGATCAGTCAGTATTCATGTACATGGGTGATAAAAGTCCAACTGTTGTCCCTATTATTTCTGCCTTACGTGCTCAGAAGTTAATTACTTGATAGAGGTTGTGTGGGATATATTGTGTATGCTATTGACTGTTCAAAGACAGTGACTAGGCTGGAGGACATTGCTATTGTACAAGAATATTCAGATGTATTTTCTCAGGACTTGATTACTCTACCACCTGATAGGGAGATAAAATTCGTTATTGAACTTATTCCAGGCACTACACCTTTATCCAAAGCTCCCTACAGAATGGCTCCTACTGAGTTAAAAGAGTTAAAGGTACAATTACAAAATTTACTTGATAAGGGCTTTATTAGACCAAGTACTTCATCTTGGGGTTCACTTGTATTATTTAATTAAGAAAAAAAATGGTACTTTGCATTTATGTATTGACTACAGACAGTTAAATCTGATAACCATAAAGAATAAATACCCATTACCCCATATCGATGATTTGTTTGATTAGTTGCAAGGAGCTAAGATATTTTCCAAATTGGATTTGAGGTCAGGTCATCATCAGTTAAAGGTAAGGGAGGAGGATGTCCCTAAGACTGCTTTCAGGACTAGGTATGGTCATTACGAGGCCATTTGAGGTTACTAATGCACCTGCGTCGTTTATGATGTGTTGAATAGCATATTTAAACCATACTTGGATAGTTTTGTGGTAGTCTTTATTGATGATATTTTGGTTTATTTTGGGCATACCCAACAGCATGCTCAACATCTTAGACATGTTTTGCAAATCTTACGAGATAAAAAGTTGTATGCTAAATTTAAAAAGTGTATGTTCTGGTTGGAACAAGTTGCTTTTTTGGGGCATATAATATCAGGTGCAGGAATATTAGTGGATCCGGCTAAGATTGAGGCTATAAAAAGTTGGAAAACGCCTTCAACAGTATCGGGGCTACATTGTTTTTTGGAGTTAGCCGGATATTACAATAGATTTGTTAGGGATTTTATAAAATTGTTGGTCCATTATCCTGTTTGACTCAGAAGAAAGTAACTTTTATTTAGAATGATAAATGTGAAAACAATTTTCAGGAGTTGAAACATAGATTGGTTAGTGCACCTATTTTGGTTCTACCTAATGGGAATGATGGTTTTGTAATATACAGTGATGCATGTCGTAAAAGTTTGGGTTGTGTGCTTATGCAAAGAGGTAAGGTAATTGCTTATGCATCACGTAAATTGAAGCCGTATGAGGGGAATTATCCTACTCATGATCTAGAATTAGCAGTTATTATTTTTGCCTTGCACAAATGGAGACATTATTTGTATGAAGCAGTATTTGAGGTCTACACAGATCATAAGAGTTTGAAATATTTATTTTTATAGAAGGAATTGAATATTAGACATCATAGATAGATGTAATTATTAAACGATTACAGTTGTTCTATTTCATATCACCTGGGTAAGGCTAATGTGCTTGTTGATGCTTTAAGCCGAAACAATGTGATTGCTAGATCAATGCTTAAGGAATGGGATATGCTAACTGATGTGTGTGATTGGAGGCCGCGTGCAACTAGAACGAGATTTTTATTTGCTAATATTAAAGTTTGGCCTGCGTTAATGGAACTGATACGGGAAGCTCAGGGAAAGGACCCAGAGTTGCAGAAAATTAGAACGGAGGTAGAGCAAGGGTTGCAACCTGAATTTTCATTATCATCTGAAGGTATGTTGAGATTTAGAGATTGTGTTTGCGTACCAAATGATGCTGAGGTTAAATAGGAGATGCACGTCAGAGTAAGTACAGTATTCATTCGGGTAGCACTAAAATGTATAGAGATTTGAAATCACATTATTGGTGGATTAATGGTATAAAAGGTGATATAGCTAAATTTGTTTCCAAGTACCTAACATGTCACCTGGTAAAGGCAAAACATCAAAAGCCGGATGGTTATTTACAACCTCTATTTACTTCTTGTTTTCACCCAAGTATTGTTGTGCGAGTTTTTTTTTTAACCTGAATAATGCAACACAAGTTCTTACTTACGAGTTTATTGAATTTGGAATGAACTTACTTCTACACTACACTTCTAACTTGGGAGGGGCCATCGGAGAGTGGAACAATGAAGAATTTGTGTGGAACAGGGAATATTGTTGAATCCCTATTTGTTTTACAGAAAATGTTTCATAGAAAAACACTTTCCGGTAAATGCTTTCTAGAAAACAGAAGGCAGAATTTATTTTCCGCTATTTGGACGACGCACGAAAAAATTATAAAACTATATATGATCCTATGCCAAAAATTAAAGGAAAAAGCAAATGTCATAAACATGATACAATCATCATAAACATTAGTAAACATATCAACAAGCTTTTCCAGTAACATACATGTTCTTAGAGAAAAGACAAGTATGACAAAAATGTTCAACAAGATGAGTTCATATACATTAAATTAAATCCCAAAATCACTTTCCCGCTTTGCTATGAAATTTGTTATCTATATCTTTTGAAGGTTGTCACTTTTCAACATAAGTGCTTTGGCTTGCTTTTCATTTTCCACCAAATAGTCGAAAATCGTTACCAAAAAAGTTATATCAAAACCTTCTGTCTTTGTCACTTCATCATATAGATCACTAATCACAAGCTCATTTTTAGTGGGTTGTTTGATTGCTAATGCAACCTGCTCATACATAAACAATGACAATACCATTTGAATATTGAGCTTTTCAAAACTCCAATACCATTTCTGTTTAACCTAGGCACTAACATTAGAAACTCTTATATTTCAGTGGAGATTCTAATGGGAAAAAGCTAAAACCTACTGCAAAGTACTGTGTATATACATGTTACCGACAGATTTCACCCCCGAAATAAAATTCGTTGTGAAAAGTCAGATCCTACGCAACTACGTAGCAAATCTACCTTTCTAGTGACGATTTAAGGTCTTTAGCAACAAATTGTAGCCTCTTTCGTTGATGCCTGAAACCCTTGTTCAATCATCAGATGCAATACCCACAGTGACATTGAAATGCACCGCAGGCCAACAATATGCAATCTAACAACTAATGCATTTGCAAATCTAAAACCTTCTTGCTGATTGAAGAAGAAGAAGAAGAAGAAGAAGAAGATAGAAAGAAAGCAAAGAAGGAGATCATACACAAGTGAAGAAAGTGAGATTGGAGTGGTAGCGGAGGGTGTGGTGGAGAAACCTGGAAGATTGTGGAGGCAGTGGTAGCGGAAGGCAGTGGTGTCGTTCAATTTTAGAGAGTGAAAAAGCGATAGATGAGAGAAAAGCGACGGGTTGGTTTAAGGAAAATGACTTCATATTTTTTTTCCTTAAAATAATTTTCCTAAAAATTGCCTTCTTTTCATATGAAAGAAAAATATTTTCCGTAAAACAAAATAGGGCCTGAATGATACAAGGCGGAATACAAGGTTTATATAAACTTAGAAGTGTTGAAAAGTTCAGTATGATTAATATTGCTGACATTGACCTTATGGGTAATTTTGTAATTTTGACTCATAAAATTTAAGCTTGAATTTGCCTTACTTCAAATTTATAAGAATAAGTGCGTTGAACTTTTGACGTTGGATGACCCAATTTCTGTTTGTGCTTTATTCTAACCCAGTTGAAATTTTATTTAGAGAATTTGGACATATATAGTGCACTCTTTAGAATTCGCTTCTTTTAGGAATACTAGTATGAAGCACGTGCGTTTTGCACGTGAATATAGTCGAGAGTATTTTTTGAGTTGAAATCATTAGTTTTTTGGGATCAAAGAATGCAATTCAGTTAAGTTCTTATTTATTTTATGACTTGCTTTAAAAGAAATGTATATATGATGTTCACAATTTGTTATTAGTTCAATGTTAAAAATCTTCTTTGTAAGCTTTGGGATTGAAAAATTGTTTGATGGTGCTGCTGAAAAGAAAAGTAAATAGAGAAATTAAAAGAATGAGTCTAAGTTTTTGTAATCTGCCAAATTGGGTCATAGTATCACTTAAGATTTATAATTTTTAAAATCAAGTGCTTTACATTTCATCAATATAAAATGTAAAGTACTTGGTCTTCAGCTGCAATAACTGAACATATTTTTACTTCAAAATGGCATCATATTTAAGCCTCTCCCCTCCCTTTTGATCTATATTTAACCCTATTTTTTCGTTTTATTGTTTTTGTTTTTCCAATAGTTTTTTATTTCTTAACTGATTTTTCACGTATTTCAATTTCTTTATTTTGATTTTGTTTTACAGCTTTTGAATCGACTAATTGTTGCAAGGAAAAAAGAAGCCATATTCTCATTATCCAATATTTATTTCATCTCAACCAAATTAAAAAGGAAGTAATAAAGAGATTTGTTTGTTTGTTTTTCCTTCTCATCAGACCTTTCATTTCCCAATGTTTAGAATAGATTTATTGCCAATGCTCATTTAATTTCAATCAAATTTAAAAGGGAGTCATAAATGGAGGATAGGAATGTTATTGATGTAATTACGAAAGCAGATAATTGTGCAGAAATAATTTACAATATTCGTACTTTTATGGGAAGTATTGATAATACTTAAGGTATTGAAACTCTACGTAGATAATTATTGGGGTTTTACTACTTAGAAGAGTGAAGTTTTGAGGAGCCCTCAAAAGGGAGCTCCCACAAAAGAACTTTTGGGCTTCTTAGAAATCAACTAAAATTTTGTCCGCACTTGATTCACCTATTTTATGAACGACTTACTGTCGCATACGCAATATGCGTGTAAAAATAAAATTAATAATATGAATTTTATTAAAATAAAGCATTGTGTATAAGTGTTTATTATCGCATACGGTAAAATGAATTTTACAAACTAAGCATGTCCTTATACGTAGTTATTTACTATTTAAGCTTTTACTTCTTGTCATTTTAAAAAAAAAAAAACTATAGCTAGGATGCCAAGTGTCGACATTCTAGATATGTAGTAACGTAACACCAAAAAGAGCGTTACACCAAAAGGTCAATTTCCTTTATATATAACGAGTCACCGTGACACATGCGACGTGTGTGCAAAAATTAAGTAATAAACTGTGTAGAATTTTGTTATAAAAATCAAGTATCACATATAAGTGTTTATTGTCACATTCGGTAAAATAATTTTGAATTATAAAAACAAAAAAATATCATTCTAAGTACTTGTTTACTATTTATGTTTTTCTTTAATGTCATTTATCGTGGTAGACGCGTTCCATGTGCGAAAATGAAATTATTTTACATAATATCAAGCATGGTGTTTTAGATGTATTTTGATTACATTTTTTGAAATATTTTTAAAATTTTAAGAACCAAACAAATCCTCTTAGGTAGTTAACTAATACCCAATATTATGTTTTTGTGTTACTTAGAAAATTCTTAAGATGCCAATGTCAACATTCTAAGTGAGTAGTTATGTAAAACCAAATGTGGGGTTACACCAAAAAGGGTATTACCTTTATATATAGCATAGATATGGATATACATGAACGAATTTTAGTAAGACCAAAAATAAAGATGTTCATGAACAACTCGATTCATTTACTACCTCCTAACATATAAGAAGGTGTGAATAAATAAAGGTTAGTCTCTTTAATGGGTAAAGTCAGGATAATGTATATCTTATAATGGTTTCGAGTAACCATAAACAGTTGCAATAAAATTAAAAAAAATACCACGAAGGTCACAATAGAATTAAAAAAAATAAAAAATCAATCGGAGTTATAATGACACAACAAGTAGCATAATATGATGGAAGTAAGAATAAATGGTATTAGAAACTATCTTTGTGCACAATAATGAGTTTTTGACCCAAATATTCCAATTCAAAACTTAGTGCCAAGAATACCCCATTTCTCAACTTACTTACCCACGTACAGTACCTTGATAAACAGGTTTTCAAACCCAATTTTCTAAAGAAAAAGGCCAAAGTCCAATTACCTTTTTGACCCCTTATCTTTTTAGCATTTGAATAAATTACCTCATATTTTCAAAAAAATGAAATCAACTCCTCTCAAGTTTAAGAAATATCAAAACGTAACCCTAAACTTTTAGTCCAAGTTTAGAACATGTCTTTCCTAATCAGAGGCAGAACGTACAAAGAAACCCATGAAAATTCCCTGTTTGTTAAATCAGGTTAATGAAATTATAATTTACAATTGACCATTGAGTAGGAAAAACTAAGATATCACATTGTTAAATCAAGTAATAGATGTATCTCATGCTAAACTAATTGTAGAAGTCTAAATAAGATGACCGCACACTAATAATAGAATTACATAAATTCGAAGAAAGTTCATAAAATCAGAACCACGTCTCGCACCAAATAACTTTTGACAAAACTTTTTTATAACACTACTAAAAAAATGCTATAGCATTGCAATTTCATACGTGTTTAAAGAAATTGTAGCATGTTGATAGAACCCTCTACATTCGTTCAAAAGACACACCAGATCCCTTACAAGGGATGGGATGGGTGTAAGAAGATACATATAGATTTATAAATGCCCTAGTAAGAAAAAAAAATGTTAGAGCATTTTTATTCTCTGAAGAGAGATCGAACAAGCATAAGGATACAAACTAGACACCGAAGACGAAGCAGAAGTACTTGCCTTAGAATACAACTATGAATCTGATGATAAAACAATATCATAGCTTAGACAAGGCTTTGAAAAGCGTAAGCACAATATTTTATCTAAAAAATATGAAGACCATGAAGAAGAGACGATTCCTTAAGAAAAAAAAATTTAGTCAAAAGTGAATCAATTGAAGACGAAACCCCCGATTGAACAATAATTGTTTTTGGAGGGGGGGGGGGGGGCGCACAAAACAAGAATAGGAGAAATATTCAAAAATTCTTTTTTTAAGTTTAAGAGTAAGATGAATGTAGATATCTCTCAATGAGAATCCTCAATAGGACAGACTGAAGAAAGGGTACTAGACATCCCTTTCTTTTGAACTAGATAAAGATAAACAAGACCTTAGAGAAAGATATCACTACGTTTATTTCGGCACGATACAAGTTAGCTCATGTCCATTATTCATAGACTAAAATGATACACCCACACAAGTCCTTCCTTAACCTATTTTTGATTAACTTTGTTTGATAGTAGCCTTGAAGTTTTGCCATCCATAACCCCAATTTAGGAATGTTTCCACTTGTGGCATTGTAGACATTTCCTCATGTTCATTTTCTTTCTTTGCCAGTTTTTCTTTATCTTGTCAGTGATATCACATGAGAATAATGACTCTAGTTCTTCTAGTAATTTGACCCATCCTTACTTGTTTTGTTGAAGTATCTCTCCATCTTCTTTCTCCATGTTAAGCTTTGCATATATATCCTTAACTTAATCAGTTAAATTGCTAAGGTTCTTGGTAATACCATTCTTTGATTTTTTATCGGGCAATACAATATATCCCCCAAAGAGGTTTTTACTCTTTGTACTTAACCCTGGATTCTAAAACAATTTTCCCTATTATCACTGGGTTGTGACATAGTTTCTGACGATTTCTTATCTTTATAAGTTATTGTTTTTCTTTTTTGATCATCAACATTTTCCCTTTTGTTAGGTACTGATTTTTTGTTTTCTTGCCAATTTGTCTAAGTACTTTAAATTTCTGTCGAGATTCCAGCCTTATTATTGTTTTTTCAAGATCGGTAGGCTAACCTTTTTTGCTTCAGTTTGCGTTGCCATGAACTATGGCCAGTCAAAGGACAGAGAAAATTTCCAACTATGAGTAGATCTGCTCTTAGAGATATAGGATTGAGTCCAAAGATCATCAAGGTCTAGACAGATATTGTCAACTTTGGCAGAAAGAAGCGAAACAAAGTTCTATCAACCATACCAAATTTGGTCCAATTATCCATCAACTAAAACTTAGTTAATGAAGTTTAACCATAACATGAACAATGGAACACATATAATCTAGAAAAAGACAAGATTGAAAGGGCGAAGGATGGTAGTTGTAAGAGGTTGCAAGACATTCATAGAACCATAAGACTTGGGCTAGACCAAGGGATCAATCTTTGTGAGAAATTCAATAATCAAGGACCAGACGAACCTGCTCTGCCTAGCAAAACATATGAGCTGTACAAGATGGTTCGAGACCAGCGAATAAGCATAATTAAAATGGACACTTATATTATTGAAAAGCGAGTAAAGCCAAGTCGGGACCAAAATAAAAGATTCTGCCGTGCAAAGATTTATAGAAAGGAAAAAAATTGAGGCAGAAGTAGGACCTATAAAAATAATAGAGAACTTTCATTATTGAACGTAACCGATCCTTTCATCTCAAAAAAGCTTGGAGTATGGCTTAGGAGGCAGAGTGGGCTTGAGAAAGTGTGAAGTGTGTCGAGTACAAATGTGCTTTGAAGTGGTGTGTACAAGTATGAAGAGACAGAATATAAAGAAACATATTTCTTTCTATTGCTCTAACGTAAATTTCTTTCCAGAATAAATAGAGAATGTTGCCTTGCTACGACACCTTTTAAACCATTATCCTAAAAGCTTGAGAGTATGTGATTATTGCCATTAGCCAATTCAGAGGAAAGTAAGGCGTCAACCTGTTGTCCACTTTGTGAAAAATTTGAATATCGAAAGGTAAAAGGAGAAACATGACAGGCATGAATTCAAAAACCAAAAATGACGTTCAAGTAAGTGACATTACATCTTAAAAAAATATGGTGTGAATAAATGGTACGTGGAATGTATAATAGTGGGTAAAATCATGAAGCTCAGGCACATTTAGACCACCAATGGTGTTATCTTGGTCTTGGTGTAAAATCATGAAGCTCAGGGATCAAGTATGCCAATATGTACACTATAAAGTGGGGATGGAAGCATCATTTGGCTGTGGAAGGACAAATGGTTAAATGGCAAATCCATTATTAAGTAGTTTGGAATGAAAATCATATGTACCAGGGATGAGTAGCAATGCCAAGGTCAATGAAATCATCCAAGGTTAGAGATGGACAAAAATGCTGTTCAACAGGTCCAATGACTTGAGAGCTCTCAATTCTCTGTTGGCCACACTACCTCAGCCTAATACTACAATACAGGATACGGTCAATTGGGCTTTACATCCAAGTGATAAATTTGCCATAAAAAGTGCATGGGAAGGAATTAGAACCAGAGCAACTAAGGATCCTCTCTGGAAACTAGTTTGGTTTACTGGGCAAATCCTAAAATGTGCACTGATATTATGGATTTTATGCAAAAGGGGTATGAGAACAAGGGTTAAATTGAAGGTTTGGAATGTAATCCGAGACGATTGTTGTGTACTAGCTCTCAACAGCCCGAAACTGAAGATCATCTATTCACTCAATGTCCCTTTGCTAAGGAACTCCGGAAATTAGCTTTTGACAGGTTGAAGTAACAGTACCCCTGATTTCATGGTCACGAATGTGTCAGCAAGTCTCAAGGCAGTTCAAGGGTAAAAGCTTTAGAGCCAAACTTGGAAAACTCACTGTTGCAGTTGTTATCTATGGGATTTGGCAAGAAAGGAACACTAGAATTTTTGAACACAAACAAACATCTGTTCAAGGTTGCTTGTATGTCATACAGCAGTGGATCCGATTTAGAGTTTACAGTTGGAAAAAGATTCTTGCCTCAGGTATCAACCAAGAATTATGCCAGGCTTGGGGCATTGACACACAGGCTCATGCTTACAGGGACATATTAGCTAGAATAGGTAGACCGAGCTCATAGATATGGCCTCTTTGTGCCTTACAGGATAGTATATAATGCTGAGATTATATATGGTTTGCACTTAATGAACGAAAGGACTTCCGTTAAAAAAAAAAAAAATAGTGCATAAAATTGCATTTTTCTAAAGTTAAAAGGTTAGATTGCAATTACTTTAAAGTATTGGGCTTGGGTTATACAGCAATCACCTTAAACTACAGGAATTATATTGCATAACAAAACCTGCCATGAAATCGTGGTTACATACCACGACTTTATGATGCTTAAAGAGTGAGAAAGAACGAAAAAAAGGCGAGGTTAAAGGTACTGTTACCGGAAATTGGTTGCTGCATGAGCACATGGAACGATCTTTATGTGCGTACACTTTGTTTTCTCATAGCTGATCCTTTCACATTCTTGTCAACAAATAGCCTAAAGTTTTTTTGAAGTACTTAAAATCATAGGTTTTGGTAATCGTCTTCTATTATCTGTTACTTTGTCGCAAAATTAAGATTACTAGATTAGTGTACTTTGTTGACCTTTTTAGCATTATGACTTGGGAGCTGCATGCTCTACTTGAAAATAATTTGGATGCCCAGCACACAAGCACCTTTATAGTCATTGATCAAGATATGATTGTAACAATGTTATTGTCCTTATATATTAAGGTGTCATTTTTGAAATGCAGTTGGTCAGAAGACACGTAACATCGCGATCTTAATTATTAATTCTACTTTCGCCTTACCTATTTATCGGTAATCAGGACAATACAAGATATTCGACAAAAGTACAACAATCACGAAACTATACTACTTGAAGTACATAAAACTATTTGTAACTTCGTACAATTGCCTTCACAACAGTTTGGTACTTTTTCCACCGGTCAACATTTGAGCTTGGTACGAGTACATAGCTGAGCTTTCCTTTTCTTCGCCTTTAGAGTAAGCTTCTTAATTAGTACCTTCTCAAACTGGCATCAAGCTTCCATTAAGCCATTCGGCTTAAGGGTAATGACTAAGGGGATAGTTGAGGCTGCACAAATATATGGCTTGGGAAATATATATGAATGAGACGGTGTTGTTAACTCATCTGACTGTGCACTTTTGACCGCTCTTTGGTTCCACCTTAACGACATGTCAACGAGTGTTCAACAGTCAAAGTTCAACACTACCAAGCCGGTCAATTCAAGGTGCACGCTTAAGTCACGTGTCGTGCTTCTAGCACAAAAAAAGTTCGAAGTGTTAGAATCGACGTCGTCACGTGCCACTCCTCTGGCACAAAATTACTGTTAGAATTGAAGGTGCACCTTTCGGGCTTCCTCTTTGGGGACTCCCTTGCTTCACTGCTTAGGGACTCCCTTACCTCACCCTTTTTTTCCCCCTCCCTTCAATGCTCCATACTCCATGACGGCCGTTGCCATTCTTCGGTGCCGCTCTTCTTTGTAGCACCATCGCCGCGGCAGAGCGCCGTTGCCCTCTACATGTGGCCCCGACACTCCTTCCCTCAGTCGCGCCCAAGCGCTGTTGCCGTGTCACATGCCCTGCACGACACTCGTTCAGCTCACCCTGACGCCATCTCTATTGACCGTGCTCCCAGCACCACTCCCAACTGCCATGCCCATGTGCCACGCCACTTATACGGTAGCGCCTCCCAACAGTCTGTCACACTACCAAGCCCCGATGTTGATTCGTTCCTTCACCACACCTTACACACGTTGCCTTAGTCATGGAAAAGAGAGAAAATAAACTTAACATGGGAATTTGACTGCATATAATGCTTCATGCACATTTGCACCTTCTTTCTTTATGCTCTCTCTCTTCTCAAGCTATCATTCAACATGCTTGAAATCGGAGACCTTGTTGTCTAGAAAACTGAGATGAATTCAAAAAAGGAGAAATGATTGAGCCGGTAGAGCTTGCAGTTAAAAGAGTTCCACGCATTCCAAAGTGTAGAACAACTTAAGTTTGACGATTAACGTCCGACTGGGAAGACACATACGCTTACAGGTTTTGCATATCTGAGTGGTGAAAACATGTCTCATTTTTTTCGCTAAAGGTGCTTTTGGGCCTCTTCTTTCACCTTCTGCAATGATTCTCATGTTTGAGAACTGCTATGGTTTGTTTTGCCCTTCCAAATGTAGACAAGTCTGGTATATGCTTCTACATATTTAGTTTCAAGCTTTGATTTCCACTCATGTAAGCGTGAACTGAATAACTGTGCCAAGTAGCAGTACTGTTTGTGTACATTATCGGTATCATATGGTCGTGGTAGCCAGAAGTTGGATAGCTCCTTCGAAAGCCGGGATTTTGTTCATTTTCAGTATTTGCTAGTCATCAAAATTTTGAATCAAGGAGGGCACAGTCGAGTCCAGACGGACCATTTGGTATTTGCCATCCTCATCAACGAAGTCAAAAAGGTTCTAACTTCTACGCAAACAAAGGGTTTACATGTCAGTGACTCCATCATGTCTTTAATTCTCCCTGGCCTCTCCACTGAGCCCCCTGTTAGCTGTTGATTGCAGTCGGGTGACTTTTGAACGACTGTTATTTGTTTCGGAGAAAAGGACATATATCGACACAAACACTTGAAGAAGAGCATGTAATTGAGGGAGATATGCGATTATATTGTCAGTAATAGTATTAAGATAATTCTTCACATGAAGACGAAAACATAAAGGGGTCGTTTCAAACGAATGTGTAAAATCCACATGCTACATATGTTGCAATCATTGTTAAAGACCTTGAGCACCCTATTTATCACTCTTGCCTTCAGATCTGTATTTTCTCTATTGAAGCACCCGTAGCAAAAGCTAAGGCATCCAAGAGCCCTATGGTTTTGGCCATAGTCCAACCAAGCCTTAATGCATTGACTCATCTATAATTAGGTCTAAGCTGATATGTGATGTGCGTGCCTTGTGCTTAAATTCTGTTATCATTGTGAGTGGAAAAGAAACAAGGAAGAAAAGGAGTAGGGCATTTCGCTGTGCCACGCTTGGAGTATCTAAAACCAAGGTCAGCGAACTGGAAGTCTCTTCAGACTCCCTTATTGCTTGGCTATCGTAGTTGACCTAGGGGACGGAGTTATAATTCCTCTCTTTAAGAAATCCCTCTCTAAGCACTTAAATAAGATGGCTTAGGCTTACAATAAGCAAACTTAACATGGGAATTTTCAATTTCCAGTCAGCTTCATCACGTACGAAATTTCCCAAGCATATTCCTATGGTAACAAGTAAAATAAAATTCCAGCAAGCTTCCATTATAGGTATACTAAGCCTACCCCAACAAAGGAAAACTAGCTATTACAAAATTTTCTTCTAGAACCTGGACGAACAAGCCAAAAGCAAAAACGTGCACATTTTTCTATGCGTCATCAGAAGATAGTATAGATGAGAAAGATAAGCAAGCAAGTGATCCAGAACATTGACACCGACGACGGCGCGCGACTTGTTGCACCGGAGCAGTCAGGACGCTGGTAGTACCACGGGAAATAAGGTAGAATAGGGTTTGGAGGCGGCGGAGCACCAGCATAACCTCCAGCTGGCTGCTGTGGTGTATCTCCCGTGCGAGGAAAAAGGTTAGGGCAGGGACCTTGGACCGATGGTGGGGATGCAAAGACAGGCAGCGGTGGCGGTGTTGATGGAGGCACCGGAGGCATGCTTATTGGCCTGGGTGGTGGAGGGCATTTTGAAGCGTTAGTGGATGGTGGCGAAGGAGGCGGTTGCAGAGCCGGCGGTGGTGGCATTGGTGAAGGTGGTGGGGGGCAATTCAAAGGTGCGGGCGGCGGCGGCGGTGGGGGCAGAATCTCACAACCACTAGGGCATGCATAAGGAGATTTTTGAGCCAAAAAACACAAGATTAGCAGGGTGAAAAGGATGGAAGGGATTACTTGGCTGAAAATTCCGGCCATAACATCTGGGATTGGGCGGCAGCGAAAGGGAGTGGAGTAAAAGAAGATTAGGGTTGGCGTTTTATAGGGTTCGCATGCCTGTAGGCTTGATGCATACATCCTTCTAGACCCTTATATTTTAGGGTTGGTGCGTGCAACGTAATGAACGGATGAGATTTTAGGAGAAATTTTCAGATAATGGGTGTAACAATCATATAAGATCTTACAAGATGAAAATATTCAAGCAATACAGCGATTATAATATCATTAGTATATTTTTATCATATCAGATGATTTTATCACGTCTTAATTGTCACCGTTACGTTGAAATTGAAATCTTTGAAGAGTAACTTCGAAATTGCATGTCAGAGAAAGTGGCAACTTTCCACAATATGAATCACTGTATATGTTGTTAAAATAGAGGGTCCGAAGGAGAAATAACTCCACGTATTTAGAATCGGCCAGTGAAATGGGAATATCTTCCAGGGCAAGAAACTATTGATGTGGCACCGGCTTATGGACAAAGTTACTAACGTCGTCGGGGGTTAGATGGTTACCCCATAAAATTGCTCCAAACACACCCCCCAACCCAAAAAAGCAAATAAAATAAAATAACCACAATATTTTTATGCGGCTGATTTTGTGTTGTCAACCTAGCCCTATTTAGAACTACATATGATATGCTAAAAATATGATAGTAATATGATATATTAAAAATACTATGTCCATATTACTTGTGTTTTCGAGTAATTTTTTGTTTGGCTATGCTATGTAATTAGTTGGTTTACGAGCTTATGTTGTTGTGTGAAGAGCTGCTACAAGTTAGTTACCGAGAAACAAATAAAGGTGAGTCAACAAACGAAGTGATAAAAAAGAATGCAAATTGCACTATATAAAGAGAAACCAAATATGCTGGCGAGAAGAATGTAACTCAAGATCTTGCACAACGATATCTGATACCATGTGAGCCATGAGCAGTTCTAAAAGTTTAAACTGTTAGTGAAGAAGTCCAACAATTCCATCACTATTCAATAAAGGAAGTAGTTGACTAATTTTATATATAGTCTACGCTCTAATACTTAACATTAATAAACTAATCTATATCTATATAATATACAATAAGCGAATCAAGCGAACCAAGATAGTTTCTTTGCACGACACGTCATTGCATTAGATAACTTCTTTGCTTGACACACGATCGTATTATGCTTCCAATGTGAAATAAAATTACAAACATTATAAGTGTCTTTAAAGGTTTCAAATATTATCATAGATGGAGTCCTTATTTCTTAAGAAGTTAATTTACATATCAGGAAATCTTATGTAATTGGAGAACTGATACACACACACACACACACACACACACACACACAATAAGCAAAGCGAGCGAATCAAGATGGTTTCTTTGCGCGACATGTCATTGCATTAGATAGCTCTTTGCTTGACACGCTATCGTATTATGTTTCTAATATGAAATAAAATTACAAACATTATAAGTGTCTTTAATGGTTTTAAATATTATGTTGGATGAAGTCCTTATTTCTTGATAAGTTAATTACATATTAGTAAGTCTTAAATAATTTCAAAACTAATCCTAAACATTCTGAAGCTCTAACTAATTAAAGAACTAACTTATTAGAACTTAATTAAACTAATGTATCCTTCAAATCACTCTCTAGTATGAATATAAAAAGTCATATATTTAAAAAATAAAATAACATATTAGATTTAGAAGAGAAAAAAATAATGTTACAATTAAGATTGAAACTATAAAAATGATGTAACAATTCATTTATATTTAGTTTATTTTAATATATGCTTACCATAATCGATGTAAAGATTTATCAATACAATATATAACTTTTAGAATCTTTTGATAAAAAAAAATGACATTACTTTTTGAGTGGGTCCATACAACCAACAAATGACTGTATAATTACTAATTAATTAAAATTGCAATAGAGAATTTCTCCCCCTCTCACTGAACGGCATGGTATACTGATAAAACTTATTCGTAAGTCTGATAGTTGAAATGGATTTAAAGCCATAACTAAGCATGAAAGTGTATTTATAGGTATGCAAATATTATTTTGGACGTATTCTTATTTTTAAGTTTATTTAACTTTGCTAGAACTATATGAGAAGTTTATTAAGAAGCCTTACATAATTTGAAAGCTAATTCTAAAACTCTGAATATACTATTTTTTTAGGATTTGATTTTGACTATTGTGTTTTTAAAATTAACACTCTCATAAGAAGACAAAAAATCATGTATCTAGAAAACAAAAGTAACACTCGAGATTTAGAAGAAAAATATAATGTTACTGTTAATTTAAATTTATTATAGTTTGATAAATGTATCGATATTTACATAACATAATTATTGCAGACAATTATCGATATCACATATAAGACCAATAATCAAATTATAGGACAATTTTTGCTTTGTCAAGACTGCACGATCAACAACGCATATTGAAGATATTAAAAACAAATCACATTAGTATTAGAAAAAAAAGATACAATTGAACTAAATAATTCTTAATTAATTCTACTTTTTAGAACATTTAAAGCCTTCAAGATATAAAAATATATCCATGTGATTCTACAAAACTAATGATTAACAAGTTCGTTTTTACATAGGGTCCTTACGATCATTAAAAAGTTATATGGGGATAAATCATAAACACGTTATAAGCATTAACACTTGATTCTTATAATAATGGAATTTATTGCAACTACGAGTGGTGATTATTGTGCAAATTTAATAGCAAGTCGTTGATTAACCCTTGCCGTATAAGATTAGCCTAACGTAAAGATATTTATTATCCTTTACAAGTTCATTATAGTTATAGGTATAATCTGACATACTTTGGTATATAAAGTTGTATTATGTTCTGATAACATAATATAATTCGTGAGAAATATTATTAAATGCATTTGGTAGATATAAAAATTATAACTTGGCGACAAATAATAGAAACACTTATATATGAAAATATTGAATCTTAAGTTGTCGTTAGAGATGTCAATGGGCCGGGCACGGGCCTCCAAAGAAAACGGGCCTGGGCCGGGCCTGAAATCTAGATATTTGGGCCCAGTCCAAGCCTTGGCCCTAGGCCCAATATTTAGGGCCGGGCTTGGGCCGGGGCCGGGCCCAATTTTTTTTTGTTCCCAATTCCTTATTATTTATTTGTGTCGATGGCCAACAAGAATACATCAAATTAATTAGTTGAGATTGATACATATTTATTTGGTATAATATTGACACGCTTTTTTTTTGGCTTATCAACATTATAATTTATAAGTAGCATTTTCAAAAATTTGGTAAATAGAAAATGACGATTACATCTACCAAATTGCTTAATACAGTAAACTGATCTTAATTTATTCTCATTTGCTTATAACCTAGTAATTTGAAAATTTGAACAAGGATTGACTTCGGCTAATAGCCGATGGCACGTAAACCCAACAGAAAGAAAATTCTAACTCTATTTAACAATGTTCCAATATAGTGACATTTTCATTATTATAACAAAGTTAGTATCCCTTATAAAAAAAGGTTAATTTTTTTTTTTTAAATTTGGTGTGACCGTGGTCTCTCTCTCGGCTTGATGTAGCTATGCCCTCGTCCGGTGAATGTAAAAAACACGCGAGAAAGTAAGAAGAAAGAAATCAGAGGAGCACTGAGCACATCTCATTCTCACCAAACTCAGATCAGGAAAAAGGAAGAGAAATTGGAGCACATTTTCTTGTCAAAGTTCTCTTAAAAAGATATATAATTCTCAAGCATTCATTGTCTTTGAAGATATATAATATAATATAATATGATATCAGAAAATACGAAAGAAAAGCACACACTCATACTGCGTGTTTGGTGAGATTTTTTTCTCTCTCTCTCTCTCTCTCTCTCTCTCTCTCTCACTTTTCTCGCTTCAGCCTTTCTTTCTTCCAATCTTCCATGTTTTATTGGGGAAAATAACCGTTGGGGAAAGAAGTGAGGGAAAACAAAATTTGAAAAAAAATGGGCCAGCCCAGAAAAGGGCCCAATTTCGGGCTTTTTCTGGGCTTTTTTAGGGCCGGACCTGGCTCGGGCCATTTTTGGTGAAACCTTGGCCTGGTCCAAGGACCTTTATTTTTGGGCCTGCACTGTTCATAAGAGGGCCAGGCCAGCCTGGGCTTTTTTTTGAGCAGGGTCGGGCCGGGCCGCGGGCCGCCCGACCCATTCGACGTCTCGAGTGGTCGTTTTGTCGAACTTATTTTTACAAAAAATAACAACTTATTTGAGAGTGATAAGGTGTATATACAAGTCCTGTTAAATTTAAAATGTAACTTTATTTTTTTTAATTTTTGCTTAGTCGTTATAATAAATTCAGAAACATAAGCAACACCTCAAAAGCCCTATGATGCTAAAGAAATAAGTTAATATATAACATATATAATTCAAAAAGGATACGTGATAGCGTCACTATTTTTCAATTAGAGCTACAATTGTACGCTATTTAACTCTATAAAACACCAACGTGACTACTGTACTACTCTAAGTGCTAAGCCAATATTCAATTGAAATACTACTTGACAATTTAAAACAAAGTCTTAAAAAAAACAAGTATCTAGTGGCTCCACTTGTCGCTATTATTCTTTGTCTTTCAGCTTACAATATAACGAAATTACAAATAACAACACCTGTCTCAAAACAAATGCATGGAGCCTAATCAAACAAACAATGTTATTTAATAATCGAAAGTTAGGAGTAATGTAAATGAATTTTTAATTTTTTTGATATTTTACTTAAGTTAGTCATAATTAATTAGGTACCAAGGTTATTCTTTATAGCCAAGTAAGATATAGTCTTTTTTGTTTCACGATGTGGTACACATTAATATATTTTTAACTTGTCATATACAGTATCTTATAAATCGGTTTCAAGCTTGGCTTGAGTTATTGGATAGAGTCCTTATTTTTTGATAAGTTAATTCTCACAAGTTTTATATAATTGAAAAACTAATTCTAAATACATGAAAACTCTAACTAATTAATGAACTAACTTATTATGACTTAATTTTGACTATTGTAAACTTAAAACCACTCTCTGACATGAATATACAAATTCATATATCTAAAAAATAAAAATAACATATTAGATTTACAAGAAAAGAAAAATGATCTTACAACTGAGATGGAAACAACAAAAATAATGTAACAATTGATTCATATTTATTTTATTTTAATATCTGCTTACCGTAATCGATGTAAAGATTTATCAATATAGTATATATCTTTTAGAATTCTTTGGGAAAAATAAAAATTGATGTTACTTTTTGCATGGGATCACACAACCAACAAATGACTGTATAAATATTAATTAGGGCTAATTACACCTATGTCCCTAAGGTTTGGGGTTACACGCGAGGACAATAGTTTGCAATAATTACACTTATGTCCGTTGACCAAACGGAACCCAAAAAATCCTTACAGAATTGACAAAAAGACTGTATTACCCCTAAGTTGGAACCTTATTTTTTTCTAAAGCCATTACTTCATTAAAAAAAAGAAAAGAAAGACTTTACTTTACTCTTAACCCCCCCACCCCCCAACCCATCTGCATCCCCCTTCACCGTCACCCACCCACCCCGCCTGCCTCCCCTTCCCCTGCGCCGCACCTCGCCTGCCTCCCCTTCCCCGGTCCCGCACCCCGCCTGCCTCCCCCTTCCTCGTCACCTAGTCACCGCCCACCCCGTCCCTCCCCTTCCCCGGCGCCGCACCGCGCCTGCCTCCCCTTCCCCGGCGCCTCACCCAATCTACCTCCCCCTTCCTCGTCACCGCCCACCCTAAGACACCCCGTGTAATCTCCTGCCGGCGTCGAAACCTATCGCCGATGATGTCACTCTTCCACTTCATCTCTTCTCTCCTCCCCCATAGCAACCCACTCTCTCATTCCATGCCAGCAGCTCCATCACCCCCCCTAATTTGCAATTGCAGATTGAAACCCTAATTTGCAAATTAGGGTTTTGAAGCCTAATTTGCAAATTAGGGGTTTGAAACCCTAATTGGCAAGAGACCTTTGAGAAATGGCTTAATTAGCAGATTGAGAAATTAAAGATTGAAACCCTAATTTGTAAATTAGGGTTTTGAAACCCTAATGTTTAAATTAAGGTTTAAAATCTTAATTTAAATTTTTTTTAATATTCTGTATATAAAAGGGTATTATCGTCATTTTAAAAATACGTATTGCTGGCATCATTAAAAAAAAAACAATTTTCGGACGGAACCCTAACGGATGGACACGTCTGATACATTTTAAAAGTGTTTGGCCACGAAATGTTACATTTTGAAACTTTGTGTCCTTGACTGTAATTACCCCTTAACCTCAGGATTAGGTTATCCAAATGTATGCAAGTATTATTTTGGCTATGAAATCTATTTTTAAGTTTTTTTAAATTTTCATGAACTATATGAGGACTAGGTTAGGAAGCCTTATAAAATTTGAAAACCAATTCTGAAACTCTAAATATATTAATTCTTTAAGATTTAATTTTGACTAGCATGTTCTTAAAACAAATTGTCTCATACGAAGATAAAAATTATGTTTCTAGGAAATAAAAATAACATATGAGATTTAGAAGAATTTTTTTTACATTATAGCTAATTTAAGTTTATTATAATTTAATAAATGTATATGCTTTTACATATAACATAGTCATTGCAAAAAATTATTTCTATAATATATAAAATCAATAATCAAATTATAGGATAAAATTTTGCTTTAATAAGACTGCACGATCAACAAAATGGCAATATAAATATATATGAGATTTAAAGAAAAAAATCACATATGTATTACAAAAAAAAGGCGCAGTTAAATCAAATAATACTTACTTACTGTATTTGTGAACATTTAAAACAATTAAGATGCAAAAAATATGATATTACTACTGTATTCTTAAAATCACTCTTTGATATGAATAGAAAAACTTATATAACGCGAAAAAAATATTATCTTGAATGAGGTCTTTATTTCTTGATAAATTAATTTTCGTATCAATAAGCCATATATGATTGAAAAACTAATTCTGAACATTCTGAAACTCTAACTATTAATGAAATAACGTATTATAACTTAATGTTAACTATTGTATCCTTAAATACTCTATAATTTGAATATGAAAATTCACATAAAGCCTTAAAGATAGCGATTACGTGCCTCAAAGTCTTCATTTGTGATTCCAATACCATTGTATTTCTAACAAGTTCCTCATGGATCGACTCGGTTTATGTCGATTAGTGTGTGTGTGGTGATGGTTCTGCGGTGGTGGTGCCAATCTAGTGATTTCGGGTGTAGCGGTGGCAGTTGTGTAGCGTAGATCTGATAGAGTTGTTACGGGTGTGATGCAGTGGGGGCAGAAAATAGTGGCAAGGCTTGGCGGTTGTCACACAATGGTTATGGTTGTCGACGTAGATCCGAGTGGTGATTGGTGATGGTGGTACGATGATGGCGATGGGCTGATCTTTGTATGTATGTGTGTTTTTCATGTAGTGGCAATGTGTATGGTGCAATGGGCGAGATTGTGGATGGGTTATGGGAGGGTTGAGGGAAGGATTGAGGGTAGGGCCAGATAGTAATACAGTAGGAAGTGGGGCTTCAAGTGTGTTGGAAGCAGCGGCTGAGATAAGGCAAGGGGTAGGGGCCAGGGCAAAGGCGATGTGAGGTGGGGTAGGTTGTAGGGAGCGGGAAGATGATTATTTAGGGGAGAGAGAATGGGTGAGGAAATGAGTGGAGGGCTTGGGGTGTTACTTATTGGTGCCATTGGAGCTGATGATCTAAATGCAAGGTGGATTTAACTAGCAAAAAGACGCATTTGTCCTTAAAAAACCAACAGACATGTGGTCAAATGCCATCTTGACCATCATTTGGTATTGTCATCAAGATTTTGGATATACGATGTGCTGGGCTCCAAAATTAAAAGTATAAGGAAATGAGTGCAACTGACACCTAGGTATGAGATGGTAGGTTAATTTTGTTCCTCAATGTTAATAAATTGGGTCAGTGGACCCATTATCCGCCCACTAACAGATAATGTGTATTTGTTAGTTTGGATAAATACAGTTATTTAGAGAATATTTATCTCTTAAGTGTTTGAGATAAATACAATCTTTATCTCCTAAGAGTTGGAGGTAAAGTCAGTCTCTAATTGTATCTCTATATAAAGGCTAGAGATATCCCAATAAATCATAAGTCAATAGTAATAACCCTCTCTCGATAGCACTCTCTCTAGAGCAATCACCAAGCTCTAGGATTTGGTTCGTGGACGAAGAACTTGACTCTAGTAGCCGTTTTCGTACCTGCGAAAAAGATCAAGCGTGTTGGAGGCTCGTAACAACAAGGATCCTACGTCGGAATATTCGAAGACTTCATACGGTATGTTTTCGAACCCACTACGTGTTACGTGGTAGCGCAATAATTGTTGTAATCGTTTCAACATTGGTATCAGAGCATGATTACTTGTTGATTCGCCTTTAACATGCTAGATTAAATTATGTGCATGTTGCGATTTTTTCCGGATACATGAATTAGACCCATTATTAAAATTCAAAATTTTTTGAGCATGTTTTTCTGAAAAATAATTATTTAGTTTTGTTCTCCTATGGTTGAGGATGAACTCCGTAAAATTTCGTGATTTTTGGATGCATGGTTTGTGATAAATCACGATTTTATTTTTCAAGAAAACTGTGATTTTTTCGAATTTTGGGACTCAAATTCGGAGCATGATATTCAGTTTTTATCATGATTTTTTGGTACATAATTAATCTATGTCGCATAAGCTTTCCAACGATATATCGTACGCATTATTTGGCTTAAAAACGAGAGAGATATGGCATTCGGAAGTTGGCATCGTGGCATGGCGGCGGCTGGAAAATTAGGGTTTTCTAAATAAAGAAGACGAACACGCGCCGAGGACGCGTTCCACACGCGAAGCCAATTACCAACGCGCCGCACGCGCTCCCACGTGCCAAGACAGGAGCCCACGCGTGTTCACGCGCGGCAAGGCTGCAGACACGCGCCACGTGCCACGCGCCACGTGTGTTACACGCGCCAAGCGAAGAGGGGCAGAGGCTGCCCCACGCGCACGGCGGCGCGTGGAGGCGCGTGAGGCTGTTTCCGGCAGGTTCTGACCTCATCGCCGGCGCGTGGAGTCTTGTTTGGGCTTCTGAAGTTTTTATATGGTGTTAAATTTATCTTTATATCCCCTGTGAGTATTCTGTTTAATTTTTAAACGACTTTTTCTATTGAAATTAGCTTTAAAATTTTGTTTTGATGCACTCATAATTTTTCTTTAATTCCAGAGGGTATATTAGGGATAAATTTACTGTTTGCCAATTTTAAGAATTTATCTCTCATTTTTGGGCCATTTAGAAATATTTTTTTGTGGTACTTTTGTGGTCCCAAAAATACGAATAATGCGTAAATATTAATTTTTACACTTTATGAGCAGAAATAAATATTATGGAGAGCTATATGACATAAATGAATTATGTTTTATTTATTTGCCTTGATTAGTGTTATGGTTTAAATATGTTTTTTGTTGAAATATATTTGTTGGGCTTTTGGTAAGCCCACACCTCTTTAAACCCAATTTCAAGGCATTTACGCCCGTTTTCCTTGGAAGGAGAATGTGACCTATTCATCCATTTAAATTACCCTTTAACTTGTTATTTGAGCATGCTAGTTTTAGGTTAAATGGATGGATACTAGATTGGCATTCTAAAGAAACTTATGTTTATGTGTTTACTCTTGTTTTAAGAAAATTCTTTTGAGAATAATGTGCTGTGCGGCATCTCCATTTGTTTTATTGGAGTAGTTTGTAGTAGGATTCTCAAAGATGTTGTATTCTACTATTTCCCTGTATATTTCCAGAAAGCCTTGTACGGGGATGTAATTTCGCACGCACATTATTCAAGTCAGAATTTTCTTAGCATAAGTTATTAGAATGCCAATGGGGCTCAATTGAGTCCTTGCACACTTTATTGCATGGTGCAATTTTATATTGTTCTAAATTATCATGTGGATGATTTATTATATTGTGGCTTATATAATGATGAAATTTATTGCGAAAAATTACTTGAAAAATATTTTTCCCAACTCACATACATGGGAGATGATTACGAGCTTAGCAAATTTTCGATTTCATGATGTGAGGAAGGATTATGTTTTTCATTTGAATTTTTTGAAATAAATAGAAGGATGTATAATTAATGTCTTTTCCTTGCGCAATCTAATGTAGTGAATATAATGGCCACCAAGAATGTCATAGCTGATCTCGTTAAGGGTGAGAAACTTAACGGAGATAATTATGACATTTGGCACAAAAAGATGAAATTCATGCTGAACGAACAAGAGCTCGAGGAGCACTTGACCAAGGAGATGGTCGCGCCAACTGAGGCGCAACCCCTAAGAGACCACACTGCCTACCAGAAATGGAATCAGAAAGATCGTAGTGCGCGCTACACCTTGTTGAGCAGCTTGCAAAATGATCTAATCGGGCAGTATGATGAACTTCCAACTTGCAAAGCTTTATGGGAGCAGCTCAAGTTCTCTTTTGGTGGAACCTCAACTACGCGGCTTCGTAGCCTTGTGATTAAGTTTGAGGAGTACACAAAAGACCCTAAACATACCATGAGTGAACATCTAAGGATGATGTCCAATATGATTGGTAAGCTAAGGGATGCTGGCTATGCGCTCACAGATGAGCAGCAAGTCAGAGCTGTCATAAGGTCCCTTCCTGCCTCATGGGCCAATATGAAACAGATATTGACTCACAGTGAAAACATCAAGAACTTTTCTGATGTTTCACAGCATGTCATCCTTGAGGACGAGACTCGAGATGCTGACAAGACCCTTGCTTATGTCGCCCAAGGGGGATCGCGCAATGCAAATGGCAAGCGCGGAAGACAAAGTAAGAAAGGTAAGAAAGGCGAGGCTAGCACTTCTGCGCCAAAGGAAGGAAAAATGAAGAAACGCAAGAGAGGAAAACGTGGTGGGAAAAAGGATCTGTCTAAAGTTAAATGCTTCAACTGTCAACAGAAAGGACACTTCGCTCGTGATTGCACTGAGCCGAAGAAGGTACTTTCAGAATCTCTCTCTCAGTTATATGTTTCCTCACATGTGATGGTTGCTCATTCCCAACCTGTGTGGTTTGTGGATACAGGTGTAACAAAACATGTAGCACGTGATTGAGAGGGGTTCGTAGATTATCACCGGATTCCAGCGGGTAGCAAACATATCTTCATGGGAAACAATAGCTCCGAAGAGGTGCTAGGGGTTGGTTCTTACCAGCTCAAGTTGCGCACTGGGCGCACATTAATTCTTGAGGATGTGCGATATGCACCCACTGTTCGGCTTAATCTACTTTCAGTTACTGCTTTATTAGACAGTGGTTTTTCCTTTATTTTTAAGGGTAATAAGTTGGACATCTTTTTGGATGATGTTTTGTTCGGACATGGTTTTCGCATGGATAGTCTTTTTCAATTGGATTTAAATGATTCTCAGTCCTCTTATTCTTATGTTGTGAATGATAATATTGTGAATGATTCTACCACCTGGCATGCAAGACTGGGCCACATAGGCCAAGATAGGATGACTCGTTTGGCTAGAGAAGGCCTTTTGGGCCCACTCGCAAGAGTCAATCTACAAACTTGTGAGGCTTGTTTGGCCGGTAAAGCATGCAGGAAGCCTTTTGGAAAGGCTGTGAGAGCAACTCAACCACTTGAGCTAGTTCACTCTGACATATACGGACCTATGAGTGTAAAGGCACGCCATGGTTCCTCTTATTTCCTTACACTGATAGACGATTATACGCGATATGGTTATGTGTATCTGATATCTCATCGCTATGAAGCTTTGGACTGTTTCAAACGCTTTGTAGCTGAGGTTGAGAATCAGAAAGAGAAGAATTTAAAAACTCTTCGCACTGACCGAGGACGCGAATATTTGTCAGATCACTTCAAGAAGTTTTGTGAGGAAAAAGGGATACGCATGCAACTTACTATTCCTAATACTCCACAACAAAGATGGCGTTGCGGAAAGAAGGAATAGAACATTGTTAGACATGGTTAGGTCTATGATGGCGCAAGCAAACCTTCCAATATCTTTTTGGGGGGATGCTCTTTTGACTGCAGCCTATATACTTAATTGAGTGCCTTCACAATCAGTCAAGTCCACCCCATATGAGCTTTGGAATGGCCAAAAGCCAAATTTGGATAACTTGCGCCCATGGGGCTTAGCAGGTTATGTTCACAGTATTTCTCATAAGTATGGGAAACTAGGGCCTAGAGCTAAAAAGAGTATCTTCTTGAGGTATTCTGAAAACTCTAAAGGTTATGTGATGTATGGTGAACATCCAAATGGTGGAAAGACTGAAATAGAGTCTCGTGATGTCGATTTCATAGAGAATGATTTTCCTAGCATTGGAGACGTAAGTAAGAATCTTGACCTCTATGAGTTAGAGGAAGTTGAAGCCACTTTACCATCTCCAAGCGAAGGTGGGGGATTAGTTCCTCATCCTGTTTTCGCTGAAGATAGTATAAGTGATCTTCAACCTAGTGGGAGCATCCTAGACAGTGGGAGCACACCATCAGGACCATCAGGTCAACAAGATTCTCAACTGCGTAGAGGTGCACGAGGAAGAGTTCCACGTCGTCGTTTTGAGATTGACGGTGAAATTCTTATGTGCACTCCAACTGATGAAGATGAGCCCACTTCTATGGAAGAAGCCTTATCTTCACCTGCTAGTAATGAGTGGATGGCTGCAATGAAAGATGAGTTGAGCTCAATGGAGAAGAATCAGGTCTGGGAGTTGGTTGACCTTCCGCCAGGGCGTAAGACTGTTGGAAACAAGTGGGTTTTAAAAGTCAAGAGCAAGGTAGATGGGTCAATTGACAAGTATAAGGCACGTCTTGTGGCGAAAGGCTATACCCAACAACGGGGTGTGGACTATGAAGACACTTTCTCCCCAGTGGTGAGATTTGCTTCAATTCGCCTGATCCTAGCTATTGTCGCCCAGCAGGATTTAGAACTTTTTCATATGGATGTTAAGACTGCGTTTCTCAATGGAGAACTAGACGAAGAGATTTATATGGCTCAACCTGAGGGTTTTGAAGTCAAGGGACATGAGCGCAAAGTTTGCCGGCTCAAACGTTCTATATATGGTCTCAAACAATCGTCTAGGCAGTGGGTTTCATCATGCCATTACCTCTATAGGTTTTGAAATGATTGAACAAGACCATTGCGTTTACGTAAAACGATCCAAGAAAAATATTCTGATCCTTTCTTTGTATGTGGATGACATTCTTTTAGCTGGGAATGACATGAGTTCCATTGTCGCCACTAAGCAGTGGCTGTCCTCAACTTTTGAGATGAAGGACATGGGAGAAGCTAATTATGTGCTCGGGGTTAAAATCATACGTGATCGTCCAAAGAGACTTCTCGGTTTGTCTCAAGAGACATATATCAAGAAGGTCATTGAACGATTCCGTATGCATAACTCAAAACCCATAGACACTCCAATGGACAAGGCATGTACTTTAAGCACAGACCAATGCCCAAAGAATGATGAGGAAAAGAATCGGATGTCCAAAGTGCCTTACGCGGCTGCAGTTGGGAGTCTGATGTACGCTATGTTGTGTACGCGTCCAGACATCTGCTTTGCCGTTGGAATGGTGAGTCGTTATCAGAGTAATCCTGGACCCGCTCATTGGAATGCGGTGAAGAGGATTCTTCGATACTTACGTGGAACCGCTGATCTCGTCCTGTGTTATCATGGTGGAGACTTGAGATTGAGAGGATACAGCGATGCTGATTGGGGCGCTGATAGAGATGAGCGCATATCCACTTCAGGTGGAGCTATCTCTTGGTAAGCAAGAAAAAGTCTTGCATCGCCCTATCCACGATAGAGTCGGAGTATGTTGCTTGTTCAGCAGCAGTCCAGGAAACTGTTTGGTTGAGGTCATTCTTACAGGCTCTAGGGGTTACAGCTCATGCAGATGAGTCTGTCACTGTTCACTGTGTCAATACAGCTACCCTAGATTTTGTAACGGACCCCAAATATCAAACACATAGGCTTTCGTTATCACTTCATTAGAACTTTAGTTGCGCAAGGAGAGGTGACCATGAAGCATATACCTACTGGCAGAATGGTGGCTGATCCTTTGACCAAGCCTATTGCTAGAGATGTTTTCCTTTCTCATATTAGGAGTATGGGACTACGTAGGTTTTGATATGTTTATGGCATCTTATGTACTTGACATTATTTATTACATTAAATTTTTCATTCCTTGATTTGAGTTTATTATGGAATGAATGGATAATCTTTGTGATTACATATACATCCTTATTGAGAGTGTCACCAGGCTCGAATTGACCCACTCACACGGGTAATTCACCTTGGCGCTAAGATAGCGAGCAAGATGAGACATAATTGTCTTAAGCGCCAAGTGGGCGAATAAGATGATACAGCTTATAAAGCAAACATGTCGCCTTAGTTGGAGCTAAGATGAGACCTAAAAAATGTAGGTCGATCATAGAGTATCTCCACAACTCTATGTAGCCTGCTTACAGCCGAATGTGAGATTTCAGGCAGGCACTATGAGAGTGACTGGGCTGAAAAACTCAGGTTAGGCGCTTGTACAGCGACTAGACTTAGATTCGTATGGCGTATTTTATTATACATTTATGTGACACGCCCTTGCGGGTTACGCCATAGCATGCAAATCATACTGCATGTGCTAAATGCAGACCGACAGTGGGAGTGACGAATGAATCCCTGCTTCGTCACTGTGTGAGCCACTTGGATCGAAATTTTTGATCCTATATGGTACCCTTTTCACCTTAGACTATGTCATGAAGAGGATACTCAATGTCGCTACTTTAGCATGTACCCTTGGATCATGGATGATGCGGTCTCGCGGGGCATGTCTAGGAAAGCGGTTGGGTCTAATTGGAATGACATGAGGGCTTTGGGAAGAAAGTTCAATATTACATCATGTTGTGTGATTCATAGCCCGGGCGACTTTGTCGATTTTCGTTTCGATATGAGTCATGAATACATAACATATGAGAGGTTTAACACTGCTCACTATGAGGGATTTGAGAGTGTTTAATCTGGTGTAGTTGAACTATCTGGGGTACATACGAGATTTTTTGGAGTGATGTATTGTGTTAGTTTGGTGATAACTTAATACAATACTCCTCAACTGGACATCCTTTCTCGTAGGTCGCACGTTCCATTTCCTGTATGAGGAGATGAGTGGACGAGAGATAAAGAGGGACTGTACGATTTATTTGCCCTGTGTGTGGGCGAGTGGGAGCTGTTAATAAATTGGGTCAGTGGACCCATTATCCGCCCACTAACAGATAATGTGTATTTGTTAGTTTGGATAAATACAGTTATTTAGAGAATATTTATCTCTTAAGTGTTTGAGATAAATACAATCTTTATCTCCTAAGAGTTGGAGGTAAAGTTAGTCTCTAATTGTATCTCTATATAAAGGCTAGAGATATCCCAATAAATCATAAGTCAATAGTAATAACCCTCTCTCGATAGCACTCTCCCTAGAGCAATCACCAAGCTCTAGGATTTGGTTCATGGACGAAGAACTCGACTCTAGTAGCCGTTTTCGTACCTGCGAAAAAGATCAAACATGTTGGAGGCTCGTAACAACAAGGATCCTACGTCGGAATATTCGGAGATTTCATACGGTATGTTTCTGAACCCACTACGTGTTATGTGGTAGCGCAATAATTGTTATAATCGTATCAACACTCAATAATGTTGCGGTCAAATACTCATACTGGAATCGCACCTTAGGAGCTGATCATTTCATGTTGGTTTGTCATGATTAGGTTAAAAATCTCAATGCGAAGTCTCTTTGACTGCGATTCGTCGTACTGTTATCTATATAGTTGACCTCTTCGGCTCATTTATTTGTTCTTCCTGGCTAGACTTGATATATAGTAAACATATGGTCCAGGGGCCTGAGCTGTCAAAATCTATCCCAAAATGTTACAATAACTCCATTCGAGCCTAATGCAATTTTGAGTACATGCATGAGATGGGTTCAAGCCCTATAGAGATGTTCCCATTTAAAAATTCTTCTCCCAGGTGGCTTGCTATGTGGACCACCCCCGATGAAGCGTCCGATTTTTGGTCTTCTTTGCTGGAGGGATTCATGTTCCTGTCAGGCCGATGCTCCTACACCACTGGCAAAATAAGGACGGCCACATTCAGATTCACCATTATATTCCCAAGAATATCTCCTACCACAAATTGATGAGGCAAAGCAAGTACTGCATTTTTGCAAGTGGTTATGAAGTTGCGAGCCCAGAATGGTGGAGGCACTTTACATTAAGGACCACTACATGGCACTATTCACCGATGTTTTTGAAATGGGCATGATTTTCTGTTGAAATCCCAGTAAAGGATGTCCAAAACATGAAACTAATTCTCATGGGAATTTCACATGGACAATACATCGAAATACAGAAGAGGGGTTTGTCAGCGAGGCATGCTGAAGTAAAATTGCCTCTAAGAGGTACGATGTGTTCCACATGATTCTCCATTCAATATGCAGGTTGAGAAGACTCAATATTCGATTGCATGCATTTAATGAATCATGATTTATTTTGCAAATTTTGAAGAGAATGATGGAGGGGGCCATTGAAGATGGATACTAGCAACTTATCTTTTTGCTTGAATTCATTTCAGGAAACATTCCCCTTAAATCGGTGATTGAAGAAATGTTTAGGCAAAGGACAATTTTGGACTAAAGCCGATTGTTTTGAGCTGATGTATTGATCTGTTCATATACACAACATGTTATGTACAGCTGGACGGATAAAGAGTATTACATGCTATCCTTCTAGCATATACAATTAATAAAATTGAAATCCCTAGTAAATATCCTACTAATTTTTTACACGTTAAATACATTTTGACACATCTTGAAGGTTCTTCTGGTATCCTCCCATAGCATTGAAAGCTTTATTTTTGAGTATAGTGTTTTGCTACGCAGATTTTGCTATGCACTAGAAATCTTGTAAGACAGAAATAAGTGGCAAAGGATGCTTACCGTTTTAAGTGTCTCTCTTGTAAGAATACCATATCAATGAGGCTACTGACGAAAAGGATGCTTACCGTTTTAAGCGTCTCTCTTATAAGAATACCACATCATTAAGGCTAGCCTGGCCACAGATTCATTGACATCCTTTTTTGCTTTTTGGTAATGTCTCTAGAAAACACATGATAGTTTTATTGTGTTGTTGCAATAACACTATCATGTGTTTCTGTCATCTCCCAATCAAAGTCGGTTTGTAATTCTAATTTTGGGTTATCAGAATATTCTAGCAAACTTTAACTTGCCTCCCAAAAAAATGGGCTTAAATCCATACCTTCTGCCTTAACTTTACTAGAATTGTAATGCCTAATCTACATAAAGGAGACCTCCAGATATGCTTACTATGATAGCAGTCACGCGCAAGCACCTATGTTTTCTTGTTTTTTTCAGAGTTCTAATTATGTAACTACAGTCTGACTTATACATCAAAAAGTTTTTACAGTAGAACCTTATGGGCAGTCACTCATTTTCTCTTTTGTAGGCCATGATTCTGGACAATTCCTAGTCTAGTTTATAGCAGCAATAGATTTCACCAATTCTGAATTCCCAATAAAGGAGCCATCAATGGGAGCAACTTTAGCGATCGTGGCAAACTACACAAATTCTAGCCAATTACAATTCTGTTGAACCTATCACTCCCGGTCTCAACTCTCCAGCTGATCTCGTTAGATGGATTAAACAACGAGTCCCACGGACACTCATCAGATCAATGCCACGTTGCACAATCATAGCTCAGATAAGCCACGGCCCCATAAACCTCATGTAACTACCCTTCATCTGAGGGATGACTTGTTCGTTAGTAATCAATCAACGACCATTAAAAACTACCCATCTGGATCTGACAATAGAGATTTATCAACCAAAAACCGTCTTCAATAATCTCCAATAGACCTTGAGAGACCAAGTTGATGCAACTTCTCTCTTGACCAACCATTCCCGTCGAGTGCTAAGTGACAGTCTCGGCGACTCTCTTCGTCCGAGTTATAGTGAACAATGTGACTCTTATGACAATCGTACTTATGAGCTAGATCATCGTATGACCTTGTGGAGTCAATGGTGATGAGTCATTACGGCGGCAATCGTGGTGGTTATGGGAGATGAAGGTGGATAGATCTAGAAATGGTTATGAAGAAATTAGGAATGGGTTGTGAAGGGAACAAGCTTCTAGCCGGTAGAGCCTTAGCCGATGAGGTCTCACTAATTAAGATGGTGGAGTCATGAGAAAAGGAAAAAGGCGGTGGAACTGGAGAATAGGCGTAACGCTCTGTCCTTCATAATTCAATGAATGGTTAAACGTGAGGAAAAAATAAGAAGATCTTGGCCATTGCATGGTACCATGTCGTGTGGAACCCAAATTAAGAATTGTCTAGGACCGGACATCCTTTTTATACACTTCATTAAACGTTGGTGTGTATGTATGACTCGTGGGATTACGTAGAAATTTGAGAGATAGTTCTTGCTAGCCTGAATTTGCTATGCCCACTCGACCATATTCAGATCCACTTTTTATGACACGTCAACAAAGCCAACCCGATTAATCCAAAGTGCACCCTCTGTCTCACGTGCCATGAAACCATCTATAAATTTACCAAGGAACTAATTGAAGGTAGCAAGGGGGCTCACCTGGCGAAAGGGGGATCACCCTACAGAAATTGACAGGGCCTCTCCCAGATGAGGATTGCATAGTCAATTGGAGAACGGTTCGGCCAAGGGTGGATGCCCATTTTAGTCTCCTCCTCCTCCACTTTCTTCCTTTGGACATGGTACTTGGGAAAATTAGGAAAACATGAGATTTGTGATTAAATATTTGGGGTTGATGGGTTTTTTTGTGAAAATTGTGAAAAGAGTGGGCCAATTCCTCAAATTCCTGAAAGGTGGGGTGACTTGAGAAAAAATGGGTTTCTCAAAAACTCATAATTTCCTCTTCCCCAAAATACCCTTCCCCACAATAAACCCACTTCTGTCCCTCCGCCCAGCAATTTCCCAAACATTTATCTCCTCTACCTTCCATGGGTAACAAACAGCTCCTCCTCACTTCATTCTCACGCCATTACCAGATCTGTCGAGATTTCCCCGTGAAGCTGCACCGAGACGGAGCCGAAGCCGAAGCCCCAGCCAACATACAACGGTGAGGCCGCCGGTTCTGGCCGCCTCCGAAAGAAGCAGCCACCCTTCCGTGACAGAACGAGAACGATTTCCCATCGTCTGCACAGCTCCTCAAGGTTTTGATCATCTATTGCTCTTTTACTTTTTCGTCGTTCGTTCCGCTACTATCATTTTAATTTCTGCTCTCTCTTCTTGGATTTCAATGTTTGGTTTGTATATAGATGATTAGTGAGGCATTTTGTTTTTTGGTGTTCACAATATATATTTGGGAGAGGTTTTTGCGGAGGAAATTTTGTAATCACTCATTGACGCTTTTGGAAGGATGCACACCGAAGGTAAGAATGTCAGAGTATAATACGAAAAGAACTAAAAAAAAATGAAATAACTCTTACCGGATAGAGAAATTGCGAGGTTGAGATGAGAGGGAGATTGATCTCAAGGAGGTGATCTCAGAATCCCTTGCCAAACCCACGTGAGTATACATGCCTGCCAGGTGTTCGATGAAAGGCGTAAGCTGGATAGAGTGGAGTGATGAATCAAGCCATGATAATGGCTAGCTTCTCTCGATATCACATGGTCTAAACTGCCCAAAGGGGATCACTGGTGATAGCCCTTTTACTATTCTAACTCGTGTTGAGTGCCGCTAGTGAATCTTGCTCAATCTCTTCGAATGTGTTGATCAGAATCCCAGTTGCTCACGTCATGTCCTTTCCATTTTCTATGGTCATGGCTCTTTAGAACACTGTTTTTGTCTGAGAGCAGAGGTGGAGGAATTGACCCCTTTCGGTAGAGGTTGCTAACCAAAATGACTTGGCCAATGGTGGTGTGAAAGGACAGCTTGTTAGTATCATGGGAGTGGCTGATGATGTGAGTAAGATGTAATTGGCCCAGCCAAGGGGTTCGGCGACAGGGATGACTGTAGGGGACTAGTTCATGTTTTCGGAATGCAAGCGTGTGCATGTTGGGGTGCAAGAGCGAGAATAAGCTCAATATTTCCACCTTAAATTACGAAAATTGCATGTGACTGCTCTGTCTATTACCGTAATGAACTGTGCATTGAACTAGTTATCTGGTCCCATTTGTTGGTGTTGGTCAACCCCCCCGGGTATTAAGATATACACTACACTAGTTTAATTCCAACCGTGTATAGTAGTTGTCAATTTGGAGTATGAGATACATCAAATATGCGATTGATTGTTTGTCTTTTCTGGTCATCTCATAAGCCATTTAATGTGTTCTTCTGAGGAGGTAAGTATATGCTGAATTTATTATAGCAAATTGTCTCCCAGCTATGTAGCGGTTTGTCATGGACATTACCATTATGCCAGGTTCATTTTGGGCCAATTATACTTATGGCAGTGTCCTTGATTTTTAGAATAAGACCCCCTTTATGCACCAAGTGTTTCGTAATTAAAGGAAAGATTGCCATGAGGCACACCTAAGCTCTTTGCATCTCACGAGTTATGTGTGCTGAGATTGAAACATTAGTTGTCATTTTTTGTTAACGAGACGTGTACCATACTCTTATATGTTTTCATTGTGCTTTGAACAATATTTGTGAAGATTTTTAACTAGCCGTGTACGCTTGATTAATGTTGAGTATCTTTATTAAGCGCTGCGTACTCTAGTTAGGTATATTAATTTGCACATTATAACGCTATGATTAACCACTATACATGCAAAGTAGCTACATGACCTGAATTCGAAAAAATGTGAGGTTTTCACTACATGAAAACACGTTTTTAGCTACGGAGGATAATCGGTCGGTAAAACGTGTCGAATCGAAGAATACTACCGTGGGTTTTTGCGGTCGTTAAAGACTTATGCCTTTTCTGTCTCTTAGATCTGTGTCCCTTGGATCCGCAATTTCCCGCTTCTCTTGGACGTTTAGTTGTTCTTATTGCTTGCATCTCTACTAATGTTTTGACCTTTTTAAGAGCCATATTGTGATTTGCTGTTTATACTGATACTAGATCTATTATTCTGATTTGCTACCATTCAGTGATAAATGGTAGCAGCATAGTATATTATGTCTTGCAAAGCGAATTTCATGTAAACAAAGTGTAACCCATTTACCTATGCTTATATTCTTACACAATTGTTATTGATTTATACCATTTAGTTGTTAAACTTGGGTCCCCTTGACATGATGATGGCTCACACTCATCAATTGGACCTGCAAAGAAACATTCAGAGATATTGGAGTAGCAATTAATAAACCTTTCAGGTTTTTTGCATTCTCTTAATGGTTTTCCAAGTGTCACTTCCTCCTCTGGGATGAGTTCTTGCACTTCCTTGCCTTTTTCTTTGATTGGAGACTTGCCACTACCTTTTTTACAGATTTCTAGGCCTAAGAAAAGAAGACACTTCTTTTGAAAGGGTTGGGAGGAGATGAGCTCCACATATCTTTCAGTTCTTCTCACCAAAAGGTGCTGCAATAGGCTTGATAACATGTTGCACATAAAATAAAAGAGAATGCAACCTTTAGCTTTACATTGATAACTCTAGTTTGATGCTTAGATCGAGGAAGAATCTGTAGAATAGTCTACCAGCTAATTGTGATTCGTTGTTTATACAGAGAGAAATCCAGATATGTACTTGTGATTCGCTACCATTCAGTGACAAATGGTAGCAGTAAAGTATATGATCTATTGTTGGATATATGATTTGCTAAAGTTCGACGTTTATTTGCTTGGCTGAGAATGATACAGCGATCCTCTTTAAAGGCTGAAAGATCTAACGTCTAAATTCCCTTTGGCATATTCGTACGCTAGCCTTACACTTGATTGTTTTTATTTTGGTAAATAATCCAGCGGATAGAAGAGAGAAGGGTTTACATGAATGGCAAGTGTATCACATGGAGGTGTACAAGTATACATGGCAGTGTTTGGTGTACAAGAAAGGGGTTTTCTCAGCCAAAGCCAAGAGCTTTTTCAAGGTTTCAGAAAAGGTGAGTTAAAGTTGGTCCTTTTTTCTTCCCCTTGCTGAGTTGCTGTTGTAGGAATAATCAGCAACTATGATTTATTTGTGCATGTTTTTCGTACTTGTGCTTGATTGGTAAGGTGAGTTGGTAATTAGGTGCTTCTTGCTAAGTTTTATTGCTTTCTTAAAAAGTTTAATGCTCACAGCTAGTCTCTCTTTCTGTTTTTGTAAAAACAAAACAGATTGTATAATCTAATGGAATTGAAATCTGCTGCTTGATGTAGCACAAATATTCTTTTGCGTTTGTTTTAAATTTAACCTTGGATTTCATATCATCGATAGACTTCATGTAGAAAACTTCATCCTGATTAATCTTGTTTGTTTTGCTTTGCTTTAGTTCCAAACAACTGCACCAAGAAGCTGTACTAGCTCCTGGCGAGAATCTTATAGCAACTGGTACGGTGTTCTTTTGCAGTTGTTTTTTATTATGTAAACATTTTGCACGTAATAATACATGAGTTTTGCTTGTATTAAGATGCTCATATGCTTCTTTTCAATTGTAAGCTTGAATGTGCAAAAATGCGTTTGTGAGAACAAAGGGCATAAGCGCAACTTTGTATAATTGTTGGCTGATAATTGAACTAGTACAATTATGGTTCTTTGAACTGAATACATAGCTGATAAGTGGGGTTGCCGATTTATGTATGGTTATTGCTAGAAGTTACCTTTTTTTTGGTAAATATATTGGCTATTTCCTTGAGTTTGTTGATTAAATTCTTTTGTTTCATGCAGTGTGGACTTGTACCTAGTATTGATGAAGTCGTAAGTAAGAGGACGCAAGAGTGAAAGGGTGTTGCGGTCGTGCATAGGAAAGAAGCCCTTGTAAGTAACACAGAAGAAGGTATTGGCAGGTGATAAATGTTTTCCTTTTTTGAACTTTCTCTTTCTTTTTTCATTGTTGACCTGCTTTTATTTGATAAAATCCTTGAGGAAGCTGAAAGACAATGTTATCTTAGCCATAGATAAGTTGCTTCTAAGTGTTTAAATAATCATAAGGATAACACCCTTACTTTTTACTTTATTAAAGTGACATCTATAACTTCCAAGTTTCCGGATGGAAGTTGCAATTGATGCTTCAAGGTATGTTCATCATTTCATTTACCTTCGTATTTACAGTACATATTTTTTCTACCTTTTAGGCCTTGGATGAGCCACCTGATTATAATTCTAGCTTTATGGGTAGCTAATATTTGTTCATTATACATGTGCATGTTCCTTTGGCATTTTTAGTGCTCTTATCTCTACTCATGTTTTTACCTTTTTAAGAGCCAAATTGTGATTTTCTATTTATAGGGAGAGGAACTCAGATCTGTAATTGTTGTTTGCTACTGTATGGAGTTATCAAACATTTCTAGGTATTTATTTTCGGGGCTAACATATGCTGTATGTGTGAGTTATTCACTGATGGAGGCCATTCTTCATCCGAAATTGTTTTGACAAGTCCAGAAATCCAAATCGTTATGTCTTTGTTATTTGATTAAGGCTTTTGTCATTGTTGCAAGCGGGGACTTTGGATGGGAATCATCGGTGGACTTTTGATACAGGTTGTGGCACTTGTTACCATTAATCTGTGCACAAATTGAGATAATGAGGTCAGTCATTTCTGTTATAATAGAGTCATTCTATCTTGTATCACATGACACTTCTAATAGTAATACATTCGCTGTTTCTTTGAGTTTCTTGATTAAATTCTTTAGTTTCATGCAGTGTGGACTTGTGCCTAATGTTGGTGATTCTCAAGATGGTGAAAACGATGTTGGACCTTGCGTGCCTTCAACAACCCATGAAGAAAATGACAACATTAGCACTTTCTTGCCTAAAAATGTTGCTCATGATGCGAACGTTGATGAAGTCTTACGTTGATGAATTTGTACGGTCTCAAGAGTAGTTAACTTCTTGGTTGGTCCTAGTTTAGGTGTTTAAGACATTTATTTATTTTGGTGTTAGACGATGAATGTCGATCCGATATAGTGAAAGTTGTTGCTGCACGAATTTTGGATATGATTGCTAATGAAATAAAAAGTTGTGTACAACTTTATTGTCAGTTTTGAATCAATTACGTGTCATTAGTTTCATTTGATAGTGTAATGATATGGGATTTTACCATTTTTCAGCAATTACATACGGATTTAGCAACCGCAAAGGACATTTGCTAAATCAGTTGCTAAATTTAATATTTCAAAACAAAAAAATATATTTAATATTTCAAAAAATATATATAAAAAAATAATATTAAAAATAATTAGCGACTGCGAAGGGCGGTCGCTAAATCAGTAGCAAAAATATAATAATATTTAAATGAAAAATTTTTAAAAATTAAATATTTAAATTCAAAAAAACATTTAGCGACCGTTCAAGACGGTCGCTAAATCTAGTCAACGCGGCCGCTAAATTTAGAGACCGATTTTTAAAATCGGTCGCTAAAATTTAGCGACCTGGCCTATAGCGACCGCACATCAGCGGTCGCTAAGACAATTTAGCGACCGCTTTTATACCTTTAGCGACCGCTCCCTGGCGGTCGCTAAAAGTATGTTTTCTTGTAGTGTGAGGCCGATCGACACCGACACCGAATTGAAATGTCACATTTGCCCTCGTGGCTAGGATTTATTTACTAAAGGCCTCCATGTCTTATACGGTGTGACACTTAATAGATTTAATTAAGCTATGGAATTATTGCTCAGATATTGAATAATGCTCGATTGGCGTTTCATGTTAAAGTAGGTTAAATGGCTTCTGCTTCGGTGAACAAGGACGCTTGAGTAGGCAGGCACTTCTTCAAGGTCATGATGTCTGGTTTTCGCACAGAACTTGTATGCGATCCCTCTTTCTCTGTGATTTCGCCTGTGTACACACTATTGTCGTTGGTCAATAACTTACTTGTCTTACTGTATTATGAATATGTTAGGCCATACCGGTATCCTTTTGCAGTCAGCTTACCACAGTGAGATCAAAGGAAGCAACTTTAACCAGCGGAGTAGGGTTCGTGGCCTGTTAAAATCAAGAAGAAGCGCGGCCAAGATGCGTATTGGTTCGAAGCCGGTTGGAACAAATTCATGCAGCAACATGACCTCAATATTGGGGACTTTGTTGTCTTTGAACACATGAGGCATATGCGTTTTCAAGTGCTGGTGTTTGATCAAAGCACTTGTGAAAAAACTTTCCCCCAATGTTGAACTCTAAGCCCTAATTACTTCCTAAATTAAATTAATCGCATCGGATATGTGCATTTTGAACAATTTTTGGAAAGTTTGAACATTGATTATTTGTTTGATAATTTTAGCTTGTTAATTGTGTATTTGACAATTGTGATTATTGATTGATGATTTTAGGCTGTTAATCGATGATTTTAGAATGTTAATCGTGCATTTGAGATATTGAGATTGTTGGCGGAGGGTGGAACCCAATTGGGTTGAAAGTGAAAAACATATCATTATTCCCAGTTGACTACAACTTTGAATTGGTTTAAGGTTGTCTGTTACGAACAATAATGGGCACTTGTATCTCAAGTGCCAATCCTATTTTCGACAATCACAATTTCCAGTAAATTGGCCCAGATATATTCAACCTTTGCAGCGCATGGCCATCTTAGCCATGACCAAGGGCTGCTCGCTAATATTATCTGTTGTTGAAAGTCCCGTAAAGGTACTTCTTCATGGGACCCCATTATTCGCACGTAAACTAGACGAGCACGTCCCATAAAGGTACTTAAAATGACCTAGCCTTCCCCATGTGTCACCTAAAAGCATGTGGCTGCACTAACGATTTGACCTCTCAATGTGGTACCCACTTATGCAATATTTGCGTGTCTTGAAGCACCCCTTTGTTCTCACACAGTGAGAGCAGGTCATTTCTGTGGATCCTTCACCATTTCATATTGTGGTTGGGTCATGACCAATATATCCGTCACTAAACCAACTTATACTATGCAGGCCAATCAAGCCAAGACCATATTTAAAGTGCATGATATTATCAGTTCTTGAACGTTTCTAACATGCCCAAGTCATTTGAACCTAGCAACGTAGTACTAATATATGTGAATAGACTATTTCTCCTTCTGGAAACACGAGATGTCTTGCAAACGCTTTTCAAAACCACCGCCTGAATTCCCTATGCAAAACTATTTCCCCTTTTGGAAAGTAGAAAACAGTTGCAACCATGAACAATCAGGTTTTGAACACATGGCTATCGACAGCCTTTACATTATTCGAGTCTGGCTTTGCCATCTATTGAGGTCGTGGTCAGACACGAGAGGTGCTCAACAGAAGAGTACCTCATATAGCAACGATTTCTTCTTGAAAACGCGAAGATAGGGAATGGAGTGATATTATTTAAGCTGTGTATAAGCTGTCACAAAATGTATTTAGTATTCCTTATGCACAGGAACGACTTGGGCAGTGGCACGTATCGACTGGCACCTTTGCGTGCAGTACTTGCGTGTTTTTCTGCAGAAATGGACTTGTGTTGCCCAACGCAAACGCCGGTTTGGTTTTCTGTGTCTGCTAAACCACAACAACGTCGATTAAATGCCATTCGCAAATCTCGTATGCATTGCGCAAACGACCTACGGTATTAGTAAACGCAACAATGATGCCATCAATATTACGCGGTGCAAATAACGTTGTTCCAGCAACTGTCTTACACACATATGAGTGTTTACTGGCAACCCGCTAATAATATTTTTTAACGGATACATAAAAATCCCAAGCATGGTAACATAGACAAAAAGTTACAGTTACACAGATTGATCACATCATGTTTAGGTGAGAGTGGGCGCCAGTTGGAAAATGGGGAGCACAGTAAATGCTTCCAAACCCCTTGGCAAGAATGCTCATCAAAACGTAGGATGTTGACAACCATCAATAATCCCAACCCCCTTGGCAATGTTCCTCTTAGCCCGTGGTTTCCGCACGGTCATCCCACGTACGTAGTGCTCCCACCCAGAAGAAATGGAGCTGGGCTCCTCCCCGTAAGTTTTGCATAAATTGACTTGCGCATCCGCACAATCCGACGAGCACATTTGCAAAAACCGACTGGTGTTTTTGCAGAAACCGACTGGTGTTTTTGTAGAAACCGACTGGTGTTTTCGCAGAAACCGACTGGTGCCACCACGATCCATTTCCTTAGAAAATTCACGCTAAACACATCAACCACCCCGCATCGGACTCCTCATGGCCGAAACAACCACGATGAAACGGGGCGATAGGATGCGCCCTAGCGGAGAGGTTACGTAATTTCATAAAACCGAGTTCGCATACTAGCGGGGGACACTGACAGCCCTCAGTGAACACGAGAGGTGCAAGGGCAATGTGTTTGCGTGGGGCCCGCAAGGGCATCCTACATATGTAGTGGTCCCACCGAGATTGTTTTTCTTGCGGGGCCCGGGCCCCATATGCTAAGTTTTGCATACATTGACTTGCGCATCCGCACAATCCGACTAGCACATTTGCAGAAATCGACTGGTGTTTTTGCAGAAACCGACTGTTGTTTTCGCACAAACCGACCGGTGCCACCACGATCCGTTTGCGCCTACACTTCCGCTTCCTTATTGTTACCCTACCAGCTTGTCTTTCTACCACCTTGTAGAGTGGTACCATGGGGTTGAGAAGTGATATGTCAATGTTGACATAAGTGAGTTTGGTGCAAAGACATGTGAAAATGTTTTGTCCGGCAGCTTGTATAGTAGGAGCACTGGGCTAAGAAGTGATGTGTCAATGTCAATAAGTGAGTTGATTGCATTAAACTTCCTATTCCATAAAGTTGCTTGCAACGCTTTTGCAAACCATGTGGGGCATGAAAGGCAAGCACCGGCGCAATCAACGGAAAAATCTGATTGAGCAGTTGATATGTCGTTGTTGCTAGCCTCTTCGCGGCCTGACTACCCTCGTTCGTACAAGTCATTGTATGCAATAATGCAAGAGACTGGATGCTATGAATCATGTCAGCTCAAGTTAATGTTCACCCGTATGTTATAAATGTTTGCAGATCCCCTCCTCTAGACTGTGTATTATTGAACGAGATCCTTTGGGGTCAAACAACACTCACCTAGATTTGGCCACATTACACAAGAAGTTGTACGTTGTGTTTGTGAATTTTCTTTTCCATCACATAATATTGCGTCTCCTCTTCTCTCCATTTTGAGTCCTACTTAGTTATATGCCGCACTTTTGGGTTGTCCCGGTTAAGAACCACGACCTTCTGGAATAACTGAATGAGAAGATTTAATCTCATTTTATTAGTATAATTGAAACACAATTGCACGAACATAAATGACGGATAAGTAGTGTATGGTTGGGAAATATTGGTTCCAAATGAAAAGCACGTCTTCTTACAAGTTCGTGCTTTAAATCAACTTCTACAAGGGCTGAATAATATCACTCGCCGAAGAATGCCACTTTTTGGGTCAAGAATAATATCACTCAACAGCATCTTTTGGGGTCAAGAAAAAAATCACCTATGACTCGGCTACAATACGCGGGCAATATTGGGTTCTATTTTTTGACTTTTTTCGTTACATAACATTGTGTTACCTATTGATGCTTCAATATTCAATCTTGTTTATTTTCATACGACCCCTTTGGACGTCGCGGTTAATATCGAACAACGTTAGTTCGTAATAAAACTGATCATTTGTGGGTCTATCTCATTTTATATGTCTAATTTAAACAGTGTGAGCGAGAACATTACAGGTTTAAAAAGGTGTGTGACCACAGCTTAAATAACATTACTCCATTGTCTACTTCAATTGCATTCAAGAAGAAATCGAAGTTCTTAGCCAACTCTTCTATTGATGAGGGTCGTGTCTGACCACGCCCTCAATACAAGGCAAAGCCAAACTCGAATACTGGACAACGCTGTCGATAGCCATGTGTTCAAATGCGTGCACGTTCATGGTTGCAACCGTTATCTACTTACCAAATGGGGAACTAGTTTTTCACAGGGAATTCAGGCGGTGGTTTTGAAAAGCGTTTGCAAGACATCTCATGTTTCCTGAAGGGGAAATAGTCTATTCACATATATTAGTACTAGGTTGGCTTAATTGGCCTGAATAGGGTAAGTTGGTACACTTCCACTATTGCCAGAAACCCAGACAATGGATGTTACAGTTTTTTTCGGTTTGTGTTACTATTCATTCACATGTCATGTGTTACTATTCATTCACATGTCATGTGCCCAAAAAAATTCATCCAAACAATGGAAGTGCTCGTCTAGTTTACGTGCGAATATTGGGGTCCCATGAACAATAAGGAAGCGAAAGTGTAGGCGCAAACGGATCGTGGTGGCACCGGTCGGTTTCTGCGAAAACAACAGTCGGTTTCTGCGAAAACACCAGTCGGTTTCTGCAAAAATACCAGTCGGTTTCTGCAAAACCACCAGTCGATTTCTGCAAATGTGCTTATCGGATTGTGCGGATGCGCAAGTCAATTTATGCAAAACTTAGCATATGGGGCCGGGCCCCGCAAGAAAAACAATCTCGGTGGGACCACTACGTATGTGGGATGCCCTTGCGGGCCCCACGCAAACACATTGCCCTTGCACCTCTCGTGTTCACTGAGGGCTGTCAGTGTCCCCCGCTAGTATGGGAACTCGGTTTTATGAAATTACGTAACCTGTCCGCTAGGGCGCATCTTATCGCCCCGTTTCATCGTGGTTGTTTCGGCCATGAGGAGTCCGATGCAGGGTGGTTGATGTGTTTAGCGTGAATTTTCTAGGGAAGCGGAAGTGTAGACGCAAACGGATCATGGTGGCACTAGTCGGTTTCTGCAAAACACCAGTCGGTTTATGCAAAACCACCAGTCAGTTTCTGCAAATATGCTCGTCGGATTGTGTGGATGCACAAGTCAATTTATGCAAAACTTAGCATATGGGACCCAGGCCCCGTAAGAAAAACGATCTCGGCGGGACCACTACATATGTGGAATGCCCTTGCGGGCCCTACGCAAACACATTGCCCTTGCACCTCTCGTGTTCACTGAGGGCTGTCAGTGTCCCCCGCTAGTACGCGAACTCGATTTTATGAAATTACGTAACCTTTCCGCTAGGGCGCATCTTATCGCCCCGTTTCATCGTGGTTGTTTCGGCCATGAGGAGTCCGATGCGGGGTGGTTGATGTGTTTAGCGTGAATTTTCTAAGGAAGCGGAAGTGTAGACGCAAACGGATCGTGGTGGCACCAGTTAGTTTCTGCAAAAACACCAGTCGGTTTCTGCAAATGTGCTCGTCGAATTGTTCGGATGCGCAAGCCAATTTATGCAAAACTTACGGGGAGGAGCCCAGCTCCATTTCTTCTGGGTGGGAGCACTACGTACGTGGGATGACCGTGCGGAAACCACGGGCTAAGAGGAGCATTGCCAAGGGGGTTGGGATTATTGATGGTTGTCAACATCCTACGTTTTGATGAGCATTCTTGCGAAGGGGGTTGGAAGCATTTACTGTGCTCCCCATTTTCCAACTGGCGCCCACTCTCACCTAAACATGATGTGATCAATCTGTGTAACTGTAACTTTTTGTCTATGTAACCATGCTTGGGATTTTTATGTATCCGTTAAAAAATATTATTAGCGGGTTGCCAGTAAACACTAATATGTGTGTAAGACAGTTGCTGGAACAATAAAAAAATATGTGGCACTTCACCAGTAACCATGCTTGGGGTGCTCGGACATAAGCACTTCACCAACCAAAAAATATTAGTATTTTCTTCTGCACAGAAACGACTTGGGCATCGGCACGTACTAACAAGCACCTTCGCGCAAAGTACTGGCGTTTCTGCAGAAAATGACTTGTGTCACATAAACCGTGTACAACCTTGGCGCGCAAGCGCGCACGACATGACTATCCCGCAAGGTGCTCCACTTGTGCACGGTTTGATCATAGTTGAAGCTTGTCTTCATTCGCGCACAGGGAAAGCATGTCACTTTTTGGGATCCTTCGTGGTTTCTTGGCGTGGGCGGATTTCACAATCTATGTGGCATTGTGCCCCGCCACGTGCATACGAAAAGTAACCAATTTTTTTTATAGGGGAAGGGCTTATGTCCAAGCACCTCAAGGTTTCTTTTCGTTTGCACATGGCGGGGCACGATACCACATAGATTGTGAAGTCCGCCGATGCCATAAAACCATGAGTAAGTCCCAAAACCTGACGCGCTTTGCCCATTTTGCGAACGAAGACAAGTTTCGAGACAAATCAAACCATGCATAAGTGGAGCACCTTGGGGGATAGTTAGGACGTTTGCGCTTGCGCGCCAAGGTTGTACACGAATTAGCTGACACGAGTCGTTTTCTGCAGAAGCGGTCATCCGTCTATACTCGTGTTGACTAGATAAACGACTACAGAAGCGGTCACTGATTTTTTGTTAGCATTTAATTTTTGCGGGCAATAATCCTTTTGTTTTTTTTAAAGTCCTGAATTCTGCATTTGATTCGGTAAAATCAGTAAAAAAAAATCATTACACTGTCAACCTGAACTTGTCGGATCAAACAAAAAGCGGTTATTGCAATGGCACCACCAAATTTCATACACATGACGGCATGTACAATTAAATACAGTAGAAGTCTCACAAGTTTATTCAACCAAAAGAATGATGCCTAACACTCTCTTCACTACTAATAAGAACTAAAAATACAATACACTACATAAACTTATTTATTTGCTGCTGTATCTGTCGTGCTTTCTTCATTGACTCGATGTTTGACCTCATGAAGTTGTTCCGTCTACATGATACTCGTAACCATCATCATCACCAATAACCAAGGGATTCTTTCCTATGCAATCACCATCCTTTCTCGTTTGTGCAAGTATAGACGGAGAAGATGGAGTAAGCCGAAAAGTCTTGGCACTCTCGCACCTCATAAGCCTTCTTTTCTTCTCACTCTTACATCCTCTTGCCCGCGCGGTCATCATAACCTATTGGGACGCTTTTTAGCGTTGTTATAGGTCTTTTAGGGCGCTTTTTAGCGTCCTTAGATAAATCCTTTTTTGAATATATATATATATATATATATATATATATATATATATATATATATATATATATATATATATTTGATATTATTCTATTATAACTTCCAATATTCAACAAATAAGCTGGGAGTAAACTAATTTTCAAACACAAGAACTTAAAATTGTGGTATCAAAGAAAGATGTTAACTCCTACGATCATCTCCTTTGTACAATGCCAAATATGTGAGATCAACAACTTATAAGCCCATATAATACAAAGTTTGTCATCTATCATCGAAACAAGAGAACAAGTTCAAATATCTACTTAGGTAACGCAGTGTTGTTCCAAAGATATGTTGGACGCTATGATGTCCAACGAATGAAGCTTACCCCAAATCTTGCAGAGCAACAAAAGGATGGTCGATTTTGTGCTTGACTTTGCACCAACATTTACATGACTGTTAAAGAATTGAGTTACATCCAATCAAACTACAAGTAAAATGCAAAATTAAACAAACTGACAAATTCTCACATATAAAGTATCCATTAGAATTCCAAATAATAAAGCATAGGCAAAATAATCTACGACTTTAAAGGTAAAAGTCTTACCTTAGCAAGTGATAGGCGTACTTAACGACTGCATTATTCACTCCCTTTTGAGAAACTATCATTGTTTACCACCTTCTAATTCTGGTAAGACTTATCTATAAGAATAAGGTTATGTCAAGGGGGAATTAAGAATTGTACTACCTTCTAGGAAGCGGGTAATATCATTTGCACTAGTCCTTCAAAGATAGCGGCAGCTTTCAAACCCTCAGTGGATATGGTTCCTATCAAGACATGTTCTAAACTCAGGACATCAATCATTACAAACGAGAAAATACTAAAGCAAAAGGGTGACAGGCTGATATTAAAACCGACCGACGACTGATATTAAAACCAACCAAATACCAAAGCAAATGAAATGAAAAAAAGTTCATTTCTTTCCCTGCAAAAAGGATAACCAAATGGTGTTGGGTTTGCCATTACAATCCATTTCTCAGTCTAGAACTAGCAAGGATGTTCCTAGCTAAAGTAGAACGCTTAGTTGAAAGTTCATCATGCTTGCTACCAAGATTGTATAATTCATATCCTTATCTTGCTGAAGATTCATAAAACTAATCCAAAACCAGTTTCAATTAGAGCTTGTTTCACACCAATTTTCTATCACAAGTATGTAACGTTATTTGCTAGGTCACTTGCCTTTAAACGATTTGCTAAAATATTACTAAAGCAGGTATATAACTACCTAAGGCATGTAATTTGACTTGATGAAGAGACTCTAATCAAAGCTCCGTAGCCTTAAAATTGAAGCTGACTGTTTACTGGATGGGAAGCATTAGCACATGCACATCATCCTATTTCTCAGAGCCAGAGTGTTGCCTGGTTAAATAGCTTCCCCCTTTCCATTTTCAAAAGGATATGAAAACACAAAGACACAGCTTGGGGACAATTCAAGTGCTCCAACCAACTTAAATACGGATTCAAAAAGGTTGAGACTAAATCAATAATGGAAGTGTTCTTATGCAATTTATCTAATCAAAGTGGAAAACAGGAGACTTAAAAGGGTGTGTGCTCATGCCGCAAAGCATAATGTAAGTCTTAGATTGGGTCAATCACAACAATGCTGCTATAACCTTGGTTTCAACAAAAATTTGTAAAGAAACAATGTCCAGGAGCATATACGAATAAAGTTTTTACTTGCATGAAATATATAAAATTCTAGTACTAATCACTTAGAGGTGGGAATGTGGATTACCTTAAAAGAGGAACCAGACCTGCTTTATTCGAAAGGAGAAAATGGCATTAGCAAAACCAATGTAAGAAGTCAAGTTCCTTTCCTTACGGTGAATTACAAGTGTGCAGCTAAATATTGATTAAAAGTTAGAGATTCGCCTAAAGAAAAACAAAAGAAATATCATTAGAAATTGAAAAAAAGATATTATGCATCATTAGACTGTTGCGTTTTAGTCTGCCACTTGACTTCCACAGTTATCATTCACTAGCTTCTCACCAAAAATAAGATGAGTAAAGGCAATCATAATCCAGAGCAACAACATCATCCCCCCTACCCAAAAAAAAAAAAAAAACCGCCCCACACACAACACACACACACTCTGGTGTTAATGTTTTTCAGAGAATGTGTCGATTTAGCACTTTCACAAGGCTGTTCTATAAGCTTTTCATCATTCTAACTTTTGCACTTTACGAATATTGTGTTTATTTAGCACTAAACCTTCTTTTCAATTTGCAAGGCACCATTCAAAAACTCTTAAGAATATATTAACAATCTTTTTCCTGTTCATTTTGGCTTAAAAATGAAGATAAAAGGTAACAAAGTAGCTGAATTAATGGTATTCAAACAAACATGAAATTTCCATTTATTTTCAAAATCAAATTACATGATAACTAAGTGTAAGAGAAAAATTGAGGATTTGTAAACATTAGGGCAAAAATGAAGATTGTGCAGTCAATTTCACAGTTGATTTTCATCTACGAAAAGAAAGGGTTTATGTTATGAATCTAACGAAGAATTGCATCTTGAGCTGAAAAATTTTGAAGGATAATACAATAAATAGACAGTTAAGTGAGATGTGGAATCTGTGCCCAACATTAGATAGATGTACTAGTACAAGATTTATATTCGTTGTATGTGATGAAATATTGTAAAGAGTGGAGATTTGCATATGAAATAAAGAAAAAGCCACGAGAAAAACTACAAAGAAATTCAACATAAGTGTAGTTATCATTGCATGTGTTCCCATTTGTTTCTTACCGAACCAATTGTAGTGCCAAAGTACACCAACTGCATGATTTTGTCAAAAAACTGTACAATTTAAAAAACATAAAATAAAGTCACTCAAAGTACTCTCAATCAACCTAATACTACTGATTTTGGCAAGCAAGTCATTTTTAGTTGGAAATGTTGTGACCACTACAATGCATTTTCCACAAAGACTTGTCATCAAAAGTTCAGTAAGTATCCACATATAAATACCCACAGTCGTTCCTCAATAACCCATCTCAAACATTGAACTGAACCCCCTAACTTGACACACACACACAAGCCTCTACCTATCACCCCTATCCCCCTTAAAACCCAACCTATTACGGAGAAGAAAAATCAATCCTCAAAAGTTGGCATCATCTTGATGGGAATTAAGTCAGCTAGCCTCACTACAATGGAGGGCAACATTTTGCTATGGATGGCTCTTAGTAGGTTAATTACAATATATGACTTAAATTTTGAGTCTCCATAAATCAATGTGCAGAGCATAAGATAATTAACTCAACAAAGATGGATTATTCACCTAACAAGGGATTCTCATGGTAGAAAACAATAAATGAATTGCACTAATCTTAATGGTCATTCATAAGAACCAAATATAGAAGTTTCACAGACAACACAAAGCAGAAAATTCCAGTAATATGTAATACAATATAGCTTACCCAAGCAATCCACAAATAGACAGCACAATCCAAACTTGTGTGATCAAGGTGGAGGTGATGCAGCCGTAAGGTGCTGTCCAGCTATGTCGTCGCCGGAAGGTTCGGTTTGGAGGAGAGAGAGGGAGTCGATGTTGCCAATGGATCGATTTCAGCACCCATGGAAAGAAAGGGTGTCATCGTTGATGACTATAGATCGATTTTGAAACCCATGGATCGTCGTTGTCGGAAGGTGAAGGTGTCGTCGCCGCCAGCAGATGGAATCGGGGAAAGAGAGAGAGACAAATAGAGACACTTGGTTTGGAGAGAGGGATGTAGATCGCGTCACCGGAAGGTGGACGCGCCGTCGCTGTGTTGTCGCCGGAAAGTGGACGGCGTTGAGGAGTCGTCGGCAGATGGAAATGGAGAGAGAGAGGGACCCAAAGAGTCTTGCTCTTGCTGGAAAGAGAAGAAAAGTACATGCCGAGAATATCAATCAATTTAGTTTGATGTGGGACAAATAGGGGGAGGGGTATTTTGGGGATGGGAAAAGATATGGTTTCAAAAAACCCATTGTTTTCCAATTAACCCCCTTTTTCAGAGATTTTCAAAATATACCCCACTTTTTCACAAGTTTTCAAAACAAACCCACCATCCCCAAAAATTTTACCCAAAAACCCACTTTTTCCTAATTTTCCGGTACTTTAGTTACCCTTGAGAATCTTTTTCGTACACTCTTTGCCCATGGGTTTCTTAACACCTTGTCTTGGGTGCAAGGGCACCCCATGATGCCCACGCTAGCTAAAATTTGTTGCTGTCTCTATTATTGAGACGCATCTGCGACTCCATGTAGTGGGGTGCAATTGTCACTTTAACTCTTGAAAACTTCCATGTATAGCCAAGTTTTTGCACTTGGGAACAACATAACCCATGGCACATGTTATCTTGCGCCCTAGGCAGCGATGCTTCACTGCGCTTGGGTACGTAGCATTTTGGGTGCTTGAACATCCCATGATACATGTTGCGCGCACTCATAGGTGTTACCGCCTCTACCTTTAAGACGACCCCGTTTGTTTTTGGGCTTTACGTACTTCTACTGTCGCCATGCGGGTTCCCATAAGACCAAAGCAATCCAAAGTACGTGACACTCCAAGGGACTACATTCATAGTACTTCGGCATAAGGACACTTTCGGTTGGATTGCTTTGGTCCCTAAAACACTAATTTAGCCTACGTGACTTGCATGATACTAGGCACACTTAAGCTCTGATCGGTCATAATCACGTGAAGCAGGTGATCATCGGTGCCCGCAGAATCATGATTTTTTGGTCGCTTCATGATGGGAAGGAAGTTTCCAGACAGTCGTGCATAAGCCGCCTGACATGTTCTCTTCATGTTTCTAGGTTTTCTACATGCTCTAAGCTCCTTTGAGACTTAATGTTTGAACTTAGAGCATTCTTGGCCACGCCGGGTTGGGTGAGTAAGTCTTTCACAATAGACGAAATAAAGTTGTGCAGAGTAGCTAGCCTGAGTGTGACAATACGTCTATTTATACTTAAAATCACTTCATATTCTAGGCTATGCTTGATGGTCGGTTTCAAATCGAACATTGATTATACATGGAGTTTGGATCGGTTGTGATACCTGGTGGGGCTTCTCCTCCTCAACAACATGCTTAAGAGGAGGAGAAGCCCGAAGTGCAAAAACCTATCCCACACCCCATGTACAGTTGATGTATGACTAGATATTGGGGGTAGGCCTTCTACTTTTGCCTTGCAGATTAGTAGTTGTTCCTTCGGGCTATGTGCTGCCTTTCTTGATTCAATACCTAACGGATGAGAAAATCAAAATTTGTGTTTTTGATGTTCAATAGTGACGAAACGGACTAAGTTGCTAAAAGTTTGAACCAAAATAGAGGGCAACCTCATTAGAAACCCCAGTGAAACACAAAAACTTATGATTCATGATTTCTGTTGTAGTTCCAACCCACTATTTAAAAGGGAGAGAAAGAGAGTACAACATAAACAAATTGTAGTTGAATGCTTACATGAGCTTGGTTGCTAACACTTACATGAGATTATTGTACATATAGGGGCTCTCCGGATTTAATTACAAGCGTACTGAGAGCTTCCTTACTACTCAAATCATGACATGCTTGCATGCATATAGCCTTATAGGAAGCAAGACGCACTTTATCTGCATGTCTCATTGGGTCGGACACTTATTATAATGCTCCCATGGGTCAAGCACAAACAACCTTACACACTTTGTCACTGCAAGTCTCAATCGTACACTTATTTGAATACGCCACGTACGGGATCAAGCACTTACGACTTTGAATGCATTTGTTTCATCAATGACACAGATGCAACCTTCACCGCATTCAAATAAGGCTTTACCTGACTGGGGTTCCTCGGTCTTGCAGATAACACAAGTCCACCCTTCGCCGCACTTGCAAAATACCTTGCCCGTTCCTGCCAAGCTCTCCAATGCCTGCTGCAAGCTTATAAATTGGCTCGTAGATGCATCTCTGCAAGTCGAAACTGTGATTAGGAGTGACGCTACCAAATTTTTACCTTCAGGGGACTGCAACCAAAGGCGCTCGTGTAGGAAAATGACAGTAGGAAAAAAGTTGCGATGAGACTCGTAGGGGGGGGGGGGGGGGGGGGGGGGAAGACAAGTTGCAGTGGCCCCAAAATTAGATCCTTCAACATTTCCTGAATCTGATGAAATGGGTCAAACGGGAATTTACAATCAGTGGACCTTAAGACATAAGCAGATTATTTCTCGTACTGTAAATAAATTTACAACATGGCAGGGAGGCAAATGGGAGACAAAACATTGACCTAAAGAGCTTTTTTGTCTCTCTTCTCTCTCAAATGGAAAAAACCCCCCTTCTCTCTAGAAACAATCTCTGTCTTTTGTCCTCTGTTGCCACCACGGGTTTACTCTAGTGTGTGGTGGCGTTATATTTGATAGAAAAGGTGAAGGAAAATATAATTATACTAGAGATCATTATAAAATCGAGTACAATAAGGTCTCTATATTGGCAAGAAAAAACCATCATAACAGAAGCAGAAAAAAGAATCCTAACTATAAAATGTTCTAGACATGGGATAATAGCGATAAGGAAATTTTCATATTAATATATATTATCTAACATGTCCCCTTAACTCAAGTTGGTAGAGAACGAACAAGCTTGAGTTTGGAGGTTTAGTTCGGAGCAGCGTCTGGTTACTACCTGCATTATGTGAGATCCAAGTTGAGATGAATTTCATGTGTAAAGTCCGGCAATTTGAGAGCAGACAAGAGTCCCGGGGCAAAGTTTGACAAGCATCAAGGTCTCGGGGCGAGATCTAGCGACTAAGAACAAATCAGGAGTCCTGAAGCGAAGTCCAACGACCATAAAATCTCAGAGTGAGGTCCGGCGACTAAAAACAAGGAAGGAGTGCTAGAACGAGGTCTGCAGGCTAAAAATAGAGCAAGACTGCCCAGACGAGGTTTGACGATCATAAAGGTCTCGGGGTGAGGTCCGGCGACTAGAAGAAGGCAAGAGTTAGAACAAGACAAGAGCAGGATCCATTGCATTGACCGAACGAGAGGCATGGTTGCCAACGTTGTGATCGGCGGAGGGAACAGAATCTTATGGGGGTGTAGGATTAGGATTTGGGCTAATGGAATCGACAGTGGTAAGGAGATCATTTTATTATTTTTTTTGTACGAAAGAGATAAGCTAGAGTTATTGAACTGTAAGATTTGGCAGTGACTAGGGTTTCAGTATAAGCGAAGATCACTCGATAGAAAGGACAAGAAAGAAAGATCAAAATTTTGAACTCAAGAAGAAGAGAGAGCACGAAAAGAAACATGAATTGGCCAGGAGAAAAGCAAAGACCATCCGCCGGAGTTTGTGAAAATAGTTGAAAGACTCTCAAACCGGCGGATCGTATGGCTCTAATATCATGATAGAAAAGATTGTATTAGATAGCATTATAAAATAAGATCAATGAGGCCTTTATATATGTAAGATAAAATTATCCTACCAGAAATAGAAAAGAGAATCCTATAAAAGTTGTGAGAACTGTAAAAATGTTCTAGACATAAGATAATAGCGATAAGCAGGGCGGACCACCCCTATGACCTGGGGGTGGGTGGGGGGGTGGGAGGACAGCTCCCCTCAATTTTTGTGAACTTCTTTTATGGCTTCTTTGATAATATATAAATATATTTAAAATATGCAAAATATTTATAAAAATACCACTATATTGTAATATTAATTTACTAGGATTTCATTTTATTGTGTTTTTTACTCTTTATGCCACCGATTACCATAGTCTTTGTCTTTGTCATTTTCTTACTCTATATTCATTCTTCCAAATCCCAAATTCTAAATCTATAGATTACAAAGATAATAGATTAAGGTTGGTTCTTTTTGTTAGTTTAAATTTTTATAATTTGTTAACTTATACTTGACTAATGTACTGATACAATTGATACATTAAGCGTCTTTCATATAAAATTAGTAATTTATTATTGACAAACCTTAACAAGTTAAATAAGCACTATGCATAGTAAAAATATATTATTAGTACTTAAATTGAGCAATCTATTTTGTATTTATTGAGTTTAATAATGACGCTAATTATAATGTGTTTTTAATTATTCATCTTTTATGTAAACTTGAATCTTCTTAAATCTTTTATGTTAGCCATTAAATTTTTTTTTATGATTTCTTGGTACCTCCGATCAGATTTTCTGCATCCGCCCTTGACAATAAGATAATTAATACAACGGTATCTTAGGATTTGATTTTGATGTGTGTGGAATTTTGTTTAGGGCTCCTTGAGGAAGGGGTCATGCGACGTTGAATCTGTTGCATGAGGTTGAGAGTTGTTCGCGGTGTGTGAGGATGAGCTGGGAAGCTGATCGATCTGGAATTTGTGGACTGAGCAGCTGTGTGTTCTGTTTGTTTGGCTTTACCTTGGGTAATTGACTGGTTGACTGGCAACGAAAAACAGAAACAGAAGAAAAAACGTGTTTGTTGGTTAATTTACTTCCTTCTTTGTCGCTAAAAAGATCAAAATTTGACGCCAAAGTACAGTTTTCGCTAAAAAACAGAGTACAAATAAAAAATAAAAAATGAACGTGGTAATAACAAAACAGTGACAACATTGATTTGTCGTAAAAGTGGATGCCAGTCCGCCCAAGAAGTTCGCCTAGAGTTCAGGAATTTAATGCTTGGAGAATCCAAACGAGTTGAAAGATTTTAGCAAGGGTTTTAGAGCATACGTGATACAAGTGCAGCTGGCACCACAGCTGGAGAAGGGCATGCCAGCTTTAGATGCTTCAGTCTTGGTTATGGTACATGTCCACCCCTCCACACACTGGCAGAATTTGTCATCTCCCGCTATTCCACACCTGCATGCGTTTGTATATGGAATTCCTTAATTGGATAAAGGTTTTAATTTAATGAAAAGCATAAACCAATTCTCTCACTAAAATAAATTGGCACAAGCTTGTCGATCAACATGCTTATGGAAGAGTTTAGGCGATGAGAAAGGGGACCTGAGAGACTGCTGGCCAGTGCTTGGCGCGTCCATTGTGCTCTGCAGTTTTTGGGTTTGCTCCTTTTCTGTGGTTACCTTTATATACACACGGGCCAAACATGCAAACTTGCCTTTGGCTCTGGGAGCTTTGTCCTCTTTTTCAAGTGGCGAGCATGCAAAGCCATTTTACCAGTAAACAAAAACGCAATTATTATTCACGGAAGATACGAGATCCTGGCTTTGCCAGTAAACAACGACGCAATTATTATTCACGGAAGATACGAGATCCATGCGTCTTTATTTGGGTCCAACCACGTAATTCATATTTGTCTAGTGTTTATATTTATTTATCTTAAATAAAAAAGTGATGAGCTGGGAATCTTTACTTCTATTCTCTTGATGTATCCAACGAGGGAGGAAGTATAAATGATTCCGGAAGTTTTGTCCTCTATTCGCACGTCATTATTGCTACCGAAGTTGGCCATTAGCACCCTTGTCCTCTTTCTCGAGTGGCTAACTTTCATTCGAAGGCACTTTACCAATGAAACGAAGACGCAGCGTTGGAATGTTGACGAATAAGTACGTACTGTGTCAGATCACAATCACAACTGACATAAAGTCCCCCACAAGTGCGTTCAACCTTACTTGGGGATGGCAAAACATTATTTGGGCATCAATTCATTCAAACAGGGTTAAGATGGCAGGTTAGAAGTGGTATCTAGGATGTCAGTGACATGTGAGTGACCTTATTATCAACAACAATGCTTGGGATAAAAACCTAGAAAGATCTATCTTCCTTCTTGGCAGCGGCGGCAAGGAACGCGTCGGCGGTAACCTACGATGGTTGGGTGGTATAGAAGTGCGGAGAGAGTGGGAGGCGGCAGATGTGTCATGAGTGGAAAGTGATAAAAGGAAAATGAGTTCAAACAGGGGGAATTCCAAATTAGGGCAAAGTCTCATTTGCTCGCTAAATTTAGCGACCGCCACAACGATCGCTAAACACAGTCTCTAAATACTGTTGCAGTATTCTTGGGGTTGGAGTGAGGGTGATGTCCTACTGTGCTAGCTCCAAATACTGTTGAATAGATCAGTGTTAAAAAAGGCTTGGAGTTCATGGGCAGTGGGATGAAACATGTCAGGGTTGGAAAGAGCTACTAGGTCTATGAACTGGACCTCCACTTCCAGACCGTCAACCAAGTTTCCTAATTCATTTAGTCCAATCTCAATAAGGCCCGATATCACTTTCTTTAGGTCCGTCAAAACAATAGGATAGGTTCGGTCTAACGCATGTCGGTTTGGAATTTCCTTAGAATCTGGGCTGGTCCAACTGATTATTCATGACCGTTTGATTCCTATTTTTGAGGTAAGTGACTTTATGTTCTCTTTTTCTTGTGTTACACACCCAAGTTTATTTCTGTGCAAATCCGATTCCTTCATTCAATAATTTTTTTTTCAGTTACTGTTTTAACCTTTAAAAGAGGACAATCGGTTGTCCATTTTGAATCTATTTGCCGTAAACTAATAATTATCTCGTTTGAGACTGAATCCGACTAATTGAAAAAAAGAAAAAAAAAATTTGACCGCTACTGACAGACAGCTGTCCTCTTCTAAAACAATGGAGACGTCCTTTTTTTTTTTCCCCCAAGAATAGTCAGAGCCTTTTTTTTTTTTAAGAACAATCATCCTTCAGCATTTAGATTTCAAGCTTCAAAGAAAGAAAGGACATGCCACGTGTCACTTTTTGGGTGGCCTCTTTTCTTTTAAATGTCTTATTGATCTTTGTGCCATTAAGTTTTTACCCAAAAGTCTTTTTTGACGATATCTCATTCATCTAATTTCTGATTGAGCTGATTTTCGTTTCATTTAGACTTCGATTGAATATTCTTTACATTTATCAAATTATTTTTGTGGGTGATATTTTTGTTTGAAAGTTACTTTTAATTATCGTCATTTATATGTGACGCGCCGGCTGCGATATTCGATATAGTATAATCATGATTTGTGATGCTTAATAATATGCAATTAGGTATGTGACACCCACAAGTTTTGATAAATTGTGCTTAATATTCGGCTTATTGGTTATTTAACCATCTTTTAGTCACTTTAGTTATTCGTTTAAGAAATTTGATTGAGTTATCTAAATTCCTACTTGTTGGCTCTATTCAATAACTTTAATATGGTATTCATTTTTTGCCCTCTGTGTGTAAAATCTTTTATTCGGCAATTTTCACCCCTTTATTTTCGGTTTACATCCCCTTCTAAGCCAAGAGTAGCACCAAGGGTAAGATGTTAGCACTACAAAGGAATTGGTGTTCGCATTTGGGAGCAGTAGATGCTATGAATTTTATTTAGACAAACTCTTAGTTTAGTTCATTCTTTCTATTATTATTCAAATCAGTCAGAGAGATTGTAATTAAGTTTAATTTTGAATTATTTTAGGGTTAAGTATTCGAGATTCTGATAATTGTGTTATGATGTTTTAGATACTCTACTCCACTATTATAATTGTTATGTTTTGGACATGATTGCGTCTTGGTCTAAGGACGTGTTCGCACCCTTGAGTTTGGGGCATTACATTTTGGTATCAGAGCTTAGGCTAAAGATTCTTAGGACTAGTTAAGACATGTTTGTTTAAAGCTTCCTCGCTCATTAGGATCAGTACATGATGAGTCTGTATGCTTTGGACTTATATATGTTTGTGCAAACTTTAGCTTGTGCACAAATACATCTAGTCATTCCTATACCCATGTGAATGACTATTAGATTCGATTTTGGTTGGGTTAGGTTGTAGTTTTGAACTGGACTCATGTGAAAAAAAAAGTTGGTTTGTTTATCCACGATTGGAAAAATACCGATTGGGTCGGGTGTTAATCAGGATGAGTAACTGTGGTGGAATTCGTGGTGGCAGAGAAGGTCGTGGATGCCAAGGTGGAAGAGGAGATGATCCAGAACCTGATAATATTCATATTGTAGCTAATGCAGTGATCTTGAAGCAATTCATGAGTTTGTGGCTGAATAGATTTGATAAACCTACAGATCCTATAGTTGTGGAGACATGGATCAATGATTTAGACAAAATGTTTGAGGTGATGGGGTGCATATACCAACAAAAGATAAAGTAGACATTATTCCAGTTGACTGGAAAGGCAGATCAATGGTAGCAGATGACATCGAGGATAATGACAGGGGAAGAGAGAGTTGATCTCACATGGCAGGGATTTCAAGACCTATTCTTCACATAGTATTTCCCCCAAATGTGAAGGAAGCCATGGAGAGTGATTTCATAAGAATCACTTTGTAATAAGTACCCTTGAACGGGAACTAAGGGTTTTTATGCATGCATGAGTTCAGAAATTGAATACATATGCAAGAATCTTTCTAAAATATTCAAATTACAGAAAGATTGTTGCATATGTTACCAATTCCACTTTAAATAGAATTCATTGGCAACGAGTTGAACTATCTCGTTGTCAATGGACTTCACAAAAAAAACAACGAATATAAAAAAATGTGGGGTTTATAACAACAAGTAATTGAACTATTTCTGGGCAATATGGAGTAATTATGAGATGACCAAGGGCTAATTAGGGCTAACTGGGTTATTAGGGTTAATTACGATTGTCAGGGTTTAGGGTTTAGCATTTAGGGTCTAATTAATCTAATTTGGATTTATTAAGATATGCTAGGGCTAATTAGTGTTAATGAGGAATACCTTGAGCTAATTATAGCTAATTAAAGTTGATTAGGACTAATAGGGTTATTTAGAGCTAATTAGGATTTAATGGTGCAGAGTAGTGTTGATTAGTCCTAATTAGGGCTAATTAGGCTTAATTGGGTTTTAGGTTTAATTACGACTAATTAGGCTAACTATAATCAATATGCACATAATTGGGTTCATGAGAGCTAATCAGAGTTTAGTTAGGTTCTAGGGTTTAGGGTTTAATTAATCTAATCACGGGTTACTAAGATATGAGTAATTAGGGCTAATTAGGGTTTAATTTAGGCTGATTAGTGTTAATTAGGACTAATTTGGGGGTAATGACAGCTAATTTGATTTTCATTGGGCTCTTAGGTTTAATTAAAATCAATTAGGCTCGTTAGAGCTAATTAGGGTTAATTGGGTTCATTAGGGTTAATCGGGACTAATTAGGGCTAATTATAACCAGTGCTGGAGCCACGATGAGATTCCAGGGGGTGCTAAAAATGTCCCGTTAACCTAATTAACCTAAATTCAACAACCAACCATTCAACTAATTCACATATATCTCAATCCAATTAGGTCCCGTCCTCCGTCAACAATCTCAATTCTCAAATTCTCAATGCACAGTCAACAATCTCAATTCTCAATTTTTAAATGCTCAATGCACAGTTAACAAAATTATATAAAGAATGAAAATTGATATAAAGCACCGACACCTCATATAAGGTGTAGTTATGGTGTCCGACACCTACCAACACCTCCGGACAGGTGTCCGACACCTCTCAGCGGTGTCCAAAGACATTGATTTATTTTTTATGCGGAACATCGTGTCCTTCACCCCTTGAAGAGGTGCCGGACATGCCTTGAAGAGGTGTCCATAAATATAAAGCTAAAATGTGACATTTCATTGTCGATGTCGATCGAACGTGGTTTCCGTGACCTACCGACACCTCGACACCTCATTGACACATCCGAACATGTGTCCGACACCTCTCAGCGGTGTCTGAATATATTGATTTATTTTTTAATTGCCAGACACCGTGTCGAACACCCATTGAAGAGGTGTCCACAAGTATAAAGCTAAAATATGACATTTCAGTGTCAGTGTCGATCGAACGTGGTGTCCGTGACCTACTGACACCTCGACACCTCCGGACACGTGTTCGACACCTCCGGACACGTGTTCGACACCTCTCAGTGGTGTCCGAAGATTTTGATTTATTTTTTAACTACTGAACACCGTGTCGGAGACTCATTGAAGAGGTGCCAAACACCTATTGAAGAGGTGTCCACAAGTATAAAACTAAAATGTGACATTTCGGTTTCGGTGTCGGTGTCGATCGGACGCGGTGTCCGTGACCTACCGACACCTCAACACCTCATCGACATATCCGGACACGTGTCCGACACCTCTCAGCGGTGTTTGAAGACTGATTTATTTTTTAATTGCCGAAAACCGTGTCGAATACCCATTGAAGAGGTGTCCATAAGTATAAAGCCAAAATATGACATTTCGGTGTCGGTGTCGATCAGACACGGTGTTCGTGTCTGTGCTACGTAACAGGTATCTCAATCTTATTGGGTCTCATCCTCCGCCAATAATCGCAATTCTCAAATCCTCAATGCACAATCAACAATCTCAATTCTCAAATGCTCAATGAAATAAAAATTAACAAAAATCACACATTCAATCCAATTGGGTCCCATCCTCCGTCAACAATCTCAATATCTCAAATGCTCAATGCAAAATTAACAATCTAAAATCATCAATTAACAACCTAAAATTAAGGTGCACAACTGCCAAGTGCACAAATAATCAGAGTGCAAATTGTGCTATTGGGGAAGGAGGGGGGTTTGCAAATATTCAGGAGGGAAGAATCGAGTACAAAACCTTATGAAAATCATATATTTGATAATACCATGAGAAGTTACCATATGTTCTGAAAGAGTGAGCAGTTGGACTTTGGTTAATTATCCTAAGACTTATTAAATTATTTTCTTGAAAATAATTTCTCCTTTCTGGTGGGGTGGGTAGGGTATATGTAGACTATTGTATTTTGATTAATACCATGATAAGGTTGACCAGTTGGACTAGGACTGTTACAGCCTCTCTAATCCAATTTAGAGGAGTCTTTGTTCAACTGAACATGTACCCAAGTGATAGCTATTTGATTTGTTTCTTTGTCACTCCTTTGGAAGTTAGGCAGATTAAAGCTTGATTAGGCAAATTAAAGATTATCTAAGTTGAAGGCATGATACTTAATTTCATTTTTAGTACTTGAAACACATCTCTTGGTTGTGATTGTCCCTAGGGTTTGTTAATGCCTTTTCGCGTTACTTTTTTTTTTTGAATTTTATCTCAATATATTAACACTTTGAAAAAATAAAACGAATGTATTTTGTCAATTTTTATGGTTAAGGAGTATCATTGCAACCTTTGGGCTATTGTCAACTATGTATCTGAACATTTGGTTTTGAACCAGATAAGTTCAATAGCTAATGGGCCTTAGAAATTTTAAATGATAAGACTGCATTGTGAGAAATAAGCCATGAACATATACACGTGGACCTAATCTCTTTTCTTCTTCTTTTTTCCTCCTTTTTTTTGCATCCTCTTCTCCAATGCACAGCTGCCAAAGCAACAACCATTGTCACCGCCATCAAATCACCTCATCACAGTTTCCACCATCTCCAAGACAAACCAATCTCATCTCATATAATTAGTAAAATCATTACTCAAAAACTCTCAAAAGCCCCAGAGACACAAAAACACTCCACTAGAATTGAAACATCACAAAATCGAAGATGAAGAAATAAAACACCAAATCCAATTTGAACAAAATAATGTAGTTTGTAAATCAGATAAGAAATGAAACCAAAATCCTAAACTCAACATAAATCACGAGATTCATACATCCAAATATGTGTATATAACCGCGATGAATGAATGAACATACAAGTGGTCCTGTGCAACAACTGGTTAGGGTTTTGACGAGCGGCGGAGGCAGCGGCGGTGGCGATGTTTAAAGCTCAGTGGCACAGAAATGCAGGTGGCACGAATATTGACAATGGCCATGGATGACAGAGCTGAGTAATTAGGGCTGAAGGTGGCACATCGTCGGAGGGTGGGTTGTCGTAGATGTCCTCGCCGAAGTAAGAACGCCAGTGAGATATAATTAAGATAGAGAGAGAGAAATGGGAGAAAGAAAAGAAAGAAAGGGGATATGAGATAAAAGACAGGACTTCTAGCGATAGAATGACGCCATCGGTAAAAGTCTGTTTTCACCGACGAAATTTTTAGAGATGGAATAATTCCGTCACTTAAATGTTTTTTAAAAATCATCAAACATTATAAATTTTTATAATGTATTTAGCGATGATTTTGTCCGTCGATAAAAGTTTGTTTGTAAAAGTCCGTTGGCAAATACTTTTACCGACAGATACTTCCGTTGTTAAAAAGTTTCACCGACATTTTTTTATCGACAGCAGAAACTGTCGCTGAAAGGGGTTTTCCGATGGAATACATTCCATCGCTAAATCCGTCTTTTCTTGTAGTGAATCTTACAATAGCGAACTTACCGAAATTGAAGGAAGCCATAGATTACCAAGAGCTTTATTTCGATGATGAAAAAATGCCAAGATGCGGAAGCGAACGTATCCCCTTTGGTATTGATCTTCACTACTCTTCTCTATTCTTGATGATGGAATGCAGTTGTGCATTTTTTATTAGTCTTGGAGGCAAAAGAGAAGCCAAACATTCTGATACCCTAGCGTCCAAGAAAAAAAGATATTTATATAGAGAGAGTAGTGAGATCAACTTTAAGCTTGCTAAATCTCAATCGTCCATCAAAGTTAAGAGATTATGGTCTATAAGCCTCTTATACACAATAAATCACTAGTGAATTTGATGATAAAATTAAATAGGCCCATAATATTATTTAGCCAATTTAATTAGTTAATCTCTAAGTCAAATAATTAGTTAACATTAGTATGGCCCGTTGGCCACCTAATTGGATTGGACCGATCAAATCTAACATTCTTCCACTTTGCCAAGGGTTATACATAGATTAACCTCATAAGTTTTGACATAATGAAATTGAACAAAACATTTCGTAAGTTAGGCCAAATTTAACAAAAATACTAAAACTGTATTAAAGATAGTATTCGTGTCTCTCAATGCCACAAAACCATTCTTCAATTACAATCTTACAACTTTTGCCAAATATGACAGTCAAACGGCTTAATAGACATGAATTGCATCGTTCCATAATAGATAACAATGATCCTAGATTATTTACTTTAGAATACTTCAAATGTGCACTTTTAACGAGAAGTAACAAACAATAAGCATAATATCCAGAATCCAAAACATAAGGTGATCACGTAAATAAATGTTTCAAATCAAAATTCCATCAACTTTAAGAAAATGCTATCAATCAAGACCATGCTAGCAACATGTTCTCTAAAGAGACTGGGTAGTAAGCCGTCATGGGATCCAATAAAACAGTGATCATACTGGTATGCTGAATAGACAATATATGATTCTAAATTTTTTCCCTCACAACGAGGTACTTAATCAATAATCTTAAAGGTGTTTACAAACCCTACATAATCGGAATCAAAATAGCCAATAATCTCTAGGTTATCTGACTTCCTATAGGTAAGCAAGAAATCCTTGTTATTGTAAGCAGAGCATGGCTTACTTGGCTGCTTTTCAATGACCCATTCCTGAGTTTATTTGCTAACGGCCAAGCATGTCAACAATATCTGGGTGAATACAAACTTGAGCATACATGAAACTCCCTGCTGCTAAGGCATAGGGAATAAACTCCATTTTGTCTTGCTCCAGTTGGTTCTTAGGGCATTGTAACAAATTGAATTTGTCACCCTTAACAACAGGGGCAATAGTGGGAGCACAATTAGGCATGTTGAACCTTTTGAGAACCTTATCAATATAGGCTCTTTAGGCCAGTCCTAATATTTCACGCTACTATGCTGGTGAATCTCAATGCTTATAACGTAAGAGGCCTCTCTGAGATATTTCATTTCTTAGACAGAAAATTTTTGAGACTCACCAAGCCGGATCCGCCTCCAAGTGCCCCCGTGGACGAGGATGATCAGCAGGCTCCAGATTTGGGACTTGCCGACCCTTGATCAGCCCTTCCCCGGCCTCCTAGCTATTTGTATCCCGCTCCCGTACCGCCCTCCCCCCCTCGACTTGTACTCCCCTCCCCTTCCCTACTCTATTGTCCTCCGCACTTGTGCCCTCCTAAACTTTGTGTACATCTTATTTTTCGATTAATATAGAATTCATTCTTTATACATATGTATTGTGTCTTTTTTAGGATTAAATGATTGCTGATAGCCATCAGCAATTATTTGACCCTTATGTGCATTGAGAATTGTTTGCTGGATTGAGATTGTGTTGTTAAGAATTTGTAATTACAGATTTGGGTATTAAAAAAATAAAAAAATATTTTAAAATTTTGTTTCGCTTTTAGAGACGGATTTTCTTCCATCGCTAAAAAGTCTCACTAGAATAAATGATTCTTTATAAGTGACAGAAGTTCTGTCGGTGAAATTTTAAGCGACAGGTTTTCCGTCACTAAATTAGAAAATTTTTAGCGACAGATAATTTGTCGCTAAATATCTGTCATCAAAACTTTTGACGACGTATTGTTCTGTCATTAAATATTTTACCCAATAATTTATTTTTGAAATTAATAAATTAAAATACAAAAAATTAGCCACAGAATATCCGTTGCTAATTATATTTGTACGTCCGTCGTTCAAGGTCGACTTTAGGTGACAAATATTAAAATTTCACAAAACTTTTAGAGACCGGGTTGTAGGTAACAAACTTTAAGGACGGTGTGTCCGTCGCTAAAAGTGTTTTGGCGACGGATATAGGTCTTTTTGTGATAGAATTGCCCGTCGCTAAAAGTCTTTTTTCTTGTAGTGGTCCTTTAACTCTACAAAAGTGACACTTGGGACCAGAAGTACCGTTTGTACCAGAAGAGCTTGCCTTATCAGTCTTAGTTATAGAAGCACTCATATCCCCTTACACGCTTCCTTTGTCAAATTTCTTTCCTTTTTCTTTAGATGGACTAGTTATGGCAGCGTGAGCACCATCACGTTCTTCGAATTTTAGCCTTTCTTCTTCTTGGGCACAAATGGAAATCAACTTGCTCATCTTTCACTTCTCTTTCTACGTGTTATAGTTAATATTAAAGGGGCCAAACTGTGCAGGAAGAGGATCCTTAATAAAGTGCACGAGAAAAGCCTCAGAGATTCCATGTCCAGGCCTTTTACTTGAGAAGCCATATCATTCGTCCATAAAATTTGCTCACAAAGACCACTAGATTCACTGTACTTGAGTGTAACTATTTTAGTGATGAGAGTAGTAACATGTGCCTTGGAAGAGCCCTGAAGCTACTCTTCAACGTGAGCAATGTGTATCTTAGCATTATCTGAGTTAGGACTAGTTCTGCGAACTGCAGTCGTAATAGAGCATTTCATTATCATTAGGGATATGCGGTTGGAACGCTCTCACTTTTCATAAGCCACCTTTTGCTTAGTAGAGCTTTACCGTAAGGGCAGTAAGCGCATCAACCCGTAAAGCATAATCCAAATCCATAACTCTAAGAATTATGCTAATATGTTTTTTCCATTTTCTAAAACTGGTGCCGCTCAATGATTCTATAGACAAAAGATAGTCAGTAATTGCGGCAGAACTATATGCTAAATAATAAAATAATCATGCACGTTAATACCGAAAATCAACATGATAAACATAGTGAGTTCATCATTTTACATAATAAAGATATATTAAGGGATAAAAAATTCATTTGTATCAAAAAGGTAAATACACAAACCTTTTCCCAAGGAAAATATAACATATCACTTCTAACCTTCCGTTGGGCCGCTTATTAACATGCAAGCAATTTGGAAATCATTTCAAGCAAAAATGAGCATGAATTATATCACCATTTGAGCAGAAAAAATTTGATCCACGCAACTTATTATTTCCTTTATTTCTGCTGAAAGTTTAAAATATAAATTTTTGTTGGGCCGATTAATATTTTTAATTAATAAGCGCAACATTATGTGGTTTTTATCAACTTATAAAAGATAATAAACTTCTATTGGCTACTTACTGCCAAAATAAATAAGACACTAATTATTCGAGTTTATGATAGTAGTCTAAACATGCCAAACGAAGTATAAAATTTTAGCATGATCTCGTAATTTTAGATTAATTCTTAAATTAATAATAATATTGGCACTTTATATTAATTAGTATCCCAACAACATAAGCCAAAATTATAATATATATATATATATATATATATATATATATATATATATATATATATATATATATATATATATATAGGGAGTTCATTTTTGTGTCTCCCTCTCAATCTTTTTCTGTCTGTGAGGATTCTACAAAGCGCCCTCTACTTCTAATAGGCCATGAACCAGATCAAAATCATTCTCAATGAGTCCATAAAAAGTGATCCCATTTTTTTCATCAGGTTCGGCTAGAGACCAAAGATCTTGAGCGACTAATCTCGCAGAACAACTCAATATATATATATATATATATGGGAGCCGATTCCTGATCTACCGGTGGAAAATAACTATTTCTCCACCACTCATCTAGCCATCCACGTATGGAAGTGGATGGCTGAGATTCCTCTTTTTTTCCAGTTCACACCACTACTAAGAGTAGCGGTTAAGCATTTTCCTAAAATGGGCCTCGTGCCCACCAACTCCACACATTCTGAAATCCCTTAATTTTCTCCCTCTCTCTCTCTCTTTCCATAGATCTGCAAATGGGTCAACTACCTCCACCGTATCCCTCCTCCACCGCCCCGAAAACCACGGTACACATTCTACGGTCTTCGGCAGTCATAAATTACCACCGCCGTCACAGCCGACCTACCACCTACTGTCACAGCTCAACCTTTACTATTGTGGATCCCATCCGGCCCATTACGATACCTCCATGGTTGTAGAACCGTCACAGCCACGATCGTAGAACTTCCGCAATCATCAATCACCGTCGCCACCAGCCTTCGTCGCTTCCCCCACTTTCGTCTTTCCTACAATTTCATTTTTATTTATAGATCTGTTACAAGTTTTTCGTAATTGATAATCCTAAAAGCTTGACGAGTTGATTTGGCAATCCAATTAATTGGATTGGTCAATTTCCTTGCTACCGAATTAGTTATGACATGGATGGGAATAAGCGCAATGGCTTTCTTGTTCTTTCTCAAAACGACCAGACAAAGGACTTGATCCTTTTTCCTATTTACATTTGTTGGGGACAACGGCTAGCAAGAGGAAAGAACAAATCTTTCTTACCGGCTGGCTAACCAGACAAAAATAGAAACAAGTCAATTATTTAGTGCTAAACAGGTGAAGAACTAGTTTCAGTCTGGGGGGCCGGCCGCGGCAAACTGGCGGGCCGTGCCACTCTTCTGCTTATCTTTTTGAATCATCGGATTCTGGGGAGCAGCATCATGTCGAATTGATTAAAATAAACCAATTGATTAAACATTATGTTTGGCTAAGGTGCGGTGGTGTTGTGCTGGGCGGTGACCGTGGTGCGGTGTTGGTGGTGCCCATGGTGTTTGTTTTACTCAGATATGTGGTAATTGTTGTTGGTGGTTGGATGGTTGTGGCTGGTCGGTTGGTGGTTGTGGCTAACGGTTTGGTGTTGTAATGAGGGTCGTCTCTGATGGATGTAGCTGCTGGTTGGTTGGGTGGACAGTGGTGGTCTCTTGCGCGGTAAAGACAGAGAACAAAAGATAGAGATAGGAAAGAGAGAGGGATGTAAGGAACAAAGAAAGACAAGAAGAAAGGAGCCTGTGAGGGGCAGTTTCGGAAAAAACCCTAACCGCTACTCTTAGTAGCGGTTAGGTGTGAAGTGGAAAAAAAAGTGGAATCTCAGCCGCCCACTTCCACACGTGGACGACTAGATGGGTGGTGGAGAAATAATTATTTCTCCACTGGTTGCCAGCGCGATCTGGCTGTCCACAAGCAAAATTTGGAAGGTCCAAATTTATTTTCTGTGTTTTTTCTTTCGTCGTCCTCTATATATATATATATATATATATATATATATATATATATATATATATATATATATATATATATATATATATATATATATATATATATGCTAGCACTAGAAAGTTGTCAACTCTCTGATTAATCTCCTTTTCAACCCCTCAACTTCTAAGCAGTTCACTTAAATCACCTTATATTTCTCAAAAGACTAAAATGAACTCTTCTCAAGAGTTGAACATGTCTTTCCTGACCAAAAGAGAATTTGGTGATAAAAAATTTGTATCAGAGTCTAATCAAAGGCGAGATTCAACCAAAAAACTCATGAAATTTCCTTATTTATTAAATCATATGACATGAATTATACACTTAGACCATGGAGTTGGAAAAACTGAGGTAACAGAATTATTAAATCAAATAATAGATGTATCTCATGAAAATTTTAAATATCTGTAGAATTCTAAATAAGATAACATATCAGATTTTAATTGAATTATATAATTCAAAAAAAGGATTAGGAAGTGAATACCTCATCATAAACTCAGATAACTTCTTATCAAACTTTAAAAGTTATGACACTACCAATAAATATTATAGCAACGAAACTTCATATGTATTTGAAGAGGTTATAGCGTACAGTGGTAACGAACGCGAAAGAAAACCTATTCGAGTGGCTTAAAAGACACTAAAGATCTTGTAAAGGGAATGGGTGCAGAAGAAATAGAAAAAAATAATAAACGACTACTTAGACAAAGTAGAAAAGAAAAATCATTGAAAAAAGAGTCATCATAAGTAAATAATGCGTTTGTTGATATGAATTTATGGAATGGAGAAACCGATCCAAACTATGTAAGAGCGTGAAATCCAGAATTAAATTTTAAAGAAACTCTAAATTTAATAACACCCCTATAAGGACAAATTTAAAACAAGAATTTGTTCCCATGAATGGAAGAAATGAGCCTGTAAATCAATACGACATATATTTTGATATTGATTGTATTTTAAATATTGAAGAAACAATTGATAATTAGGCACAAGCCTTAAGAATTGTCATAATAGGTGGTAATTTAACATAAATGCATGCTATGAAACATTTTATTCGAGCAATCCTACGAGGAAACGCAGCTAGGTTCTAAAATAGCATAGCAGAAAATGAAATGATAATTGAAGCCCAGAGCAAGCTCAATATTTCTGAAAAATGGATAATGTTTTTAGTAGATAACCTTAAAAGAGAGTTCTGCAGAATATCTATAAATAATATATGTATTTAAAAAAAAGTGCTTTCACAAATTTGAGAAAACTATAAATATGTGATATGTGCTATTTTAAAAATTACACTTGTGAATTTAAAAAATATTTTTACAAGTTAGAACTCAGATACAGTCTCCATTGGTAAAAAATAATTTATCGCCAAACTCCCTAAACTATGGGACGAGTTAGCAGAAAAAGAATTTACTAAACTCCTAAACGACGGAATGCTTTGTGATTCCTTAAGAGGAAGGATTGCAGCTGTAGAAGAAGTTTTAAAGAAATATTGTACTGATGGACATGTTATAAAAGATATGAAAAAAGCTCATATGAGTTACGACTGCTGTTTTTAAGTAGATAACATGGTAAACAGCTATAGATATGAAAAAAGCCAAACTTCACGAAGAAAAAATTTGAGAAGAATAGGTTTGGAAACGAAAAAAGATATGTGATGAAATGAAAAAAATTTCAGAGAAGAAAATTTAATCCATCAAAAACTAAAATCATGGAGAAGATATATTAGAAAGAAATCTAAACCAGGGATAAGATATATTAAAAAACCTTCATGTCCAAAAAGGAAATACCCAGAAGAGTGTGATTGTTGCTTGTTATACGGCGAAAAAGTACATTATGCGAATAAATGTTCAAGTAAGAAAAGAAAATAAAATATAAGATTTTTCTCATTCGCAGAAGAAAGATATGAGCCAGTATGGGGATACGAATTACATTTTGAAGACGAAGCAGAAGAGTTTGTTTTAGAATACGACTACGAATCTGATAATGAAACAACATCAGATGACAAAGAAAGTTTAAACATAATTTTAAAAAGGCATAGACACAATCTTTGTGATGTTTGAAACCTATGACCATGAAGAAGAAATGATTTCCTTATCTAATAAAATAATGAGTCAGAGTGAATAAATTGAGGAAGAAACTCTCGGTTCTATTATAAAGCATTGGAAGATGCCTAAAATTAAGGTTGAAGAAATATACAAAAACTCCATATTCAAGTTCAGGAGTAAGATGAATGTAGAGATCTCCGAAGGAGAAACCTCGATAGGTCAAACTGAAGAAAAAATACTAGACATTACTTTCTTCAAGCCAGATAAGGCAAAACAATACCTTAGAGAAGGATATCACTATGTCCATATTGGTATAATATAAGTTACTCTTTGTCCATTATTCATAGATGGTAGAGATACACTAGTAATCTATAGATGGTAGAGATACACCAATAATCTGTTGTTTAACAGACAATCGGTAGAAAACTTTTGAAAAAGCCCTAATAGGGAGTTTTCAAAGTAACTTGTATAACAGACCAGTTTGGTTTAAACACTACAAGAAAACAGGCCTTTAGCGACGAGAAAATCCGTCGCTAAAAATGAGTTCAGGCAGTGGTGGTGCGAGGCGGATGACGACAGTGGCGCACGGAAGGCAGCGGCAGAGGGTGGTGTTGCGGCGAAGGGGGAGGAACTGTGGTGATGGTGGTGCAACTGTGAGGTGGCTATGGCAGTAGTGGGGTAGCTGCGGGGCGGCGAGGTGGCAATGGGGACGGCAGATCTGAGGGGAGAGGGAAGGGCGGTGTGGTGGTGGCGGGGGGGCCTGTCGCCAGCGTGGGGGGCTGGTGGGGAGGGACGGAGGCGGGGGCCTGTCGCCTGCGTGGGGGGCTGGTGGGGAGGAAAGACGGGGAGAGAGAGAGAGAGAGAGAGAGAAATCTGGGTATTTAAGAACACATTTAGCGACGGACATGTCCCGTCGCTAAAGATCTGTCGGTAAAACCATTTAGCGATGGTTAATACCATCGTTAAAAGACCGTCGTTAAACGTCCATCGGGAATGGTTTTACCGACGGATTAATCCATCGGTAAAATATTTTTTTGGACAACGTTTTTACCTGCGAAAATTCCGTCGCTGAAAACACCTTTAGCGATGGAAGTCGTTCCATCGCTAAAAGTTCGTCGCTGAAACCCTTTTTTCTTGTAGTGAAAATTACACCAAACTATTTCATGTCCATAAGAGATCCTTATCTTAATAAAGCATTAGGATTGAAGATTCAGACTCAAGGCATGACCGAATTGCGAGATGTCTGCAAAAATATTATAGTGCAATATCGCTTAGTCTACAGAGTGGTAAATACCACAAATCCACTAAGTAAAACGTTAAACATCAAAGTGAAACTATTTGAACAAATAAATAGTAATGTCCGAGCCATAAAAGCACGAAAGATAAATCCAAAGTAACTAACATGGCCTAAAAAATGGGTGATAGGGGAAGGATTAGCTAGCAAATAACTATAACACATGTAGATTAGAGAAAATAAATGTGTTGTAATCCTCGAAGAACCAAGGAGTTATTCTATTTCTTCTATACCTTCCAAGTCTACAAATCCAAAAGACAAAGGAAAGGACAAAAAAGGGTAGAAGAAACTATCAAAGAAGAAGACAGTTCTGATGAAGATATCATACGATATAAAATAGTTACCATTCCAACCAGACGAAGTATGTCGTCACGTGTAGAAACTATACATATAATGACCACAATATCAATAAATGACACTGTCAAGAAGAGGCTTAAAGAAAAAGGTAAAACAGGAGATGAGCTTGAAAATGTATTCAAGACATTATGAGCATTATCAAAAGTAAAAGAAGGTCCGAAAAAAACGAATAACAAACTGATGGCAGTAAGTCTAAACAATTCTTATATAGAATTAAGTTTTGACTTCCAAGGTTATCACCCTTTAAAATAGATGCTTTAGTAGATCCTTGAGCATCCTTCTGCCTTGCACGACCAGGAATTTTATCTTACAAAAATGGATCAAAATAGATCAATTCATGTGCATGCGAATGGCAAATGACGATGAATTCGAGCCATAATATGAAGCGTGCATATCATATTCAGGTCATAATAAATTGAAAACAGTTGATTATAGAGCGATTAATCCAATTCGACTCCTTAGACGGTAATTTTCTAATAGGTAATGCTTTCCTCAAACAAACTAAAAATTGACTATTTATTCAAGAAGAGTTTCATATTGAAATACAACGTAATTCCATTATTAAAGTATGCTGCTCAAAAATATAAATTTGATTTCCATCCAGAAAACTAGGAGAAATCCAAGAACATATCAAGAGTGAGTCTCTCTACGCAGCCCAGCGTGGTGAAGAAAACAAAAAGACTCATGAAAAATGTTACTTGAAGAAGAAGTAACCAACAGAGAAATACTTAACGAAGAAGTAATCAAAGAAAATGACAATTAGATTAAAGAAATAAACCAACATTATCAATGCAAAAAAGAAAAAGAAATTCCTAGTCTTGATAGTATAAAAAAGATGTTAGAAAATAATTTTAGTGATGATCTGCTAAAATTATAGAAAAATGATAAACCTTGGGCAACATTAACCCTAAAGGATAAAGATAATGCGGTTAACATAAAACCAATGCAACATATTCTTGAGATGGTTCAGGAATTTGAACGACATATTCCTGAAATACCAAAACAAGGGTTAATGAGACCTAGTGAGAGTCCACGTTCAAGTCCGGCTTTCATGGTTAATAATCATACAGAACAGTCTAGAGGAAAAGCCAGATTGGTCATAGACTATAGAACTTTAAACACAGGAACAGTTAAAGATGGCTATAAAATTCCAAACAAGGATATGCTGATAAACAAAATCCAGTTAGCTAACTTTTTTTCGAAGTTTGATTGAAAAAGAAAATATTAGCAAATAAAAATGAATGAATCATCAATTCCATTAATTGCCTTTAGCGCACCACAAGGGCACTATGAATGGACGGTGAGTATGGATAACATTTTTAGAAAATACAGAGATTATTGTATGGTGTACATAGATGACATATTAGTATTCTCAAAAACCAAAGAAGAACATAGAAATCATCTAAAAAAGATAGCACAAGAATTCATTGACTATGGATTAGTACTATCACAAAAGAAATGTGAATAAGAACAAACCATCATTAACTTTCTAGGATTGCGAATAGAAGACAGTAGAAAAAACGTCCTTTAAGATCACACAGCTGAAAAAATTAAGTTATTTCCAAAATAAATCAATGATGCAAAGCAACTTCAAAGATTTATTGGGTTGTTAAATTATGCGAGAAAATCCATGCCTCATTTATCAAACCTAATAGGAACCTTAAGTAAAAAGCTTAGAAAAGGAGAATTGATATAGAAGATGAAGATACCCAAAAATTTTACAGATAAAATGTCAGGTAAAAACCTTGCCAAAATTTAGCTTGCCTAAACAAGGAGACAAGTTAGTTCCATAAACTAATGCATCTAAAAATTATTGGGGTGCAGTATTAAAAGCAATATCCCGTGATCAAGCTGAAGAATAGCTATATGGATACTGGAGTGGAGCCTTTAAGGATACAGAAACTCGGTATTACGTAAGCGAAAAAGAGTTTTTAGCTATAAAACATGACATAAAAATTTGCATATTTCTAGTTCCAGAACACTTCTTATCAAAACAGATAATAGGGGTTTTAAAGTTTTCCTCAAAAGAGACTTAAGAGATGTTAGTCAAACAAGACTTTATCGATGACAACAATGGTTCAACTATTATACTTTTGATGTAGAATACATCTCATCAGCCAAAAATGCACTTGCAGATGTTACTCCGAAAAAGACTACTCAAAAGGCCTTAAAAGAAAGGTATGAAGCAGGATCGTCGGTTTACTGGGAGAACCATCAGAAAAATTTGACTACTATGTTATTTACGCTAAAAAGAAAGAGGATAGTTCTTTGTCACTCATAAATCCTCCCCTATTAGTGGAAGAGGATGGTTGAAACTACTAAACCGAAAGCCCTAAAACAAGACGATACAAAACTAAGCATTCAAAATCAATGCATAAATTTTAGAATAAAGAGAATAAGACTGAAACCGCGACAGAAAGGCGCCCTAAACAAGTGGGCAAGAAAATAAAAAATTACTATCCTAACAACAAATATCTAAAAAGAAAAGTGGCAACTGACGAAGATGAAAAATCATCAAAGCAAAATGCTACCATAACACAAACCAATGATAATAAAATAAAATTATTTTATGATCCAGGGTTATGTGAAGAGAGTAAAAATCTCTTAGAAATGTCTTGCATTATCTGAGGAAAAATTACTGAAAAGAGTTGCGAAGAACCCTCAGTCAATTAACTAATTATGTTAAGCACTTAGAAGAAAGGCTTAATATAAACGATGAAGAAGGAATGATAGTCCTACAAGAAAAGGAAGAAATAATTCGATTGCTAGAAGAAATAGAATCATTGCTCCCAGCTGATATCACTACAAAAATAAAAGAACTAGCCAGGAAGGAGAGTGAATACGAAGAGATCCTTCGCAACCCAGAAATGAAAGTGTTCCTGAATTGGGATTATAGATGGCCGAGCCTCACATTACCATCAGACAAGGTTGATCTTAAATGGATTGAACATGGACTCGTAGACACATTTGAAATAAATCAAGATGATTGGCAACTCATCGATAGTCTCCCATTTATAGTTCGATGTGCTCTTGGAGTTATGGAATTTAGTCGACAGATTATCATAGTCCAAATACTTTCAACACTGGCATAAAGAAGCAAAAACAAGTTCTACCAACCATACCTGGTTCATTTATCGATTTGCTAATAAAAAGTTAATGAATTTCTACCGACCGCATAAGGATGATTTATGAAACACGTATAATCCAGAGAAAGACAAGATCAAAAGAATCAGTTGTATCCATGTAACCATTGAAAACATGGTAGCCGATCCCGTATAAGTATGTTTTTGTGGTGGACGAAGGATAGTAATCCTGAAGTGGTGTAGAGCATCCATAGAGCCTTCCAAATAGGGTCAAGATCATGTAATCGAACTCCATGAACAGTTCAACAGCCAAGAAAAAGAAGAACATGATATGCCTAGCCAAATTGAGTTGTACAAGAAGGTGCGGAACCACGGGATAGGCATAATTGAAATAGACATAATGGCCAGTGAAAAATGACAAAGCCAAGTTGGAAAGAGAATAAAGATACCTATACAATAAAAGAAAAAGAAGTCCGTACAAAAAATAATAGAAGATTTTCACTATTGAAGAATCCTATGTGCCTGATCCTTTCATCTATAAAAAGAGTCGAAGTAAGAGCTAGAAGGCAGAGGAAGTCTGAGAGAGTATGAAGTATGTAAGAGTGTGAAGTAGTATAAGAGTGTGAAGTGTGCTAAGATTTAGTGTGTGCAGCAATAGAAGAAACCATTTCTTTCTGTTACTCATATGTAATATTTCCTATCTAGTATAAATAAAAAGGTATTGATTTTAGTATGATGTCTTCTGCTGCATTTTTCAAACCAAAATTCCGAAAGTTTGAGAGTGTTTGATAATAGCCATTAGCCAAATCTAAGAAACGTAAGGCAACGAGTTGTGTGTCCACTTAGTGAAAACCTTGGATATCAAAAAATAACAGGAGAAGCATGGTCGGCGTACATTCAAGGACCAAGAACAACATCTAGCTCTCTGAGTAGCATTATATCATGAAATAATTTTATGATTTATATTGTATGTGACAGAGTATTAGGGTGTATAAAATAATATTTTTCTAAAATTTTGGGGCTAGATTGTAAATATGTTAAAGTACTAGGATTATCTAGCACTATTGAGGGAGAAAATTTAATCTGGACCGTCTATAAATCACGGATAGACTGCCAGATCGAGTTGGCAAAAAAACTAATTTGCCTGAGCGGGCAATGATCGCGTCCATATATATATATATATATATATATATATTGAAGTAATAATAATATGCGTTAAATACACGTTAGTACCCTAAAAGTACCTAATGTCTCACTTGAGGGTCCAAAAATTTATTTTTTTACACTAAAGGGCCTGTAGTTTCAAATTCGTAATAAGTAAGGACTTCCATCCAAATTTCCTAACTTTGACACAAATCCTTCAGGGGCAAAATAGGTACTCTATTATAATTTTCACCCATCTATGCTAAAATGCATCCCCTTGATTAAACCCACCACTAAAAGGTCTAATAATTCTCCTCTCTCTCCTTCCTACCCTACTAAACGCACAAATGGCCGCCGTGACACAACAAGTCGTCGCCCCCTTCCGCCGGTTCGACGCTCCGACGACGACTTCAACCACCGGTAGAGCACCAACGCCACAACTACCGGGAAGAGTGGGCACAATTTATGTGCGCATGTATGAGCAGTGCATTAACCCCCTTGCACTGCAATAGTCTGCCCACTCAGCACGCCGTACAAAAACGGGCTCTTCTTCTTCTTCAACCTCGCTTTCCTGCTCGACTACCTGGCCCGGTACCTGCTGGTCCATTACCGCTCATTCGGGTTTTGCCTCAACTAGAATTTTATAAGAAACCAAGTACGTCTGCCTTAGCCTGCTCTAAGTCCTTTGACCTAACACGTGGGTAGGTAAAAAGAGCAAGAAATGAACCCGGTCGAGTCCACTGTGCTCCAAGTTCTTTGACTCAAAAAATAGAGTTAACAGTGGTAGGTGTTTCTGGTTGTCAATGTTGAACAAAGGGGGTTAGCAGTGGTGCGTAGGCCTTGGGCATGGGTTGACGATGGTGGTGATTAGTGATCAATCGGTGGTGGTTTGGTGGTAAGGTGGTGAGGCTAATCTGGTGGTGGTTTTTGGTGGACAAAATTGGTTTTGCGCGATCGATTGCTAGTGGGCGGTGTTGATTCTGGCAGCGCTGTGATGAGACCGGCGTTGGTGGTGATTGTCCATTGCCGGCAGTAGCGACATAATGGTGGTTCGGCAGTGGTGATGCCAATCTAGTGTAGGCCGGATGTGTATTTCAGCCTGCATATTTGGTGTCTCTGTGTATTTTAGTCGTTGGTGGGGCTTGGGTCAGGGGCGCACTGGGTGGGGTGAATGAGGGGGTAAGTGGGTCTGTTAGAAGAAGAATAATGTGAAAAATTGAAAAAGAAAAAAGAGAAAAAAAAAATTAAAACTATTCGTACAATTTTGCCCCTAACGGTTTTTGTTAGATCGTTAGAAATTTGGACGGAAGTCCTTACTTATTGTAAATTTGAAATTATCGGATTTTTTGTGTAAAAAATAAATTTTTAGACCCTCAAGTGAGACTTCGCAGTACTTTCAGGGTACTAACATGTATTTAACCCTGATAATATTATTGAATCATCAAAATCATGGACGAAGAAAGGCGTGAGAGGAAGGAACAAAGAGAAGCAGATTTACTCTAGACTGGATAAGTACCAATACGCAATGGGATCCTATCAACTTATTCTGACCTTGGATAATAAGCTCATGAGCTTCGTCTTACTTCAACGTCGAGAAACGAAAGAAGACTTTTGGGACCAGTGCAGCTGCATTATCGAACGAATAATTTGGAAAATCATAGGATTTACAGGAACTGATAACATTCGAGATTATACATGAAAGATCCTTTTTTGCTCTCTCTTTAGCCCTATACACACACACACACACACACACTAACTACTAACATAAGCGGCTTTGCAAATGTTATATGCAATGCCCAATTGAAATACGCAAGCGCTTCTTAAAAAAAAATTAAAAGTGGCCAAACAGGCCCAAATCAGCACCTAAAGGCCCATTTTTTAAGTGGCCTAAACAGCCCACTTGGGAAGCCGAAACAGGCCCTTCTAACTGGCCAAAACAGCCCAATCTCTTGTGGGGCCCAATTCTCTGGCCATAGGCCCAAAACAGGCCTAACCAAGGTCTGGACTTTTGGCCCAGTTGTGCTAGGCTAAATAATAGGCCACCATGCCCTTTTGCTGGGCCAAAACATAACACCAGCAAGCCAGGCCACATGCCTTTTGGCTGGGCCATTTAACAAGCCACATGACTTTTTTTCTAGGCCAATCTTCAAGGCCAAAAAATAGCCAACACGGCCAACCAACAGGCTAGATTTTTTCAGCCCACAATTTATATCGATCCTGCAAAATCTGGGCCAATGCCACAGGCCCAAATTCATAACCTAATAATTTGGCAACGAACACTCTTTTTTGGCGCAGACCTTCGGCGCATCAACCCCCCTTCACTCCCCCCTCCTTTTTTTTTTAATTCTTATGTTAACCTTAAACATAATTCATCAAATATTTCAAGAACCTTAAAGGAAAAGTTCTATATTCTTGCAATTGATTAACGTGACTCTAATACAACATATTTCATTCATCTTGACCCCGAAATCAAGACTATTAGAATCTTAAAATAGTATAAACATAAAAACGATAGGGTTTCGAACTCAACGGACTCGAAGGAAGTCATAGATTATTACGAGCTTTATTTCGATGATGAAAAAACACCAAGATGCCGAAGTGAACCTATTCCTTTGGTATTGATCTTCACTACTATTTTCTATACCTGATGATGATGGAATAGAGTTGTATATTTTTTATTACTCTACGAGGCAAAAGTGGCTAAATATTTTTATGCCCTAGCCTCCAAGAAAAAAGAGATATTTATATAGAGAGAGTAGTAGGATCAATCATAAATTTGTCAAATCTCAATCGTCCATCAAAGTATAGGTGGGAGAGTTGGCAGATATAGCAATTGGAACAACCTTGATGCTCACATTCTTATTTTGATGGGTTAGTAACAAGTTTTAATCATTAAAGTGATTCATACAAATTCTAATATTCGGAGTGCCATGACAAACTTTGGTTCATGCAATCAAAAAATTGAAGATTCCATTGTTTGAAGACACTTCGCTGTAAGTACGCATGCTGTATTATTTGAGAGATTGAACTTGAATTAGAGTTTTCAAACGTGTCCCCTTAACTAGCCATTAGCCAGACCACCACCTTCTCTTTCTCCACCACCATCACCATCGTCGTCTCCTTGACTACCACCACCTTTGTCGACACAATCAACATTACCCTTTTATAATACCATGTTAAGAATTGATAACATATTAAGTAACAATCTGTTCTAAAAGTTCAAGCTTTTAAAAAATGAACTCAATAATATTAGGGTTGTATACGAACGGAGTTCGAGCCGAATAGGGGTGTGTTCGAACTTGGTTCGTCTATTTTCTGTAATGTTTGAGCTCGGCTCATGTTCTTTTATGAGCCAAATATGGACATTCGAACTCGGCTCGAGTTCGTCAATGAAAAAGTCAGGCTCGGTTCGGCTCGTTTGTCTAAAAAAATCAAATCAACAGAATACCGGAGAAGGAAAAGAAGTTGAATTCAACAGAACACCATGACGTCTTCTTCTACAACAACCGTCACCGTGGTTGCGACACCCTCAACCCAGGTGACGTCACCAGACTGAGTTATCGACCATAATCATATTCAAAACCCTGTATTAATTACAGAGCAACTACATCCTCAATCCTCATACTCATACATCATCAACAGAAGCTCCAAAATGCGTCCTTACAAAAATTTCTTACAAACATACATCATACTGCAGCGGAAGACTTTCAGGTCTCTAAACAACATGAATGTTTACAACCTAATATACGACTGTAGTCGCAGGACCTTATCAACCTATCTGGCAACTCAATCTTTATCCCACCATTCATAGCAGGTCTTACCTCACACAACTTATCCCCTTGCTCAACTTTTTCTAGCTTGTTTCTCTTCTCTTTTCTAGAGGGTTCTCCTTGATCAACCTTATAGCCTGCAAAATACAACATAAGGAATGAGCGCAAATCGTCCAGTAAAGACAACACGAGGAGTATCGTGTATAAATGATTCAAAGGACTCGGATGAATAATAATCATCTCAACGATAGCAATGAATCAAGAATAGTCAATAAATTTTTGACATGAGCATAATTGTCAAACGATAATTTTTCTTTCGTTAGACTGAGCGGCATTAAGGCCCAACAAAACAACATTATTGCCACCTCCTCATGGACAAGACTGACTGACTGACTGACTATGCAAGTGAACACTAAAACAGGAAATTGAAAAGATAAACATCAACGAAATACAAGTCATTAAATTCATTAACATTGAAAGAAAATCAAATGCAATGCAACTCAGACACAACAGACTAGACTCGACCAGATATGACAGACATGACTCATGCGCCCTACATCCTCTTTGCCAGTGATCATGTTTCACAGGCCATCCTCCTCATATTGCTGTCCCATCTTATGGGATGTTTATCTCAGTCTCAAGTAAATAGAAGAGACACTGTCAACAAGCAGGGAACTCATTTAGAGTGTTTTCCCCAACCACGTTACAGCCAAGCAACAAGATGTCATCAACGGGGCAGACTAAGGGGAAATTTATTCCACCTTATGTCCTCAACAACACAGCTCAACAAGGAATACCGGATCAGAAGATCAACCTGTGTTCAAGCCCAACAATATGAGTTCGACGTGACATCATCAACATGGTGGACTTGGGAGAAATTTTCCGCAAGCCATCAATAGCGTTCTTACATAAGAGAAATGTCGGTTATCAATAAGTGCCGACATTTCACAACAACAACGAAACAATTACCACATCATCATTATCAACGATAGGCGAACTCGGGAAAAGTTGCCATAAGTCCTCAATGGTGTTCTCAAAGAGAAGAGATATTGGCTATAAATAATTACCGCCATCTCACAACCACCACACAACAACCCTTACATAATATCATCATCAACTTCAAGTATGCTAATTGAATCGAATCATAGCATACTAGGACACGCATCATCCTCATTAAATCCTATCGATAGGGCAGACTAAGGGAATTTATTCCACCCTAAGTCCTCAACAACGCAATTCAAATATGCATATACCGGTTACAATGGCTACCGGTGTCCAATCATAACGACAAAAATCTAACAACACGTCATCAACATGGCATGCTAATCGAATAATGAATTAGCATATCAAACCGCATTGTCCTTACCTGATTGGCTTATAGCCGAAGCAACTCACAATCTCTGATCGCAACGAGCTGCATCACCTAGTCAAATCATATCCTGCTCGTTAGTCATCATTCAACATATACGCATTCCTTATTTTACCAATTCCCACTTAACCATTCATAGCATCTTATGATAGCTACTTAATTCGATCCGATAATCAAATCCTTAATCTAGCCTTATCGACTGATTATCGATAACAACCCTCATTTTAAACATACTACCACTATTCCTCGCTTCCCACCCCTCCGAACACTAAATTACGTGCGTTTTAAAAAATTTAGCTCCAGTATGGCAAATTACCAAAATACCCCCTAATGGCCGCTACATCACCAACACCCCAAACCACTTAAAATACTTCTTAGATGTACTGCATCATTTATAGACCAAATATTCCCTCAAAAAATTTTAAAGGGGAAAATTTACCAAAACATCCCCTTTGGGCGGCAAATTACTGAAATGCCCCCCGGGGTTCACTATCACCACAATGCCCCAAATCAGCTTCAAAATGACCTTTTAGGTATTTTACAACCCTTCTCAGACTAAAAATTCCTTTTAAAAACTTTATCGAATAAATTACCAAAATACCCCTCTAGGTGGCAAATTACCAAAATGCCCCCTGAGGGTTCCCGGCATCAGAAAAATCTCAAAAATGCTTTAAAATGCTATTTTAAGCCTCCTAAATTCATTCTTGAGTAGAAAAGTATTTTACAAAATTTTCGCCCAAAAATCTCGAACCGGTGTCCAGACCGAGCGTTTAAAAGCCCGTTCGGCCAAAAATAGCTAATGAGCGTAGAATGACCCCAAAACTTGAGAAATGGAACTTCCCAACATCCTAGGGTTCCCATAAAATTTTCGTGTAAAATTGCGTTCATTTGATATTTTAAGTTTTATCGTAAAGTTCCCAAGAGCACCCCATTCGTTCACCCTCCTCCCGACCTCAAACAAATCTGAATGTTTTCCAGGATATAGGTCTCCTAAAAATAACTAGGGTCTTGTTTTTGTATTTTGGCTAAATATGACCCTAACTATTTTTAAAAAATTAAAATTCAATCTGCTCACTAAATTTCCATTTTTAGTGACACTTGCAGTCACTGTTCATCATCAACATGAACGAACCAACATAGCAGAGCAGCAGCAGCTGCTGCCCCCTCCTCGCCCCTCACCCATCTCACGCACAGTCATTCACACACTCACAAACACATTACAAGCACCCCACACCTTCCACCAACACCTACCCCATCTTATAACACCCACATATACACATTCTCGCCAACAAAATACATGTAAATATCACAGCAACGCTACTGCCATAGCAGCAGTGTGCTTCCCCGTGCACACAGCATATAACGCGCACACACACATCACATATAACACACGTGTACACCTCTCACACCCCTCCCTCTTTCCCCTACATCTTTTTGTCCTCTCACCCACAAAATACACTCACCGTACACCATAAACCCACCCATGGCAGGTTACCCAAACACATGAATCCACACACACAATTCTAATCAATCAATTGGAAAGGGAGGAGAGAGAGATTACCCATAGGGTTTGGTTTCTTTCTCTTTTATTTCTTCCTTCCTATTTCTCTTTTTTCTTCTTCCTTTCCTCCTTTGTTTCTTCTCTCTACCGAGCTGGGTTTTCTTTTTCCTCTTTCTTTTCTTTTTTTCTTCTTTTCCCCCTTTTACCTCTTTAATTCCCCAAAAATCATTTTCTATTCTTCAATGTACTTAGTCATCCTTTTTTTAAGTAGGAGGTTTCTAACCCTTCTTAAATTCTCCCCACAACGTGACACATTTTTTTTTGGCCACTAATCAACATATTTGCAAAATTGCAATTTAACCCCTCAAGTTTTTCAAAATTGCGTTTGGACCCCTCAATCTTGAAAAATTACAATTTGACTCCAAAATCACCCTAACCCCTCCTTTAGCCCCCTAACACCTCATTATCATCGAAATGATGCTACTTAATAAAAACATGCATCCCATTCACCGTAATTTTTAAAATTACACTTTTGCCCCTTAACTTTTCAAAATTACATTTCAACCCCCAAGGCCACACTAACCCCTTATTTAGCTCCTTAACACTTGATTGTCGCCAACATATTTCTACTTAATAAAAATAGCACTTAATTAATCAAACTCACGGTTAGATTAATGTTTAGTATTTTCAGGGTATCACAGTGGTCTTCTTCCATGACCATCGTCGCCGTCGATGACGTCTTCTTCCACCAAAATTTTTGCATCATCTACTTTCACCACATATCTTCTTCTTCCACCACCATCGTCGTCGCCTCTTTTACATTTACTAACACCACCTGCTTCATCAACCACTTGTCGTCGCCTTCATCATCAACCACAAAAAACTTTTAAAGAAAAGAAGTTCAGATCTGCTTCTGAAGTTGATGGATTTTTGGATCTTCACAAGATCGGGGATAAGAGTTGAAGAAGAACCCAGATCTGATCTGGGGTAATGTGTGCGCCTAAGAGTGAGAAGGAGATGTGCTTGCATGAGAGTTAGAAATAGAGAGTCTGTTTGTGTATCCGTGAAGGGGTGTGTGTATCTCCAATATTTTTTTTGTCTGTACATTAGTGAAAGAGATGGAGGGGGAAGAAGAGGAGAAATGCGGCTGTGAACATGTAAGAATATGTTTAGGGTTTTCTAAATGGATAGGAATAGGTGTTGGGCTGGGCTTTCTATTATGATTTGGGCTGCATGCAATGTAAGAATTGTCTGGGTATCTAATTGGGCTCAGTTTTGAGTCAAATGAGTTTAGGGCATCCATGCTTTAAACATAATAGTCATATATATATATATATATATATATATATATATATATATATATATATATATATATATATGCATAATCTTCTTCTTTTAAATATTAAAATATAAATTTATTGTATAAACAAGCCGTTCACGAACACATTCGTGAACACTTTGAAGTGTTCATGCTCGGCTCGTTTAATAAACGAGTTTTAAAATGTTGTTAGTGTTCGGTTCATATATTATGCAAATGAACATGAACGAGTTCTTAAGAGGACAAACCATGAGTTGTTCATGAACAGCTCGGTTCATTTACAGTCCGGTTCATTTACAGCCCTAAATAATATATATCATTCTGTAATAACCATTGTCGCAAGACTTTCACCACTACAACTACACCTCCCCCACCCCTAAGTAGTGTGCTACATCACTACCGGTGCCAACATTAGTATCACAATAGGACTACCATTATTGTTGTTGCTGCCACACCACTATCATCCCAACCACGACCACCATCTTTGGTGCTTCCATTACCCTCAATCCACTGCCATTACAACTAATATCATTGTTTCGCCATTACGTCCACCAAACTTACAGTCATGACCACCTCCGCTCAACAACCACCACCATCACTCCTATAGCCATCGTCATTATTATCCCCAACATTATTACTAGTGACACTCTATCGCCACGACCACTGTTACCATCATGAGGTTGCATATTTAGTGGGGAATGATTATTGGGGGAGATAAGAGTTTTTGATATTTGTGGCTGCACCTCTGGCAAACATTTAAGCCTTTCAAGGATCTTGAATTGCTAGGGGAAGTGACCAAATTTAGAAAACGTGGCCCTATGGCTACCTAGCTTTAATGGTCAGTTCCTTGGTTTTGTTACCACTATCCCTCGCTACTTTCATCTTTAATTTTCAATAGCCATAATTTTTGTTGTTGAACTATTCACCGAACTAATTGGAACTTCAAATGTAATGTCGCGGTGCTCAACAAGAAATCCCCCCATGTCGGACTTACATGTCCCCCTTAAACTGTCGTAAGGGCTTACTTCTTTTTATTACCTTTTTAATTCTACTTCCCAATGTTAAAACGCCACTGAAGCTTGTACATTGAGGAAGAAGGGGATGCGTGTCTCTTTTGGTACCGTTGATTCTAACGACAGCAAGGTAAGTGTCCACGAGGTGAGACACCCTTCGCCTTCTCATGGCTGCCGTATCAGTGGCCACGATGGCTTTCAGCCTCAGTATTTCTCCCTCAGTTTCTGTTGACCTTTCGACTTCCAGTTTGTCGGTCTCTATTCACATGAAACCTTGTATAATTGATGGGTCAAAAGTCCCTGTTCCCTTATGCAATTTTGACCATCTATAAATTTTATCTTGTTCATGTGTGTTAGTTTTTTTCTAGTGCTCATTTTTTCCTATTCGATAAAATTCTTGGGGTGGTACCAGAAGAAAGGGAAAAAGGCGGGGAATGCAAGTTTAGAAACAAAATAATAATAATAAAAAAAGACACCCTTATGATAAAGTTTTTTTTTTCTCTTTTTTATTTTTTGAAATTCATCTTGTACCCTTTATTCTACTTTTTAAAACTATTATATCTCTCTTCTAAAAAAATTTGTAATGGTCATTAAAGTTATTTACACTTTAAACTTACCTTCTAATATCGTCCTACTTTCTAGTGTCACTCTATTCGTAACAATCTATAACTCTTTTTTCTCTTCATCACCATTTCTTCTATTTCTTCTCTTCCTCTCCCCATGAAGCCATCCTTTAATTTGTAATGATACTATAATCATTTAATGATTCATTTTTGAACGGACACTGCATGCGCCTAAACACCAGTTACAACTAAACTTTATAAAGGTTGTATTAAGATCAAGCGATTACTACTGCACTAATCAGGGTGCAATTTTATTCCTTATAATCCATATGTAGCAGGAGAATAGATAGAAGCGGCCAACCTTCAGTCTGCCAACACATTGGATATGCGGAACCCCGATGAGTTTTCTTTTTGGTTCATAAATAACAACTTCTCTCAAATTTGGTAGAAACATTCAAATAGAAGCAGCAAGAATGGACACTCATTCTTATAAACTTCACACGAATTTGCATAACCTTCAAATCACGGGACAATTATGGGCGAAATTTGCATGCAGTTTTAACCTCTCCAGCTGAGGCCAAACCATTGTCCACCCAAGCAGAGTAACCACCTCCCATGTTTATCACATGCTTGTAACCCTGCACTCACCAAATCCAGATAACAGTTTCAGCATTCTTAAACGCCTAACATTCAGTAGTTACATGAATGATGCGTATTTGTATTACTAATACTTGCTAAAATCCCGTGCCATGCACAGGGGAGAGAGATAGTTAATAATAAAATGGGGAAGAGAGATCATGGGAGAATTCAGTTACTTTGTGACCAGTTAACACCTATTTAGCTCAATTGTAAGAATTCAAGAAAACGAGATTAGAGATTTGAAAGGTATAGAAGATGTCAATCAAATCCAAATACAGATAATAAGATTAGCCCAATCGTTTATGGAAGTCATCAAGTATAGCTTACAGCATTAAGAAGATCAACACAAGCACGAACCGATCTGCCTCCAGTGTTGCAACCCTTCAAAATATACAAAATACTTCAGAATGAATCCGCAGCTCAATTATTACTACCCACATCATACCCGAATTCATGTCTCCGGTATCATGTTTGGTAAGTACCATTTGATGTTTAATCATATCGCAAGCAATTGTGGAAAACAATATCTCCAAAATACTTCCCCTAATGGGGGAAAAGGGTGGGGGGCCCTTCTCCTTCCTTCTCTCCCCTTTCTTTTGCTTGTCCTTGTTTTTTAGGGGTCTTGCTCCTTTGGGAGTGCCCAAATGGTCCCTCCTTGTGAGTCTTTTTTTCTTTTTATTTCATTTTCTAGTTTTATTGTCATTGATTATGTTGATACAAATCCATGATGTAATGCGCCTTGTATGAACTTGGTTTAGGTAGTGTTGTCGGGTGAGTCATGAGGGGTCAAGGGCGACAAATCTATTGTTGCTTCTTGGTTTGGTTGCTTCAATGGCACGATGAGGGTTCAGGTCCATTGTTGCACTTTATTTATATAAGGATGGGAGGTTCGCCACGGGTTGGGTGCGTTGGCAAAGATGGTGTCCCGTGCGTCACTCGGTGGCCATGCCACGACTTGGTTGCGACTCAATGAGTCATGTCAATAGATTATATGATTGGCTATTGGGTTGGGTTTCCTCACAGGGGCCGAGATGAAAAAATTGAAAGCAATTTTTCACTCAGAGTTTTGCACTTGCTCGAAAGCTCTTCGTTGCTGGATTGTGCTTGAAACAGCTCAATTCGAATCAAAAGTAGCTAATATGCCTTTTTAGTGCATCTAATCCAGTGACGCAGCTTATAGGCATCATCTCTGAAAATTTTTGGCTGGTTTCCGGCTATTTTTGCGATGAGGGGTTAATCTATTTCAGTTTATTATTTTCTCATTGTGATGAGCTTTGTCGAGGATGATTTGTTTGCTCAGCTTGGGATCGTGGTTTTTTGGCCCTTAGATGCCGTAAGGTAAGATTAGAATGCATCGTATTGGTTGTAAACCCACCATGTTTATTGGTAACATAGCTGCCTCTTTCTTTCTTTCTTTCTTTTTTTAATTATTAAATCAGGTATTTTATGACCTAAACGTTGAAGTCAGAACTAACAAGAGTACGTGCGAATTTTTAGTCTGGTCATGAAAAAGCATTTTTCATGAAACATATGACTTCCAAATGGGGCTCAAATTATGGAAGGAGGGCGCGCGTCTCAAAGTTGGGTATAGTTTTCCGAAATTAGAATAATCTGCCAAGGTTGTTGTAAGAGCTTTAGTGACGTTTTTCTACTCCTAAAGTTTGTGTCTATTTCTATATTTGTAATGGCAATTGTTCTGTTGCTAAAAATAATTAGTGAGGTTTTTCTATTAAGATCTTGATCCTTCCAAAATTAGGATCCTAGCAGCACTGTAGAGGTGCCAACACAAGGTCATCCCCTTCATTTGCTCTAGGTCTAGATAAAAGCTTCCTTTATTAATTCATACACTAGATGATTGTACTTACCACTACAAGGTGTTCCTCCTTGTCACAAAGTGAGGAAACTTGGGCCATAAATTCTGGGTTATTTGACCTACCTGCTTTCCATAGAAAATTCATCGGCCAAAATTTCATTGGATACAGATGTGAGAAAAAATAGTGCATGATCGAAAAACAAATCGTGCATACCTTCTTGTGTGATGATAAAGTAAGGAACATTCCATGCATCGCTAATGTGGCTCTTGTTGAAATCTTCACTCGACCTCCGTTCATAAAATGAAACCCTCAGTTTTATGATCACTATTATTCAACATGGACTAATAAATATTAATAATCTAAATGAATAACGCCGAGAAAATCACAACGTTGTTATGTTGTCACTATATACAATGAGATCATCATACACACTAAGCTCCAAAAAAAAAACTAGCTAGAGTAAACATATATAGTACATATATAAAATAGTCTATACTGACTTTGACCGTCTGGGCATTTTCCTTGTAGCACGACACACGAAAAATCGTTACACATATTATATCTTTGTGACACAGTTGTTGCATCCTCGTCTGCCAAATCAAGCCACCATGTGCTAAGCATGTGAATGCCTTAATCAAGTCAGATTACATGTTATTGAAGTTCTTCTTCAAGATTGGCATGCATGTTGCTTAATATACCAGTAACCTTCTTCATATATACTGTTCGTGTGTCGGTCTTAAATTCTATGTGCGAAAGAATGATACGAATTCACTCCACTCTATGTTTATATGTGTGAATCCTCTCCCCATCGAAAGGTCTCTTCTTTCTTTTCATCTTTTAAGGCCTCTAGAAAAAAAGGAAAAAACATAATGAGGGATACTTTTCTGGGACGCCACTCCATTAGATATGTGAAGCAAGTGGCAAAGTAGTAAATACCTATTCATAGGAGGTTAATAAATATAAACGGTACGTGATGTAAAGTTGCAGTTATACGAGTTTTATGCCAAATTTGAGGTATGATGACACTACCTAAATGTTATTGTGAGATTAATTAGTATAAATTGAAGGAAAAAAAAAGTGATCTAAAACTGCAGTTATAGGAGGGTTTTATGCTAAATGGAGGGAGGATAACACATCCTATATTTTTAGCGTAAGAAGTAAATATATATAACCATGAAAAGAATTCGGTAATGAGCAAACGGCAAGGACCACCAACTTTATCTTGGCTGGACGGTTGGTCAGATCGAAGGTGGTGGCAGTGATGAGGGGGATCAAAAGTGGTGCTTCTGACTTCGGGCGAGACTATTTTCACCCTCTTAAATATATATATATATATATATATATATATATATATATATATATATAAATTTTCTTGTTTTTTTTTATCAAAACAGTGATTTAGCAAGAAAAAAGGGTGAAAAGCAATATGAATGGGTGGAGATATAGAGCATATTCCTTTCAATTTCAGATATTTATCTTTAAATTATAGGAAACATTACAAGCGTAAGTTTTCACCAAAACAAAACCACTTTTTGCCCGTGTTTAGGTAGTGCATTGATATTAAATAGAAAGAACTGGTTACAGATTTTTGTATGCTGGAGCGGAGTATATATCCTAGACACACAAATCACCCTACTTACTCCCTAATACAAACCTAATACAGTGATGAATTTAAGGTTCTACAAAAACTATAAGATCTCAGATTTTTTGCACCCAAAATAAACGAAATTGTAGCGGTCAAATGTGATGTGTGCAATATCTCACCTCACATCTAAATAATGGTGGCCAGAGGCAAGAAGATCCTTGGCAGCACGTACATCGACGGTCACAACATCTTCAGCTCTGCAATACAAGAAGGAAATAATTAATGGGTACTGAACATGCAAAGCAACTCAGGTAGGAAGGGACGCTTGAACTAAATTCAGAATTAGCTACCACCTACCTCTTGATGGCATCCATGGAAGACTGCTGGGCGTAGAGAGGTCCAACTCTTCGAAAAGTCTTATTTATCTCCTCTTTTGGCCCTTTTCCGAACTCGAGAAGCCATTGCTTCTAAACTATTAAGTAGCTTAATTTAATCAACTTTTTTCTCATCGGGCTGACCATACATTTTGTCTTGTTTTGTTTTGTTTTAGTTGACTGGCATCTTGAGGTAGCATTTCGTTGACATTGCATTTCGTTGACATTTTGATGATATAAACTGGCCTGCACGCAAGTATGAAGAAACATTAACAACTGAAACTTGACTACAGAATACTACATATATTTTGAATATGAGAGATAAGAATACATACCAAAGTGCCCCCATACTAAGTGCAAACCTCCCGTATAATGATAATAAATGGTCTCTAATTATAGCTAGCGACATTATATCAGTAACGCTAAAATAGTGTTGATAAAATGCGTGCTTATGCAAGGTAAATATATTTTTTCTTTTATCGGTTTTGGTTTTGGCATTTACACTTTTTGCTTTTTCCTTTCTTTTTATTCTCGAGCCACCCTCTAACAAGTCTTTCTGTTGATAACTGTGTTGGCAGCCAAATTTTGACCAAGAAATTATATTGGGTTGATAAGCAAGTCCAGAATTTCTGTTGAGTACCTTTGCTAAAAGAAGCCCAAATATTCACGCTTGTTAAGTGGGCCCATGAAATTTTGTTATATATTTTGGGTGAAATAGAATTGGAGACATTTCAAGAAAATCAGGGATAAATGTTCATTGAAAATGATAAAGTTGAAGAATTATCATGTGTTAAAATGCGGTGATTATCCATGAAGCATAGTTATGAATACCGTACCGAAGTGCGTACCAATTTTTTTTCCGTAAAATGGTACATTCCAGTACTGGTACCATCTCAAAACTTTCATCAATAATATACATTTGTAATATTCACGCATCTATTGACACTAAAAACAAATAGCTTATTCAATTGAATTACCTTCTCTAGGATTATCCTTACCTTTTCAACGATCTCATTCGCAAATTCTTATATAAGAATAAGCTTTTTTATTCAATAATAACGCTTTTGGGTTCAAGAATAAGCTAATTTTTTTTTTACGTGTGCGTGTGCACGTGCGCGAGCATATATGTGTGTAAAGTAGTACATCATATAGATGAAAGAATACGATAAAAGCTTACAGGTATGAAGTAAATCAAAACGAAGTGAAGATTGAAAACTTAACTTATCAGGAAAGATTTCACAAATTGTAATGAATAATGTGCAAGAAGCTATAGAGGCTTTGATTGATACAATAGAACTGAGTGTGTTTTTCTGTTAATTCTTTATATGGCCAATTTATAAAATTTCTAACAAAATTTGTTATTTTTACATTTTTAAGGAACCGGTACAAAATACAATATCTCGGCCAGTACGTAGTTCTCGGCGGGTATCATCTGTACCGGCCGGTACAACCGGTAGAGAGCGTTATTTTAACCGGTACAAAATGTAAGGGATATCGTATCAGTAGAAGGAAAAAGTTGTACGTCTGGCTTTTGCCTTCCACTGGTATTGAGTTGGTTATAAAGGATAGCTAGTGTTTTAGCTATAAAAAGAGGAGTTCTCTCAGCAGATACAACGGAGGAGAGGGAAGAGAAACAAAAGAGGAGGAAAGAAGTTAGCAATAAAAAAAAAAAGGCAACCAAAGAAGGCCCAGTCGGTAGGAACAAAAAAGGAAAAGAAAAAAGAAGAAGCTATTTGTCTGCTTGGGCAGAAGAGAAAAAGGAGAGGAAAAGAGAGAAAGAGAGAGAAAGAGAGAGAGAATGGAAAGAAGAGAAAGAAAAAAAAAGAGAGAGATGGTTTCAAGGTGAACCCTAGCTTTTTTTATTTTATTTTCTTCTCTTATTGTTTTACATAAATTTTGATTATATGATGTACTAAATTTTCATGCAGAAATGAAATATTTTATACTCCTATGTTATTTTATTTGTATTTCTTTAATTGGAGGTTGTCGTGGACATAATTAACGGTTGGCTTTTTAACCATCCGGAAATATGAATCTGTTATATAAAATAGTAAACGTCGTTATTTGCATACGACAGGATTTAGTGGGCACAAAATTCGATGCTAATCGATAGAGCGAAAAATGTGTCATCAAATTTTGGCGCGCCCGGTGGGACATGTTCCTCCTTATATATATATATATATATATATATATATATATATATATGGCGTGATTCACTGCCCGCATTGGAAACCTAGTTTTCTTGCTAGCGCGATCTGATTGTCTATCCATGATTTATAGACGATTTAGATTAAATCTTATCCCTCAATAGTACTAGATAATCCTAGTACTTTAACATATTTGCAATCTGACCCCAAAAATTTTAAAAAATATAATTTTATACACCCTAATACTTCGTCACATACAATATAAACTATAAAGTTATTTCAGGATATAATTGCTACTTACAGAGATGCTGCTCTTGGTCCTTGAATGTATGCCCGCCATACTTCTCCTGTTACTTTTCGATATTCAAGTTTTTCACCAAGTTGACACACAGCTCGTTGCCTTACGTTTCTCAGATTTGGCTAATGGCTATTATCAAACACTCTCAAGCTTCCAGGATATTGGTTTGAAAAATTGCAGTAGAAGACGTCGTACTAAAATCAATACCTCTTTATTTATACTGGAAAAGAAATATTACATAGGAACAATAGAAAGGAAAGGTTCCTTCTATTGTTGAATACTCTAAAACATAACACACTTCACACTCTTAGACTACTTCACACTCTTACACACGTCACACTCTCTCAGACTTCCTCTGCCTTCTAACTCTTTCTTTGACCCATTTTATAGATGAAAGGATCAGGCACATAAGATTCTTCAACAGTGAAAATCCTCTATTATTTTCTGTAGGGTCATTTTCTTTTTTATTATGGTAGACAACTTTATTCTCTTCTCCACTTGGCTTTGTCATTTTTGCTGGCCATTATGTCCATTTCTATCATGGCTATCCTGTGGTCCCGCACCTTCTTGTACAGCTCAAAAGTTTGGCTGGGTAGATCAGGTTCTTCTTCTCCTTGGCAATTGAACTATTCATGGAGTCTGATTAACTGATCTTGACCTTGTTTGGAAGGCTCTATGGATGCTCCACACCACTTCAGGATTACTATCCTTCGTCCATCATAAAAACATGCTTCTATGGGATCGGCTACCATGATTTCAATGGTTGCATGAATACAACTGATTCTTTCGATCCTATCTTTCTCTGGATCATGCGTGTTCCATAGTTCATCCTTGTGTGGTCGGTAGAAATTCATTAATTTTTTATTAGCGAATCGATAAATGAACCAAATCTGGTATGGTTGGTAGAATTTGGTTTCTCTTCTTTCTGCCAGTGTTGACAGTATTTGGACTGTGATAATCTATCGACTAAATCCCATAACTCCAAGAGCATATCTAACTATAGCCCGGAGACTATCGATGAGTTGATAATCATCTCGATTTATTTCGAATGTGTCTACGAGTCCATGTTCAATCCATTTAAGATTAACTTTGTCTGATGGTAATGTGAGGCTTGGCCATCCATAATCCCAATTCAAGAACGCCTTCATTTCTGGTTTGCGAAGGATCTCTTCATGTTCATTTTCCTTCTTGGCTAGTTCTTTTACTTTTGTAATGATATTAGCCGGGAGCAGTGATTCTAGTTCTTCTAACAATCGAATTCTTTCTTCCTTGTCTTGTAGGACTATCATTCCTTCTTCTTGAGCCTTTCTTCTAAGTGTTTAACATAATCAGTTAATTGACTGAGTTCGGTAATTTTCACTCAGATAATGCCAGACATTTCCAAAGAGTTTTTTACTCTCTTCACATAACCCTGGATTGTAAAACGTTTTTGTTTTATTATCATTGGTTTGTGTTATGGTAGCATTTTGCTTTGGAGATTTTTTTATCTTTGTCAATTGCCACTTTTCTTTTTAAATCCTTGTTGTTAGGATAGTAATTTTTTTATTTTCTAACCTATTTGTTTAGGGCGCCTTGCTGTCGAGGTTTCAGCCTTGCTGTCGAGGTTTCAGCCTTGCTCTCTTTAGTCCAAAATTTATGCATTGATTTTGAACGCTTAGTTTTGTACCGTCCTGTTTTAAGGCTTTCAGGTTGGTAGTTCCAACCATCTTCTTCCGCTACTGAGGGAGGATTTGTGAATGACAAAGAACTGTCATCTTTCATATTAGAGTAAATGACGTAATAGTCGAATTTCCTTGATGGTTCTCCCAGTAAGTCGACTTCAAGATCTCCTGCTTCATACCTTTCCTTTAAGGCCTTTTGAGTAGTCTTTTTTGGGGCAACAACAACTCCCTGTATCATAAAACATAATTCCTTGGTTAGGCTATCTACAAGTGCATTTTTGGCTATTGAACCATTGTTGCCATCGATAAAGCCTTGTTTGACTAACATCTCTTACGTCTCTTTTAAGGAAAGCTTTAAAACACATTATCTGTTCTGATAAGAAAGTGTTCTGAAACTAGAAATATGTAAAAAGATTTTATGTCACGTTTTATAACTAAAAACTATTTTTCGTTTATGTGATACCGAGTTTATGCTTCTTTAAAGGTTCTACTCCAATATCCACACAACTGTTTTTCAGCTTGATCATGAGGTATTGCTTTTAATACTGCACCCCAACAATTTTCAGAAGCGTCAGTTTCTAGAACTAACTTGTCTCCTTGTTTAGGCAGACTTATTTTTGGCAGATTTTTAACCCAACCTTTTATCCGCAGAACATTTTAGGTATTTTCATCTTCCCATATCCATCTTCCTTTTCTAAGCTTTTTACTTAAGGCTTCTGTTAGGTTTGATAAATTCGGGATGAATTTCCTCGCGTAATTTAACAACCCAATAAATCTTTGAAGCTGTTTTACATCATTGATTTGTTCAGGAAATAGCTTTATTTTTTTAGCTATATGATCTTGAAGGACAATTTTTCTACTGTCTTTTATTCTTAATCCTAGAAAGCTAATGGTGGTTTGTTCCCATTCACATTTTTTTGTGATAGTACTAATCCATGGTCAATGAATTCTTGTGCTATCTTTTTTAGATGATTTCTATGTTCTTCTCTGGTTTTTGAGAACACTAATATGTCATCTATGTACACCACACAGTAATCTTCGTGCTTTCTAAAAATGTTATCCATCCTTCTTTGGAATAAAGGTGGAGTATTTTTTAATCCGAATGGTAACACCGTCCATTCATAGTGCCTTTGAGGTGCACTAAAGGCAGTTAATGGAATTGATGATTCTTCCATTTTGATTTGCCAATATCCACTTTTTAAGTCAAACTTTGAGAAAAAGTTGGCTAGCTGGATTTTATTTATCAGTATATCTTTGTTTGGAATTTTATAGCCATCTTTGATTGTTACTGTATTTAAAGCTCTATAGTCTATGACTAATCTGGCTTTTCCTCTAGCCTGTTCTGCATAATATCTTACCATGAAAACTGGATTTGAATGAGGACTCTCGCTAGGTCTTATTAACCCTTATTTTAGTATTTCAGGAATCTGTCTTTCAAATTCCTGACCCATTTCAAGATCATATTGCATTGGTTTTATGTTAACCACGTTTTTTTGTCCTTGAGGGTCAATGTCACCCAAGATTTATCCTTTTCCCATAATTTTAGCGAGTCTTCACTAAAATTATTTTTTAACATTTTCATACTATCAAGACTATGAACTTCTTTTCCAATTGTTTGCATCGATAATGTTGGTTTATTTCTTTAATCTAATTGTCATCTTCTTTGGTTACTTCTTTGTTAGGTAACTCTTCCTTATTTACTTCTTCTTCAAGTAACCTTTCTCATGAGTCTGTTTTGTTTTCTTCACCACGCTAGGCTGCGTATAGAGACTCACTCTGAATATGTTTTAGGATTTCTCCTAGTTTTTCTCGACGAAAACCAACATTTATTTTTGAGAAGCATATTTTAACGACGAAATTTTTTGACGTTATATCTCAATATAAAATTCTTCCTGAATAAATGGTCGATTTTCAGCTTGTTTGAGAAAAGCATTTCCTATTAGAAAATCGTCGTCTAAGTCGTCCAATTGGATTAATCGCCCTATAATGAATTCTTTTCCATTTATTCGGACCGGAATATGATATGCTTCATATTCTTGCTCGAACTCATCGCCATTTGCCATTCGCATGCTCATGAGTTGATCTGTTTTGATCCATTTTTTAGAGGGTAAAATTCCTTGTTGTGTCAGGCAATAAGATGTTCCAGTATCTACTAAAGCATCTATTTTAAAAGGATGATAACCCTGGAAGTTGAAACTTAATTCTATATAAGAATTGTTTGGACTTACTGCCATCCGTTTATTATTCATTTTTTTTGGACCTTTTTTTGCTTTTTGATAATACTCATAATGTCTTGAATTCCCTTATCAAGCTCATCTCCTGTCAAGCCCTTTTCTTTAAGCTTCTTCTTGACAGTGTCATTTACTGATGTTGTGGTCATTACATGTATGGTTTCTACACATAATGACATACTTTGTTTGATTGGAATGATAACTGTTTTGTACCCTATGATGTCTTTATCAGAACTGTCTTCTTCTTTGATAGTTTCTTCTACCATTTTTTCCTTTTCTTTGCCTTTTGGATTGGTAGATGTGGAAGGTATCGAAGAGATAGAATGTCTTCTTGGTTCTTCAAGGATAACAACACCTTTATTTTCTCTAATGTGCATTTGTTCTAGTTGTTTACTAGCGAGTCCTTCTCCTATCACCCATTTTTTAGGCCATGATAGTTGTTTTGGATTTATCTTCCGTGCTTTTATAGCTCGAACATTACTACTTGTTTGTTCAAGTAGTTCCTATTCGTTGTTTAGCGTTTTACTTAGTGGATTTGTGGTATTTACCACTCTGTAGACTAGACGATATTGTACTGCAATATTTTTGCAGACTTCTCGTAGTTCGGTCATACCTTGAGTCTGAATTGTCAGTCCTAATGCTTTATTAAGATATGGATCTTTTAAAGACATGAAGTAGTTTGGTGTAGTTTTATACCAAACTGGTCTGTTATACAAGTTACTTTGGATACCACCTATTAGGGCTTTTTCAAAAGTTTTTAACTGATTATCTGTTAAACAACAGATTACTGGTGTATCTCTGCCATTTATGAATAATGGACAAAAACTAACTTGTATCATACCAATATGAACATAGTGATATCCTTCTCTAAGGTATTTTTTTGCCTTATCTGCCTTGAAGAGAGGAATGTCTAGTATTCTCTCTTCAGTTTGACCTACTGAGATTTCTTCTTCAGAAATCTCTACATTCATCTTACTCTTAAATCTGAATATAGAGTTTTCGTATATTTCTCCAACCCTGATTTTAGGCATCTCCCAATGGCTTATAATAGAACCGAGAGTTTTTTCCTCAATTGATTCACTCTGACAAATTATGTTATTAGATAAAGGAATCATTTCTTCTTCATGGTCATAAATTTTTGACATCATGAAGATCGTGCCTACGCTTTTCAAAGTTCTGTTTAAACTTTCTTCATCATCTAATGTTGTTTCATCATCAGATTTGTAGTCGTAATCTGAATTAAGATCTTCTACTTCATCTTCAGAATCTAATTCGTATCCCTATGCTGGCTTATATCTTTCTTCAGCAAATAAGAAAGATCTTATATTTTGTTTTCTTTTCTTACTTGGGCATTTATTTGCATAATGTCCTTTTTCACCACATAACCAGCAACATCAAATTCCTCTGGTGATTTTTCTTTTGGACATGAAGACTTCTTATATGGAATATTAGATTTCTTTCTAATATATCTTCCCCATGGTTTTGGTTTTTCTCTTGATGGATTAAATTTTCTTTTCTTAAAATTTTTGTATTTCTTCACATATCTTTTTTTTATTTTCCAAACCTGTTCTTTTCGAATTTTTTCTTCGTGAAGTTTGGCTTTTTTTCACATCCATAACTGTTTACCATGTTATCGACTTTAGAACAACAGTCATAACTCATATGAGCTTTTTTCATATATTTTATTGCCTGTCCTTCAGTATAATATTTATTTAGAACTTCTTCTACAGCTGCAATCCTTCCTCCTAAGGAATCGCAAAGCATTCCATCATTTAGGAGTTTAGTAAATTCTTTTTCTGCTAACTCGTTCCATGGTTTAGGAAGTTTGACAATAAATTGCTTTTGCCAATGGAGGCTGTCTCTAAGTTCTAACTTGTAAAAATATTTTCACAAGTGTAATTTTTAAAATAGCACATATCTGTAGTTGTCAAATTTGTGAAAGCATTTTTTTCTTGAATACTTATGTTATTTATAGATATTCTGCAGAACTCTCGTTTGAAGTTATTTGCATAAAACATTATCTATTCTTTAGAAATGTTAAGCTTGCTTTGGGCTTCAATTATCATTTCGTTATCTACTATGCTCTTCCAGAACCTAGCTGCGTTTCCTCACGGGGTTGGTCGAATAAAATGTTTCATAGCTTGTCTTTCTATTAAATTACCACCTATTATGGCAATTCTTAAGGCTTGCGTCCAATTATAGATTATTTCTTCAGTATTTGAAATACAATCGATATCAAGATATTTGCCGTATTGATTTACGGGCTCATTTCTTCCATTTCCTTATAGGGGCATTATTGAATTTAGAATTTCTTTCTAAATTTAATTTTGGATTCCAAGCTCCTACATAGTTTGGATCGGTTTCTCCGTTCCATAAATTTATATCAGAAAACGCCATATTTACTTCTGATATGGCTCTTTTTCTTCTTGCTTATATTGTTGTTCTTTTAGAACAGCTGGATCTATTTCATCCATCATTGATTTTTTCAATGATTTTTCTTTTTCTACTTTGTAGTCGTTTATTATTTTTTCTATTTCTTCTACACCCATTCCATTTAAGGGATCTTTGGTGTCTTTTGAGCCACTCGAAGAGGGTATTCCTTTACTACTATTGTATGCTATAACTTCTTCAAATACATATGAAGTTTCTTTGCTATAGTACTTATTGGTAGTGTCATAACTTCCAAAGTTTGATAAGAAGTTATCTGAGTTTAGGACGTGGTTTTCACTTCCTAACTCTTTAACTGAATTGTGTAATTCAGTTAATATCTGAGATATTATCTTGTTTAGAGTTCTACAGATATTTAAAGTTTCATGAGATACGTCCATTATTTGACTTAATAAACCTATTACCTCAGTTTTTCCAACTCCATGGTCTAAGTGTATGATTCCTGGCATATGATTTAATAAGCAAGGAATTTCCATGAGGTTCTTGGTTGAATCTCGCCTTTGATTAGGCTCTAATACCAATTTTGTATGGCCAAATTCTCCTTTGGTCAGGAATGACATGTTATAAACTTGAGAGGGATCAATTTTAGTCTTTTGAGAAGTATGAGGTGTTTTCAGTGAACTATTTAGAATTTGAGGGGTTGAAAATGATATTAACCAGAGTGCTAGCAACTTGCTAGTACTAGCATTTTATCATCTCCCATATATATTAAAAAAAGCATTATTTGCTGTTCATTTTTCTGTGTCAACCCAACCTGTTTTGGTTGGTACTGTTGCAACAGAAATCATGGTCAGGGCAGGAAAAAATTATATTTTTGCATCCAAAAATATAATTTTTGGATAATGTGGCTTCCTTACTGCCCATCGGCCCTGGACCGATGGTGGATAATGTGGCTTCCTTACTGCACGGCCGCATGCTTCTTCCCTCTTTCTGGAAGAAACAAAAATAGATGGGCAGTGGTGCTACGGGCCAAATCATGTAAACTCAAAAATTGTTTACTTGATTCCCGCATATGGCTATAAAATATTTTTCAATCTTCTTTTTTGCAATATATTCTTATTATTAAGATTGCCATTAAGAAAAAAAAACAAAGGTTTTTTTTAAAAAAAAAATTCATGACCACCAAAAAAAAAATCAATATATTAATTTTTTTCAAACACTAACTTATACTTTTGAGTGTTTGGCAGGAATGAAATCATTTTCATGAAATCAAAATTCACGCTTGTGGTTCGAAAGAAAGAAATGATGACATTTAAGGATACATTGCTATCATGCAACATTGTAACCACTAGCCCGAAAAGCCGGCCTACGGGCTCATAGCCTTTGGGACAAAGGTCAAGACCACAAGTCCCTAAGGAGTCAGCCCCTATGGAACAAAGTTTAAGGCCACAGGTTTTTAGGGTCCTGCCATCTGCGGAACAAGGGTCAAGGCCACAAGTTTCTAAGGGCATGTCATTTATGGAACAAAGGTCAAGGCCACAAGTTCATAGGGGCATGCCATATACAGCAAAAAAGTTGAGGCCACAAGTTCTTATAGGTTACCCGCCTGCAGAACATAGGCTACCCATAAACTTATACCCTTTGGGACACAGGCTACGGCCACAAGTCCCCAAGAGGCCATCCCTTAAGCAATAAGGGCCAAGGCCACAAGATCTTAGGGGCTTCCCGCCTGCGGTATACGGGCTACAGTTTCCCCAAGGGTCACTCATTTTGGAACATAGGTTATGGCCACAAGTTCTTAGGGGTCCGCCGCTTGTGGAAAATAGGTCACAGCCTCAATTTCCCAAAGGGCATTATCCTGTGATGTATAGGCTTCGGGGTTCGTATCCCATAGCCTATGAGGCAAAGGCACCCACAATAAAGCCATTAGGGCATAAGATAAGGCAATATCCAGTTAAAACCCCTGGACTTCGCCAGGATAACCCATGAGGATGTTTCTCGTCCGCTCAGGTACGTCGCTTGGAAGTGATAACTGGACTACCGAAGGGTGTCCTATCCAGAAAGTACACTGGGTCGTAAAAAAGCCCAAGGGGAAATAATCAACATGGACGGGAACCGGTAAAAATACAAGTAAATCAACCAAGAAATGTTGGTGAAATTAAAGTCCTCTACAAGGCCAAGCCTTTGAAAGCCGATGTCGAACCAAATAGGCCTGTAGGAAACTCTAGGGGATATATCCCACCAGTCTGGTCACACAAACATGATAAAAAAGTTGAATTTGTTTCTACAATGGTAGTAAGATCAAAACCAGTAGGGCATAAAGACGGGTCTACTTCTCAAAACCAGTCGTCCCAGGTTAATGCAGTCGTTATAATTGCTAGTCTAAATAAGACATTGAACCTTGAAACAGGCGATATAAGGCCCACGGAGTCATCGATATTTGGAAATAAAAGAAATAAAGGACAAAACCACCAGCCAAAACCTAAAAGGAATGAAAGGGAAGAAGTGTGTGTGGCTGATAGTCAAAGTTCCATGGCGTCCAGCGCTGACCTGAGAAAAAAGAACCCAAGGAAAGATAAGAAAATAGTACCTCAGGAGGACTGCTTAGTTCATGTAACCCGCTCTATGGTAGCTAGAGGGGTACCTATCGATGGGGCCATTAATCTATTATTTAATGAAGTGCCTGATAAGTTGGTGTCTCCTGAAAGTGCTTCAACTATTTGATCCTCGTCTCCTTCTTTAAACGAGAATACCAAACAAGGTCAGCATTCAAGACCAAATGATAAAAGTGAAGACACTACAAGAAAAAAGGCTTTTAGCGACGGAAAAATCCTTCGCTAAAAGCCCAAAATCCGTCGCTAAAAGTTTTAGCGACGGATATACCGTTGCTAAAAGTCCCTCGTATAAAAGCCCGTTACCAAAAATTTGGCGACGGAATTTTCAAATCCGTCATCTAATATTGCACTTTTTGTGACGGATTTATTTATTAATTAGCAACGGATTAATTATATTTTACGTATTTTAATTTATTTTATGTTTTGTGAATTTAGCGACGGAATGTTCTGTTGCTAAATAAGACTTTTGGTGATGGAATATTCTGTCGCTAAAAGTTAATAGAAGAAACACTTTTGGTGACGGAAAAGTCAATTTTTTTTAAAAAAATATTTTTTTTTATTTTTCTATTACCCAGACCTATAATGAAAATTTCAATTCTTAACAACGCACAATAATCAAAATACAATTCTCAACAATGCACAATAATCAATACACAAAGAAATATATACAATCAATTATAAAAAATAGTCATGATGTACAAGTCGGGGGGGGGGGGAGGGGGACAAGCTGGGACCGAACGGGGCCAGCTCGGAATGTCCGGCAGCGGTACCCTGCTGATCCTGCTCCTTGATCAGCCTCAACACCACCGTAGCAATGCGCTTGATCTCCTCCTCGTCCAACGGATGCCGAGGAGCCGGTGTCTGTGCAGGGGCAGCGGGGGGTGAGGACGCTCCTATCACGGCACGAGCAGTCGTGCTAGGCAGGCCGCGTATGCGGCCTTTCGGCCGATTGACGACCTCCGGCGTATCCAGCCATCGCTTCAACGCCCCAGTACTCGCACCTGTACTAGTGGACGATGATGGCTGTCCGGACTCCCTAAGCTGTTCATACGAGGCCTGCAAAAACAGTGATTTAAAGATATGTTAGGGCATTAATTAACGCAACAGACATTGAGGATATTAAGAAAAAATTAACAACTTAATTAAACACATCGACTTACATCGATCCGTCGGGCAATATCCGAAACATAGTCGCCGGCCACGCCTCGTCCTTGTCCTTCTTCCGCACGTGTGTCTGATTATACGTCAGAGCTACAACCTCATCCTCCTCCTCCTCCAGATCCGGGTTCTAGACCGCATTCATGTGTCGGACGATGTCGTGTGGCACCGACCCCCCGTGTGCGTCGGATCTCTTTTCTGTCTGTTCTCGGCCCCCTTTTTACTCTTGGCGTCCCAGCCTGGATCCGCAGCCCACCGATCTATCATCTCCCCCCATACAGTCAGAGATATCCAATGTGGGGGATATGTCTTCATCTCCGACATCGGGGCACCATCGGGCAGCATCTTCTTCGCCCGGTCCCGTGCGTCGTGGAGCCATCGGCGGTAATTCTTGGCGATGTAAGAAAAGAAGGCCTGTCGCCCCAGTGACTGCTGATTAGCCGAGTCAAACGTGAACCCCTCCTGCAAGGCATTCAATAACACAAATTATTTTAGAAAACAAACTCTAATTAAACAAATACTATCGCAGGAAAAAATACTTCAACGTACCAGCCACTCCTCCCATAGGGACTCCCTCGCAACGGCATCCCAGTCCTTCCAGTACAGGCGTGGCTCGAAGAATCGGCCCTTCACAAGAACGCCGATCTTCATCCTCGCCTGATTCTCCAGGATCCTGCCAAAGAAGTAAATAAATAAATTAATACAGTTCAAATATAAATTAACATCCCAAATGTACAAAATAAGGCATGATGTGATTTTTTTTACTTACAGGCCCTCCTGGGTGAGCGTAACTCTCTGTTTACGCTGGGGGTCGATGCGTACCCCGCGTGTCAGGCCACGGCCTCGTCGAGATCCTACAAAACACAGACATTAATACAGTTCAAATATACTTCAAATATAAATTAGCAAAAATGTACTAAATACCGTTATCAACTATACCTGAGGTAGAACCCACGGAAAAGGAGAATCAACGCGCGTGTGGGATGAATCTGCGTCGGGCTGGGGCGACGGCTGGGGCTGGGGCGATGGCGAAGTCGATGGATGGGGCTGGGATAATGGCTGGGACGACGGCTGGGGCTGGGGCTGTACGTGATCACTCTGTGCCTCGTCATCAGTGAGCAATGACGAGGTGGGACCTACCGGGGAGGAAGCAGCTCGGCGTCCAGCCCGGCCACGAATAGCCCGTATCCTATCCATATCTGACTTCGTATAGATAAATTGCAAAGACATTAACACATTAAAAATAATAATTTGGCAGAAATCATCATCGGCACTATATATATGAACGGAGGTGCAAAAACACATCAATATGAACCAAGTTCTAAAATGTTACTACATTTTTTTTGTGATGTTACAACATTACAAGTCAATCATTTTCAGTTTGGGAATCATCATCATTTTCGTCACTAGACTCGTCGTCCTCTTCTTCGTGGGACTCGTCGTCCTCTTCATCTTCTAATTCATCCTCTTCATCAGTAGACTCAGTCACATCATCTCCAACACTTTCTACGTCTTCTGCGTCATCATCTACGACTTCTTCTCCTACATGAAGTGTTGTTGGAAGAGGAAGATCGTCCTCCTCGTTGTTGACCTCAACAGGTAACAAGACAAGTGGTTGGTCGGCTTGAAAGGAGTCTACCTCACTGTCATATGTCACGGGCAATTTCTTGGACTTGATAACTGTATACCAATGAGATTTGGGATTGGCGACGTCCTCTGCGTAAAAGACTTGTGCAGCTTGACTAGCAAACACAAAGGGCTCGTCTGATGCAAGTCTTGACTTGACATTGACATCTACAATCCCTTGAGAGCTAACACGGATTCCTCTACTGCATGTGACATCAAACCACGTACACTTGAACATTACCAGGCGGTTTTGGGAACCCAGATATGTTAGCTCAACAATCTCATCTAGCTCTCCGTAAAAGTCCATGCAATTCTCAGCATAACAGTCGCCGTTGACCAAGACTCCACTGTTTTGGGTTTGTTTTGTTCGGTCATCATCTTTTACGTTAAACCTAAACCCGTTGATGATATAGCCTCCATGACAGGATGCTTGTTTGTTAGGGCCTTCAGCTAGTAATTTCAAGCAGGAGGCCACTGGTCTATCCATTGACTGAACCTATTGTAGATGACGGTAAAAATTAAGGATAAATCAGTATACTAATTGGCCACAGAACTGTATATAACACATAATATAATTTCGTTAAGGACTTACACGCCTTTTGAACCACTGTACAAATTGTGATTTTCGATGAGATTCGGATACAGCGGGATCAGTGATTAAAGATTCCGCATCGAACTCACTGCAAACCAATATAGTTGACTCGCTTATCACACACTTTTAATTATGTACAACAATGTAAGTGAATTAAGACATTAACTTACTCAACGAATGCCAAAACTTCATCGCAATTTAGAAGGGCATATATTGTTGCAGCACTGTACTCTTCATCTGTTAGCCATCGAGTATACGTTCGGCCGAACGAACTATCAGACTGCTTGAATATTGACAATTGCCCTTCCAAATTTGTGCTCGATCTGGGCTCATTTCGGCCTAGTTGATTTAACCTTGTAACAACATCAGGCCCGAAATATTGACTACAAAAGTTTACAAGTTCTTCCATTACGTAAGCCTCCGCAATTGAGCCCTCAACCCGAGCCTTATTACGGACTTTTTTCTTTAAATGGAACATGAACCTAGAAGTTTAGCGAATCGAGTTAGGTGGAATATCAATGATAACAGGTGTCGCATTAATGCAAACGAACAACTGTAACAATTTAAAGATTACCTCTCGAAGGGATACATCCACCGATATTGCACGGGTCCACCCATCTTAGCTTCATATGCCAAGTGAACAGGCAGATGCTCCATTGAATCAAAGAACAAAGGTGGGAAGATTTTCTCCAGCTTGCAAATCGTCACCATAATGTTCTTCTCAAGCACTTCCATGTTACTCACCCGGATCGTAGAAGAACATATATCTCAAAAGAAATGAGATAATTCAGTCAAAGTCTCACAAACAACCCGTGGCAACAGTCCCCGGAAGGCAATAGGAATGAATCTCTCCATGAATACGTGGCAGTCGTGACTCTTCATCCCTTGGAACTTGCATTCCGATACATTGCAACAACGAGATATGTTGGACGCAAACCCATCCGGAAGCTTCAAATTCTTAACCCACTGACAGACCTTTTCCACTTGTTTCTTGTCTAGACAGTAAGGTGCTTTCGGAAGTATCGTCCTCCCGCTGACTGTCCGAGGATGCAATTCACGGCGTACACCCAACTGTTGTAGATCCCTTCTCGCTTTAAGGTGATCTTTCGATTTGCCTTTGACATTCATCACTGTGTTGAACACATTATCAAAAACGTTCTTCTCAATATGCATCACATCCATGTTGTTTTGGATAACGAGCGTCCTCAAGTAGGCTAACTCCCAGAAGATACAATTTTTTTCCAGTTGTGCTCTTTCCCGTACCCTGGAATCTTCTGATCTGGCACACCCTTGCCATGTGGTATGTCAGTATCAAGTGCCTCCAGGTGTGAGAGCACTTCTTCACCAGATGGGTAGTCCAGTGTGACAACCTCACGCTCGATTGTCCCGTCAAATTTATCCTTCTGCCTACGAAACTGATGGCCCGGTGGCAAAAGCTTACGGTGACATCCGAACCACGAGGGCTTTCTGCCGTGCTTTAACGTATGACCGGGGTTCACGCCCATACAAGCAGGGCATGCTAGCTTCCCATGTGTGCTCCAGCCACACGTCATTCCCAATGCGGGAAAATCATGTATAGTCCACATCAAAGCAGCCCTCATCTGAAAATTCTGTTTAAGGGATGCATCATATGTTTCGACTCCATGATTCCATAATTGTTTTAACTCATCAATCAACGGCCTTAAATACACATCTATGTCCTTGCCGAGACTCTTCGGCCCCGGAATAAGCAACGACAAGAACATGTACGGCTTCTTCATGCACATGCCTGGTGGAAGGTTGTACGGGACAATAATAACTGGCCAACAGGAGTAAGGCGTGGTAGACTGACCGAAAGGGTTGAACCCATCGGTTGCCAGACCAAGTCTAACATTCTGAACTTCCTGAGCAAAGACTGGATGCCTGCGGTCAAACTCCTTCCACGCCTCTCCATCAGCTGGGTGTGTCAGCACATCAGATCGTTGCTACGAGTCTCACGGTGAGCCCTCATATGGAGTAGTACATTCTCTGAAGCCATGGTGTGACCAGAAAATATCGTAATATCTTCCATGCAATGTTTTTCTTCTTCCCTTTGTCCGGTTTGTACCTCGAATGATCACATACTGGACATCGTGACAAATCCTTATTCTTTTTCCAGAACAATACACAATCGTTATTGCACGCATCTATCCGCTCATAGCTCAACCCAAGTTTCCTCATCATCTTCTTCGTGTCATAGTACGACGGCGGTAGCTTTTCACTTTCGGGCAGAATTTCTTTGATTAAGGTAACAAACTCGTTAAAACCTTTCTCACTCAGCCCGTGGTCTGATTTTAACTGTAATAACCTACTAACCGCAGACAGCCGTGTGTGTTTCGGAGCTCCATCCCACAGCGGCTCTTCCGCAGCTCTCAACAACTCATAAAACTGATGAGCCCCCTCGTTCGGCGGTTGGGGACCGTCGTCACCACCGTCATTACCCCAGTCAACATTAGCATACCCAGCATCCATAATCATATCTCGGTAATCATACCGTGCCTCCTCCCTAACTTCAGTTTGACTAGCAGGGTTGGAGGACAATACTATCGTTTTCCCGTGCTGCGTCCACCTTGTGTATCCACCCATAAAACCGTACCGACGAAGATGCCATTTTACTTCAATTCTTTTTCTCCAATGCAACAACTCACATCTACCGCACGGACACCTTATCTTATCAAGGTCAACATGTGCAGGATGCGCGTAAGCGAAGTCGAGAAATTCGTCAACGCGACACTCAAAATCATCAGCATTCTTCCTTTTCATCCAACTTCGATCGACCGACATGATGACTGAATTATCGTACTTTATACCACCTTCAATTATGACCAGTCATTAGGCAGGGTCGATGTAAATATGAATGCATGAATGTGACAACATGTCTATATATTTCTCCTCCATTCTCTAATAGGTAGTGGTCCTATCCCATTCAGAAAAGCACATGTTTATAAAATAGTGAAAACTCATGCTTAGTCCTATGTCTGCGAAAAATTCGGCAGCACTTCCCTGCATTTCTCCAAGTACACGACATCGATTAGGTGTTCTAACATTCATCTAACCTTGCCTTGGCTTGCAAGGTTTGACGGATGTTAGAACACCAGATCTGTATGCACCCGAAGAAACACATGAGAACGTGTACCAAATATCCACGACATAGAACACAGAGCATGAGTCGAAACACTGTTTTATAAACACATAGCTTTTCCAAATTGTCCAAACTGGACATCCAAAGGCTCATTACAAAGCATTACTTTGTAATGAGTACCTTTGAACGGGAACTAAGGTTTTTTATGCATGCATGCGTTCAGAAATTGATAACATATGCAAGAATCTTTCTAAAATATCAAAATTGCAAAAAGATCGTTGCATATGTTACCAATTCCACTTTAAATAGAATTCGTTGGCAACGAGTTGAACCATCTCGTTGCCAATGGACTTCTCAAAACAACAACTAATATAAAGAAGGCAGGGTTTGTAAACAACGAGTAATTGAACCATCTCTGGGCAATATGGAGTGATTATGGGATGTACAAGGGCTAATTGGGTTATTAGGGTTAATTACGAGTATCAAGGTTTAGGGTTTAGCGTTATGAAAAAAGTTAATCTAATTAGGATTTATTAAGATATGTTAGGGCTAATTAGTGTTAATGAGGAGTACCTTGGGCTAATTATAGCTAATTAGGGTTAATTAGGACTAATTAGGGTTACTTAGTCCTAATTAGGGTTTAATTGTGCCTAGTAGTGCTGATTAGTCCTAATTAGGCTTAATTAGGTTATGTTAGGGCTAATTATTGTTAATGAGGAGTTGTTTCAGATAATTATAGCTAATTAGGGTTGATTAGGACTAATTATGATTATTTAGTCCTAATTAGGATTTAATTGTGCCGAGCAGTGTTGATTAGTCCTAATTAGGGCTAATTAGGCTTAATTGGGTTATGTTAGGGCTAATTATTGTTAATGAAGAGTTGTTTCGGATAATTACAGCTAATGAGGGTTGATTAGGACTAATTAGGGTTATTTAGTCCTAATTAGGATTTAATTATGCCGAGTAGTGTTGATTAGTCCTAATTAGGGCTAATTAGGCTTAATTGGGTTATGTTAGTGCTAATTATGACTAACTAGGCTAACTTTAATCAATACGCGCGTAATTGGGTTCATTTGGGGTAATTACAACTAATTTGATTTTCATTAGTTTCTTAGGGTTCATTAAAACTAAGTAGGCTCGTTAGAGCTAATTAGGGTTAATTGATTTATTAAAATATTATTAATCAGGACTAATTACAGCTAATTATAGCCAGTGCTGGAACCACGATGAGATTCTAGGGGGTGCATGCTAAAAACGTCGCGTTAACCTAATTAACCTAAATTGAATGCACAGTCAAAAATCTCAATTCCAACACCTCATATAGGGTGTCGATATGATGTCCGATACGTGTCTGACACCTCCGGACACGTGTCCGACACCTACAGACATGTGTCCTAGTCCTCCGGACACATGTTCGACACCTACCGACACGTGTCCGACACACACCGACACGTGTCCGACGCCTCCAGACACGTACCTCCGGACACATTGGCATACGTTAATTTATTTTTTAAATGTCGGACACCGTCGATCAGACGTGGTGTCCGTGTCTGCGCTAACTAACAGGTATCTCAATCCAATTGGGTCCCATCCTCCGTCAACAATCTCAATTCTCAATTCTCAAATGCAATAAAAATTAATAAAAATCACACATTCAATCCAATTGGGTCCCATCCTCCGTCAACAATCTCAATATCTCAAATGCTCAATGCACGATTAACAATCTATAATCATCAATTAACAACCTAAAATAATCAATTATTAATATCAATTACTTCAAATGCACAGCTAATAACCTAAAATCATCAATTAACAATCTAAAATCATCGATCAATAATCACAATTCTCAAATGCACGATTAACAACCTAAAATTATCAAACAAATGATCAATGTTCAAATGGAAAAAAAATTGTTTAATTGTACGGAGTAGTGTTGATTAGTCATAATTAGGGCTAATTAGGCTTAATTGTGCAGAGTGGTATTCGACACGTGTCTGAGTCCTCCGGACACGTATCCGACACCTCTAGACATGTCCAAAGACATTGATTTATTTTTTAAATGCCGGACACCGTGTCCTCACCTCTTGAAGAGGTGCCGGACACCTCTTGAAGAGGTGTCCACAAGTATAAAGCCAAAATGTGACACTTTTCGGTGTCAGTGTAGATCGGACACAGTGTTTGTGACCTACCAACACCTCGATACCTCATCGACACATCCAGACACGTGTCGGACACCTCCAGACACATGTCTGACACCTCCGGGCAACAATCCAATTGGGTCCCATCCTCCGTCAACAATCTCAATTCTCAAATGCTCAGTGTAATAAAAATTAATAAAAATCACACATTCAATCCAATTGAGTCCCTCCTCCTTCAACATTCTTAATTCTCAAATGCTCCCTATCATATCTAAAGTCTCAATTCTCCATATTTTGTAATATACAAGTGTAGGTATCAATTCCATAAGCAATTAAACAAAATAATCAACGACTTACAAAATCAATTTCATCAGCAATTAAAAATAATTGAAATTATAAGAAACATATCGACATTCAAGAAACAAATTAGGGCAAATTAGGACATAAATCAGAGCATCTGAAAATTAGGGCAAATGGCGCTTAAACATGCATTAAAGCAAATTAGGGCAAATAGACATACATAGAGGTGGTGCGGCGACGGCGGAGTTGGTGGCATGGCGGAATGGAGGGCCTTGGTGGCAGGCAGTGGAGGGAATTGTTGGCGCTGAGTTAGTGGCACGCGGATATGGAGGGGCACGACGTGGGGGGGAGGGGGGTGATGTCGCCGGAGGTGGTTTGCTAGAGAGGGAGACCGTCGGTAAAAAAATTGCCGGTGAGTAGGTGAGAGTGAGAGACAGAGAGAAACGGGGAGGGAGAGAGAGAAAGATGAACCTGTTATATGTAAAGACTTTTAGCGACGGAAAAATACTGTCGCTAAAAATCCGTTGCAGAAAGTGCTATTTTAAAAACTTTCACCGACGGATATCTTAGCGACGGTGTTTTTCCGTCGCTAAATTATTTTAAGAAACTCCTCGAATATTAGATATTTTATAAAAAAATTCTAGTGACGGTAACACCGTCGCTAATATTCTGTCGGTAAAAGTCCGTCGGCAAAAACTATTACCGACGATATATTCCGTTGGTAAAGGTTTTTGCCGACGAACTTTTACAGACGGTGTTTTCCGTCGCTGAAAGGTCTTTTAGTATCTGATTCTCCTCCGTCGTTAAAAGTTCGTCGTAAAAAATAGTTTTTCTTGTAGTGAGATATCTTCTCATCTGATGACAAGCTTGCTCATCTAGAAGCTCGGATGGCTACAATGATGGGACAGATAGAAGGCCTAACACCTCAATTTTTAAAAGCTACTGTCGGGGAAAAAGTCACCATCCCACCGTGACAAATTGAGGCGTCATTATCAAGTGAAAGGCTTTATGACCATGGACCAAATCATATGAGAGGTGATTGTTATGTTAACCATAGCTCCCAACCTTTTGGCAAATCATATGCAGAGGCCAAGACATGTCGAACCCGTAATCTTTATGTTAGAGGGGGGCCTATACAGCACCACCTACCCTGTGGAAGTTTGGACCCGAACCTCTTATCCTACATTGACGGTGTAGTCAAAAGGGAAACGAGGAAAGCTGAACATGGGACCCCTCCTACTGCTAGCTTGGTAACAAAACCAATCCCGTCCTCGGTAGACCAAGTCCCTTTTTCCACCTACCTTCACTCAACCAAACTTTTGAAGGTTTAACGACAAAGGGAAATCCAAGGGAATATGTAGCTCATTTCATTTCTTGTCCAACCCATTTAGGCAAAAGTAAGCTTCTATGGCTGCAATTGTTTGTGCAATCCTTAGAAAGACCTGCTTTTATATGGTACTCCAATCTTCCAGAGGGGTTGATTTTTAACAGAGACACTAATTAGGGAGTTTTACAACCAGTTCAGTAATACAGAATGCCGAGTGAGTATAACAGAGCTGATTAATACAAAGCAGCACGACAATGTACTGGAAGGACTGGGATGTCGCTGCGAGGGAGTCCCTATGGGAGGAGTGGCTGGTATGGTGAAGTATTTTTTTCAGCGATAGTATTTGTTTAATTAGAGTTTGTTTTATGTAGTTAGTTTGTGTTATTGAATGCCTTACAGGAGGGGTTCACGTTTGACTCGCCTGAGCAGTAGGCACTGGGGCAGCATGCCCTCTTTGTTTGCATCGGCAAGAATTACCGCCGATGGCTCCACGACGCAAGGGACCGGGCAAAAAAGATGTTGCCCGAGGGTGCCCTGATGACGGAGATGACGAGATTTCCCCTATACTGGATATCTCCGACTGTATGGACGGCGATAATAGATCCGTGGGTTACGGATCCAGGTTGGGATGCAAGAGTAAAAGCGGGGCTGAGAACAAACAGAACAAAGATCCGATGCACACGGGGGGGGGGGGGCGATGCAACACGACATCGTCCGACACAAGAATGCGGTCGAGCACCCGGATCTGGAGGAGGATGAGGTTGTAGCTCTGACGTATAATTAGACGCACGTGCGGAAGAAGGACAAGGACGAGGCACACTGGGCAGGGGACTATATGTTACCCAGCGGATTGATGTGAGTCAATTTGTTTAAGTTGTTAATTTTTTGTCTTTCTATCCTCAATGTCTGTTGCGTTAATTAATTCCCTAACATATCTTTATATCACTATTTTTGCAGGCCTCGTATGAACAGTTTAGGGGGTCTGAGGAGCAGTCTGGACAGCCATCAACGTCCACTAGTACGGGTGCGAGTACTGGGGCGTTGAAGCGATGGCTGGATACGCCGGAGGTTGTCAATCTGCCGAAAGGCCACATACGCGGCCTGCCTAGTCTGATTGCTCGTGCCGTGATAGGAGCGTCTTCACCCCCCGCAGCCCCTCCACAGACACCGGTTCCTAGGCAACCGTTGGACGACGAGGAGATCGCGCGCATTGCTATGGTGGTGTTGAGGATGATCAGGGAACAAGATCAGCAGGGTACCGCAGCTGGACATGTCGAGCCGGCCCCGAATCAGCAGGATCCAGATCTGGGACTCGACAACCCCTAATGAGCCCCTTCTCGTGCCCGGTCCCAGCTTCCCCCCTCTGGCCCCCGCGCCCGGCTTGTACTCTTCTCCCCTCCCCTAACCGACTGTATCTGTTTCTCAGCTTGTACATAATGAGTTTTTTATGATTAATTATACATATTTCTTTGTGTATTGATTATTACGCGTGTTGTTGATGATTGATTTTCTTATTACAGGTTTGGGCATTAGAAAAATAAAAGAAAAATATTTTAAAATTTTTTTTGACTTTTGGCGACAAATTATATCCGTCGCTAATTTTTTTTATTACTATCGGTTTTTTAGCGACGGTTTATTCCGTCTCTAAATAAGACATTTAGCGACAGAATATTCCGTCGCTAAAACATTTATTTCGTCGCTAATTTAACAAAAAAAATTAAATTAAAATACTTAAAATATAATCAGAGACAGATATTACGTCGCTACTTAATAAATAAATCCGTCGCAAAAACTTAAATATTACACGACGGATTTAAAAATTTTGTCGCCAAACTATTATTAACGGACTTTTATATGAAGGACTTTTACTGACGGTAAATTCGTCGCTAAAACATTTAGCGAAGGATTTTCCCATCACTAAAAACCTTTTTTCTTGTAGTGATTTTTGAAATTTTTGGGGGCATTTTTTGAAATGTTGGAATAAATTTGGGGGTATAAATGTAATTACTATTTTTTAGTGATGAAAAATAGTACAATGGCTGGTATTGTATATTTTAGTGATGTCTAATTACATTAATTAAGATTAGACTAATTTTGGGGTTAAAATATAATTATATAGGAATTTGGGGTTATGTTGTAATTATGGAAAATTTTGGGGGTTGTTTTGTAAATGATGAAAGATGGCATGTTAGGTGTCAATATTGTAGAAATAATAATGTCATATGCCATTGCCACCACCTGCTTGATTTCCTTGCTGACTAATCAATTTAATAGTTAATTAATGGATTAATATTGAATTGAAAAATAAAAGAAAAAAAAACAAAACAAAACAAAAGAGGGGGAATCTCGAATGAACAATAACAGGGAAAACAGGAAGGAACCGCGGAAACAAGAAAAAAAAAATGGAGAGGAGAACAAAGCTCGGGAGAGAGAATCAGAGGGGAATAAAGAATTTTCGAGGGTAACGCCCTTTTTCTTTAATATAATTCTTCTTTTGAATTTGGGATGAGATTTTAGTCATGGGAGTTGGATATATATTGTGTTCATATGTGTGTTCATAGTTTGGGTAAAGGGGCGGGGGTGTGATTTTGGGTTTAATTGTGTTAAGTGTGTGTTAGTTAAATATATGTAAGTGTTTTTAGTGGGTTGATAATAATTTAGTGTGTGATTATTGGTTTAATTGTGTTAAGTGTGTGTTAGTTAAACATTTGTAAGTGTTTTTAGTGGGTTGGTAATAATTTAGTGGGTTGGTCTGTAATTCTTAGGCTTGGGTGTGTAGGATGGGTCACGGAATCTGAGCGGAGAAGATGAGTGTCTGTGGAAAGGTGTGTTAGTGTGTGGCATGATTTGAATAGTGACTATAATTGTCACTAACGGTGAAAAATTATTTAGGCAATTTTTTTTTATAAATGGTTAGGATTAAAATTAGACAAAATTCAAAACAATAACCCCCAATATTTTTACAAGACAAATGCTCTGAAAGTTTTTAGAAATTTTTAGTATCTGCAAAGGGCGCTAAATTAGGGTATTGAATAGAAAAAATTCCTGATTTAATTGGCATAACAAAGCAAGTTATTTTAATCTGAAAATTTTATGAAAACCTTATTTATTGATATGATTTATTTTCTAAAATTTTGGGCCATTCTGAGGCCGATAGGTATTTTTCTCAAAACTGGCCTTTTAGCGCTCGGTCCGTACACCAGTTCAGAATTTTTAGGCAAAATTTTTTTTAAAATACTTTTTAGTCCAGAAATGACATCAGGATGTTAAAAATGGTATTTTAAGATATTTTAGATATTTTTTCGATGTCGAAAATCCTCAGGGGTATTTTGGTAATTTTACCCACCAAGGGATTTTTGATTAAATTTACATACGGTAAGGATATTCTAGTGTTATTGCTTACGGAAAGGTCATTTTGATGAGTTAAATGTAACAGGGGTATTTTGGTAATTTAGCATCCCAAAGGGGTATTTTGATAATTTTACCTATAAGAGGTATTCAGAGGTAAATTCACATACAGTAAGATTGTTTGAGTGATTTTACTAACGGGAAGGCTGGTTTTTGTGATTCAAGTGTGAGAGGGGGTATTTTGGTAATTTGCCACCCCAATGGGATATTTTGTTGATTTAGGCTAAGAAAAGTATTTTTTGGGTAAAATTGCATACGATAAGGTTATTATAGTAATTCTAGTTACGAGAAGATCATTTTGGTGATTTAAGTCCAAGAGGGGCATTTTGGTAATTTTAGACCTAAGGACATTTTTGTAATTTTACATCCGCGGTGAAGGAAGTTTATTTTGGGAGCATGTGTGAGTCCATATTAAGTTATAATATTATACTGTAGGCTTTGTTCTAATGATTAGATTATTCCATTTAGGTTAAAGTTAAAGACTTTCTATTAGGATAATTTAACTGTGAATCTAGGTAAGAAATTCTATTTGAATCCTGGGTAAGGACTTTGTCTGAACCCTTGTTTTGATAACTCATACTTAGAGTTGTCAAACGGGCCGGGCGGCCCGTGGGCTGGCCCGACCCGGCCCGATTCTGGCCCGGGCTGGCCCGGCCCCGTCCATGAACAGTAGCGGCCCAGCACAAGCGGGCTTGGGGCCTGGGCCTGGACCAGGCCTTCAGATTCTGCGAAAAAGCCCGGCCCGGCCCGAAAACGCCCCGGGTTTGGCCCGGCCCGAAGTCGGCTCGGTTCTGGCCCGGTCTGCGGCCCGGGTCTGGCCCGGTCTGGCCCGGTTTTGGCCCCACCACTTGTTTGAATTTTTTGCTTTCCCCCCCCTTCCACCCCTTTTCCAAAATTCCACTTTTACCCCCCCAACAGCAATATAACGGCTAGTTTGGGGGGTATTTTAGTCTAACCTATATTTTTCAACTCCTTTACACTCTTACCCTCCCCAACAACTATAAACGGATAGTTTGTAGGGGTATTTTGGTCTTTTGTGAAGTTTCTAAAATCTATAAATTCACACCATTTCTCTCTAATTTTTCACACCAATCTTCTTACTCTCTCTTACCTAAACATTCTATATTTCTACAAGCTTTGCTACTATTTTCCTCTCCAATTACTACTCTTGCTAATTACTACTAGTATTTACTTATTAGTACTCTTGTTTATTAATTACTAGTCTTGCTAAATTCTTTTTAATTACTAACTCTCTAATATTTATTACTCGTTCATTCTTTTAATTGTTATTTCTAATTACTGCTCTTATACTTGTGTATTTAGTTACTCTTACAAAGTTTAGCGTGAAATATGGCTGGATTATTGAAGAAAATGAGGCGTGCATCGTCATCACGAAAAACATCATCATCATCGCAAGCACCACCACCAGCACAAGCGCCAGCGCCACGGCCATCACAAACACCAATCCAAGCACCAACACAACCATTCGTTCCTGGACGAATGAGTACAGGCTGTATGATAGATACCCAAGCCAATTGGGAGTTCAATCAAAACATTCCAGATTTTGAATACACGCCTGATGAAGACCCCCCGCATTATAGTCAAGGACGCAGCTCGGTTGGCGAAGCTACTACTCCGTGGCATAATCTCAACCCTATGCCTGGTCATGATGAAGAAGGGCCGAGCAATGCCTCCGGTAATGAGCCAGAAGTCCAAAAGGGGAAAAAAAGAAAGCCGAGTGTTGGAATCATTTCGATGTAGTTACGGTGGACGGCATCCGAAAAGCTCGATGTAAGTACTGCGCTAAATTATTTTCGTCTGGTAGTGGTAATGGACATCTTAACAGGCATTACCCTCTGTGTGCACCTCGACAAGGCCACGTCGAACCTACCCAAACGCAGTTATCTTTTGACGGTAAGTTATTTGTTTATAATCAGCGAGAGCAAAGAGACGGTCTCGCTGAATTTGTTATTCATGATGAACAAGCCTTTTCTTTTGCCGATAATCCTAAGCACTCTAGATATATGAACACATACGTTCAACCTTTGTACAAAAAGGTTCATAGAAACACAACTAGATCCGATGCACTCCGACAGTACAATGCTGCTAAAGCACGCCTTATCGATTATTTCGATAAATTTGACGGTAAAGTTAGTCTTACTTCTGATATTTGGCAATCTCCTTATACTTTTGTTAGTTATTCTTGTGTGACCGCTCATTGGATTGATGCAGATTGGGTTATGCACAAGAGAATCATCGCTTTCGAGCACTTCCCTTATCCGCACGATGGAATGAACATTGCTATTCTTATATTAAAAGCATGCACCACATTTAAAATTAAGGATAAGATTATGAGTGTTAGTTTTGATAATGCTTCTAATAATAAAGTTGCTGTTGCAGCTTTAAAGGAGAGCTTCAACCTGTACTTAATGGTGAATTATTTCATGTTCGCTGTGTTTGTCACATTATTAATTTAATTGTTCAAGATGGTTTAGCTGCTGCAGGAGATATTCTTCTCAAAATGAGGGGTATGACAGCGTATGTTAATAGCTCGAGTCCGAGAACACAACAATTTAAAACGTTGTGTGTTCAATATAATATGCCTCGCAGGAGAGCAGTTACAGATGTGGTCCACAGGTGGAACTCTACATACCATATGCTTTTACACATTCTGGCATACCGAGAAGTCTATACGCATTTTCTACTAACCCAGTTCCCAGCCGGCTTGCCAACTCAAGAGGAATGGCAGATGGCCACATACCTAGCTGAATTTTTGGAGGTATTCTACACGTCTACCAATTTATTGTCTGGTACGTACTATCCCACCTCTCCTCTCGCTGTAATAGAAATTCTGAAGATGGCTACAATGTTAACAAAATGGAGATATATAGGACCCTTTAAGGAAATAGTAAAAGTGATGGATCAAAAATTTAATAAATATTGGAGTAAACTGCCTGCTATTTTTACTGTGGCTACTTGTTTAGATCCTAGGTTAAAGTTGCATGGCGTGAACGCCTCGATACAAGAGATATCGAAATTAATGTGCTACACAGCAGAGGAGACAACCGCATTCACAGCAAAAGTGAGCAAGAGGTTTGAGGACTTGTTCAACGTCTATCGTAATTCTGCTGACGTGCGCGGGCGAGCTACATCATCATCCACTGTTGAGAGGTATTATGCGCCATACCTTCAGGGCTTTGAACATCTAGTAGCAAGACAACTACCAGGTGAAGGTACTTCTAATTCGGCAGGTTCGTATACTTTTTCCTCTTTTAATGAGATTGGTGTATATGCAAATACTGATCATTATTCTGATTTATCAAGGCAAGAACAGGTTAATTTTAATTTGTTAAATTTTTGGAAACAAAATCAAAACATGTATAAAACTTTATCCCAAATTGCACGGGATGTACTGCCAGTGCAAGCCTCCACGGTTGCTTCAGAGTCGGCATTTTCAGCCAGCGGGAGGGTTTTGGATGACAGGAGGAGTCGTCTTAACCCCGAGTCGCTCGAGCTATGTGTATGTTGGAAGGATTATCTTGATGCGAAATACCGCGAGCAAGATAAACCGATTGATGATAGGAAGAGCAGTGACTCGGATATTGAAGTACTTCTGGATGATTAGGTAATTTGTTTTTATTTTCCTCTTTTGATCCTTTTGGTTGACGTTGCAGATTTCTTGATCTTTGATTGCTGATATTTTGGATAGACATGCATTATTATTTTGATTGTTAGAATTTTAAGAATAAATTTTTTCACAAAATATACTTTTTTTCCATATATATAAAATAAATTTTTACAAGCAAGATATATATTTTTTCGTATATATAAAAAAATAGGTAACTTCGCCTGTTTGTTTACAAGCAGCCGGTCCCAAGCCCGGATAAAAGGAGGAGGGCCTATGAACACATTTATTATTTTTCTATATAAATTGTTATGTGTTAAGATTTTATTAATAAAGCTCACCAAGAAGAGTATGAAAATGTTTAACATATAATAAAAAATATAATGGCTAACAAATAAATATGTATATACATACATACATATATATGTATATTACTTATAATGAAATAAAAGGATAAAGATTAGGTTCGTTAAATTATGAATATTGCCTAGAGATGAAATTTAAAATTGAATAACAAGAAGAAAAAAAAAAAAGGGCCCGGGCCCGGCCCAAGCCCGGCCCTAGATATTGGGCCTAGGGCCAGGGCCTGGACTGGGCCTAGGTTTGCCTTCGGCAGGCCCGGCCCGGCCCGATTGGCAGCCCCACTGGCCCGGCCCCGGCCTGGCCCCACAGCAGGCCCGATGGGCTTGGGCTGGGCCGGCCCAAGCCCGGCCCTTTGACAACTCTACTCATACTCGTAAGTACTCATTTGATTTACTTATGACTAATATCGAACTCTGAAGTATGTATTGATATCAGCATGTTATTGAACATGAATCGATTATCTAGAAATCTTGTGATGCTCGCCTGTTATTGCATGCTGAGTAAATTTGACAATTGTTTGTCTTTGTGCAGAAATTCGATAATTATTCGTAATCGGTTTTGTTGTTTATTTATGATTTTTTTTTCTGAAATTCTGAATGATGACTTATATCAGTATGTTATTGTTATTGGGACCCGAATTGATTTCGATGATTTGAGCTTATGTTAACGCTCACTGATATTGTTGATTTTTCTATGTTCTTGGGTATCCATTCTGTGGGGAGGCGGTATAAGGCTGGATTGTTACTGCTTCCTATATGGCCATGACTGTTGCGGAAATGACTGGAAAGGATTATCTAAAATGATTTGTGCTTGTGTTGAAATCCCTTGAGAAATTTTAATTGTATTTTGGAAATGATGACCTTGGATGTGATCTTTTACTGATCGTTTTGGGAACACTCGTGATTGTTAATGTTATTTTGGTATTTATGTATGATGAATTTTGATCATTTTGGAAATCATTGAGCTATTTTGATCGTTTGAAGTATTTTGGAAATGATCGTTGGTTGGATTCTTTGGAATCATCTTGTAATCCTTTTGGTAGTCCTTGTACGACCTTACTGAGCTCTCAAAAGCTCACCCTTCGTTTGGCATGTTCGGGAATGGGTTAGAGTATGTGTGAGATTTCGACGGGCCCACTACTGTGTAGTCAGACCTTATGTGGGTCGGTATTGTCAACTCATTCCATAAGGACTCGAGTTTGTAAAGAACCGAAATCTTAATAGTTCAAGTTTAGGTAGTTTTTTTTAATATTATATATGAAAAATTTGAGTTGATATCGGATTAAATGGTTTGAAGTATATGTTAGTGAACAGAATCTGACAGGTTTGATATGATTCAATAACATAACGTTCCAGGAGTTCGGGGCGGCAGAGCTCTGGATTTTTGGGGGCGTTAAACCGATTTTTATTTTGTCTTGCCCCCTTCCATCGCTCCACCGTGCACACTCAATCCTTCAACCAATTCGACTATACATCATCTATCTTACTGTCTCTTAGGTACCAAATTTTCTCACAATCATGTTGTGTTCTTTGTGGCCACCTCTTTAGTAGATGAGCCGAAATCATTTGAATAAGTAATAAAATCCAAGCATCGGAGAAAAGCCATGGCTAAGGAAGACTTACCATTGGAAGCTAACAAAACTTGGACATTGGCTATATGGCCTCCAGGGAAGAAAGTAATTGACTCCGAGTGGGTTTATAAAATCAAGTATCACCCTGATTGAAGCATAGAGTGATACAAGGCTCGGCTGGTTGCCAAAGACTATACCCAAATTTAAGGAATTGACTTTCATGAGACATTCGCTCTAGTAGCCAAGTTAGTCACTGTCAGATGCTGATTGGCGGTTGCATTAATTTAGACTTCGCCTTTCCACCAGCTGGATGTTAACAACGCATTTCTTCACAGCAATTTACATGAAGAAGTGTACATGAAAATCCTGCGGGGGTTTTCTTGAAAGAGGGAGCATCGTGTTTGCCTATTGCAAAAGTCCTTGTGTGGTCTTCGACAAGCTTCTCGAGAACGGTTTCACAAATTGACCCATCCTTGCTTGTAATTGGGTTTTAACAATCAAATGCTGATCATTTATCATTCACATTTTGCCTAGGTGCTTGCTTTCTTGCTGTTCTCATATATGTTGATGATGTTATGGTCACGGGTACAGACCTTGTTAAGATATGTAAATTAAAACAGTATGTGGATAAAAAATTTCACATAAAAGACTTCGGTAAGCTGAAATATTTCTTGGGCATTGAGGTGGCTTGGTCCACTATTGTGGTTTCTTTGACTCAGCGGAAATATAAACTTGACACACTATCAAAGTGTGGTCTGTTGGGCAGCAAACCATCCTCTACCTCCATGGACTAGCAACACAAACTCACCCCTGACACGAAATCTTTATGTTCTGATCCTGGTCAGTATAGAAGATTAGTTTGTAGATTGCTCTATCTTACTATTACACGTCCAGATATTAGCTATGCAGTTCATGTCCTAATCCAATTCATGCATGCCCCTCGACAACCTCATCTTGATGCAGCTCTTCAGGTGCTGTGCTATTTAAAGGGGGTAGCTGTTCAAGGGAGTCTCCTTTCCGCAACCATAGTAATAATAATCACAATAAATTGGCGATATTCGTGAATTTATCGCGACAAATTAATAGACCTAAACGCAAATTTATCGCGAATATTTGAAAGATTCGCGAGCTAGTCACAGTATTGCGATATTAACAAATTTATCCCAATATTTTTGAATATATCGTGATTTAAAATTGTTCCCCTTTTGTCTTGAAAAATAAGGATAACACGGCACCTGGTTTCGAACCTGGGTGATGCTCACTAATTACAGCACATGTCGGTGCCATTAGACCACTCAATAACTCTCACTTAAGTTTAGCAAAAGTAAATACATATACCACACATAATTATCTAACACTACCACACATTCTCCCTTGCTCTTTTTACCCAAGAGTAGAAGAGTTCTTACATTTTCGTTACATAGTTTACAAATTTCATACACTTAAAACCATTGTAACCTAAACGATTAATTACCAAATTATTCCCGATTTACGATACGAATTTTATTATTCATTTTTGATTCGATGACGAAATTCTCTGAATAATTCCCGAATTCCGTATTATTGTCTATGCCGAATAATTTCCGAATGCCGAATTTGTCACTATGTCCGCAACCAGTTATTTGACACTTTGTGCATATTGTTATGTAGGCTGGGCTGGGTACCCATCCCCACGTCGGTCTTCTACGGGTTACATTATTTTCCTAGGGTATTTTCCCAATTCATGGATGTCTAAGAAATAATTTGTTGCTTCCCATTCTTATAGGGAAACTGAGTATGGAGCCATGACTACAACATCCAGTGAGATCATTTGGCTAGTTCGGTTACTATATGATATCCATCTTCTTTGTACTTCCCCTTGTTTTCTTATTTTGTGATAACCAAGCAGCTATTCACATCGTTGACAATCCGTTTTTTCATGAGTGGACAAAACACATTGAGATTGACTATTATTTTATTTGTCAACATATTCAGTCTGAGGTGCTCATCCCAAAGTCCATATCTTCTCAATTCCATTTGGCTAACATCTTCACCAAAGTACTAGGATAGCTTATTTTAATGATTGCATAGTTAACATATCTTTTTTTTTTGTTAGACCACCCATATCTGGACACCATAGTGGGAGCCGAATAATCCGGGTTCAAGCCGGGGCAGGACCAAATGGGCGGCAAAGCTCTCCTTACCAAGTTTTAACACAGCTGCATTCTCAGGGCTCGAACCCGAGACCTATAGTTGACACATCTTATTTCCATGTATATTTGACTTACTGTTTTTAGATTGCTTAATCGGAACATGTACTATATTTGTAACCTATTCTAGCATCAATGAAATCATGTCAAGTCAAAGATGATTTTCTCTCTTCAAAAGTTGCATCGAACACCAAGGTACACCGCAACTTTTCTGTATGTGTTGCTTCCATTTGTAACTTACGATCGTTGCCCACTGAAGAGTTTCTCCTCTTATTCTTCTTATCCTTTTAAGGTACTCAAACAGCTGGAATTCTGGTAGAATTTCATACCAGTAGAATAACACAGACCACCATGTCGTCGTTGCTAACAATTAAAAGAGGGATGTAACCAGTTTACTAATTATCTCATTCATACCTTAAATTACATACCTTTAATTTAGAATCCATATTTTCCCAACTTTAGTTACACACCTTTAATTTTTGCGAAGAAGCAATTGATTGGAGCTTCTTCAATGAAAAATACAGTAGTGAAAAAAGGAAGATATCGTTATATTGAAAAACGTGGTAATCCATTCACCACCTTCCCCTCTAAAAATGAGAATGAAATAACTCTTGTTTGTTTTTATTGAAAGTTGTAAATTATTTTATGAAGAGTTTGTAATGATTAAGGTTCTATAGTACAGTTGATATTGTCCAATGAAAAGTGCTTTCCATTTTATTTTTTTCGAGAAAGGCAAAAATATACACCAGAGTAAAGAAGGTCGAATATACAGAGCAAAGGGTGACAACCCCACCCAAGAGTAAACTAAAATAACCAACTGCAAGGAACAAAAACACAACAAGAAGGAAGCGATAACGTGGATCCTAGACTAGACAGGTTGTACACTAGCACACCACTCCTGATGCAACCCTGGCTACAAAAGTTGCTAACGCTGATGAGAGCAGTAAGGGAGCTGCTTTACCTTGGGTGGCTAGCGCCGAGTGCAATCCCTTGCAGCTAGACAAAACTGTACATATGGCCTACAAGCCGTTGCTAAGGTGAGTTGTCATCTGACGGACAGTGGCGAAACTACATATGTACGAGAGGGGGTTAATGCACCCCCTCAGATTTTGAATATATATATATATATATATATATATATATATATATATATACATATATATACACACACACATACATATAGTGTTTTTTTTTCATTCGCGACTTTCCCTTTCTCTCTCTCTCTCCTCCTCTTTCAGCTCTCACTCAGATCAGTCAACTCTCACCAGAGTCATAGGCTCACCGCTCACCGGTAGGGGCTCACGGAAGTGCGGCTCTCACACTTTCAGTCACCGCGGCACCACCCACGACCATCGGTCATTGGCTCGTCGCCTCATCGGTAACGCCTACGCCGGTTGCCGTCAAGTCAAGGTCCCACGCCTGTCAAAGTCTCGAAGCCCCGATTCTGAAGCGAAAAGCCAGTGAAGGCCTTCTCTAGTCCGACAGTCCCTACCTGCCCACCCCAACTCCGGCCAGTCCCTACCCCAACTCCTGCGACTCCGGCCATATCAGATCTGGCAGATCTAGCTTAGATCTACCGTCTACGAGCCGGCAGACGAACCGAGGAAGTGACGAACCTCACCGGTCGGCGGTCACGGCGCCTCACGCCTAAAATAGTGAAATTGCATATCTGACTTTGAGTTTTAGTCATCGGTGGTCACGGCGAAGAACCCACCGCCAGCGACAATGCGACAATGACGCCGTTCTAATTTTTGAGGACTGAGGTCAGTGTGCATTTTGAACAAATTCTTTTGCTATTGAGAATTGATTATTTGATTAATAATTTTAGATTGTTAGCTGTGTATTTGATAATTTAGATTATTAATTGATGCTTTATGGATGTCAATCGTGCATTAAGCACTTGAGATTTGATATTGTTGATGGAAGATGGGACCCAATTGGATTTTTATCTCATATGAGCATTGGTTATTTGATTGATAATTTTAGGTTGTGTTAATTGTGCATTTAAAATTGAGATTATTAATTGTTGATTATATGTTGTTAATTGTGCATTGAGCACTTGGGAATTGAGATGGTTGATGGAGGATGAGACCCAATTGAATTGAGATGTCAAATATGTGATTTAGTTGAATGGTGGGTTGAAATTAGGTTAATTCGATTAACGCGATAATAAAACGTGACTAGAAAAGTAAAAGAATAAAATATTTGTAATTAATTAGGTTATTTGATTGATAATTGATGGATTGATACTATAAAAAAAAAATTCAGAATGGAAAGGTTATTTCCAAAGAAAGCAAAGGTGGAAAAATTATTGCAGTCTAATAAGAATGAGGGTAGAAATCAAGATATTATTCAACAGTCTCCGATTCCAACAGTAAGGGACAAGGCTCCCATTGTGTATCGTGATATTCATTCTAGACATTCAAGCAGAGTTAGCGATTAGTTCAACTCTGATGAGCTTATTGCGGATCCTGGGTTGCGTCTGAATATTTTGGATTATAGTCCTAATATTCGAGATAAAGTTCGACAAGCGTATTGGTGGAAAGGTCCTTGCCAACCTCGTCACCACAATTTTCCATTTACACAATTTGGAACTCAGTCTCGTCGATTTGTTTCTTCTTGGTTTGACATTTATTCGAGTTGGTTGGAGTATAGTGTAGCAAAAGATGAAGCATATTATTTGTGTTGCTACTTGTTCGGAAGTGCTCATGGGGAGCAAGGGGTGGTGGTACTTTTGTTAGGCATTGTTTTAACGATTGGAGAAAGAAGGAGACATTTCAAAAACATGTTGGAAAAGTTGGTAGTGTACACAACCTTACTTTAACTAAGTATCAAGCCTTTGAAAACCCTTAGCGGAGTATTGAAGTAGTTTTGTCCAAGCAAACAGATGAAAGTAGGATTCAATACCGTACTCGTTTGATTGCATCAATTGATGTTATTCGGTTTCTCTAACATCAAGGCTTGTCTTTCCGTGGGCACGATGAATCTGAGAAATTTTCTAGAACTGTTAGAGTTTCTTGCTGATCACAATGAAAATGTGAAAAAAGTCGTGTTGTCGAATGCTCCTCAGAATCTCAAATTGACATCACCAAAAGTTCAGAATGAAATTGTTAGTGCCTTTGCCGGAGAAATAAGAGATGCAATTGTTGGGATATGAAAACTGAATTATTTTTTATTTTAGTTGACGAGTGTCGTGATATTTCAGTCAAAGAACAAATGGGAGTCGGGGCATTTCAATAAATTTTTAGTTCCGGGATGAAATCCTGACCACTGCTGACGGAGGCCGTTGAGCAGAACCGCCGAATGCCTGAGCTTTTTTTAACTGCACATTGGAATAGCTCCCGTCGGTGAAGTCCCTCTCTTCGGGCGATGACAGCTGGAAGCCGAAGCAGATGAGGATGACGAAAGCGAGCACCCACCGGCAAGGTCCCCTGCGCGGACTGAAAATTTAGTAGATGACGGAATACTTAATGTCTTCATTTTTTTTGCAAGCGACCCCGTGCCTAACGCTCCGTCCAAAGCTTCGCCCAATCTTTTACGTCCAGTGCTAGAAGAGCCTGATGATGCACCTGAAGATGAACCAGATGCACTGCTTCCCCACCCCATCTGTCTCTGGAAATCAGCTGTGCACACCATAACGCTGCGCAGGATTAAGGCTTGACAGAGATCGCTCAGTTCCGGACTCGAAGATGGAAGAAGCGACGCCTGAGTTGTGCAGTCCTCCAGCTCCGAGTCTTCAGAAGAGGAGCTTACCCGAAGGCTGAACACCTACTGGTTTCGGTTTTGGACGGGACACTGGAGGGATCTAGGCCGAGGCCTGCAGCGTGGCCCTGACCTGAATGGTCCAATGTCGGCATGAAAGCCTGCATATGCGTGGAAGTAGGGTCACTCTCCGCTGGCCCAACAGAGTGTGAAGCAGGCCGAGCAGCGAAGTCATGTAGCTCCAGCCCATACTGATCCAGAAGCCCACACCCTTCTGAGAGAAAATTCTGAAAAATTGTAGAGCCCACCTTACTTCCTTTATATGCGCTGGCATGTTCAGGAAAAGAAGAAGCCTTTGGATCCAACAGGCCCACCAAATTAACAGCTAACTTGCGAGCCGAGGGCCCGAACATAAATTCGGCCCATTTGCATCCGACCCCACCAGCCACTTTAAGTTGATGCCTCTCTACCGTAGCCTGAAAAATGGCACACGCCACCTCATAAGCCAGCACATCAAGAGGTTGCCACGCGGCAGCACGACACCCAACATTAGGAGAGGTGGCACCCGAAGGGCGGGGTGAGTCACCAGACACGTGTGTGTGTCAGTGAGATCACCACCACGCTGGCCGAAATTAGCGGGAGGGTTAACCGGCGGTAAAAATTCCGGCATTAAAGGTAACGGAAGCTCGAAATCCGGCGTGACTGGTACCGACGGCTCAAAATCCGGCATCGCAGATTCCGATTGCAAGTTCCCTGATTGTGAAGTCCCTGCCAACGGAGATGCCGGCGGTGACGCCTACTGATCCATAAAAGCAACGTCACAGGAATGAAAACCGGTATGAACCGAAGGCACGGGAGAACCCTATGTGCCAATGAAACATGAACGAGAGGAGAAAGACGATGTAATCTCTAGCCCCAAAACACAAGTTGCAGAATCCGGGGACCCATGTCTTCATCCGGCCAATAGGCGCCTCGACATCTCTACTAAACCGAATGCGAATTGTACAATTTCGATGAGTGTGTTCCCAACCTATTCTGGTCGCACCCAAAGGCCCACTGGGAGTCCCATTTTGCATGACACGTCCGCACAAGTAACATGCAATATTCAATGATTCTAACCGGTCAAATGTGCACACTCAAGTCACGTGCACTTCTCACTTTTTCTACGTGATTTCGTCACCAAGAAACTCATCCTTGCATGACTGCTCATCATGCTCCGATCGTCGCACATCATGCGTTGCCCGTCGGCACACCTTGGCTCTTACCGAAAGAAGTCGGCCTTCGCCTTCCCCTTGGGGTCGGCCGAGGCCTCCCTTGGGGGTCGTCCTCGGCCTTCCCCCAAAGGGTTGGCCTTTGGCTTTCATACTTAGCATCTTCACTAATCTTCAAGGGGCCAGACGTCACCCTGCGACCCCCGTCGCCCGGACGTCACTCCGTGACCCCCGTTGCCCGGAAGTCACTCCGCGACCCCCGTTTCCCGGAAGTCACTCCGCGACCCCCGTCTCCCTGTAGTCACTCTGCGACCCCCGTTGTTAGGAAGTCACTCCGCGACCCCCGTCGTCCGGACGTCAAACCGGGAACCCTGTCGCCCGGAAGTCACTCTGCGACCCCCATCGCCCGGATGTTACTCTGTCGCGCTCATGCGTTGCGCAACTGATACAGACGTGCCCTCGGCACCTTACACACTCCGTCAGGCCCATGTGCCACGCCGCTGATACAGTGGTGGCCCGAGGCACTCGGTCACAATGTCGTGCCCCGGGGAACCATACACACTTTGCCTCGTCCATCCGCCGCGCCATTAATACAGTCGTGCCCCTGGCTCCTGTCACACTACAGTGCCCGCGGCACCTCACTTACTCCGTCGAGCCCGTGCGCCTTGTTGCTAATACAGCCGTGTCCCCGGGCTCTCTATCACACTACAGTTCCCCCGACACCATACTCACTCCACCACGCCCGTACGCCGTGCTACTGATACAGCCGTGTCCCCGGGCTCTCTGTCACACTACAGTGCCCTCGGCACCATACTCACTCTGTCGCGCCCGTGCACCGCGTGACTAGCACAGTTGTGCCCCCAGGCTCTCTGTCACACTACCATGCTCCTTACATCGGTCCATCCTTTTAGCACACCATGTGCACCTTGCCTTGGTCGTGGAACATGCTTTGACCCACTTTCTGGAGTGTACAGCATCCTGCGGGGATAGGCGACTCCTCCGGGACACTATATCCACCAGGAAGCTCTTCAACTCCCCTTCTGCTAGGTAGACGGCTCCTCCAGGATGCTACCTCGGCCAGTCGGGTAGACGACTCCTCCAGGATGTTACCTTGACGTGCTCCGAGTGCTCCGGCACAAGGACTCACTTGTGGGGATAGGCAACTCCTCCAGGACACTATTTTTGCCAGGGAGCTTTTCAACTACCCTTCCGCCAGGTAGATGGCTCCTTCGTTCTCCTCTCTGACCAGAACGGCGCTAACCACAACCTCAGTAACCGAGAGATACGGAGACGGGTATTCTCCGGCAAGTGTCTTGGAAAGTAGTGGAGGAGAAGTCAAGTATGTCTTAAGTTCTTCGAATGACTTTTGACAATCTTCTGTCCAAGCAAAGTCTCTTGCTAATCTGATGGCTTTGAAAAATGGTAAACATCTTTCAGCTGAACGAGCCATGAATCTTCCTAAGGCTGCAACCCGACTTGTCAACTCTTGCATTTATTTAATTTTTTTTGGGGACGTCATGGCTTGGATGGACTTTATCTTCTCTGGATTTGCCTCGATTCCTCGTTGAGAGACCATGAAGCCTAAAAAATTCCCCGATGCAACCCCAAAAGCACACTTGAGTGGGTTCACTTCATCTTATACTCCTGAATATATCGAAGGTTTCCTTCAAGTCTTTGACATGAAATTCGGTCTTGTAACTTTTGATAAGCATGTAGTCAACGTACATTTCCATGTTCTTCTCGATCAAGTCTCAAAAAATCATATTCACCAGGCTTTGAGAAGTTGCCCCAGTGTTCTTGAGTCCGAATGGCATTACCTTGTAATAGTATAGTCCTCTCTCAATGATGAACAAGGTTTTGGAGACATCGTCCTCGTGCATCATGATCTGGTTATAACAAGAGTATGCATCCATAAAGTTAAGCAGTTCGTGGCCCGAAGTAGCATCAATGAGAAGATCAATCCTTGGGAAGGGGTAGGTGTCCTTCGGGCATGCCTTGTTGAGATCTGTATAATCAGTACATATTCGCCACTTACCGCCTAGTTTTGGAACCATGACAACATTGTCGATCCAATAGGGATAGTAGATCTTTTCAATGAAGTTGACAGTTAAGAGTTTATCCACCTCTTCTTCAATCTTTTCCTGTCTCTATGGTGCAAAGGTTCTCTTCTTCTGTTTGACAGGTTTCTTAGATGGATCAACATTCAGCCTGTGTGTGATGACCTCAGAATCAATCCCAGGCATGTTCGCAGCTTTCCATGCGAAGATGTCCGCATAGGTTCGTAACAGGTTCAAAAGCTCGAGCCTAGTGTCTTTCTTAAGATTTGAACCTATCCAAATTGTCTTATCTTTCTCCCCTGGATCCATTTCAATGCTCACAAGATCTTCCACTGGTTCGCCCCTTTGTATATTCGTATCTTCCTGGAGATCTTCAATAACGAGTGCTTCTTTGTTCTTTGATCGACACGAAGTCATATAGCATTAGCGACCCACAGTTTGGTCTCCTTTAACTTCTCCAATCCCGTGTTTCGTTGGAAATTTCATCTTGATTAAATGTTGGTCGTCCAAGTATGGCATTGTATGCAAAGGGGACCTTTACCATCACATAATCAAGCATCAGGTTTGCTTGTGTCGGAGGTGTACTTACCGCAACTGGGAGTGCAATAACACCTTCGACTGTGATTGGATGATTGGAGAATCCATAAAATGGTGCATCCATCTTCCGAAAAATGGTCTATATGGATGTTCATCTTCTTGAATGCATCATATAACAAAACTTTGGCAGAACTCCCATTATCGATCAGAACACGTTTCACATCAAAATTATCGACCTTGCTGGTGATGACTAATGCATCATCGTGAGGAGTCTTCACATCTTTTAGGTCATCGTCAGAAAAAGCTATGGTAGGTAGGGGCATATTTCCATTATCGATCAGAACTCGTTATGCATACTTCCCTGGCATATGCTTTTTGAGCTTGTCCTGATGAGCCTCCTACAGCTAATCCTCTAGAGATAGTGTTGATTATGCTAGCATTATCTTCCCATTATTCTCTTCCTTTAGCGGCCGGGGGTGTTTCTTGTCGTCCTTCCTTGTGCGCCACAAACTTTCTTAACTGGCCACGCTTAATGAAAGCTTCAATTGATCGTTTAAGTGATCCATAATCATCAGTTGTGTGGCCATGATCATTATGAAAGTGGCACCACAAGTCTCTATTCCTTTTGTTTGGCCGAGATGTCATATTCTCCGGCCACTTGAGAGCTTTATTGTCTTTATCTGTGATGATTTGGCATTGAGGGGAGTCAAATTCTCTAGGTCTTTGGGACGTCGTTCGTCATGCTTGGAACGCTTCACTTTCTTTCCTTCTTGGGGAGTCAACTCTCGTGATCGTTGCTTTTGCTTTTCGTTGATTCTCCACGTCATCCTTTATGGGTCTCCAGGTATTCTTCAGCTTGAATGTACTTGTTAGTCTTCTCAAAAAGGGCTTTCATATTTCCTGGAGGACTCTTATTGACGGAGAATGCAAAACTATAGGTGGGTCGAAGTCCTCCAAGGAATGCCGTATACTTCACAGATTCGTCCAAATTATTGACTTCTAAAGTCGCCGCGTTGAACCATCCGAGATAACAACCTAAGGACTCGTTATTTTCTTGCACAATGTTAAGCAGGCTCGTCGAATTCTTCCTTCGTGAGCGACTACTTACAAAGTGTTTCTAAAAGATGTCTGACAGTTGGGTGAAAGAGTGTACGGACCTTGGTCGTAGTGACGTAAACCATGCATGCATAGCCTTTCGTAATGTGGTAGGGAAGGCTCTGCACATGACGGCGTCTGACACTTGGAGGAGTAACATGTTTGTTTCGAATTGATAACACAATGTTCTCCAGGATCTCCAGTTCTGTTATAAAGGTCGCACTGAGGCATTCGGAAGTTGGGTGGTAACTTGGCCTTCTAGATTGCCTTAGATAACGGATATCTAGATTCTTCCCTCGGAAGAGATTGTTCTTGAGAATGTTATTTAGGGACAACCTTTCAAGAGTTTTGTTCTCGGGAACAGTACTCAGGCGTCCTTTTATGGATTGATCTTTCAGGGGTGTCAGATCAGGCAACTTTGTCAGAAGAAGAATTGGTATTGCCTTCGACTGATGGATCGCGACAGAAGCATGATCCGCTCCTAGTTGTCTGTTCTTCACTTTTCTCCTTGGGATCATATGTAAGATCGGCCTCTGACCTATACTTGTGGCCGTAGCTTGATCTAGAGGTGAGGCGGAAACGAAGGTCATTGGGATCCAGATAAGAATGATGGGTGGATGATGGAGCCACCACTATGTCGAGCTTTCATTGAAGAGTGTTCACGATAACTTTCAGTTCATGGATTTCTTTTGTAAGGTCAGCATGGGGTGTTTGAATAGCTGACGGTTTAAACGATGACGAAGGTCATCGTTCTTCAGAGTGGATGTCGGAGATTGGTTTCTCCGAGAGCTGTTATCTGATTCAGGAGTAGTAAATGTTACATTAATATGAACATCTTTCACAGAACCGGCACTACGATGTGAAGGTGTCGAACATTGGTCATGAGAACGACTAAGTCGACGAGAGCTGCTGGTTCGGACGTGACGATTTCAAGAGGGACTACGTGAAGAGTCACTGGAAGAAGAATGATTATACTGGCCATGTTCCCCGTTGAGGTCCCACGGATGGCGCCAATCTGTTGCAGCTAAATACTGGATAGGGAATCACACCAAAAATAGGCCTGCAGAAGAGAACATAGAGTGACCGCCGGGTGGGGTTCCGGTGGGAGAACGCTCCGATGCTTAAGTTAAAGATGGTTAACAATATAAAACTCAAGGAAAGCATTAATACACAGTGTATATGTGTGTGTGTGTGTGTAGTTGTCCATACCTGGGGGATTAGATCCCTTTAGATAGTAGTAAGAAGAAGAGCCCTAGTAGGACTTGACTGTGAACAGATCCAATTAGGATCGTATTAGGACCCTGGAGGATCCTATGCCTATCTTTGAAGATAGAGTTAGAGTCCTTTTAGGAATCTATTCGGAGACTGATATAGCAAGTGTCAAGTCAGTAATGACCTAGTGAGAGGCCACGTGTCATAACTGTCACGTGTCATGACCGCTACGTGTCATCCACTGTTTGGAGGCGTATTTTTAGCTATATCAACGACGAGATAGGAAACTAAAAATTTTTGTTATTCAAATGGCAGTATTGTACATAGTTGCCAATCAGAACTGCCAAGGCTACTTTTGAATTCTCTATTTCAACTTAGAGCTTTAATTTTTGTTGTTTGTATGTAACGTAACTCTTAGTGACTTGCTTTGTTCAGTTTAACTCGAACCTTAGGTTCTATATAGGACTATGTGGGCAAGTTACTAATTTTTGTGAGTGTTTTTGGATCGCAGTCACTAATTTTTGTGAGTGTTTTTTGGCATCTTCCAAATGCCATGATTTAGCGGCGCTTTGGAAAAGCCACAAAAACACCAAATAAATATGGCAGTATGCTAATTTGCTATGCTTTATCTCACTATTGTTTTTCTTTAGAATGACAATTTTGTCGATCTATAAAGAAACACAAGAAGCATTCTTTAATAAAGAGTATTATCTTTGCCTCTTATAATGGCATTTTTGAAATGCCAAGAAAGACCAAGTAATATACTTTGGCGCTGTGATATCATGCCATACTTAAAGATTATTATAGTGGTTTAGATAACGTATAAAAGGTGTTCTTTACAAAAAAGTCATTTTCTTGCGGTGGCTTAGTAGTAGTTATAACATAAGAATTGTACATAGATGACGATGCACCAAAGTCCAGAGACGTTTAAATTCCCAACCTCCTCCATAAGGATATTAACAATGGAGACTCTCCTCCACAATTTATTACATTCCCATGAATGATCGCGAATGAGACTCCCAATACTCTTTTGCTTCCTGTATTCGTGCTTGTCGCTCCTTTTTTTTGCGTTCCTTCCAATATTCTGACAAACTATAAAGAAGGGATCATGTTAAAGAAGGCCTCGTTGATCGAGTCGAAAGCTTGAACCTTACATATTTACTTTTTACTAGCTAATGGCATTACACTGGATATGTTTAAAAATTTGTCTTCCTTATAATTTTAAGAGGTACAACAAAAACGCATTAAGTTATACTATTGAAATTTTTAATAATCATGTAATATACATCCATATGTCTCTCACAGCCTATGTTATTCATACATGTTATATAAACACAAAGTTGTACTCAACAATTCTAACTTCTTTGACACTAGATGAAGATGCATGAGAATATTAGAGAGATTTCAAAGCACCAAAGCAAAGTGGTGAAAATATTAGATAAAACACATTAATTATTGATACGTTACAATTCTTGTTATATAAATTAAAGTATAAGATCACATTTTGAAAACACCTTTTTGGAAAGTTTTGATGCATAATTTTACTTACAAATCGGATGTGAATTTTACAATAAAAATTAGTATGGTATAACCTTAGAATGCCTTTTCATAAGCAATACTTTTGATATTCAGTTACAAATTATGAGCGACAATCTCGCACTAAGATAAAATTGTAGATTCAGACCTTTTAAGTCAATATTCAAGCATCAATGTTCTAATTAGCAGGTTAAAGCAATCTTATCTTTAAAGATACTGTGAAGGAAGAAAATCACCATTCGTATGCTCATTTTTATAATTCTATTTGTTTTTGTTAACAGAATCTAGTAAAGAGTTATAATTTTTCCTCTTAAGGGGTGATGTATAATAAGCTCAACCTTCATATTAGTATAATGCTGATTGAGCCAACTAATATCTTTCTTTATGCAAAGGACTTTGTTCGGTGCATAATGAAAATGAAATATAGTACTTAAAGTACGTTCTATGTATATATTCAAATTATCAAAGATTTATTGAGTCATCACTATGTCTTTTTCTTCTGGCTATCCAATCGAGATTCCAAATATAACTCATGCACCACTGCTGCGTTGATACTACCTCTAAACACTTTAATGCTACCACTGTAAATGAACGACATATTTAGAACTACCACGAATACCTTATCGCTTGCCCAAGGCATATTAGAGCATAACTTGTCAACCACCATTTTATTAATGTGGCCTCTAATCACTTTAGAATTACCACTTACTAACTGTTACCACTATCATCACCTTTGCCATCACTATAATCCTATTGCTAAGATTACTACCACCACAACCATCTCGAGAACTACACGTACCATTACAACCATAGCTTGCCAGAACTATTACAAATCTCAATCTCATTAATAGTGTTGTAACTACCACCATAAGAATTACCACTATCACATTTGTAATCATTGTCACCTTTCAAGTTCTCATCACTGTCATACTGTGACATCAACGGCTGAAATCTCCCTAATACCGCATTACCTTAACTATCATAATTGGCCATTTTTATCAATTAATGGGAAAATTTTCTTTTAACTCACTTACCCTTACATTATTTCTTCCAACTCAATCTTAACTTGCCACAAGTTGTTTTCTTCAAAATACATGTGTTCATTCTTAGTTAAAACAAAGTGTAACATATTAGATTTTAACTATACAACTTATAAAAAATTAAATTACTTTCAAATTGCTGATCAAGAGTTCTAAAAATCTTACTTGTCAAATATATCAGAGCTCAACAAATCTTACATGCAGCGAATCTTACGTGTAGTAATCAATAATACCTATAAGTTCTTTAATAATAAAATCATAATAAAGAGTTAGTAAGTAGGGAAGATTTTGTATTTTATATTTTTGAGATTTTATATTATTATTTTAAAGTACTTTTGAAGTGTTAATAATCAAAACTAAGGCCTAATATATAAGTATAATGATTAGTAGAGTTTTATAAGGTGTATGATTAGTTTCTTAGTTTTATAAAGTTTACAAGTATAGGAAAAATTATACCTACGAATTTTCTAATAAAAAATTATAGGAAAGAGTTAAATAAGGTAGAAAAAGAAAAGAACACTAAAACAAATATGATTCTTAAATTTTTTTATATCCAATTCAAAAAAATTGAACTCTAAATCAAGAGACCAATTAAGTTGGGAAACAACCATATGCAAAGCTGAAGCTTACGTATCAGAAGGAGAAGATTCTTCAAAAATCTTACGTGGCGTAACGATAGATTTTTAAAAATCCTATTATTTTAAAGTACTTTTGAGGTGTTAAAAATCAAAATTAGGGTCTAATCAAAATTAGGGCCCAATATATACGTATAGTGATTAAGAAGAGTTTTTTGAAGGGTATGATTGGTTTCTTAGTTTTATAAAGTTTACCAATATAGGGAAAACTATAGATACGAATTTTCTAATAATAAATGATAGGAAATTGTTAAATAATAAGGTAAAAAAAAAAACACCAAAACTAAAATAAAAAAAGAAAAGAACACCAAGACAAATAGGATTCTTGAATCTTATAAGGTGTTAATAATCAAAATTAGGACCTAATATATAAGTAAAGTGATTAGCTAGTGTTTTATAAGGTGTATGACTGGCTTCCTAATTTTATAAAGTTTACAAATATAGGGTAAATTATACCTACGAATTTTCTAATAATAAATCATAAGAAAGAGTTAATTGTGTAGATAATAAAAAGGACCCCAAAACAAATAAGATTCTTGAATTGTATATATCCAACTTTAAAAAGTTGGACTCTAAATGAATAAACCAATTAGGTTGGGAAACTGTCACATATAAAGTTGAAGTTTACGTGACAGAAGGAGAAAGTTTTTAAAAAATCCTACTTGTCGCAGAGATAGAGTTCTAAAAATTCTACATGTTATAATTTTAAGCGAAGATTTCAACTTTTTATATATATACTAGTTCAGTAACCCGGGCAAAGCCCTGGTGTGTTCTATTTAGACGCTATGAGTATATTTGAGTTTTAACATATTTTGATAATGTTAAGATTATGTATTTAAACATCATGTCGATGATTTTGAAAATTATGATTTATTCATATTCGCTTGAAGTGAACTGTCAAATTCAAAACATATCGCATTCATACATGTCACATATAAGCAGTATCATAATCAAGATAAATTTAATGAAAGCATAATCTCAAAAAAAATTAATAATAGTTATAGTGCTTAAAAATTAGTAAGATTCATAAGTTCAAATAAAGTATTCAAAAAGAAAAGAATACAATGAATAATCAATTATTTCACATCAAATTAGAATTTTACTATGTTCTAAGTATTTTAGGTACTAATTTTTTTTTTGTACAAAAAAGTTAAAGTTCAGGAATTTATACACAAAAATTATATTTATGCTCTTCCTTTTTTTTTGCCATAATCATTAAGAGTGAGACTTTTTTTTTTTCGTTTTTCACGTTATGTGGCACATTATTGATCAATAATTTTATTTTATAAGTACATCTGATAGAACTGTTTATCATATATTAAATTAGCCACGTACTACATCCCTCTAAAATGAAATTTAAAATTTATAAACGAAAGTAGAAAAATGACACAAATAAATTTTTTTAGTAAATTATTGTCTAGACTGAATAAACCTACTAAAAAACATGCCATGAAAACCTTAGAGCGAAAATGGAAATAAGTGGAGCTATTTTACTTCCTTTCAGACAACCAACCTTTTAAAATATAGAAATAATCTTGATTAGAGAAACTATTGTGTTCTAATGGCAATATGTGTATTCTAATTGCTTTACTTCATGGTCATGTTCGGTGTTTTTTTTACTATTCATTTAATTTTGAATATTTTTAAAGGCAATTAATTTGAAAATACGTATGCATTGTACTATTAATTATTGTCTGAATGATCATAAAATTATCATATCGTTTTACAATTTTTTTTAAGTTTGAGGCTAAACAATTATATATCGGTGAATATTTGTACAGTTGTCTAGACTGTGATTGACGGAGATATAATTGCATAAATTTACAAAATTCTTTTACTTCATCTTCGATTTGTAAGTTGCTGATTAAGTTTTGAGCTTATAATATACTAAGGTGATTATAGAAGTTTGTGAAGTTAGAATATCACATATTTAACATTATCCTTCGTAGATTACACTGTATATACACATGGATTTAAACATAATGAATTAGAAATCAGTCGCAGTTATTTGTATTCGAAAAGAAAAATCTTAAAAAAGGTCCACGAACTATACAATTACTAATTTACTGTGTAGGCATAAATAGACAACTAAAAATAGACATTGGAACTGAAATGGAAGCACGAGGAGTAATTTTCATTCATTTAGATAAAAAAATGTTTTTACCTACAGCCGATGAAAATCACTACAACCCTCTATACAAAACAATGAGTTACATTTCACTTCAAGATAAAAAATTATGTTTCACTACAAGATCATATTCAACATTTTTTCGAGGTGCCGTTATGATCCGTTTTTGAAGATTTTCTAAAGTAATCAATTTACTAATATTTGATTCATTCTTTTGGGCATTTAAAAGAGTATATGATTTCTACTTTAGACTTTGAGTTATTATATTAAAATTAATTTTTGAAGTAGACTGCCATTTTTGGCATTTCAAAGATATCTAAAAAATGAAGTCATATTTGTTTCTTATATTGCTTATATGAAAAGATATTAAGTATTAAATTTTTAATTTTGATACATGGACTTCGTACTTTATATTTGTGAGATTTTATTTTGTTATTTTAAACTGCACTTAAGGTATTAACATTTTAAGGCATAATATGTAAGTATATTCATTAGGCAGTGTTTTAAAAACTTTAGAGTTAGTTTCCTAGTTTTGAAAGGCTTACAAAAATTGGGCCAATAATATCCACAATTTGTTTAACAATAAATTATACGTGTCGCATAAGTAAAAGGGGTAAAAAGAAAAAGAATACTAAAAAAGTTAATGTATTTGAAACTTCAATGTTATATAATTGAAATTTTAGAACTGTTTTTTCTAGTTTTAAAAGGTTTACAATAATTGGGGCAACAATGTTCACAAATATTTTAATAATAAATTTTAGTAAAGAGTTAATAAATTGTGTAAAAAAAAGAACGGGATATTAAAATAAATAAGATGATGTGACACATAAGTAAGAGGGGTAAATAAGAAAAATAACACTTAAAAAATTTATGTGTTTTAAAGTTTAATGTGATATAATTAGAATTAATTGATAAAGTAAAATCTCATATTGGTATTTTAAAATTACTTACAACAATTAACTCATATTCTTTTTACATGTTGCTTCTGTATTTTTATTTGTGACCTATAATTTTTTTTTCTTCATAAGTGACTCATGTTTATGTGTTTTAAAGTTTAATGTGATACAATTAGAATTAATTGATGAAGTAAAATCTCATATTGGTATTTTTAAATTATTTACAACAATTAACTCATATTCTTTTTACATGTTGCTTCTGTATTTTAATTTGTGACTACAATTTTGTTTTCTTCATAAGTGACTCATGTTTTCTTTATGTTACTAAACATTTTTGAGGTGCTAATAGTCAAAATCAAGTTTCAATATATTGATACATTGACTATGTAGAGTTTTAGAAGGTATAGAATTAATTTTTTACTCTTATGAGGTCAACCAATTTTATAGTAATTATACCTCCCAATTTTTCAATAATAAGTTACAACAAAGAGTCAATACATGTGTGAATATAATAAGTGGAAATAGAAGAGGAATGGAACACCAAAACAAATATGATGACGTATAATATATGTTTTCTTTATATTTGAGTTCTGTTACAAAAATATTTTAGAGGTGTTAATAGTCAAAATCAAGTCCTAATATGTTGATACATTTATTAGGTAGACTTTTAGAAGGTGTGGAAGAGATTTTTTGCTCTTATAAGATCTACTAAATTTATTGTAATAATTACATCCTAATTTTTAATAATAACTTGTACCAAAGAGTCATGATACATATGTGACTTTAATAAGTAAAGATAAATGAGGAATGTAGCACTAAAACAAAGATAATAAGGTGTAATTTATGTTTTCTTTATGTTTGAGTATTTATTTTGTTATTTAAAGTGCTTTTTAGGTGTTAATAGCCAAAATTAAGTCCTTGTATGTTGCTACATTAATTATGTATAGTTTTACAATATATAGAATTAATTTTTTTACTCTTATAAGGTCAACTAAATTTATAGTAATAATACGTCCGAGTTTTTCAATAGTAAGTTATAGTAAAGAGTCATGATGTATGTGACACTTTAATAAGTAGAGGTAAAAGAAGAATGAAACATCAAAACAAAGATGATGACGTGTTGCAAAGTTGAACAAAGATGACATGTCGCATAATTAAAAGGGGTAAAAAGAAAAAAGAACACAAAAAAACTTATTTGTCGTCTGCACAACGCACAACGGTTCGTCTATTATATATTTAGTTATTATATTATATTATATGATATGATATAATTTGTTCTTCGAAGGAATTGTAGTCACTTGGGGCTAACAAAATCATCGATTCATGTCTTATTAAGGATAACTTAAGGGTTTATCTGAGATGGTTGACGAGGCACATTTCGTTCTATGAATCGCAGCATTCAATTTCTTCCTTAGGCATCGTTGTTATAAGAAACGGAAAAAAAATCTATATTCTATTAAGGAAGAGTACCCTTATGGTGAAGCCATTTTGATATTTGCTTTTTCACCCATGTAATATATTGTTTGTAAACCACATTCAAAAGACAAACCCTACTATATCTTAAGGCATTTACCAAATTAAGCATTTACCTTCGACTTAGTAGTATGCTCAACTCATCCATGTGCACAGCACCCTCAAATACTCCATCCTGAATGAAAAACCATAATTCAGATAATTAAGAAGTATATCAGATCATAGACATATACATCAATTATATACCGCCTATAAATAGTCCGCAATCTAAAGTCCGTTGATGTCTACAGAAATAGAAAAAGCCAAAGTCAACCATGGTCTACCAAGTCCCCGAGTCTATTGGCGTTTTACCAAAAATCTTGCATGGAGTCAATACGTTATCAAGCACCTCGTCCACCTCTGTCGAGAGATCTAGTCCACCCACTTTTTAGCAAATTCTCACCAAATAGACCCACATATACACGATATACCAACAAAACAATCTAACCTTTTCTTCCACATTTGATGTAACTAAGTAGGCAGCCTTCAGGCCCATTTTGTAAGCTTTTGTTCCTTTTTTCTTGTTCTGTCATGTTTTTGTTCTTAAGTTTATGATCGATAATCTTTTCAGCTAGACACAACATATGTGTTGAAAAATAAACTTGATTTAGTAAAGTGGTGATTAGTGCAACATATTAGTGGGTATTAAGTTTATGTGTTAGTGGGGTGTTAATAATATATTAGTGGTGTATATGTTACAAATGCATTACTAGTATGATTATAAAGATGAGTAGTGGTCTAGTAATTATGTAGATAGTGCGGTGAGTGGTATGATTATTGTAAGTTGAAGAGTTACTTTTGAGCTTTATATAAACTTGTGTATTCCAACCATTTTGATTAAGTGGAATGAAAGTGTTATCTTCAAGTTCTCTTCATGTCCTTCTCATGTAAGTGAATATATGAATTTGAGTGATCCTTTGTCTCTAACAATACGCACACGTATATGTTTATATACAAACGCACGTGTATGTTTATATACAAACGCACAAATATACGCATGTGTGTGTATACGTGTGCGCACATGTACGTTGTTTCTGATCTTTGACAAAGGCAACAAAGGAAACTGAGAAAACAACGTATGAAAGAAAAATGACAAATAAAAACTGAACGGCCGAAAATGGAAGCGAAGATATAAAAAAGAAGAAACAGTAAGAAAATACTAGAAGTGGCCCATTTACCTCTCGGCACAACGGGCATCTCGATTTTGAATTAGCAGCTTTTAGTCCTTCAATGGTGGTAACTGATGCAGCAGAGCAAGCGCACATATAGCAGTATATGTGACCGCAAAGAAGCGAAACAGGATCAAATACTGTCTCCTGTTGCCAGAAATTAAGTTTGATTTGCATCATGCTCATGGCATAAGGTGAACGAAGTATTTTAAGGCTTTAACTCATGAAAATGCCATTGCATATTCTCACCCCAAGTCTACTACGGAGTAGTTTTTAACAGAAGTTTCAGTTTTCTAAGCTTCAACTCTAATGTCATTCTTCCCACCTTCCACAGAGGGGGCAGAGTTTTTTCAGAGACATCGGTACTATGCATCAATTTCAGTCCAACCAGGGCCTTATTCTAACGTACCACGTAACTCAATGAGGATCCGATAGTGAAGGTCAACTTACCAAACAGATGGAGCAGGTTAAGTCAGCACTAAAGTTGATGGAGCTGGAGAGGTTGATGGAAAGTGAAGGCTTCCCATCGCCAATATGAAGCGAACAATCCTCGAACCATTTTGGAGTAGTACGCTTGCTTTCAAGCTTGTCTTCTCTCATGTTAATGTTGAATGCCATCAGTTCGTACAGGAATGGGGATCTGAGAACTTCAAGATGCATACTTTGAGCTTCTGACCTAAACCTCTGACCTTTCATAGAGCAGTGGACCTGTACCCAACAGACACTGTTGAGAGAAACCCTAGTCCGAAAGCTCATCTTGTACCAACTAAGAACAATTTTTGAATGTTTAAGAAGTCAATTTTTGTTTCAAATTGCCAAGAGATAGGGAAGAAAGCCTGTTGGAGGAGGCTTACAGCTACCTTATCATACTTCTTCAAGATTTTCTGAATGGCCTCTGCGTTCATTATGGCATATGACAGAAGATCTTTTCCTTCTTGTATCAGATTAGCATGGTTGCCTTGTACCTTTTCCTTCATAAATGCGAAGCACTTGCTCCAACCGTTATCTAAATGGGACTCAAGAAACTTTTCTGCGCGCTTGTTGAAGTAATTCAGTACCTCAGACATATCCTTGAGAAGTGATGAGAAGAACGTTCCATCGCACACTAGTAAGAAAAAACAAACTGAGACTGTAAACACGAGAGGCCTTAAACATGATCAGTTTGTAACTTGGTGCAGTGGCGGAGCTAGAAACAATGCACCAGGTGGCCGCTTATTGGATAGAAAAATTTAACTCAAATAGTGAAAATGTAATTGCTCACTAGACCCCTCAAATTGGTACCATCTTGGTATGGTCCTTTTATAAACCAACTTTGAGCTTGTGATTGAATCCACAAGCAACCAATTATTTTTTAGTGTCAATATATTTTCCTGCTTTCTCGCTTACCATAAAAGCTTTTTTGAGAGATATGTTGAACCAAGTACTACAAAACCACACAATTTATTTCCAATGTAATGGTCACAGTACTGTTACAATTAATCTGCAGAATCCAAGACTATCAAAAGTCACAAAGCTAAAAAAAATTCATACTATACCTAATATATACGAAATAAATTGGTTTGATAACATGAAGATTGGGCTCCTTTCCATCATTCTATCTGATTTTTTTTCCAATGCACCATTATATCAAGTACACAATGTACATAAACCACAAATGGTGAAAACACATTAATTCTTTTTAGGGCTATTTAACATGTTTAACTTTTAATCACAGCGTTGACACCACAGTAACTTTGACAATGAAACATAATAATAATAATAATAATAATAATAATAATAAACACCGTAAGAGCCAAGAGATAATGAAATTATCATTGACACCGTCAACGTAGGATTTGGAAAATGGTGGAAACAAGTGTTAGTCTCCACTAGCTTCAGCAGTGGCCTTAAGATGGTTGATGCTTGATGGTGATGAATAGTTGGTATACAAATATTTCTGAAGAAGCTGAAAACTAATGGAAGGTGAAGATAAGAAAAACATAGATAGAGAGAGAAGAGATGGGATGAGGGGTTGAGATGACCCATTAGAAATTTATCAGGTTGGCCTTGGGTGGACGTCGGCTATGGACTAAGCGATGGGGGTGAAAGCTATCTGCCTTGGTCTTCTACTTTGTAGGAGACTCGTTGCTGTTGAGAGTTAATCTTGATTTTATAAAGTTAGGACAATTGATGAGGAATAATCAAGACATGAATAAATGAAGAGAATGTGAAAAGTGAAACGCTATGGGAGTTACTCATAACCTATGAGTGATTTAATAAGAAGAAGAAAAGTGAAAGGTTTGGAGAGTTATCTTGTAGCAAATAAACGAGTCTTTAATGTCTTAGTATAAAAAGGTGCATTTTCTTTTGTAAGTGTGGAAATAATAGAATGTGGAATGAAAAGAGTGAGTGAGTTTATGAAAAGAAGTGTTGATTTGAGTAGAGAAAAATATATTGAGTGTTTCTCCTCTCCACTTCCTCCTCCTCTTCCATAGTACTCTAAATATTTCTGCTGCAGTATATCTCCCTTATATTTGCCTATCACGCAACAACGTGGCACCAGAGCGGACGTTCTAATGGCGGCAACAAGTGGAGCATTACCCTTTTCAAAGTTCGTGAAAGATAATTATGAAAGGTGGAGCATCCAAATGAAAACTTTTCTTCGTGATCAAGACGTTTGGGAGGCCGTAGAAGAAGAATTTATGGAACTGGAAAACTTGGCAGTGCTAGCCAAGCTGTGAAGAAGGTTGCCAAAGAAGCCTGAGTGAATGATCAAAAGGCTCTTTCACTCATCCAACGTGGCATCGATGACAATATTTTTGAGAAGATTGCGCAGGCCACCACTGTGAAGAAAGCATGGGATACATTAGAGAATGCTTTCAAAGGCATTGACATGGTGAAAAAAGTGCGGATCCAAAGCCTTCGAGGTGAATTTGAGTCTTTACAAATGAAAGACTCTGAAACGATTTTTGACTACATTTCGAGAGTTCTCTCAGTTGTGAACCACCTTAAGAGAAATGGTGAAGAAATGGAGGATGGTCGGGTGGTCGAGAAAATTCTTCAATATCTCAATCCAAAATTTGACCATATATGTCATTGTTGCCATCGAGGAGTCCAATGACACCGAGACTATGACGGTCGATGAGCTCTCGGGAAAATGGCAAATGCACGAGGATAGGAACAAAGAGCCTATTGAGCAAGCTCTTTAGGACAAGATGAACATCAACAAAAGAAAAGAAGACTCCAACAAGAATCAAGGTCGTTGAGGTAGAGGTCGAGTACGAAGTAGCCGTCAAGGTCATTGCAGAGGCCATGGCGGACAAAATCAATACAACAATAATGAATCGGGTTCAGAATTTTGTCCATCGAGAGGACGAGATCGAGGAACAGGTGGTTATTACCAATGCCAAAATAAGAAAGACGTTGAGTGTTTCACATGCCATCAAAACGGACACTACTCTTGGGAGTGTCGAGACGATCCAAAAGAAGAAAATATGAAGGCCCACTATGTAGAAGAAAATAAGATGGGCGATGACAGGGTCCTATTGGCACACAATGAATCAAAAGAAGAAAAAAAAGAATTCTTGGTATCTTAATACTCGTGCCAGAAATAACATGTGTGGCTACAAACACATGTTTATCGAGATGGATGAATCGGTGACGGGAAATATTATTTTTGGATACATGTCCAAAATCCCAGTCAAAGGAAAAGGCAAAATTCTGATCAAATTGAAAAATGGAGGCCATTAGTTCATTTTAAATGCTTATTATGTTCTGGAGATGAAGGCAAACATTTTGAGCATGGGCCAACTGTTGGAGAAAGGCTATGATATCCATATGAAAGACAAATGTCTCTATTTGAGAGATGATAGAGAAAACTTGATCGCTCGTGTTCTGATGTCGAGCAATAGGATGTTCTTGATAAATATCCATCATGATGCGCCTAAATGTTTGAAGGCCTATTTTGATAACCAATTGGTTATGGCACTTGAGGCTTGAACATCTCATTTTTGGAGGTTTGAAATTGCTATCGAGGAAGAATATGGTAAAGAGATTGCCATCGATAGATCAGCCAGGCCAACTCTACGAGGGTTGTCTTGTCGGGAAGCAACATCGACGCAGTTTCCTAAAAGAGTCGATATCAAGTGTAAAAGCGCTGTTGGAGCTGATACACACTGATGTGTGTGGTCCAATCGATCCGGCATCTCTTGGTAAGAACATATACTTTTTACTGTTCATAAATGACTATACTAGGAAAACATGAGTTATTTTCTCAAGCAAAAGTCAGAGGTATTTTCAACCTTCAAGAGGTTTAAGGCTCTCGTTGAGAAATAAAATGGATATCAGACTAAGGCGATGAGATCTGATCGAGGTGGAGAGTTCATATCTTAAGAGTTTAAGGCATTCTGTGAAGAGAATGGCATTCGTCGACCGCTTAGCATTCCATACTCATCTTAGCAGAATGGACTGGTGGAAAGAAATAATCGGTCGATAGTGGAATGATTAGAAGTACGATGAAAAGTAAGAATTTGTTCGAGGAATTTTGGGCTAAGGCCATAGATTGTGCGGTCTATGTATCCAATTGATGTCCAACAAGAAGCGTGTGGAATCAAACACCACAAGAGGCTTGGAGTGGATACAAGCCAAGTGTGTCCCATTTGAAAGTGTTTGGAAGCATTGCATATGTGCATGTTCCTGATCAGCAAAGGAAGAAGCTCGATAACAAAAGTGAGAAGTTTATCTTTGTCGGTAACAGTCAATAGTCAAAAGGGTACAAATTGTACAGTCATGTTGATAAGAAGACGAAAGTCAGTCGAGACATGAATTTCAATGAGAAGAGCTCGTGGAACCGGACTGATCGAGACAGGGAGCAGTATGTTTTCTATTCGATTGACACGGATAGAAAAGAGGTAGAAGATGAGCCGATGGAACCTATGACTCCCTCAAGTCCTTCATCTCCGACTCAATCGAGTCCATCATGATCATTAGTCGATAGTCCTGTCAAGACAGGACCACAAGGCAAGAGATCCCTGGAGGAGATTTATGACTTGAATCAGAACCAAAGCATGTTCTATCTCTTTATCGATACTGAGCCAATCAATTTTGACGAGGCATCAAGAAGTGAAAAGTGGAGTAAGGCCATGAATGAAAAGATCGATGCCATTGAGAAGAATGATACTTGGGAGCTAACGACTCTTCAATCGGGAAGGAATTTCATCGGTGTAAAATGAGTTTATAAAGTTAAGAAAAATTCCAAAGGCGACGTTGAGAGATGTAAAGCAAGGCTTGTTATCAAAGGTTACAAGCAAACGGCTGGAATTGACTATGATGAAGTCTTCACCCCAGTCGCTCGGTTGGAAACGATACGACTGTTGGTATCACTAGCAGCTCTCAATAAATGAAAGATCCATCAAATGGATGTGAAGTCAGTCTTTCTTAATGGTTTTCTTGATGAAGAATTATTTATCGAGCAACCCGAAGGATATGTTGTTTGAGGTTATGAAGACAAAGTGTTAAGGCTGAAGAAGGCCTTGTATGGGTTGAAGCAAGTGCCAAGGGCGTGGAACAGTCACATCGACAAGTATTTTTCAAGAGAGAGGCTTTAAGAAGTGCCCACATGAACATGCCCTCTACATCCAGATGAATGAAAAAGGTGACATCTTGATAGTTTGTTTATATATCGATGATTTAATCTTTATAGGCAACAATGTGAAGATGTTTGTTGATATCAAGTAGGAAATGACCAAGGAGTTTGAAATGATTGACATCAGATGATGTCATATTATCTTGGAATAGAAGTAAAGCAAAGAAATGATGGAATTTTCATCTCGCAAGAGGAATATGCAAAAGAAGTGTTGAAGAGGTTCGATATGGAATAGTGTAATCTAATTAGTATCCCCATCGAAGTTGAAAAGAAGTTTTCGAGGCACATAAAAGAAGGTCTAATCGATCGGACCTTGTTCAGAAGTTTGGCTGGTAGTTTGAGGTAGTTGACATGCACAAGGCCTGATATCCTATATGCAGTTGGTTATATCAGTCGATATATGGAGAATCCGACAACTTATCACTTCAAAGTGGCGAAAAGGATACTTCGATACCTTAAAGGTACAATTGATCTTGGCATATTTTATCCTGCATCAGGTGATATAAAATTAGTGGATATAATGACAGTGATTGGGCTAGAGACATGGATGATCGAAAAAGTACAACTGAATTCGTTTTCTATTTTGGCGAAGCAGCATTCACATGGACATCAAAGAAGCAATCGATAGTGACTCTATCAACATGTGAAGCTGAATATATGGCTGCAACATCGACTGTTTGCCATGCGATATGACTAAGGAATTTGCTCAGGAGCTAAATTTTTATCAAGATGTATCGACACAGTTATTTGTCGATAACAAGCCAGTCATAGCCCTTGCAAAGAATCCAGTCTTTCATGATCAAAGCAAGCACATCGATACACGGTATCATTTCATCCGTGGGAGCATAGCCAAGAAAGAAGTCCATGTCAACTTTGTGAAGTCCGAAGATCAAGCTGCGGATATCTTCTCAAAGCCTCTGAAAAAAAAAAGTCTTCGAGAAGCTACGGAGTCGACTTGCAACGAGATAATCAAGCTTAAGGGGGGCGTGTGGAGAGTTAATCTTGATTCTACAAAGTTATGACAATTGATGAGGAAGAATCAGGACGTGAATAAATGAAGAGAAAGTGAAAAGTTATGGGAGTTACTCATAACCTATGAGTGATTTAATAAGAAGATGAAAAGTGAAAGGTTTGAGGAGTTATCTTTTATGAGATAAATGAGTCTTTAATGTCTTAGTATAAAAAGGTGCATCACTTAGTTATTTTGTAAGTGTGGAAAGAGTAGAACGTGGAATGAAAAGAGAGAGTGAGTGAGTTTATGAAAAGAAGTGTTGATTGAGTAGAAAAAAATATATTGAGTGTTTCTCCTCTATGCATCAACGGTGGTTCGAAAGAGGCGGAACGCACTTCCTCCTCCTCTTCCATACTACTTTAAATATTTTCGCTGCAATATATCTCCCTTATATTGTGCCGATCACGCAACAATTGCAAAGTTGTTTGCGGAAGATTTGCAAACTTGTATTTGGAACAGTTGGATGGCGGCAAGAGTTCACCTGCCCCCTTGTGCTCCCTATTGCCTCCGCTCCTTACTAGGGGTGCTAATGAAGAAAACAAAATGCCACATGAAATTATTAAGTGTTTGCACTGAGTAAAATGCAACATATCGGCCTAAACAAGAATGATACGTCATCAATGAGTGAGAAGTCGGCCTGAGAACAAGTCGTCACTTAAGGTCAATTCGCCTTAGCACAAGAGAGACAAGCTGGTAACTGCCAAACCACATCATCAAAATCGGAGACAGCAATAGGCAAATGATGCATGGCAAGTTCCGAGCATGGTAAAGACACGTGATTCCTTAATATCGGGCCTGGAGTTTTTACTATGCCACATGTCGTCGAAAGAAGAGTTGTTGGCATGAAGATAAATGAAATCGACTCCACCAAAATGCGTGGCTATGACAATCAAGGGAGTGTAACGTGAACAGAATGATAAAACATGAACGCTTGAACACATGGTGGCTTCATTGGATCGTCAAGGAAGCTTGGCATGAACAGAGTAACAAAGCAAACATGCCTAAAATACGTGGCAGCTTTAGATTAGATCGCCAAATTAGTGTATATCAGCTATAAAAGGCTATAAATATTGTCACAATCAATCCTCTTTAGCATTAAACACAAACAATCTCAAATAATGTATCACACCTTCGTTTACCCTAATTAAATAGGTTAATCTTATGCTAAGTTAGAATAATTAAACCAATTATTTGTCTCATCCAAACAGTCCCAAAAGTGTACTCAATCTGGGAGTCAAGTGCTTTATACATCAGAGTTTTATAATTTCTATAAAGGTGCTCATTTGCAAAGATTAAGAAGGTAAACTGCATTTATTCATCTTATCAACATGATTGATTTGATCAGGAGTAGGGATAAATTAGGTAGGAATAGTGGTAACATAAGAGGGATAAATTAGGTAGGAATAGTGGTAACATAAGTAGAACTGAAATAATCCTAAACTGGTGTGAATTCAGACTTTAGCAACAAAACATTTGTTTTTACCTGAGCAATTCTGAGGACAGTCACAGAAGGCGCCATCTCTTTCCCTGGGAAGCAAGTCCTTTGCACTACAATTCTGCAAGATATTCTTGAGCTTCTTCAGTTCAACTGCGGGAAACTGCTGGTTTTGGCTTTCCACATACTCCCTATATCTCTTACTGAATTTCATAACTGCTTTGCTTTCCCTTTGGCTTGTCATTCACATATGAATGGTTCTTCTCTCATTTCAATTCTCCACTTATAAAAGTATAGATTGATTGGAACGGGTCTGCATTTCCTCATATGACGACACCAGTTTACTGAGTAAGATCCACCAATAAGGGAGATAGTCAAACGAGGTATATTCCATTTGTCTTAATTAAAATGTGGGTATCGTCTTATTGAATTCCGTAGTAAGTACGTTTCTTTCTTTCTTTATTCCCCTGCCATCCCCACATGAACGGCTCTTCTCTCATTTCAGTTCTCCACTTATAAAAGAATGGATTGGAATAGGTCTGCATCTCCTCATATGACGACTTTGCTTCCATAACCGTTGCAGTTTGTCGACCAAGAAAATAAAGAAAAGGATCTATTTGCCGTCCAGCTTCATGCTTCACCAGGTTGAGAAGCATTGTACTATTACTAAATGCCAACATGCCGTGAGTATAACCAGGAGTGCTATAGAAAATGATTGGCCAACAATATTAGTTTACTAAGGATGATCCCCCCAGTAATGGAGAAAAGTCATACGACGTAGACTCCTTTTGTATTTAGAATTTAGTGTCCCAACCTGCTATGAACAAATAACTAATGCTCCGAAGGTAGAAGTTCATGTTTAAATTTCATGACTTGTGTTAAAAATAGTATGATTAGGTTATTAATGTGTACTAGTTAAATGTTCAGAACAATTCAAATTGTGTGTATGTAGGAAATTTTCCCCCTCCCCAAAGAACTAAAATAGCGGTTTTGATTATGGTGAACAATTAATCAGTTGACCCCTTGATGACATCAATTTTAATGTAGGAAATGTCATCAAATTAAAAACTATCCACCAACTCCAAGAAAATACATTTAATTAGTCCTGATCAATTGACGCATAAGTGCGTTGAAAATGTTATTTATTGTGATGAAACTGAAGCGACTATGAGTGTCACAAACAGACCTGCAAAGTACGAACACAAAAAACCGATGACTCGTCGGATTGGGTGATCTGGCGGAAAATCTCCTATGCCTAAGACATAATATAGAAGATGAGAACTCTAAAAGGAAAAAAGCTAGTAGATGTGGGATCCGGATCGGCTGCTGTGGCTAGGGTTACAGCAGGCATGCTATAGCCCTAGCCTCAGCCATCGCCATCCGATTGAGTTAGGTGGGTATCTCCTGCTGTAGACCTAGCCACAACCGTCCGATCGAGTTAGGTGGGAAGATACGGTTCGGATGGCCATGTCAGCCAATTTTTAATCTCCCATAAACACTCTCTCTCTCTCTCTCCAATTCAGAAGATGCGCGTCTGGCTATGTCGTCGGCAGTGGATGAACCTTCTTCCATGGCAGCTTCGAGTTTAAGAGGAGAGAGAGGGAGTATCGATCGCGTTGCCCGAAGGTGGACGTACTGTCACCAGAAAGTGGAGCGCCGACACCTCAACCTTACACCGGCGACATGACATAGCGGCGTCAGTCTCATTCTACACCGTTCACCGGCGACGACACCGCGTGCCTTCTCCACCTTTCAGCGACGACGATCTAACTCCCTGTCTTTCCTCCAAAAATTGGTCTACGCTGCATGAAAGAACCATCCCCGTCAACACCGTACCTTCGGAGACCATAAGGTATCCGAACATTGATGTATCGATTCTGCATGTACGAGTGTAGAATTTTTCAGGAGTTACTGGCAATTTTGAGATTCATATGAATTTTGCTATTTGGTAAAAGCTGAATCTTTTCAATTTTTAGGATGTCATTGAAGGGATGTACAACAGCACAAGATAAGCATTCAATGAGTCGAAGCCATCACTTTCAAAAAGAAACTGTGCTCGTCAATGCCAAATTCAGCTATAGCATTAAACTTTTCTTTGTAACTATTCTTTTAATCATCAATTCATTAAAATTCAAGTATGAATCTGTGAAAGACCTGTAATTTTATTGGCAAGTCCTTATTAATGAAGAAGTATGTTTTCGTATACTCCATGTGTCCTTATTTATCTCCAGTTCTGTCTGGACGATTACCTCTACTCTGGTTCAGTTTTGAAATTCAAACTTGCACCTAAGTATATCTAGCTTTTGGGTACCATGGGCGAACTTCAGCTGTTGTTATGTATGTTTGTCTATTTTCCCTGGGTTCGGTGAATGTATGGCTGAGTTTCAGCAGCCAATGCAAGGTGCCAGTTGCTTTCAAGTTGGCCGTGACGACAGCTCCATCTTCTCTTTCTACATCTCAAGTCCTTGATCTTCCTTTGTTCTCTGATGGCAGTTTGCCAAGTTTTTATAGCCCTTGTGAGCACGTGGTTTTCCAGTAGGTAGTTAATCCCTTAAACTGGTAAATTAGTGTTTGTTTGTGTTGGTGTGGGAGCTGAAGTTATGATCGTTCTCTCGTCCTTCCGTAAGCGCGGTACCAGTCCGAACTGCTTAGGGAGTGTAGATCATGTCGCCGAAAGTTGAACGTGCCGTCGCCGGAACGTGGAGGGCATGGAGGAGTCGATGGAATTGGGGGAGAGAGAGAGAGAGTCTGGCTTGGAGAGAGAAAGCAGAGTGTTTATGGGGGATTAAATATTTGCTGACGTGGTTTCATCTGAACAATATCTTCTCACCTAACCCGATCGGACGGCTGTGACTGGAGCTACATACATCATGCCTGTTGTAACCCTAGTCACATCAGGCGATCCGGATCCGTAGACGTGATCTACGTGATGATTACCACAGCACAACGAATCGCTTGATGGCTTTTGGGTTTTGTATTAACAAGGGGACATATTTCTAATTAGGGTGTCTCTAGGTTCGAGTCAAAAAAGCTCACCCCACCAAGCGATGAGTGGACAGGCATTACGCGCAGATTGGCCGTGCGTTACCATTATCATTTGTCCCTTACTCCCATGGTCTTGGCATACGAATTTTGAAGGTAGTCCATTTCATCGTAGCAACGATCGGTTTTAGTTACCAGCTAAAACCGTAAAAGAATTGCAATTTTGCTTTGAGCAGAAAAGAACGTATGGAATGTACTTCTTCTTAGCTTGTTTAATTTAGATCTAGTGCCTTAAAATGAGCTCTCTTGCAAGGTTGACCGTCTCGAGAAGCAAAGCTTTAAGGGGACTATCCTCCGCGGCTTGCTTAGTGGAGCAGAAAGTAAAAGCTTAAGGAGCTCCTCAACTAGGCTAGCCGAGCAGGCAGGTAAAGCTTCAAGTTTCTTTGTTTTCGAAACTGATGTTATAGGGAGTTTGTATGCTCTCGCGGCTGAGGAGACAACTTGAGCCAATATGGGGCTTGTTTTCTCGACTAGCCAAGGAGACAACCACTACAAGAATAGGTATTAACACGCGAAATTTTGTCGCTAAAATTCCGTTAAAGAAAATTCCGTTACTAAAAGATTATCGATGGTTAGTAATATTCCGTCAGTAATTGTTACACTTTTAACGAAGGAACTTACCACCATTACCGATGGAATCCGTCGGTAAAAATATTTTAAATAATTTCTGAATTTGTTTTTACCGTTGCAAACAATGAATTGAAGGCAATTTATGACAAAAATTTGTCGCTAGAAGTCCATCGCTAAAGGATGGAGGACTTTGTAACTACAAAAGTCATTGCTAAAAGTCTGTTGCAAAATGAAATCAGGGACGGAATTCTTTCATTAAAATTCCATCGCAAAAAATGTTTTTTTTGTTTGAACGACTTTTACTAACAAATTATGTCCTTAAAAATCCGTTGGTAAACCTAAAAAGGGTTATTTTGTGTTTTAGAAATTCCAACATGTTTCTAATAATTCAATTCACACCATAATTTTAATCATACAATCCATTAACATTTAACCCAAATTAATCCATCCACAACTAAACCACATCCATCCATGTACAATTTCAATAAATCCATTCACACAGCTCCTAAACGTAAACATATACAATGTCAAGCAATCAGCGTTTTCCCAACAAAGGGGACGAATGCATAACAAATACAATGTCATCAAAGAGGATCTCGAAGGAGGGGCAGGAAACTTCCAGGAGCAGAGGGGAAAACACAAGCGTGAGCTTAGTCATCATCCAAAGCGGCATTGTGCTCGTTGTCATCCCTTTTTCACCATTCGTCTTGTTGGCGGAAGCTGCTTGGGAAGCATTTGTATATTGACACTTTACCGATTAAATATCGACTTATAATTGCATTTTGATATGTTTCAAATAAGTGTGAACACACTTGTACACTAGTACAGGTTGGTCCCTGTACTACATGTGTTTTGCCACATTCGTTTGTAACCACACGAGGGGCACAAAGGACACTTTCCCTCTTCCTTACCCGTCTGTTTACCTTCCCCCAATCCAAATCTAGCGGCCAAAAGCTGCGCGTTGCTGTCATCGGCGGGGGCCTGGCCGGGTCTTCTGCCGCCAAATCCGAGGGCGGCGTAGAGACCTTCCTCTTCGAGCGCAGCCCCGCTGCCGCCAAGCCTTGCGGTGGTGCAATTTCCGTCTGCATGCTCGACGAGTTCGACATCCCCTCGCACCTCTTCGACCGCAAAGTTACTCACATGAAGATCACCTATCCGTCAAATCTCACCGTCGATTTCGGCAAGACCCTCAAGCCGCACGAGTTCATCTCCATGCTCCGCCGCGAAGTGCTCGATTCCTACCTCCGCTCCCGGGCCGAGTCAAACGGCGTCGTCTCTACCAAGGCCCTCGTCACCAGTCTCGAGGTCCCTTCCTCCCCCCACGCGCCTTACCTCGTGGACTACACGGTCAACAACTCTACACAGAAACCGCTGCAGTCGATTGCGTCGTCGGCGCAGATGGCGCTACTCGCCAAGTCCATCCACGCGGGTAATTACGCCTGTGCCATTGCCTTCCAAGAGAGAATCAAATTGCCGGACCACAAAATGGAGAATTACAACAATCTCGCCGAGATGTATGTCGGCAACGACGTTTCACCCGATTTCTACGCCTGGGTTTTCCCCAAATGCGACCATGTGGCGGTCGGAACCGGGACCCTTAGCTCAAAACACGATATCAAGCTGCTCTGGTCAGGCATCAGGCGAGAGTCCTGCCCAAGATAGAAGGCGGGGAGGGGAGAGGGGAAGTATCCTTCGTGCCCCTGGTGTGGGGTTAACTGGGGGGTGAACATTTAAACCGTTGAAACAGATTCAACCGTGAAAACCAAACTAACCAATCCGAATAAGTTCAAACCGATCGTAAGAACAGTCGGTTTGGTTTTTTTTTTTTTTCCAAACCGCATATACGGTTCGGATTTTTTGAAACCGATATAAACCAAACCGACCGTAGGTAATATATATATATATATATATATATATATATATATATATATATATATATATTTAACCTAACCCCAGTTACTTTTAATAACTGCCCTAGTTAACTTTAATTCATTCATATAAAAAGCAGGTAACCCCCAATTCCTTTAACCCTAACTATTCTCTTCACTCGCCGCCCACTTCCAGATCTGTGCAATCTACTTCACAAAGCCTTAACAAGAACCACCCATCGATCGGTGGTGCCACCACGGCAGCGCCTCTACCTCCACTACCGCTGCACCTATCATCTCACGTCTCTCCTTCCACTTCCAACGGCTGCGCCTCCATCATCTCACATCATGTCGCCGCCTCCACCTCTCGCGGCTGGCCTCCATCATCTCACTTCTCTCCCTCTACTGACGCTTCCACATCTCCTCCAGTCTCCAAGTACGAAGTAGGTCCCCTTTCTCCTCTCCTTTAATGTTTCTTCCCTTCCATTCTCTTTTGTTTGTTGACTTTCCTCTTCTTTTTTTCTCTTCAGTTTCTTCTCCACGTGATCTCAGTATAAGACCAATTGATGATTGCAGGTTGATTGGTGATGACGGTTTTGAAGATGCCAAACTCTCTTTGCGATCTTTTTGGTTTTGAAGATCCTTAGGACTTGTTCCTTTTTAAGTTAATCTGATTTGATAGTTATAGTGATGTTGTGATGTGTAATTTGATTAGAATTTTTAAGGGCAATGAAAACATCAGTAACATATGTTTGTGATAATGTAGTAATGGATCCTGTGACGTTGGTTTTCAAATGCTCTGCATGGTTGATGTATGAAGTCTTTTAAGGGTGTCTATGAAATAAAGTTGCTCTTATGGAAACTGGCAGCAACATTTATCTAAATATGTGTGGATGCTGTGTGTAGTGATCTCTTTAAGGTTATGTAATTTGATTAGAATTTTAATGGATGATGTGCAATGATATTGTTTAATGACTAATTACAATTTTAAACTTATGCTTGCTCAGTTACTTCTTTGAGTTTTTGTTACAAAATTTATTTTTTTTGGGCCTAAAATGGAGTCTGCCCCAAACCGTTCGATCCGTTCGAACCGAACCGTTCAATCCATTCGAACTGTCTAAACCGAACCGTTCAAATGCGGTTTGGTTTTTTTTTTTCAAACCGATGTTGGTCGGTTCGATTTGGTATTCAGCCTCCAAACCGAACCGACCGAACTGTGCTCACCCTTAGGGTTCACAAACAGACTTTTTTGAACGGAAATGAAAAAAAGAACTGATATGGCAAACAGCGTAATGTTTAAAGACTAAATAGATAAAAATTTTGTTTAGGGACTAATGTAGCAAAACACGTATAGTACAGGGACCACCAGAGTTGTTGTCTCTTTTTGTTATTTACCCCGATGTGGGATTGATACCAGATGTGAGATTTATATTTCTCAACATGCCTCTAACCTGTGACTCAGATGATTTTTGGGTGGGCCTAACACATGGAAAAATTGACTTGGTGATAGCGAGGAACTAATCATAAATTTTCTATTAAGCTTAGATCAACCAGCTCTGATATCATGTAAAAATATTCATCTTAAAATCAATTGACATTAAGTGAAGAGACATAAAAGGCTTATATATTAAAGTACTTTTTGTTATATACCGATTTGGGATGGATGTCTGATGTAAAATTTATATCTTTAGGTAGGTAGAATCAGTCATCGCCACATTTGTCCTATTCTCCCCACCGCCGACTATTTTGGTCCCTGACCTTCATGTAAAGTCGCAAGACCAGTTTTGCCAAAAAAAGCAAATATCTGGGTCACTTCCCTTCTCATGTCTAAGGGTTCAGGATTCAATAACAGACTAAGCTTAAATTTATTTGAAATTGTTATAATTTCCTTCAGCATTGATTTACGGGAAATTGAATGATTATTAAATAGTTTTTCTTGTAATTTTTCTTTTTTTCTTTTTCCTTGTTAATTGTATTGGTTAATTTGGTCCATGGTACCAAGTATATACAATCGATAGTTTTCCGCTAGGATTCATTGATTTTTTAAATGGAAATTCACCCAGTAAAAATGATAATCACCATCTAATGATGCTCCTACATGAGTCATTAAAATGCAATAGATATTATCATGTTATTCAAGAGTTCTAAAGTGAAATATCATTAGTTGACCTTAAGGCGCTGGGCACAAATGGTAATATCGATAAAACAGGTGCTAGCACCATAAAAGAAAGTAAGCATAAAATAAAAATAGCGGAGAAGGGAACGGAGCTAACATATGTAGGTTTAGAAACAAACAACAAATAAGCACACACGCAAATTACAACTGACTTACAAGGATTGCGTTTTATTTTTTGGTTGATATGAACGTACTTATTTGTTCATGAATGACTTCTTCTCTCATATTAAGTAAACAAACAAAGCACATACCGGTCACGGTGGATGCGTCTTAAAATGGACTTCATATTCAAGCATCGTAGATGTTTGAGACCGTTGATCTCGAATCACCCAATACTTTTACGACCTTGGAGGTATAAGTGGATAGCTTCCAAAACTTAGGACAACCATGAGCGAAATTGGCATGCGGTTTTAGTCTCTCCAGCTGAGGCCAAACCATTGTCCACCCAAGCAGAGTAACCGCCTCCCATGTTTATCACGTGCTTGTAACCCTGCACACACCATATCCAACATATAGCTCCGTCATTCTAAACGAGAACATTTATGATATCTAAGGATTAACTAGTGTACTGGTATCACTAATATTAGCCCTAATATCTAAGACTTTTTTTTTGGTAACAAGTAGTGATACATTGAATGCTCACTATTCTACACATTTACACTGTGCATCAAACAAATACTTTACATTTTGTAAAAGCCATTTTGCTATCCCATTCACTGCTCTGTCCCATGGCTGTCATGGCTCTACACTGTCCTGTTCCATTCTTCTAGTGCCTTTTTTCTAGTCTTCTCACATTGCTGATGGCCCAGCTATCCCATAGTGTTTGGTTTGCTGTGGTAACTGGTATATTCTCCCAGCTACAAGCTCTGTATTTGATCCATTGTGTAATAACAGCAATGCAACTTAGAGTGCTTGTCATTTTCTGGTCAAAGATCCTAGTGTTTCTTTCCATCCAAATACCATAGATTGTTGTTGCAAAAGCTAGCTTCCTCAATCTGGCCTTCAGACTTTTTCCCATGAATTTCATGGAAGCTGATCGGATAACTTGATTCTAGGAATTCAAAGGCATCATCCCATACCTTATCAACGATCAGCTTCCAGATCTCCTGAGCATGTGGACATTGTACAAACAAATGATCCATTGTCTCAGAGTGCAAGGAACATTAGAGCACATCTATCATCTTGTATAAGGTTTCAATTTGTCAGTTTTACTTTTGTCCTTAGTTTTACACGCCAACCACAGGATCATTGCACACTTAGGGATGTCCTTTAAACCAAATTCGGTTTCCCCAAGGAACCCTTCCTGCCCTTGTTCTAATACCATTCCAGGCTGAATTGATACTAAACAGCCTAGTAGAATTCAAGGACCATCTCACACAATTTGCTTCTTCATCATTAGGTCTAGGCAGAGCCTGTAACTTCTGGTTTAGATCCCTTAAAACTTGTGATCTTATTGTAGGAAGCCCCCATTCATTTCCATTTATAATTTCTCATACATTTGCTTTAGTTGTCATACCTGAATCATAGATGATTCTTGGTCCATATTTCTTCACTAAGCTGCCATCAAACATCCAATTGTCCAACCATAACCATGTTAGTCTCCCATCACCAATCTTATTTATGGTAAATTTATGGAATTGGTCCATTAAGTATCCTACACCAAGTCCAGGATAAAGAACTATGGGGTTTGAATGTTCATAGGCGGTTTCCTTTATAATGTTCATGTGGCACCGCTTCACCCAAAGTGAATCCTTCTTGTAAGCTAGATCCCACAGATGCTTGCAAATAGTAGCCCTATTCCATTCCTCCAGCCTTTTAATTCACAGACCATCTTCTTGTTTAGGTAAGCAAAGCTCTTTCCATTTGACTCTAGCTCCAATTCATTTCTAGTCCCTTCCACGCAAAATAAAGGAACTAATCTTGCTTTCCACTTGCTTAATGATCTTCTTAGGCAAAATGAAAATAGTACACTAATATACCTGCATGCTTAGCAAAAAAGAGATAGCTATCGCAGCATACGACAGATATCTTGTTGCCCATCTTGCAATTTTGCTAGTCAGTCTTTCCACAAGTGTTTCATAGTCCTTATATTGAAATTTGATATATATGAGAGGTACTTCCAGATAGGCAACTGGGAATGTACCACTGGAATTCCCATAATATACACCGTTGCAACAGTTCCTCATCCACACCAACTAGGTAGATTGAACTTTTATTCAAATTAAGAGGGAGCCTTGGTAGTGCTTGAAACTCATCCAAAGCTTGTTTCATCAGCCTAAGTGTTACTTGGTCTGTCTTGGCCAGTAAAAACAGGTCATCAGTAAAGCTCAGGTGGTTGATTTTGAGCTCCTTACATTTTGGGTGATAAAAAAACTCAGGTAGCTCAGCATAGCTATCCACAAGGCCTGAGAATGCTTCCATGACAAAGCGAAATAGGTATGGTGATATCTGCCTAAGTCCTTTAGCACCAGGGAAACGACCTTCCAAGCATCCATTCAAGCTGATGGAAAATCTGGTCACTGTTACACATTGCATTACCCTCACAACGAATATTCCTGGGAATTTCATGACTTCCATCACAGTCTGTAAGAATTCCCACTCCACTGCATCATAGGCTTTCTAGAGATCCACTTTGATCACACATCTTAGTAATCCTCCAGCCTTATGGTAGTGTTTAACCATCTCTTGCATCAATACTATATTGTCTGTTATATGTCTTTTTGCCACAAAAGGCAGATTGCTTGTTACTTATTAGATTAGGAAGTACCTCCTTGAGTCTAGATCATAGAATTTTAGAAAAACACTTATAGACCACATTGCAACATGCGATAGGTCTAAATTACTATATAGCACTTGCACAAGGTACTTTGGGTATCAATGTTAATGAAGAGAGGTTAAAAAATATAATACCTTTGTTCCTGTTAAACATCTCCTGCACTGCCTCAGTTATATTCTTCTTGACAATCTCCCAATTTTCCTGAAAGAACTCAGCAGTAAAACCATCAGGCCCAGGCTTTATTATGCTTGAATGAAAACATGGCTGCCTTCACTTCATTCTCAGAGATAGGTGCAATAAGTCTTTCTTGTTCTTGACTTGAAACTTGATAGATCAGTAAACTCTTCAGTCTGTCTTTGGTATGCTGGTAGTATTGTACTGGTGTTCTAAGGAATTTAGAGAAATACTGTATGGCTACATCATGTACCTCCTTTGCATAGTCACCTACTCCCCTTCCATTCTTTTGATGGTTAAGATCTTGTTATGACTTCTATGAGTTTGCATTTTCTTATGGAATATGTAGTTTTGTTATCACCCAGTTTGAGCTCCTTTATTCTAGCTTTCTGAAAACAGAAAGCTTCCTCAGCTTGTGCCAATTGGTAGTACAAGCTATGTAGCTCCTTCTCTTTCTGTACCATTGAAGCATCATGATGCTGTAGGAGTTGAGCTTGAGTTTCTTTTAAATCATTGAGAGCAGCATTCACTCTGCCAGACACGTTGCTATACTGCTCTTTATTGAGTGATCTAAGCATAGGCTTGAGCTTTTTGAGTTTAGTCTTCAATTGATAATAGGCATCCTCCTCCACTGGTTCATTCCATACAGAAAGCAGTTTTTGTTTGAAGCTTCTATGCTTTATCCAAAAATTAAAGAACTTGAAAGGTTTCTTGCCGTAAACCTGCCCATGAAGAATTATTATTGTGAGCATTGAGTGGTCAGATATGCCATGTCAGGTACATGTTCCTCCACTTGAATGTTTGAAAATCTCTCCATCCATCCCTCATTCTGTAGTGCTCTATCTAGCCCGCATACAATGAGATCCTCTTCTATGTTATTGCTCCAAGTGTATTGAACTCCAGTGGTTGGCATCTCTTCAAGGTGAGAAAGATAGATGCATCTATTAAATTCTTGAACATCATTCCTCTAGATACCGCTTCCTCCAATCTTTTCATTTGCATATCTCATTACATTGAAATCTCCAACAACCATCCAGGGCTCCTGGCGCATACTACTGGCTATATCTTGTAGTTGCTGGCATAAGACCCTTCTTTTTTCTTCCTTGTTATTTCCATAAAGAACTATTAGGAAGTTGGCAGAGGTATTATCATTGGATATAACCTTCCTTGTGATATGTTGAGAAGATTTATGTACTTTTACCAGATTTACTTTTCCGCTATTCCATCCTAACCAGTATCTGGAAACACCTTTATGATTCAAATTGTAGATAAATTTCCATTGCCTATTCCATTTCTTGATTATAGCTGCTAGGTTCTCCTTCCTGACTCTTGTTTCCAATATAGGGAAAATTAGGAAAAAGTGGGAATTGGGGTTAAATATCTATAGATGAGAGGTTTTTTTGGGGAAATTGTGAAAAAAGGGGGTCCAATCTTTAAAATCTCTGAAAAGTGGGGTGGCTTGGAAAAAAAGGGGTTTTGTTTAAAACCCATACACGTTGACACACATCAGATTCCCCTTTCCCAGTTCTCCCCCAATCCCGACTGACCCATTCCCCCCAAAATTCCTCCAACCCTACCCCACCCCTACCCTACGGTGGATACCCACCCCACCCAACGGCCACCCTACTGCAGATAACCCAGCCCACCCCATCCACCTTCTATTTCCCTCTAAATCGGCACTTTTCCCCAAACCACAACACAGCTCTATCTATCGTCTTCCACACACACTGTTGTCTCCTCCATGCACACAGCACCAGCACCACCTGCACCCGCACGGTCCTCCATCCCCTTAGCCCAACCGCTCACCCCCCAACCACCACTACGTGGTCAGACTTCCCCCACCCCCGCTGCCGTAACAACTACCGTAATAACAAAATTACAGAGCATTTCATGCATGTCATTGTAGAGGCACTGAAAATCACAGTCCGAAGCTCGACGTTTGTGCGCGCCAATGTAAAGGTACCCCCCTTCTTACATTTTGCAATCAGTAGATTGATCGAGATTAATCTGAGCGACGTCGTTTGTTTTCTGTTTTTACGATAGAGAGTTTTTGGACAAAATCATGACATTCCGTACTTTGCATGAATGCAATTGGTTGGGTGAGAAACAAAACGGGCTTGCATGCAGTTGTAACTGCTAAAATTTTGAACATCCATTTGTTTTTTTCTCTTGGATTTTTGTCAAATTTTAGCCTTATGCAGTATTGCCTTGTGTCATTTAATGTTCTAACAATGTCCACAATAGGAACGAGATAAGGAATACATCTTTTTTATTTGTCCACAACTTATCCTCACTAATCACTTAACAAAATCTACACTTACCCACAGCATAAGTAGGGGCTTATTTGGTAGTGGTAATAATAGTAGTTGTCGGTATGATGAGCTGTAGTGGGGACGATAATGATGGTGGTAGTTGTGATATCAGTGTCATGGTGGTAACAACGGTAATTATAGTGATGATCAATAGTTGAGGTGATAGTAATGATGGGTGAGGTGGCTGTAGTGAAAGTGGCTGCATAAAGGTGATCCATATAAGTAGTGTAATAGTGGTAACAAATGATGTATAAATTAGGATTGGACCAACGTCTATATTAAGTCCTGGGACTAGCAGATCATAAATAATTCTCTAGGGCTTCCCTCCTCCGATCATGTATTTGTGCCCACGTGGAGTAATGGTGCCTCTAGGAATGGTGATGACGTTAAAGGTATGTCATAGTACAGGTGGCCATGATATTTATGGTAATGGTAATTATGGTCGGTGTGGTAGTGATATATAGTCCTTTGCTACAATTCTATTTTTTGTGGCAATGGTGATCCCTAACAAGACGGTTCTAGTACATGTAAAGTGCCGTGGGGTTAGTGCAGCGACGCTGCATATGGCAATGGTAATTATAGCAGTGGTAATGGTGGTTGATAGTGGGGTAATAATAAGTGTGATAAACGATGGCAGGGAACGCAATTTACCGGTTGGGGTGGGCGTAATGACAGTAATATCGATAAAGTAGTGATTGTGGCAGCAATGATGGGATTAGTGGTATTAATGATGGCTGTCTTGACAACAATGGTGGTTGTATGAGTGGTATTGGTAGTAGTAAAGTGGTAGAACTTAGCTCTGGTTGTCACGACCCGAACCCACGAGCAGGCCCACGAGCTAGGCACGTGACCGGCCGCAGACCCAATGGACTCCAACCAAGGGCTCTGCCAGGCCTCATTTAAGCCTGTCAACAAATTCTAATATCATGCATTAACTAATACCATAATATGACTTTTAAAAAGGTCCTTATAGATCTCTCCAAAATTATCTCAATTAAATTCCTCCATAATGACTAATATAATTTATTTAAAGGAAATCTCCTGGAGTTACACTACAAACAATTCTAGAATAAACCAGTAATATCATAATTTCTCATGGAACTTAATTCAGCCTCCTAACGAGCATCTCCCGCGGCTTCATTCTTATTTTCCTCGCAATACTCATGTTTATCTAGTTGATCGCCTGAAAACATTTATAAAACGGGGTGAGCTTGGGGCTCAGTAAGTACACAAACCATATCCCTAAAATAAATTTTGGGATTCATAAAAACATGAAACATGCCATAGTTTTCTTCAATTTAAAACTGGTAAACATTTCACAAGAGATACTATGCATATATATACTTTTGAAAGCAATTCATCCAAGATTCTCAGAAACGAAGTATGACATCAAGTAGGCTCATCAACAACTATCACAGTTCATCATAACATAGGCATGTTGCGGTCAGCGTACGTTCCCCCCTGACTAGGGCCCACAATCCCTACTCCACCTGGGATGAACATTATTTGGTCAGGGTATGCGCCCCCCGACTAGGGCCCACAATCCCTCCTTCGTCCGGGATACATATTGGTGTGGACGCAAGGGCGCACCACGAGCAACAGTACTGTGCGTCAACGTATCGTCCCGTTGACCAGGACCCAACAATCCAACTTTCCCCCGTGGATATGGGGCGCAACAACCAAGCCAGAAATACCGTCTCATTCAACATAAGCCAACTTTAAACACTACTCATAGAAAACATTCCATGGCATTTTTGATGTATTTTATCATCAAACAATTTACACAAAAGCAGTAGTGTGCAAAAGGCTTTAAACTTTTAATTGAACAATTCATTTGTACATATACATAGACGGAAAATAGGGTATACGGAGGAATATGGCAGGGGTACTTACCTGGATAGCTAAGCGGTTCTGGTTCTTGCTCCCAAACCTGCCCTAGCTCTTGTCTATCGAAACCTAAACAATAAAGAGACGTTATTTATTTTTCGCTCAATCATACCTAAACATTAAGTTTCACACACATACCTAAGTTAACATACACCTATACACACCACTACTACACACATGTACTCTCACTATATCATCTCTGCGTTCCCTACTACACCAACAACACACATACACCCTCCACTTGCATGCTATCTCACAACACTCATATAATTTCAAGCAGGTTCCCCCTTCCTTTTACACAACTATACACACACGAAAACACAACAAATACCTCAAACACCTGCTGCCTTATTACAGCCCCCTTTTCAGCAGTCTTCTCCTTCCTGTTTAAACCTCTACGCACACACACAAAACAGCAACAACCTCACGCAACCGCTGCCCTTTGGCAGCCCCATTATAGCAGGTTTTTCTTTCCTTTTTACACCTCTACACTCGCACACAAAACAGCAATAGCCTCACGCAATTGCTGCCATTTGGCAGCCCCATTACAGCAGGTTTTTCTCCCCCAGTTTACACCTCTAGACACGCACACGAACAGCAACAGCCTCACACAATTTCTGCCCTTTGGCTGCCCCATTACAGAAGGTTTTTCTTCCCTTTTTACACCTCTACATGCGCACACGAAACAGCAACCGCCTCATGTAATTGCTGTCCTTTGGCAGCCCCATTACAGCAGGTTTTCCTCCCTTTTTACACCTCTACACCCGGACACGAAACAGCAACCGCCTCATGTAATTGCTGTCCTTTGGCAGCCCCATTACAGCAGGTTTTCCTCCCTTTTTACACCTCTACACACGCACACAAAACACCCACACACCCGCTGCCGATGGCACATCGCATTTTCACGCATGCACACCAAAAACAATTCACACACTCCGCTGTTGTTTGTGGCAGCCTCTTCCCTCTCACACACATCGCACACCGCAGCGCCAACCCACACACTCACGTTGCCCTACGGCAGCTTCTCCCCCTCTCCTTCACTCTCAATTACACACATATCACAACACCCTCTCATGGAAATACCCACACCTGGGCAGCCCCTTTTTCCTCTCCCTTTTCCACCTTGCACACACACAAAATCACAGCAGCAGTAGCAGCCCCTTTTGTTGTTCCCCCCCCCCCCCATCCTTTTCACGCATAAAAGCACCCTACGCACTGCCGAAATAGCCTTCACATAGCTGTCCTCGGCAGTCCCCTTTTTTCCCTTTTCACCCTCCTAAACACCCACACAGCACAGCGCCATGGCTGTCCACCATGGCAGCCCTTTTCCCCTCACTTTTCCACCTTTACGCTCACCTACGCACCACAAAAATACACACATGACACAGCACCACAGTTGCCCACCTTGGCAGGCCCTTCTTCCTCCATGCCGTTACCCGCAGCGCACAACAACACACAGCACATACAAGCTGCCCTTGGCAGCCCCACCCCACCATATATTCTCACAATCTCACGAACTTACCTGTATACGCAACACATGTACCCAGCACACACATGCACTCAGCACTCACGTATTCACCCAATTCTCACGCAATAAAACACATTTGATTACACTCATAAATTAGGGTTATGGCAGCCCCAAACTCACCCAAAACGTCATGGTTTCTCTCATCCCCCCACCCCCTTAAATCTGAAAGTAGTTAAATCACAAAGAAGGGTTTAAAAGAAACTTACCGGAAGGATTTCGATCGCCGGAAAAATATGTCTTCGATCCTCCCTCTTCTTCTTTCTCTCAGTATCTCTCTTTCTCTCATTCAAGGTGGGTCTGCCAAGTTGAAGGGAGGCCTTGGACGGCTGCCCACGGACTATGCATATTTATTCATAAAAACCCTAGTTGGAAAATCACAAGAAACCCCCCTATACTTCTATTAGTCGCTTAACCTTTTTTTTTTTTTTTTTGCGAAATGGTCCAAGATAAAATATTTACGATAATCTATGAGTTAGAAAAATTATTAACAGCCGATACGCTACCCCGCTACACTAATTGTCACTAAAAGTATAACGATACTAAAATTTTTCCGCTAAAAGTTTTTAGATAAAAATATCGACGCTAAATAAATTTGTCGCTAAATATTTCTAAGAATATCGTTAACACTAATTTTCGCTAAAGACCTCAATCAATATCATTAATATCTGCTATCGTTAAATTATGTCTTATGATTATAAAATTATTGCTAAAGATCATAATTATAGTGTTCCCCAAATTTGTCTCTAAGAACTATATCGATGTTAAGAGAAATAATAATAAGAATTGTAATAATTCATCGTTAAAAAGTTAAATTAGCCCATAAAAATATCTCGGGATTTTCGGGGTATTACACTGGTAGTATGTTTTTTGTATGATGCACAATAACCCAAAAGTATTGCCTTTAAGCTCTAGGGGTTAATCATGGTTCGGAGTATTGCCTTTAAGCTCTCAGGGGTCAATCGCTCTTTTTGAAATGAGACAACTCGAAGTGTTGCCTTTAAGCTCCCAGGGGTCAATCTCTCTAAAAAGGTCGTGTGATTCCTACATCCTAGGAGTTTGAACCATTATGAACAGACTAGTGTATGACAAAAAGTGAGGGCTTTTTACTGGAAACCGATGAGAGATGATCATTGTGCATTATAGCCTTGTTTTTCTGATGCAGTAAGATCCAAGAAGGAGCCTTAAAATATGTCTCAAAAACAAAAGCTGGTAGATGTCCTACTATTGTAAGTTTTGACAGGACACTATGGATGAAACGAATTTTCTCGTGAATCTTCAACAAGAATGTGTCTTTGCCTTTATTGTACCCTAACCAAAAACAAATGTGTTATAACTTTAACCCAAGGATAGATTTGCTTGCTTTTTGGCCATGAATGCTAAGAGTGATTTTTAGCTATTGTTTGACTGAATGTAATCTCTTCTTAAGTTCTTTCACCATTATTTCAGATTTCAAAGCCAACAATGATGCCAAACAGTAGGAAAGAGGGAGAAGTGTGCATAGTTGTCTATAATTCACAATGCAGAGACCTCAATTGGCACATAATGATTTACTTGGTGGAAATTTAGATATTGTTGATAGGTGGCTGACACATACAAACTGGTACATAAATCACTTAGAGAAGAAATCAAGTTTACAGGAAAGAGAAATGGTGTGAGTTTTCCTAAGTTATAGGTTAGCTTAGCTAAAAACTACGCATACTCCACAATGTGGGGACTGGGGAGCCTTGTGCGTAGGACCGCCATTATACTTATTTGTTCACTTATATTTGAATTTCAATATGAGCTATTATATAATGTTCACTCGTCAGTACTTTAGTTTCAAATTGTCTTTGTTCGATCCTGATTAAAATGACACAATTTTATACCTTTATTTGTTGGTTTTATGTCTGCATGTGTTTATAATTGGTTCAAACTGACATTTTTTTTACAACTACCCATCATTGGGGTTTATCAAAGTCCTAACTCTGGTCTATCATGGTTCGAACGATTTCTTAATGACACGTTATCAGGTCCTGTTAGTGTGAATTCCTTGATTTGAACACATAATAAAAACTGAGACTGATACCGTACTTTGCCTGTTAAAACGAGCGTGAGAAAGCACATGGAGAGTACTCCTATTAGCGGGCTTTTGCATTTCAACATAAAAAAACACTCAAAAGTGCAAAGATCATTTGAACATGCAAACATTCGTTGTTAAACAATAATTCCCCAAAAAAAATTATGAGGTTAGAAGACTAAAAATCAACGATCTCAACTCCTTGGATTGTAGATCACTTGTACGCTGCCTTGAAGGGTCTCCTGAACCTGGCGATGAAGCTAATTCCATTCCTATAGAACGCGTTATACGCAAGCAGTTTCACTATTTTTGTAACCGCAGGAAACCTAAATGGCAACGCACCGATCCGAACGATCCCGAAATGCGGGAGGTTTTGGACACCGTTGCTAAAGGTATTTTAAAGAGTCTAGATTTAAAGGATTCTGACCTTACCGGATTTCTTGAGCATGTTCAAATAAATCCTCAAACCCTTTCCAGTCTATATAAAGACCGGAAATGGTAATCTAATTAAGAACCTCATGAATATCCTTTGCCCATTATCTCCGTAACTTCCTATCTATAAGCCGCAGCCAACTCATGTTTCCACTCCATTTTCATTATGAAGATGTATCACGTTAGGATCCGTTGCTCAAACCGAATCACGCCAATGTTATGGAAGTTCTTGGATCGTGACAAGTCGTTACTACTAGCAATGACTTCCTCTTTCATTACTTCATCCTTTCCATATCCCTCTCCCTTGTACTCAGTTACTCAACAAATGGCACTCAATTCATATATTTAAGTCCGATCATTGACAAGGTTCAAAGTGCTTATTTATAGATAGAAGGGTCGGAAAGCTGGAGGAGATCCCAGCAGTGAGAGTCACTCACTTTCTGAGAAGGTCAGCGAGGTCCTTGTTATGGTGAAGTGAAAGATCTTTCACTATAGTGGGAAGAAGACAGGTGGGAGCAAGTGGAGCGAGAGCAAAGCAAACTATAGTGGTGGGATGTCTTCCACCTGCCTTTTAGATTGGGCAAAGCTAGTACGAGACTTCAAACCACGACAGATCTTGTCTTAGGAATGGTACGGGAGGCCTATCTGACCATTGTTTGATTCCATTTTCCAACCCTTTCTTTGGAACCAACCTGGAATGCAAACCAAACAAAGAAGGAAAGGGTTTTGAGGTTTGAAACTTGGTTGCGCTCCTCCGATTGACAGATTCCTGGAAAAAAAATAATGCCTTGAGGTTTTAGATGAGGGGCCTTAGAACGGATCCATATCGTATTCATTACTGAATCTATATATTGTTCACCAACTTCCTCGTTTTGTTGCTCGGATTCGAGAGAGAGCCTTTAAATAAAAATAGACCTTAGGAAGGGAAGATCAGACATATGCAACACTTATCCCGATGGATGCGAGGCAGCAGATGATGTGGTGTGGGAGTTGTGTTTCCCAAAGAAGAGAATACAAGAAAAAGAGATCAGCAACGTTTACTTAGCCCGAGCAATGCGCTCCGAATGGCATTGCTTTCGATGCAATCCAACTCTTTTCCCCCTTCGAATGGATTGGATACGCTGCCCTGAGCATAAGAAGCTGAAGATACGGGCTTAGAGCTTTCACCCCACTTTCCCTACTTCAATGGAAAGGGGGGAATTCTAACTAAAAATCAACAATGACTTCTGAAAAGTCTAACACTATTCTCCATTGGCATAAACATAAACAATAAGAACGAAGATGCCTCAACTTTTGAGCTAAAAAGGTCTCTACAGCTTTAAGTTCTATTGTTATCAGTTTGACTCAGTTTTAAAAAATTCCCACAAGAAGGAATCATTTATGTATCCAGCAAATGCTTAACAAGATTATGTAAATATAAATGGTGTAACGTTTTGGGACAAAAAAGTTTGTATTCTCCTTGCCAAAGATTCTTTTATGTAATCATGTTTTAAATTTCGGGAGGAGTTCGGCACTAATTTTGGTCATACTAACTACGCGGCAAGGTGACTGCAAAAATCGTAAATGAGTATCCATTGATCGTAAGTAAGTTAGGAATTTCCCTTATTGTTTTTTTCCCATTATTATTGTTGTGGCTCTAACCATCAAACTTGTCACCATTTTACGTTTGATGGAGAGCAGTTACTGATCGTACATCTAGGATATAATATCTTAGCATAAATAAAATTGACTGAAATTGTTTTATACATACATGCTAAATTAGTTGGTTTTATCAACAATGTTGTAAAATGGACAAATAGACGCACTATTGTTAGTGTGATGCTACCAAATAAGATTAAGATAGATTTTTTTTGTGTCTTTATTCATATGCTTAACGATGTCCTCAATACCATTGTTCAGGTTGAGAATTTGAGAATTAGTGACAATCTAACAAACATTGTGTAACGTGGTACGGGGAATGCACCTAAGAAATGGTGTCAGAGAACTCTTCCGTTAAAATTCTTGTGTTAGCCGAAATGTATATCATTTAGGTTTAGATTTGATGTCCAAATAAATATTATATTTAATACCTTAGATAGTAGACCTACATCTGCGCTCGGAGTGCTACAATCATGATATAGTCGGAGCTGCATTTTGGAGAGAACTAAATTGCATTGGCAGCCACTATCACCATGTTAAACATCGAGGTGTTCAGATGTACGATTTTATGTATGGCATGCTTCTTAAAACGTTTGGACACAAATGTCTGTGCTCATATTGTATTCACATTAAAGTATAAATTGTTCATGGATACCCTTCTCTGATGAAATACGTTACAACTTGATCATTTTAGCTTATGCAGCTTTAAAGATCAATGATAAGGTTTTTGATACTCTAACAATGCAATGGCCAAGTCTAAGCTGGTTATAGCATGGCTAGAATTACTCTTATTGTGATCCTTTCAAACCCAATACAAATTAAATTTTGGTGTGCAATATTTGTGTGTTCTGTAAAACAAATATGCAAAATTGGTATATCACACAGTAAGAGCTGATTATATGCCCTTTAACCCAGTTAGGCCTTTAACCCAATCAACCCATGTTGTTTCTATGAAATCTCCACGATAATTACTCCTGATAAATGGATATAATGCTTTATCAGCTGCTTCTAATCCACCTTTTGAAATTTATTTGGTTACGTGTACCATAATTGCAAAGGGTCTGGGTATATGTCCTACTTGGTAAACCAAGATAACGTCCTATATTGTACCAGCCTTACATTATCTTAGAGATAAATTGGGGGTGCTCATATGATGTTAAGATGCTGCATTGTGACGTTTCTCCCTTAAGTCCTGCTCTAGGATTTGAATCTAACAAAATACCCTTAATTTTTTTCTGGTAGGACAAATTTTCCATTTAGCTATTATTCATTTCACAGTGAGAAGATTACCCCATGCACCACAGTGTTTTTAGATGAATCTGAATCTAGTTTAGTCAGTACACTTTCTTGGAATATTGGCATTGCATTGCAGCCCTTTCTATTTTCAATTCAAATGTGATCTATCTTGCTCATTAGTTATGCACCAATGTAATGGTTTTCTTTGTTTGCCTAACAACTATATTTATTAGTTAATGAAAACATACTCTATTAGACTGTAATTTCCTTATTATCTTTGATTGTTGATTGTAACTTCATCTAGACAGGTCATAGAGTAATTTGAAAATGTTCATTTTCGTGATCAAGATGAAAAGAGATACAATAGCAACAAGTGTACTTGCACCAAATTAAATAGGAAAAACATATTCCTGACTATTGAAGGCATAATATATCCCTCTTCTTTTCATGTGATAATCCTTCTGTTCTTTGTCAATTGGGTTAGCATACTACTGGCTCTTCTTCCCTAGTTTCTTCCGCTTACAGGGTGGCAAGGGCTTGCCACATAAGCACATATTGTGAGCATAAGCAGCAGCTTGGAATACATTAAAGGGTCTACCTTATGGGATCTCTCCGCACAACTTGTTAGCTCTAAAGTTTGCATGTCTTAGTTGTTCTATGCCCGGCAAGCTAACTGGTATTTTCCCACTTATCCCATTGATGGATAGGTCTAACCACTGCATTGCAACTTCAGCAGTAATCCTTAACTAGTAGGAATTGTGCCTGTTATCTGGTTTATGGAGATATCTAGTCTTTCAAGTCGAATGAGGTTCGTGATTGAAGTAGGAAGTTGACATGTTATCCTATTGCCTGCTACATTCAACAACTTTAAATTCAATCCTTCAGCAAATTCATGAATGTTGCCTGATATTTGACTGTTGGATACATTAATATTTTGTCGAAAGCTGCTTGTCTGGCAATTTATGATCCTTGGAAGTGACCCAGACAGTAGGTTTGAGTGGAGATCGAGGGATGAAGGTCTGCTCAGCAATGTGATTTTTGTAAGGTCAAACTTCAATTGGTTGTTTGAAAGCTTCACATTCTGCAAGCTTGACATCTTGGGAAAGAAATTTGAAATCTCTTCCGTGAAATGATTGTTTGACATGTCTATGGAGGTCAAGGAATAAGGTTTTTTAAAGTTTGGAAGGGTTCCTTTAAGATTACAACCAGCTATATGGACATCAGAGAGTTCTCTATTTCTGATCCATTTTGGAACTACCCATAAATTAAACTTGTTGTAAGACAGGTCCACTGGTTGCAGGGAAGGGATACCCTTACAGAAGGTGCTAGGCAGAAGATTTGAGAGCGCATTCCTAGATCAGTTGAGGTACCACAAGTTCTACAGCTGAGAAATAGATTTTGGAATCTGTCCAGAAAGTTGGTTAGAATGAGAGACTGGTACGGGAGTTATGGTGCCTAATCTGGAAGGGGATTCTTCATGTGAGATGATTGTGGCTCAGAGACAAGTCCTAAAGAGTAGCTACATTACAAAAAGAACTAGGTATCTGCCCTGATAATTGGTTATTCAAGAGGTCAAGAAATGTCAGATTGTGTAACTGACCTACAAATTCTAGGATTAAACCAGATAACACACTGTAGCTTAGACGACCTTAAACTGAAATAGAGGCCTTTATGGAAAGTGGGTGGGATAGGACCTACAAAGGAGTTTCTTGTTGCTGAAAAAAGTTTTTGAGAGTCCCTAAGCTAGGTGGAATCTGGCCAGTGAAGAGATTTGCACTTAGTGTGACGGTCCTTAGTAGAAGTAACCGACCTAAACTTGAAGGGATATTCCATACTAGGGCATTGTCCTCCAGGACAAGTTGGGTGAGCTGGGTCAGATTTTAGTAGCTTTGCAAAATCACTCCTCCAGTCCGCTTTACCCCACTGATGACCACCACCTCTAAGAAGTGTGAACTACCCCCTGAAGGGGACAGGGTGCCCTTTATGTATAAGCCATTGTCCCCAACAGAAGTCATATATAACTGCAACCCAGTTACCCTCCCCGTAGCTTGGTTACACTGAACACCTTTCCTTCCTCCTCCACAGCAATCTCTTCCTGCACATGAAGAGAGAATGTCAGTAGTGTCCTTCAAGATTCTTGCCTTGAAACCAATAATAGCGTCTATATCTGCTTCCGCACATGCTTGAGATTTATCAGGGTTGAATGAATGTTCTAACAACATAGTTAGTTGAAAAGGCATTGCAGACGATTGAGATTTTTGTTTCAATAATATACGCCCACACATAGCTAGAAAAACCACCACAAAAAAATACCTTGTACTGCTTGCCTCCTAGGGATCTTCTTTGCCCCTTGGCAAACAGGCCCGACTGTATCAGCTCAAGTGTCTAGTTTGCTTAACACTTTGATTCAGTACACGACAATTGGTGTGCCTTGTCATACAATGTCATATCGAACTTCTTGGGAGGAAGTTAGCTGACCAGTTGTCTTGCACCATTGCTCTGAGCGCTGGCTTACCGACACAAGCGAGCCTTGCATGCCATAGATCAGATGTTTGATTCATTTCATGTTCTATCAATATAAGCTTATTTGGCTGTCATGACACATAGAGATTTTGATCTTCTTCCTCGCATGTAAGGTCCACTTGGAATTTGCACTCTTTCATGTACCTTCACATCGTCACGTCCAAAGATAACATAACCTCCAGATTTAGGTAGTTGAGACACTAAGAGAAGATTTTCTTCATAGCAAGGACATGATATATATTCTTAAGCCAACTAATCTTCAAGCCTTTACATTGGTGAACAGGTTCACTTGGCCATAATCCTTTTTCGGGTTTAGTTAGTCTTGCTATCAACTTGCCCTCGTCACCTGTCATGTGGTTTGATCATCCAGCGTCGTTGATCCATTCCATGTAGTGGTCTGAACTCTTCCATTTACTTCCTCTGCCACACTGGTATAGACCTCTTCATGTACCGTAAGGAAACCAACATCTTCTTGAGTTTCAATAAATACAAACCCTTCCCATCCATGATCTTCATATCTGTCTTCGATAAATTGGTATATATATATATATATATATATATATATATATATATATATATATATATATGTATACACATATGTGTATATACACATATGTCTACACATATGTGTATACACATATGTCTACACATATATGTGTATACACATATATGTATACATATATATATATATATATATATATATATGTATGTATGTATATGTATACAAAAGGATCAAAACTCATCAGAAATAGATATCAAAATAAACCAGAACAAACATGACCGATTCCAAAAAGAACAATGATAATAGATCATTTCTAGAGTCATCATTTCCAAATACAATGAAGGTTTTTCAAAGTATTTCAATAGAAGCACAGATCATTTCATACGAAATGATTTGTGCTATGTGTATGTTGGAAGGATTATCTTGATGCGAAATACCGCGAGCAAGATATATCGATTGATGATAGGAAGAGCAGTTATTCGGATATTGAAGTACTTCCGAATGATTATGTAATTTCTTTTTATTTTCCTTCTCTTAAGTTTTAAGAATAAAATTTTTCACAAAATATAGTTTTCAAATATATATATATATATATATATATATATATATATATAGGGAGCTGATCCGTTGAGAGCGCTAGCAAAATGGGTTAAGTTGCTAGCGCGATCTGTGGACGGCCCAGATCTTTTTTTGCGTTTTTTGAAAGTTCGTCCGCTACATTATGTAGCAGACGATTTTTTTGACGAAATTGCCCCTCAATATTATCTGTCCGCTACATTATGTAGCGGACGTATCTTAGCTAAAACTCAACAGAGTCTGTAAAGGCACACCGTGTTCTGTTTGTTATCTGTTTGTTCTATTACGTGCTCTTCTAGAAAAGGCAATGGAGTTCCACAAACTAAAATTCAAGTGCAAAAAGCTTCTCAAAAGGATGAAGAGAATGTTCAAACAACCATGCCCATAGCACTGTCACAACTCTATTGTTTCCGAGCCAACAAAAATTAAACTCAAATGAACCCACAACCACCACCATTTTGCCACCGCCACTGAACCCACCACCACCACCATCCGAACCTCTGCCTCCCTGAACCACCACCATTCAAACCTCGGCCATCCCAAACCTCTATGCAAGATAAATAACTAATCTAAACAGAGAGAGGTAGAGATGAGATGAAGAATTAATTCTCAAAATTCCAAATGGGTTTCAGTTTTACCACCCGTAACCACCGCCACCGCACTACCACCCACATGCACCCACCACCATAAACATCATACCCATTACCGTGCCATCGCCAAGCACCACCGCTCATCAACGTCAGATCGACTGACCACACATCAGCTTTTCTCGATCTTATTTTGAAAATACGGTGGATTGCTTCCTTCTTCTGTCGTCGCCGAAAGCGGAGCTGTACTCGCCTAGTGGCGGTGACGCCAAGGCTACGGCGACTTTGATGATGCCGAGTCTACGATGACGGCGGTGATGCCGAGGCTACGGCGGCGACGCCAAGGCTAGAGATGCGATGTCAATGATGATAGATCTGGGGTTGGGAGACGAAGGAACACAGAGAGAGAGAGAGGAGGAGGAACACACACATAGAGTGGGTTTTGTTTTTCTAAAGAGAGAAAAAAGTGAGAAGTGAGATTGAACGTGAAAATATTATCCGCTACATTATGTAGCGGACGATATTTTGGAAAACATAACATAAGGATATTGAAGGGCAATTTCGTCAAAAAAATCGTCTGCTACATAATGTAGCGGACGAACTTTCAAAAAACGCAAAAAGGGCCGTCCACAGATCGCGTGTGGACGGCCAGATCGCGCTAGCAACTTAACCCATTTTACTAGCGCTCTCAACGGATCAGCTCCCATATATATATATATATACATGTATATATGTATATATTTACATGTATATATGTATATATATATACATGTATATATGTATATAGATACATATATGTATATATGTATACATACATATATATGTATACATACATATATCTGTATATATGTATACATACATATATATGTATACATACATATACATGTATATATGTATACATGCACACACACACACACACACATATATATATATATATATATATACATATACACATATGCATAGACATATGTGTGTAGACATATGTGTATAGACATATGTCTACACACATATGTGTATACAGATGTGTCTACACATATGTGTATACATATATGTATACACATATATGTATACATATGTATACACATATATATACATATATGTATACATATATATATATATATATATATATGTATATGTATACATATATGAAGAATGGTATTACCTTTTTCACTTCCATCATTACAATTGTTGGAAACGTCAGGGCTACCAACACGGTATTACCTTCCTCGAACGTCGGCTTCGGCAATCGACAATCTTTAGTACAGCTGATAGATATTAGTTTACGTTCTATGATCATTCGGACTCCTTCGCTTTGTTTTTTTACTGTTATATGTACTATGTGTACAAAAGCATTGCATTTTGCAATATGGATATGCATGATCACGGCAGTGGCATTGTATAATGTAATGCATGTTTGTTGATAATTTGATAGATGCAGATGCTAAATGGGAAGCATGAAGGAGTTATATTGCTACTGCCACTGAGGGGTGATCGACGCAAAGTTGCTGGTCGTATTGTGGTAGAGGGAGGAAATAGCCAACTGCTATTTGTGGATGAAACAACATTGTATGATCAGTTCGTAGCCGAGGCCTGTGAAGCGTGTTCTATTGATTCACGCGACAAGTTATTCGTGTTTTGCACAAATAAAGAAACGGGACAGCTGGTGTCGCTGCAAAACCAGCAGGCTCTGACTCTAGTGTTGCGTTTACATTTTGGAACCCAAGTTCATGTTTTCATCGGCGATGTGATGCCGCAAGGAGGACATCTAGCCAACACGACGTACTGACTTTAATGTTGGCTTATCTTTTTGTTTCACTTCTATGATTGACGTGACCGTTGACATGTAAATTCTTGTTTGTAGGGTGTCAAATCATCGAACATTGCCTCGGCCTGCTGTCCACAGTGCGGGTGATACTGCCCATCTTCCTCAACCTCATGATAATGCTCAACTTCCCAACATTCTTGTCGATAGTCCAATGAAACACGTTTCATCTTCTCTGATACAAGAAGTTCTTGCTATCAACAGTGAAATGGAACCAAGTTCAACCACCTCCGGTTATGATCATGTTGTTAACAATAGTGCAATGGAACTAACCTCAGCCTGCTTCGAACCTGCCTCTCGCGTATATGATCCGCCCAAAAATCAGGTCATTAATGGTACGATTATAGCTTCGAATGTTGACGACATCCATTTTTAGAAAGGCATCATATTCGAAGATATAAAAGTATTTTGGCGATGCTTGTACTTCCTTACGCTCAACAAGAAATTCAAGTGCATGTGGAAGGACAACAACAAGGGTTATCTAAGGGCAATATGCAGCATTAAGGGATGTCCATGGTATCTAGCTGCCATGTGCGACGGGGAATCAACATGCGTTCGAGTAACAACCTACACGGCGACTCACTCGCACAACACAAGTGATGATGCTAGTTACATCCCCGTTAAGGCAAAGTATCTTGGGGAGAAGTTTAAAAGGAAGATTGTTGAGAGCCCTGATTTCAGCCCTAACAAGATATGAACCATCTTCCACGAAGATCACAAGGTTCGTATGTCTTACAATCAGGCTTGGAGCATGAAAGAGTGGGCTAAGGCTAGCATTGAGGGCAGTGTTCCAGCCCAAGGTTATGCATATGTTCCATGGTTATGTGAATGCCTAACTATTGTAATTCCTGGGCACGTGCAACGTACCGGACAGCGACTGAAGACAATCACCGGTTCAATCAATTGTTCGTAGCTTATGGTACGTCCATTGCCGGTTTCCATAGTGCATGCAGGCCCTTGATTTTCATTGACTCCTGTTTTCTCAAGAACTTCTATAAGGGTTGCATTTTCTCTGCTTGTGCTTTGGACTCGAACAATGGGTTGTATCCGTTGGCATATTCCATAGCATTGGCCGAGAATGATGTTGATTGGGATTGGGTTCTGAGTAGGCTGCGAGAAGTGCTAGACAAGGATACCCACTTTTTGTTTATAACGGATATGAATAAGAGTCTAGTCGATGGCATCGATAAGATATTTGGGCCTGATTGCAATTCTCATTGTCTTCGTCACCTAAAGGAGGACTTTTGCAAATATTTGGTGAAAAATAACGGATGGAAGACGAAAAATTGCAATATGGCATTGGAACTGCTGGACAAACTTGGGAGAGCTTGTGATCATAGGCAATTTATGACGCCAGCCCTAGCTCCTTCTACCTCTATACTCACAAAAACAATACAACACCTCACGCCCTTTTTACCTTTAAAACCCATCATAATACATTCACTATGCTACGCTACCCCGTAACACCACCATACACCCACCCACTTACACACCATCAAGCACACGCACACATCGGTCTCGCGTAAACACGGCAGCCATGGATGCCTTTGCAACCATAGCCCTTTCTTTTTCCTCAGACCTACATACATACGCACACTAGGGCAGCCACCATGGCTGCCCTCACTTCACGCACAACACAAACACAATTCCATAACCAAAACATACCATACCCACATGTTGCACCAAGACTGAAGCAGCCTCTCCTTCGCACCATGGCTGCACCGCAGCCCACATTCTCGGCAGTCCAATTATACACGTAAAAACTCTCATCAAACATTCATTCCTCATGCATTCATTGTACAGCTCTCTTTCTTTCCTTGTCCTTACACATGTACAGGAAAGAATGGCCAACAGAAGAAACTTGTAAACCAGAGGCATTGTGTCACCATTGGCCAATAGAGTTTCAACATCGCTGTCTTAGTTGTTCAATTGCAAAACCTCATTCCTCACATTCACAGATTTATATTGACACACTACACACATTACTCCAAAAATCACAGCCCTTTACTCCCTAAACAATGAATAAACCTATTATACATAAACTTTAATGGATCATTTGCTAGACAATGGATAGACCTATTATATGTAAACTTTAATCGATCATTTGCTAACGTAATATTGATAGATCACTTAATTAAGTACGCATCACAGATAATAAATTGCCATTCTTAATAATTATTCTGTTAATGCCAATGTATGCGAGCTATCATTATTTCTTGAAAGAACAATGATAATGGCGGATGCATTGTTGACCATGGGAGGCCCCAGAGTCGGGTTGTGGTGTTGGTCACCGATGATGATGGAGATGGGTCACGGTGCTGGTTACATCTCCTTTAGCAGCAATAATGTCAATGATGATGGTGGTGGGAATCGAGGAGGGTAGGAGAGAGAAATAAGTGAGAAATACAAACATCTTGCTACATAAGTCACTTGAAATTAAGTTTGTTTATCTTAACTATTTGACTTAGATGCACTCTGAAAAGTCACGTGAATGACTTGTATTCACATTCGTCCATCAAATTATAACGGCTGACAAATTTTGGGTTTGGTTATTGTAATTTACGCTTTATCTAATGAGTAATGTGCTCGATTTGAAATCTAGGAGCTAATATAGCAAAAATGGTAAACCATAGAGAATTGAATGCCATTTAGCCAATAAATCTATCCTAGTGTTCCAGGGTATACTAGCTCTATACTGCTTTAATTACATTTTACGTGTTAACTCGATTAAATACAGAGAGGCTGTAGAATTTCAGGAATTAAATTATTACACTTCAAAATGGAACCAATACACCCCATAAACCTCATTATGTATAAGATAAATATTGTCAGCTGGGACCGAGTTAGTCCAATTGGAGACAGAGTCTAGCAGCTCTCACCATCTTACTCTCACACTATTCATGTATGTCTTTGATCCAGCATATGTCAAAGTCTTAGAGGTCCACGAGATGTTGGTATATGAGAAAAATCGTAGCTCGAACATTATTTCTCTTATTTGAGCGCAACTTTTTATTAAAGTTTCTATATGCGACACTTTTAAGACAAGTAGTTTAGAAAATGGTGTTCAAATGGTGAAAGGTAAAGCTCATATTTAACTTTCTTTTGTTTATGTAAGTTTAACACGCAAAATAACCAAATATACATCCCTTTCAAGCAATCACAAGCAATGTTGGGGAACCGCGGTACTAGGTCATTTCATAATTTAAGCACTATTTTTTTTCCCAAGCAACTCTATAGGAATTCTTAAATGAGCAGTCATTGCCACCTCATCGATGTGGTAAGAAACAATAAAAAAACTGTTCATGAGCAAACAATGCACCCACCATTTGTGCACGGACAAAGGGGTAGCATGCTCATTTCGGGTGGTGATCAGCGACATATGTCTTTGATGGCACTGATAACATGTTAGGGTTTCCCACAGAAGACTTCTCTTGTTCAGAAGAACGCTAATCGAGAGTTGTATGGAATTGTGGACATGGAAATTCCATGTTGAACTTAACTAGAAGGTTCTACTAGATGGCACGAAACTACTCTCATGTTAGAACTTTGGATTTTTGTGATACACTTCTAAGTTCTAACTATCAAGTCCTCTGGATTTTGACTAATCAGAATCAGTATTGTGTAGCAAGGCTAATCAACTACATTAAATATGAAGAAATAAATGCATTTTGGTGCAAGTGTTGTATTCACTCGACAATGTTGAAGATTTGCTCATATTTTTAGCATTTCCCATGTCGATACGTCTTTTTTAGTAAGATTCTGGGACATGGGTGGTATTTATAAGAGCTCATTAAGAAAACGAATGTTATTGCATGCAATTCGAGGATTCTGGGTAAGGGAACCTGTAAGCCCGATCTGTACTGATATTAGTGCTTTGTTGTCTTTTCTTAAAGGCAATACGAACTTACAACAGTAAAAAAAAAAAAAGTGGCATTGTGGAGTTAGACTTTCACGAGTCATGTTATGCACAAAAATAGCCTTGTTGATGCTAGTGTGTTTCAATTTCAAAACCTAGTTTTACATGTCTTATGAATTCTTTCGGTGAATTTCTGTTCAGTTTGGTATTTTGCAACCCAACGTTGTAATGCCTCATGGCTTTGTCTTGTCTAAAAAGTTGCCAATCTGTGACGGTCAGTATTTGAAGCTTATAAATTTAAATTTGAACAATTTAGTAGAAGGTCTAATTTGTGATAGGCAAGGCGTAGGGCTGTGGTTCCATGTCTTCACAAGTAGTACCTGTCAGTAATAGTTGATCGGGTGTTCTGCTAATGTGCTGAGAGATTGGTGGAGAAGCTCAAGAGTAACGCAGTCAATGGGTTTGCTGTTAATATGGAAGAACAATTTTCTCAATTGACTCTAGACGTTATTGGTCTAGCAGTGTTCAACTACAATTTTGATTCCCTTAAAACTGATGGTCCTGCTATTGAAGCAGTTTACACTGCATTGAAAGAAGCAGGCCCGTTCAACTGACCTGCTACCATATTGGAAGGTAGGTTTTGTATTCATTTTTCTTTGTTATAAATCTTATGTAGTTTCTTTAGCTTCTTTGGTAACAAAGATATTGATCCATTTTTGCAGATTAAAGAATTATGTACAATTATCCCAAGGCAAATAAAAGTTGAACAAGCTGTTACAGTGATGAGAACAACCAGTGAAGAACTCATTGCGAAGTGCAAATAAATTGTGGAAACTGAGGGTGAAATGATTAACGAGGGGGACTACGTGAATGAAGCAGATCCAAGCATCCTTCGGTTCTTGCTTGCCAGCAGGGAGGAGGTTTGAAATGTTCTTTTAATAGTTCGATATAAGATTCTATGATTTTATAATGTTAAAGTTTCAGAGATTCTTGCTTGCGGTAGCCCATCAAATGTTTGATTATGTGCTAGAAGAGGGAATATTCTAGCAGTATGGAGTCCTGTTTGATTTTTCTATTGAAAGCCCAGAGCAGTCTGGCCCCTTTTTGATTGAATGCCATCGTGCTCTATGTCAACACCAATTTAGTTTCTAAATTTCCACTATAGGGATAACCTGAATTGACGCATGAGTCATAGCAATGTGACGGTGAGGGGTCTGATTTTTTAAGTCTATGGGGCTAGCAATTCCACACAGATACCTCAGTTAATATCCGGTTTCAATTTCTGGGTTCTTTTCTAATTAGAACAACAACAGTGGAGACTTTTGTATTTATAAAGCATTGACGGGTCCTGTTAGGCGTAGATCATGGTGGCAAACCGAGACAATTGGTTCTAACAAGAGAAAAGCTGACTTGCCTGTGGGTGATACAGAATTTGTTGTCAGTCTAGCTTTAGGAAAATCTTTTGTGCGTGAAGCAGTGGGAGTATTCTATTGGGAAAATTAGGAAAAAGTGGGTTTTGGGGTTAAGTTTTTGTAGAAGGTGGGATTTATTTCAAAATTTGAGAAAAAGTGAGTTTTCTTTAAAAAATTTCTGAACAGTGGGGGAGCTTAAAAAAATGGGTTTTTTGAAACTTAAGTTTTTGACTACCCAAACTACCCCTCTCCATCTTCTCCTCCAAATCAGCTTTCCCTCCAAACTACATGCCCCCCACCCCTCTTCATGCCTCACCCCACCCCCAGCCACCCACCTACCCACTTGTTATAATTTTCAATACCAAAAAATTCCAAACACGTTAATCTCCTTAATCAAAGGCATCATGAAACTACCGACCAGTTAAACCTATAGTTTCTCGAACATAGCTTGATACTGGACCACATCTGCTTTTGCCTTCACTAGTTGGTCTCCTACCAAGATGTATGCTTGGGAAGAGGATATACACTTTACATTCTTCATAGCATTCTATCAATAGAGCATCTCCAAACAAGGGTAAATAAGTACAGCGAGATGATAATTCACAAAGTGGTAGGCAGTGAAGCTTAAAGTACAAAATTCAAGAACCAAAATTTCAACCTGCAAATAAGACAACTACTCCAAAATTCGTATCCTTTCCTCGTAAAGGCGTTTGAGTTCTAATAGTCTAGATGAGGACTGTTACTATACAGCAAATTGAATCACTTGGTAAAATTAGGAGCTTCAGTCTAAACAAACAAAGTGATGCACATCCATTACCAACAGGTCCTTAAGTGAAGACTCCAAATCTTGCAAATCTTTATGTTTGTCCCTGACCCTATCACTAGGAACATGCTTATTACCTAGTATAATAGGGAAAAACCCACTCTTCGCTGCATCTCTCTCTGCTTTTACAGTGGCCAGTTCACGATTACTTTTTTCTAGTTTCGCAACGGTACCATCCAACTCCCCTTTAAGAGAACAAAAAAAGACTAGTCAAGCTTGGAGACTGAAGCTCAAAACGAGAAGTCAGCAGAACAACTTATCTTACTTTTCAGAAAGCGATAATAATCAAAGACTTCAACAAAAGGCAAGAATTCAGCAAACAACTTTCATGCAAATGCTTTAGCCCTTTTCTTCATGCAAGTGTGCCAGTGGTATTCATCAAAGCAGGATCATTTCTTCTTTGCTTTTAGAACAATGAAAAACTAAATATCAAGTTTTAAATATCAACGTCTAATTAAACAAAATAAAAAGATAGGTTGGAACTGATCCAAACTTGCTTGTATGTACCTACCAGTTATATCCTTTGAATTTATGACATAGTTGTATAATAACAATCGGAAGTGGTGACTAACATTACTAGCATAATGGAAATAAAGATATTGGCGATTGGGATTAATTTTTTGGATAAAATTGAGGATTATACGAGGGATTTGCAGAGGTTAAAAAGGGCGGTGGATATTAAGGGAGGGTGAGAGTGGGCGCCAACTATTTGATAAAATGTTTCTGAGAAGATTCGATTGACTTCCGAAGGAAGTGGCGAGTGATGATTTAGTTGGGTGTAGATTTTAAGGTTAGGAATGTGAGGGGTGATGCGTGATCATGGTGATACAAGTCTTACTCACAAGTCTTACTCTTCAAAAAAGCAAGTAATTATATGCAATTGTATTTGTCCCTTTGTATTAATATTCGGTTACTCTGCAAAAAAAGTAAGCATTTTGGTTCTAACACCACACAAGTCGTTGTGTGCAGAAACCCAAGTCCTTTTTATGTAAAAGTGCATGTCAGATTCTGCCGACACCCTAGTCTTTTTATGCAGAAATTACGGGAGCACAAGCGCTGCTTTTGCTTCAGTAGGACTCCTAAAAAAAAAGGACCTTGCGGGAACTACGCTTTCCCTTTCTAAGGGGGTTGGGATTAAAGAAACGGATGCGGTTTACCCATTTTGTAATGAAAAGCACCGCGTTTTGTCACCTCTCAATTAGGTCGCATTTTATCAGTCCAAATATACATATAGGTGTTGAGGAGAAAATGATCCACTTAGGAATGTGTTTACCGATCAATCATAGAAGAACGGTGTAGAAGCACGGTCTGGGTGAAACTAGTCACTTTCTGTAGAAACTCAAATCCTTTTATGCAAAAGTGCATGTCGGATTCTGTATTCTTGCATTAGTTGGAAGAGAAAAAAAAATACTTGAATATCTGCATTAGTTGGAAGAGAAAAAAAGACTTGAATATCTGCACAAACTGACAAGTGTTTTTGCATAACCGTACTTGTATTCTTCCAAAAAACGACTTGTATCAGAACAGGGGTCAACGATTTTGATGAGAAGGGTAATCTAGGAAGACCAAATTATTTAATTTCAAAAAATTCATTTTTTCCTTAAGTGTACCCCTTGTTCAAAAATTTTAAAAAGTCACCCCATTTTTTCTTAAGTTTTCAAAAGAATCCCAGCTTTCACAAACATTTATTTCCAAAACCCCTCTTTTCCTAATTTTCCCTATTCTATTGGTCAAATTGGATACTTGCTTGATGTTATCAGGGAGATTTCTAGTACCCCTGGGATTTTAGATAGTATTACGATGCATGAAGAATTCAGACACTTTTTGGCTGATATTTTTTAGTGTTTTTCAAATCCCTTTGAGGTTGCGATTTTCTTTTCTCAGGGGTACGGCCTAAATGTCCAACCCCCCGTACTTTATGATTTTGTTTATCATTAAATCACAAGCTAAGCCTATTTAACCAAAAAAAATCTTATATATTATGAGCCAACCTTGGGATTACTAGTTCGATGTCTTTACCACGAAACTATTCATGCATAACAATAAAATGGTATGAAACGAATACTTGCCTTATCTATTTTGCATTTCTTTTTACCTTTCTTTGGAGTTGCGTTGTACTCCTTCATGTCTTTTTGGGCTTGGAGGACATACAGTAATTTCTCTTCCTCGCTTAGGTCTTTCCACATTCCGAGGCAAGCTGTGAAACCTAAAATAAAAACATCCATTTTAACTTGTCTATAGAACGGTTACCAAATAAGTGAGCTTGGAAATGCTGAAATAGTTTAAATTACCTCTCTCATCGTCATGTATCGACTAGCGTGGGACTGCTGCAATCCTTACTTTATTTTTGGTGCTGAAGACATTAATCCAAACCAAGGTCAAACACTCAACATAATTACATGCCTTGCATCTACACTACCTTATAAACTTTATCAAGAACTTACAAAAATCTCATGAACGCGTTGACAGGTCTCTTCCTTGTACAAGATAACTCGCCTCGCCTCGCCTCGCTCCATGTTTGAGCTCATTGCTGAAACTAAATGTCAATCATAAATACACGTACATACTTCACAAGCTAATATCGTACCTAGATGATATATCCATATGATAGGCATGACCCAGCAAAATCATAAACCACCATAATCATCAAAAACTGCGAGCGGTCAAAAGCAAAGATTTTTACCAAATTTCCTTATACAGTACCAAATATAAACAACAGCACTTTATCGTTACAAATCCCATTAAATCGAAATCTAAATCAAACAATTATCTTGGCCAAAATCATTAATCCCAGACCATCTAAAAAGATCTTTGTCACTTAGTATGTTGTTAGAACATTACAAGACACGAGGCAATACTGCATAAGGCTAAAATTTGACAAAAAGCCAAGAGAAAAAAAACAAACGGATGTTCAAAATTTTAGCAGTTACAACTGCATGCAAGCCTGTTTTGTTTCTCACCGAACCAATTGCATGCATGCCAAAGTACGGAATGCCATGATTTTGTCAAAAAAAAACTCTGTATCATAAAAACAGAAAACAAACAAGGTCGCTCAGATTAAGCTCGATCAACCTAGTGATTGCAAAATGTAAAAATGGGGGGTACCTTTACACTGGCGCGCACAAATGTCGAGCTTCGTATTGTGATCTTCAGTGCCTCTACAGCGACATGCATGAAACGCTCTATAATTTTGTTGTTACGGCAGCTAGGGTGGGGCAAGTCTGACCACGTAGTGCTGGTTGCGGGGTGAGGGGTTGGGCGAAGGGGATGGAGGACCGTGCCCCAGGTGCGAGTGGTGCCGGTGTTGTGTGCGTGGAGGAGACAGCCCTGTGCGTGGAAGACGAGAGACAGAGCTGTGTTGTGGTTTGGGGAAAAGTGCCGATTTGGAGGGAAATAGAAATGGGTGGGATGGGGTGGGTTATCCACAGTAGGGTGGGTGGGGTGGGTATCTGCAGCAAGGTGGGAGTGGGGTGGGGTTGGAAGAATTTTGGAGGGAATGGGTTAGTCGGAATTGGGGGAAAACTGGGAAAGGGGAATCTGATGTGGGTCAAAGTGGGGAGGGGTAATTTGGGGATGGAAAAAATATGGGTAACCCATTTTTTTCCAAGCCTCCCCACTTTTTAGAGATTTTAAAGATTGGACCCTCTTTTCACAATTCCCCCAAAAAAAAACCCTCATCTACAAATATTTAACCCTAATTCCCACTTTTTCCTAATTTTCCCTTTCCAATAAACCCATTATTTCCACATTTTCTCTATTTCAAGGCTTTTCTCACTTCAATTTGCCTTACAAGGTCATTAAAACTCCTAATATTTCAGCTGGAGATTATTGTCATCAGAATTTTGTATCATTTCCTCTGCTACTGGCCTTCATACCTTGTGCCTTACCATTTTAGTATTACTAGAATTCTTCTGTGCCCTGATCTCTTTTTTATTATTAGCACTTGGACTAGGTTGTTCATTTTCTACTTCCACGTTATCACTTCCTTCCAAGACTGAAAAGCTATTTCCTGTTAGTACTGTAGCTTGATTCTGTATCTTAGGCTGAAAACTTGAGACTATGTCTGTTACCTTCATATTATTCTCCTTCCTGGCATTCAGTTCAATGGCAACAGTTTCCTTATTTCCCTGGGTGTATTGCTTCTCTTGCCATACTTGCTTCACTTGTGGCATTTTGCAGCTTGGTGTCCAAACACTTCGCAGTGTGCACACTTCACATGAAGCCACTCATACTCAACCCTTTGATTCATGATAGTGCCACTGGGGCTTTCAAAGGTATAAATTCAGGTAAATTGCTTTCCACATCAACCTTCACACACAGCCTAGCATATCCCAACCTTTCTTATGGCTGTCATGTTTTCCATAAACAAGGGTTCCCAATTGAGCTGCCAATCCTACTGAGCATTTTCTTTGACCAAAATTGTAGAGGTAGTAGGGGCAATTTCATCCACACTGAAATTACCTAGCCCTTCTTTCTTTATTGACATGTCTTCATTCCATGGTTTAATCACAATATGTTTACCATCAAAAAACCATGGTCCTTTCTCCATTATCTCTGTTTGTGTTTCTTTTCATTCCAATTTTATTAAAACCACACCCGTTTTCAAGAAACTGACTGTGAAATTCCGAAATGTCCTCCATCTTCTCTCCAAAAGAAACCTGTAACGTATCAAGCTCGAGACGTTATCGGCCATGGTGTTTTGGAGGTCACAGCTATAGTGTTTGACTGTAATTGCAAATTTGGGGAAATTCAGAGAAGGAGAAGAAGAAGAAGAAGAAGGGTAACAGAAGAGAGCTAGAGAGAGAGAGAAAGAGAGAGAACAGAAATAACTTAGAGAGAGAATGAGGCTTTGGACATTTCATTTCATATTTTTCACATCCTTCAGTAATAGATTCACACCTCTTATATAGAGGGGGTAGTTACAAATTGAAACAAGTGTCGCTAATTATCAAGTTTTAATGAAAAATGCTCTAAACGACAGCGTATGGTTTTCGATTCTACCCCGGTATGTTACATTCCCAACCCCTCGAAATCATCCTTGTCCTCAAGGATGGGAACCCAAGCTGCCCAGCATTTATCCTTTTATTTCTTCGACCGGGATCAAACAAAAAGCTAGTGAAGGGTCTTTGAGCACCTGCAAGAACAACTTCTGAGCAGAATCCCTAGTTCTCCTCATCAAGCTGGCTTGATTGTGAGTCCATCCCCTCAAGCACAACACTACTAATCCTCAAAAACAATTTTACTAATGTGCCATTTGCGGTTGTGGTTCTTGATATGCGGGGAGGTTGTGCTCCAATTTTCACTGGTATTTTAGCAACTATGTTCCGTGGAGACTGTATCTCCTCTAGCTCACCAATTTCCACATCTTCTAGCATATCAACCTCTTGTTTGATGTCACCATCAGTAAGTATGCTCTGATCTTTGAGTGTTAAAATAACCTCACCACCTTCCATTACTTTGTTAATCCCATGAAGATCTTTAACACCTGCTAGATCCTGATGCTTAGGCTAAGCTGTACTCTCATCTTCACTTTCACCTTGATCAATTTTTTCCTGCTCTTCAAAAGCCTTTGACAAATGCAAGGCTTTCTCCTTTTTAGCATTCATTTTCTCCTCGAGCTTGCGGCTCTTATTAACCCATCCTAAAACCTCTGATTCACCTCCGCCTGCCGCCAAATTGTATACTAGCTTAATTGACCTGTACCTAACTTGATTCATTGATTTAAAGACAGAAAGATGTGTGCAATTGTTAGTGAGCCTTCTCTTGGACCTTTCATCAAACACCTTGGCTTCAAAAGCAGTTTCCACATTTTTTGCCACAAAATGGCTGTTGATAATGTCAAAGGACTCCATTTATGCACCGGATCTTTGATTTCTGCCTTGAGACCGTCAACAAAACATTTGACATTGATTTCTTCAAAAAGTTCTCGTCCTACATAAATTGAAACCCAAGACCTAAGTAGCAGAAAATCATCTACATATTTACGAACGGATGACATTTGTTGTCGATACGAGAAAAGGTTCAATAATGAAATATCATGTGATTGCTCGATCTGCCAAATATCTTCTTCCGTCATATTTCGACCTTGAGTTCGGCACTCAATCTCACAGCAGCGAAGAGCATCAATGAATTGATCATCTTCTTTATCTAGCTCCATTAGATATTCTGTGGTATAACTGCGACACTGAATGATAAGAGGAGTACCTTGTAGATGCTCCCCGGAGTGCTGCGTTTGGCTCGTCCTTGCACGATCCGTCAATGGTGTGCCGGTCGGATTTAAATTTGTATTTGATTGAGGAGTAGAGTCTGGTAGATCTGTGTGGCTAGGTTCGCCACGATCTTGACGCAGTGGAAGTTCTAGTTGGAGTTTATCTGCGCCATGAAGTTCCTTAACTGAAACTTGATTTCTGTAAAACTCTGTAGCAAGGCAGAGTTGCTACTTTGCAAATCTCCCATGGTAGCTTCGACAGAAGCCATACAGACATCATATGCTGCCAACCGATTTCCCATTACCTCCAGGAATTCGTGACCCTCAACTTCAGAAATTTGAGTGTTCTTCACAGGACGAGGCATCTTCAATTACCCACTGGAATTTGCAAAAATGGTGTAGCGCAGGAAATGAAAATTTCTTACAATTAACGACTGGTTCAGGTCCCAATTAAAAGGCTCTAATACCAATTGTAACGTATCGAGCTTGAGACGTTACCGGCCATGGTGTTTTGGAGGTCACAGCTATAGTGTTTGACTGTAATTGCAAATTTGGGGAAATTTGGAAAAGAAGAAAAAGGTAACAGAAGAGAGCTAGAGAGAGAGAACAGAAACAGCTTAGAGAGAGAACGAGGCTTTGGACATTTCATTTCATATTTTTCACATCCTTCAGTAATAGATTCACATCTCTTATATAGAGGGGGTAGTTACAAATCAAAACAAGTGTCGCCAATTATCAAGTTTTGATGAAAAATACACTAAGCGGCAGGCAGCGTATGGTCTTCGATTCAACCCCGGTACGTTACAAAACCCTTCATTGCATCCATCGGTGGGTGATCATGCTCCCAAGACATAAGCAATGATTGCAAATTGCCAAGTTTTCAATTCATCAGCCACTTCTTCATTTGTAAATTCTACCCCCCATATGTCCATCAATGTCTTGAGGGGTAATAAAGTTTAGACTATTTTCTTGATTGAGTTCTCTGCTGGGATTTAATTGATCATCTCACATACAATTTTTTGCCAAAAGGTTTAATTATCTCCGCACGCGAAAAACCTTTTTTTTTTTATTTATTTCAGGATTAAAGGGACTTTTGCTGTTATCCGAATGATTATTCAGAGGACGTAGAGGCCGGAAATCTTCAATTTGATCGACTGGCCTGTTATAAATTGGTTATTTATCTCCACCGTAGCATTGATCGGGCAACTTATATCCACGTGTCCAGTCTTCTCTGTGCTTTTTCCCGCACAGGCTTCGATTTCCCCCAAATTGAATTGCCCCTGTTCACACCTACAAGTTTAAAAAGAAAATAATCAGTTCTGCCATCTTTATATTTCAATGCGGATAAGCAGGCCTTAAGAAAAATTGTTCTCCGTTACTTCTACTGAATCGATAGGATCCACTATTTCTTCGACTAATGTTGGATTCCACGGTCTTCTGGTCGCTCCCTTGCCCGCTTCTTTTGGATTGTTTTGTTGATTTACTAGGATCGAGATTCAAGACCTGGAATCCCCTAAGCTATTCGTGAGGGAGAATGTCCAAGTCTCACACCGAATATACATGGAGATTGAGATCCATTTTTTTTACCCAATTGGCTTATCCGCCTTAATCTAGAGCATGCTTAAAGCTGGACACCAGACTTTTGCTGTATGCTTTCGCCGTAAAAGATTAAATATAACTCCGCAACATAAGGTAAGGTTGCAGTTGGACACTAGTATTATGAAATTTTAGGGAAAAAGGACTCTCAGTAACGTCTATTCGGGACTGGATTCATATCATAATATAAATGAAGTATCGCATACTTACGCTAGTTGAAAATGGGACTGGGGGAAAGTTAATTGCTATATATAAAGTCAATACAAGATTCGGTGTAACTCACTTCCTTGGGTATAACTTGGCAAGGGAAATCCTACAACTACGTAGTACCAAAGAAACTCAAGCATCGCACAGGTTAGATCTTTCTAACTTCAGTTGCTTCATCATTCATCTGCCTAATCATTCTTCAAGAAATAATACAACCCCAAAAATTTGGAAGTGAGCTCTTTGAACGCATCTATGAAGGAAATAAATTAAAGTTTCAACTTCAAGAATCTTCTCACGGGAGATACTACATAGTTTCGGTGCATGAGTTTAAGATAACAAACCTTCTTTTTTTCTCTTGCTTCAAGGACACTAGGAGAAGACAACCATGGTATACTAACAAATCCCATATTCTATTGAAAATACTGGGCAGTACATACCAACTTTTCTTTTTTGTCGGTTTAGTAACTATTTAGGTTATACCGGTCAAAATACAGCTGCACAAACGGTTATACTGGTTAAGAACAATTTACTGGTCGAGATAATCTGTTTTGTACCGTTCTTAAATAATTTAAAACTTAGAAAGTTTGTTGAGCAATTAAGTAAATTGACTATATAAAGACTATCAGTTCCGGGTTGCCTCTCTTCATCAAAAACTTTAACATAATTTACAATCACTTTCTTGCTAAGTATTGAATCTCTTCAATCTTTATAGCAATTTTCAATTTGCTTTTACTTATTCTCTTAGCTTTTTCATCGGATTCTTCTGTCTATATGAGTCATTGCTTCACACAACAGTTTGCTAAGTGTTGAATCTCTTCAAGCTTATTCTTAAACAAATAATTTATTCTTCTTTAGATACCGACTAACGAGATAGTAAAAAACAAGAGTACTAATTTAATTGAATACGTATAAATGCTAGTACTTATAACTATAAACAACAAAAGCAAATAATTCGGTTAGGGTGCTACTTACTGATAATATAATGTCCATATTCTATTTTTCATTTTCTCTAGTCTAAAATATTTTATTCTTGTACGACTTAGATAGTCTTTACGTGGCTCTATAAAGGTTCCATTTCACTTGCTTTTATTATGCACAATAAATAAATCATCTTGTATCTCTCCTTCCACCAATTGATACCTAAATCCCACATAGGGAAGATACGAATCAACATTTAAGTTTTATGGGTCTCTCCCCTCATGGCCGATTGATTTCGAATTGAATGCTTTCATAACCCTTAACCCAGCCCCCACCAGTCTTCCCCCCCCCCCCCCCGCCGACAGTCTATTTCATCTTTTAGTTTAGTCAAGTCTTTTGAATCTAGTCTAGTTAGTCTATTTTTGTAGACTCTTTTTCTTATATCATTAAATTCATTCCAGCCACATCAGTCTATTTATGTTGGGCTTAACTTAGGTCAGAGCATAATGAATTTGATTTACCTTAGATCGGAATTTGGGCCTAATTTTTATAAATCCATGTGCATTTATATGGCAAGTTAGCTTTTCTTTCTATTGAGGCTTTAAAGTAAATTCATATAAAAAATTATACTGGCTAGTAGACAGTTATACTGGCCGGTACACCTTGATAGTAAAAATGTACCAATCGTGTCGAAGGGCATCCTAATTTTTGAGTTTTTCTCTAGTGGTGGCTCGGGGTGCATCCTAATCTCTTTGTGCAGTTTTTCTGCAATGCTAGACCCCTGGGCCGCTCTATAAATGCCCCCGCACACTTCCCCATAACACAGAAAAATTCATAGAAGGTGCTAATATTCAATGAGACTTTTGAATCGCGGATATATTCAAACTAGCAATTCAACAAAAGGTAAAACTCTTTCATTGTTTAGTTGGAGTGAATCTCTCCCCATGATCAACTCCGATCCACGGACCCAAAAAAAATTTGCTCAAGTACTCAGGTCATCAAATTTGGCTATAAACCCATATTTATAAACCAAATACCAGAGTTTAGGTCGCTCCTCTAGGGGTTAAAAAACGTCGAGAAAGTAGGCCATGCAGCCCCTGAGTTCAATTCAAATAGTTAACTAGGATTAGGGTTTGTTCTTATTTTAAGAAATCATAGTATTATAGATATATATATATATATATATAAATATATATATATATATGTATATAAATATATATCCGTTGCACGCGCTGGCAACTTAAGGTAAGTTACCAGCGCCATCCGGTCGTCTATCCATTGCGGATGGACTGACCAAATCCCTTTTTTTAAGTAAACTTTGCCGTCCGCTATATTATGTGGCGAAAGTGAAATTTGCAATTCCGATCCCCCCCTCCCCTGTGAATCCATTCGACTCTCAAATATCGTCGAAGCATTTTAGTCAAAATCATCGTCCGCTAGATAATATTGCAAACGATAATTTTTTTTAAAAAGTTAGATCTGGTCCGTCCATCTGCTATGGATGGACGGCCTATATATATATATATATATATATATATATATATATATATATATATATATATATATATATATATAGGGAGCTGATCCGTTGATAGCGCTAGCAAAATGGGAGATCTTGCTAGCGCGATCTGACCGTCCATTCCGAAGGGATGGACGGCCCAGATCGCGTATTTTTGCGGCGCTGTCAGCGGTCCGCTACACTGTCTAGCGGAGGACACTTTTTACCGTTTTGCCCCTGCACCCCCTCCGCTACACTGTCTAGCGGAGCACATAATCGAAGCCCACGTGTCTGTCGTCCGCTAGACAGTGTAGCGGACGACTGACACAGTCAACACGACTGTTACTTTGTCATTATCTTACCGTCCGCTAGACTGTCTAGCGGACTGTTTTTCCCTTTCTTTACTCCGAAACCCTTATTCATTCCTTCTAAACTGCTATTCATTCCTTCTTCTCACAATTCTTCTAGCGGTGTTGGCAAGTAGATCGGCGCAATTTCTTCTCAAGAAATCCTTTATTCGACGAATCAATCACGTAACTTCACAAACCAATCCTTTATTTGTTCATAATCTAGAGTTGTTATCGCGGCTTATGCATGATTTTGAATGTGTGCGAAACGCTGCATTGTGCTAGCGTTTGTCAATGTATCTATACATATATATATATATATATATATATATATATATATATATATATATATATGTGTATTGCGTATTCTTTATAATGTGATTTCACTTGTAAAATCCCATTCCCGTGTCTGTTTGTATCTATGTACATTGCATATACACAGCATGTGAACTTATGTGAGTATTATCTGATCACATGCTAGCGTTGACTGTGCTAGCGTTGTATGTTTGAGAATGTTTACGCTTCCAACCTTGCCGTTTTGCATAATTTCAGTTGCGAAAAATGGATTTCAACCCTGGACCAGAAGATCCGTCCGTATTATACGACCAAGCAAACCATATCAGTACGCTCATATGGGATGGTGGAGTAAGATACTTATTTTATCAACTTTGTTATTCTTGGGAACGTTGTATATCGTTTAATTTGCTTAAATTGTATTTATTAATTCGTAGGAAAGAGCACTTCTCAACACGGTAGAAGTATCCGATAATTTTAAAGAATGGAAATTGAACAGAACCCAGAAAAGATTACTGCGTGGGATTGGGTTTGGGATTTTCACGCATGGGCAGATCTTTCAACAACTTGACCGGCACTTAATAGGTGCCCTTGTTGAAAGGTGGAGAAGTGAAACGAATACGTTTCACTTCCCTCTCGGAGAGCTGACAATTACCCTAGAAGATGTAGGGTTCATCTTAGGGTTACCGGTGACGGGGCGGCCGGTAATAGCTCCTCCGTCGGAAGCAACGAATAAGAGGACCGCTAGGGACTTCTTTACTTCGATACCCCAGGATCAATTTAGCACTGGGGGTATCAAGTTGAAATGGTTGGTAGATACCTACAAGGTTCTGCCGGATAACTACACGGATCAGATGCTTGTGCTGTACACACAAGCTTTCCTCTTGTGGGTGATGGGGGCAATTCTGTTCCCAACAACGTCGAAGAATACCGTCAGCGTCAAATATTTACCGTTGTTGGGTAACCTGCTGGAGGTTGGGGATTATGCCTGGGGAGCCGCAACTCTTGCGTACCTGTACCGAGCATTGCACAAGGCAACGAGGCCCGACTCCAAAGCGATATGTGCATGTCTCTCGCTATTGCAGGTATATCATACAATTCTTGATTACTCGCTCGTTTCTTTTTTTTTGGGTTGAATTGACAATAAAATTTGACGATACTTTATTTAATTTGTCTTTGCTCTCAGGTGTGGTCTTATGAACACCTTGCTACCGGCGCACCCACGCGTAGGGACGGAACCGATAATGTGTGGCCTCGGTTGTGCGCCTGGGAGTACAGCCGGAAGGACAGCCACTACCAGAGGAGAGACGATCCCCATCACAACATTACGTACTATCGGGGGGAGCTCGACTCGTTATCTCCTGGCCAGATGCGATGGGCACCGTACAAACATTTGGCGCGACGGGTGGGAGAGTCGTTCGTCTTCACGCTCTCTGGGTTGCAACGCACACCCCTGATCCACTTCGAGGTCGCAGAGTGGCAGCTGCCAGATCGCGCTATGCGCCATTTTGAGTGCCTGCAGGGGTTGCCAGCAGGATGCGCCGGATATGAGGCTTAACAGGAACCCACCGGGTGTCCCTCGGTTTGGCAAGGCAAATGCGCACGACTTGTGCGCACGAGAACTTGAGGTTTGGGAATCCTGGCAGGACACGCTGGCGGCCATTGTGTCGGAGCCTGACCCCGTGATCAGCATCGAACAGTACAATGGGTGGTACTACCGCATCACCCGGAGGAGAGTAGCTCCAGTAAGGTTTGAACGCGGGGAGAAGTACCACCCTAGGGGTCAGATCGATGAGCACATGGCATACAATCTGGTAAGTTGGCCAATAAGTGCTTTAATTGAACTTGATGATTCTAACTGTGTATGAAGTTACTTATTTATTATCTCTCTGGATGTAGGTTAATGCCTCGTTCGCCTTCTTCCAGAAGTTGCGCGAGCGGAAGGATTTGGTGGATGCAATGGGCGAGGAGCTTCGCCAACAGGCTGATGCGTTGGCGTATGGCTGCGGGAATTTTTTACACCAAGCATCGGGCCAGCCTTCCGGCGTCAGCCCGGGAATGGGTTATCCGGGGTGGCAGCCCCCATATGTGAGCGAGGGATACACCGATCCCTCGGGACAGACTTCGGGAGTGAGCCAGGGATATGGTGGTCCCTCTGTACCGGGAATGGGTGGTGATTGGGGACAGCCAAGCACCATGGGCCAGGCTCAAGCGCCGTGGGAAGACTACAGTGTGCCCTCCTTCTCTTTGCTATTGGACTCGGAACCCCAACCCTTCTCTCAGAGTCAAGTCACGCAAGACTGGGGTTTCGGACACATCAGTCTGTCGGAGACACTGCCCATTGTCCCGTGGGCAGGACCATCTACTGTCGAAGGAGGGCAATATCCCCCGGTCGACCCCCCGGAAGGAGTGCAATATCCCCCCGTCGACCCCCGAGGGCAATATCGCAAAGGGCATCCAGTGAAGCCCCTAAAGCCGCATAAATGCCAAATAATCACAGAGCGTTATTTTAGCGGCTTCCCCCGGGACAAAGCGTTGTATAGTGTGAATCATCCGGAGGGCATGGATTACACTTGCGAGTGGGGAGAAATGGCCTCCCTGGCTCCGGGGAGTTGGTTAGACAACGGTGTCATCTCCACATACGTGGAGATTCTGAAGGAAAGGGGTCGGGAGCGGCTGAACGAGTACCCGGCTGTTTTTTTGGTTGATGCCTTTTTTCATAGCCTCCTAGTGTCTGAATGGCATGAGTGGGTCGAGCAAAGGCGGAAGAAAAAGTTGAGCCAGTGGAGACCGTCCGCTAACCTACGAGCGTATCTTGCTAGGGATAGTCCAGTGAGCGCAAGTGTTGCCGACGTGTTTCTAATCCCATTTTTAGGGGAAAGCCACTGGTACTTGGTTTGCTATGAACCGGTGGAGAAAGTCGTATCGGTGATCGACAGTCTCCACGACGATACCACCTTTATGCCTGTGCTGCAGATGTACAAAGCCCAGTTGGATTCAATGGTAATATTACGATTGTTGTTTAACAGTTATTGTAACTTGGCATAAATGTTAACTCGTGTCTTACGCCGTTTTATGTTTCTTGCAGAATATATTTTGTGCAATGGTCAATGGTGTCCGTGGTAACCCTGTACCGGCGCGGCCAAAGCTCGATTGGCGACTTGAAGAAGAGGAGGCCCAAGCAACGTAACACTTCGGACTGCGGCGTTTTCCTTTGCATGTACATGGATTACATTTGCCGGTCCGAGAGCCTCAAGGCGGCGGTGTGGAGCCAAGCAGAAGTAGACACCTTTAGATATAGAATGGCTTGGCAAATTATGAAAGGCCGGCCTAGAGCGGTTAGGTGTATTGTAAATCCGGCAAATGCCGAGAATCCCTCCCAACATGATTCCCCCCGTTGACATTGTACCATTACACTTTATATTTTTTTAATAAACTATGAATATTTAGAAAGCTCTCATTGATTTGTGTTGAAGATTATTGATTGATTGTTTTGTCTGATTTCCGTTGAAGATGATTTGAGTTTGGTTGAATGAAAAGCAAAATCTGTCCGTTAGACAATGTCGCGAAAAAGTGTGGGGGAAGTGAATTTTCCAAGTGTTGTGAGGCAATCTGCTGGCCCGTCCGCTAGACAATATCGCGGACGGTGGGGGTGGGGAAAATTTTCCAAGTGTTGATATAAGGCATTCTGCTGGCCCGTCCGCTAGACAATATCGCGGACGGTGGGGGTGGGGAAAAGGCATTCTGCTGGCCCGTCCGCTAGACAATATCGCGGACGGTGGGTGGGGAAAAAGGCATTCTGCTGGCCCGTCCGCTAGACAATATCGCGGACGGTGGGTTGGGAAAAAAGCATTCTGCTGGCCCGTCCGCTAGACAATATCGCGGACGGTGGGTGGGGAAAAAGGCATTCTGCTGGCCCGTCCGCTAGACAATATCGCGGACAGTGGGTGGGGAAAAAGGCATTCTGCTGGCCCGTCCGCTAGACAATATCGCGGACGGTGGGTTGGGGAAAAAGCAATCTGCTGGCCCGTCCGCTAGCGTTATGCAGTTTTAATAAATTGGCGTCCGAAGACAATGTATCTCAAACGGCACAATTAAGCGAGAAAAAATTTGGAAACATAATGAACATGTATACAATAAATTTGATTATTATTAATAAATTAGGGTTCACATTGGGGGAAATAAATTTTTTCACAAGCGCTCTGATCAAATATTACAACTTGAAAATCCCACCACCCAAGGTGTTCAAACACTACAAAGTCCCCGAGTTCGAGGCCATGCTGGCGCACGAAGACGTTCCAACCCTCTGCGAATTGCTTTTTTTGGGGTCGGCCGGGCTTCAGCTTGATTTCAACCTGCCAGGCCCCCTTGCGGCTATATAATCTTGAACTGTCATGAATTGTTGTAAATTGATTGGTAAAAGCTTCCGGTATGTCCTAACAAACACAATACAAAAAATAGGTTAGTTTTTAACCAAAAGATCAAACTTTTAACACACGAAAATACAGAGAAAGAGGGATGGGCTACAAGTTCATTCTCAAATCCCGGCATCATGACTTTGAAAAAGTGTTTGCCTGCTAGGTGCAAGTTGCCAATAAAATCGTTGGTGGTCTCCGATCCAGAAGCCATCGAGGTCGGCGATGAGGGGAGGACGGTGGTGTCGCCGGAGATGTGGGTCGCCGTAGATGGGGTAGCGGCTTGGGTTAGATGTTTGAGAGAGAGATAGAGAATATAGCGGACTGATAAAAGCTGTATAGCGGACTGATAAAAGCTGTTGCCCATTTTGATTAATAAGTAGAATAGGTTAGAGGTCCGCTACATTGTATAGCGGACATAAATGAAGACCAAAAGTTTTTCTGCGATGACGTCCGCTACATTGTATAGCGGACATAAATGATGTCCAAAAGTTTTTCTGCGATGACGTCCGCTACATTGTATAGCGGACATAAATGAAGACCAAAAGTTTTTCTGTGATGACGTCCGCTACATTGTATAGCGGACATAAATGATAACGAAAAAATTAGGACTATGCATATCCGTCCGCTACATCAGAAATCGCTACATCAGAAAAAATAATTCCAGTATTCGGTTGAAAAATTATTAGAAAAAATTATTACAAATGTCAAACTTATATAAAAATTATTACAAATGTCAAACTTATACAAAAAATTAAAGGTCCACTGCAGCTTGTCCGTCCTCATCTTCGGCGTCATCTTCTTCCCCATCTTGCAAACCCCCGGGACTTATCCCCAGTGCCTTGTAATGGTTCCGCTTGTCGTGGTCGGTCATTTTGTTGCACAATGCACACCTTCGCAGCTTTTTAGGTTGAGTTGCCGTTTCAATTGAGCTTTTCATCCGCGTAGATCTCTTGCGGCCTTTCGTTTGCGATATAATTGGATCCAACGGCCGGATATCATTGTCGCCTTCCTCCCCCGGCTCGTCATCTTCGGATTCCGTCGTAGGCTCGGTGTCAACCGCATTGGTGACTGAAGCTGCTTCCAACTGGTCGACGATGGGCTCTTGCTGCTGAGCTACCTCGAGGAGATGTTTATAACCGACCATTGTAGCAGCAGCCTTTACGGACAAACGGGTGAACATCGTCACCAGATGATTATACCGCAACGTCTCTGATTCTTCAAAGTCAGTATACGGGTGCTCCGGAAAGGAAATGGTACCGTGCAACCTGTTTGCACCTTTCGTCCACCGTGGCAAGACGTATTTATCGGGGATTGTCCTGATATTCTTCTGGGTGAAAAACCGCAGAATGTGTCTACACAGGATGCCATGGAACTCAAACTTCTTGCAAACACATGTCACCGAGTCCGTCAATGTGTCGTGGCTCACCGTATAAATTCTGCGCAGCTTCTCAGGGACGAGGTCATTCACGAGCGAATAAACCTTGTACTCACGCGTAGACATTTCTGCCACCTTGTTTATACTGTATCGTCCCGATTTTCGCAGCTCTACTTGGTATAGCAAGAAGATCTCCTTCGTATAGACTTTGGCACCGTTCAGCTCCAGCGGGGTCTCTAGCAACCTTCTCCTTTGTTTGTACGTTGTTGCAAAGTCGGCAGCCCTTTCTTTTACGAACAACGAAGCTACCGCTTTTTGTGCGGATGCAACGAAAGTCTTCAAATTGGTAGCTGTACCCACATAACTATCGAACGTGGCATTCATAGATTCACTCCTGCCCGTCGTTTTCATGCCCGCTGAAAAATACCTCCTCGTGTAAACGCCAATCCATTGCTCTTTGCGCTCGTACAAGTGCTGGAGCCACTCGTTGTCTTGCAATGAGTAATCCCGAACAAGCTTTTCCCACCTCTCCTCGAATTCCTCAATCGTTAATGACTTGGTAATGCACTTGTCAAAATCCTGTTTAAAGTCTGGATACTTTGCGTACACGTGATGCAGACGTTCAGGGTATTTGTTGCTTATGTGCCAAGTGCACAAGTTGTGCCGGGTGTCTGGGAAGACGGTCGCAATAGCCTTCTTCATTGCCAAATCTTGATCGGTGATGATCACTTTGGGTGCTTTGAAGTTCATTGCTTCCAGCCACGTCCTAAACAACCATACAAAAGAACCCTCGCTCTCGTCCCTTAACAAGGCGAACCCGAACAGGATGGAGTGATAATGATGATTGACGCCGGTGAAAGGAGCGAACGGCATCGAGTACTTGTTGGTACGGTATGTGGTGTCGAAAGTCACGACATCCCCAAAATGCTTATAAGCTAGCCTCGAACGACCGTCGACCCAAAAAATTGTACTAACTCGATGCTCGTCGTCAAGTTTATAGTCGAAGGTAAACTGCGGGTCCTCCATCTGCATCCGTTTCAATAGGCTCATTGTCGATTGCGCATCATTGAGGTCATACGCGGCTCGTCTATGGGTTCGGACCGCGTTACGAACGTCTGTCGTGTTAAAGTTTAAATTTTGAATTCCCCCAGCCTGTTCAGCAAGAACATTAACAATCTCAGTAGGTCCAATTCGCGCATTGCTCATTGTGTGAATTAGGCTCCTCGCGACCTTACCCATCTTCTTGTGTTGATGCATCTGACTCACCTTAGAAGGAGTTACTAACGGGTGATTGTGTGCCAGTTCCAGGCTGGTAATAAGCCAATGATCATGATTGGCTTTGTAGCTTACGAACATCTTGACCTGGCAATTTGTGCGCTCAAAGCAGTCCCGTCTTCTACGCGAATATCCTATTTCGTCATCACTGTCATCATTGCCTACGCGTGTCTCATTTTGCTGTGGATTTCTGCCCCTATGACACTCGTATAAGCGAGAGCATATCTTTTTTGTTACGTTGCTTGTTCTTGTAGTCTTTATTCTAATGCCAAAACCAACCCTCAATGAATACGCTCGAAAACATTCTTCAGCTTCTTCCAATGTTTGAAACGTTCGTCCTAGATACGGATCACTAGCATCTACGGGGACGTTGGAGCTCGACACGAAATCAGACATTGTGAAACAAGACCTGTGTAGAAATAGACTACGCTTAACAATCAAATGGCATTTCTAACTGAAAATATTACCTAAAAATTACAGTGGGCGAATAGACCAATTTAGGATGACAAACATACCGTATGCATAAACCCTGAAAGTGTCTCCAAATTAACAATTATTAATTTTGAACATAACAAATCAAAATTACTAAGATAAATAGACGAATTCATCATGCCAAAAAATCGAATTAAACTATAATTTTATTTAGAGTTTACAAATTACACCTTTTTTATGAATATCATGTCTAGAACATCACAAATTGAAGAATAGAGTGACAAATTTCTAGAACATCAAAAAAAATCTATACGTTTTTGTCCGACCAAAAGCAAACCATATTTTACCTTTCAATCCATAAAGAAAACTTCACCATTCGCAAACTTACCTTACTTGAGTGAAGCTAAGTTTTACTCGAAGCTTGAAGGGAGCAGAAAATTGTAGCGAGTCCGAAGGAGGAGAAGAAAATTGTAGCCGAAGGAGCTTGAGGAATTCCGACAACCCGTCGTGTGTAGAAATAAAGGTACAAACACGTGGAAATGTGTTAGTTGTGTCAGTCGTCCGCTACACTGTCTAGCGGACGACAGACACGTGGGCTTCGATTATGTGCTCCGCTAGACAGTGTAGCGGAGGGGGTGCAGGGGCAAAACGGTAAAAAGTGTCGTCCGCTAGACAGTGTAGCGGACCGCTGACAGCGCCGCAAAAATACGCGATCTGGGCCGTCCATCCCTTCGGGATGGACGGTCAGATCGCGCTAGCAAGATCTCCCATTTTGCTAGCGCTATCAACGGATCAGCTCCCATATATATATATATATATACTGACATATTTAGGGTATATTGAGATGCCTAATACCTTCTAGAGTTATTTTTAGGGTTTTCCTTTACCCTATTAATTTTTATCAATAACTCTAGTGAATAAATGGCACCTCAAAAGTCCATATATTTTTTTAGGGATAATATCACTTATATCCCTCAGTTTAGGGGTAAATTACAGTCAAAGACGTAAGTTTCAAAATTTTGCAACTGTATCCAAAATGTGAAAATTTTGTATCAGATATGCCCACCATTAGGATTCTGTGAACCTAACTTACGATTTTTGCTGATGTGGCAATACCGTCTTTTAAAAATGGCAATACTACCCTCTTCTTCTTGCCATTTCTCTATCCTCCCTCACAACCACTGGACCACCCAGCAACACCAACCAAGACCACTACACAACCTAGTCACTTTGTCCCAAAAATCCCACCCCAACATCATAGTTGCACACAGATTCACAAACACACTCAAAGCACCACTCGCCCCATCATCAATATTCACCAGCACCACCCACCTCCACCACTAATTCATATACAATTCCACTCCCTTTTTCACACTGCTCATCTGCCACTAGTTTCTACCACAACAAATTGTGGTGCTACCACCCAGATTATCTCTTGATTCGATCCTCCACCGCCTTGTTGGACGTTGTAAGAGAAACCTCACCCCTTATTTTGCCATCAACCCCCAACACCCATAAATTAGGCCCAGTAACTATGGGCACCGTCCACCACCACCAAGATGGTTTCTATTATTTCTGCTGACCTGCGACTCCAGATCTTCTGACGTGAACGTGCGCCTCCCAATCCTCATCGCCACCGGCTGTTGCACGGGCCAATAAAACCATCGTTCACCGTCGCTATAGTTGTGGCTGAGTTTTTGCAGTTCTTGCTAATGTGCGCCCGTCCGAAATCGTCAACCACCTACCATGCCCCCAGATGGCGACGACGCCGAACAAGCCACCGCAGAAGTTTCTGCCACCGTGCAGGACGCAGGAAGAAAGCATTGTCCCTGATCGAGGCCTACCGGAAGAGGTGGTATGAGCTCTGTCGCGGCTACATCTGCACCACCGACTGGGACACGGTGGCTTTCACTATGGGTATTCACTGCCCAGGGGCCTCCCTAGGGAAGACCTCCATCAGTGCCACCACAAGATGGAAAAGCTCTGGCAGTGCTAATTAATGGGGTTATGTGGACGCCTAATTGGGGTTTAATGTCAAATTTCGTGGGTGTAGGTGTGTGTATGTGTGTGTCATGTGAATGTGTATTCTGTGGTATGGGGGTAGGGGGTTGAAGAATGGGAGAAGGGAAAGAAGGAGAAAAGAAAGAGAGAGGAGAGAGGTTAATGCTGATGGAAGAAGAGAGTCAAGAGGAAGAGAGAGAGAGAGAACATGGTTTGGTCTTGAAGGGCAATCATGTCATTTAACACAAAATTTTAACACCATTAGTATTCTGTCTGGTCAACAGATATAAGTTATATAAACGCTAACCTATGTCCTCGACTGTAAAATGCCTTAAACTCAGGGATATAAGTGATATTATCCCTATTTTTTATGTATAGCATCAAACCATAGTTATTAGAACTCGTGAAGGCACCGGTTTAAGGTTCAGTGGTTCAACCGACTGGTGCAAGTATATAATTTGAAATAGTGAAGAGATTATAAAAGAAAAAAATATTTGAATAAAGTACATGACAATTTACAAATTTCAAGTTTACAATAATTACTATGGTGAAATTCCTTAAATTTCTAATTGTTTAAACCCAAAGTAATTGACAAATGATCAACATGAACTACTTTAAAATCAAGGAGTTAATATTATTATTTGCTTCATTATTTCTTAAAAAGATGACTGTTGGTCAAATGGTATTAAGGTGCTCAATAAGAACTTCAAGCTGGACAGGTTCAATTCCCCTAGAGCCAACAACTGTATTATATTGACTTTCTTAAAAGATGCACACGTGTCAATGGGTGTTAACTAAGTCCAAGAGGTGGGTCTCACCCAAAAATGGCCGGTTTTATGCTTAAACCGGCCGATACATGCCATGTTATCAGGTTAAAGTGTAGAATGGTCAAAATCAAGAACCGAATCGCTGAAGTCACGGATTTATGGTTGAACCGATCAGATGCAGTTTTCATAATTATGGCCACTCCTATCATTCTTGTCACTCCACCTCTATTCCAAAAATCGCCTACTCCACCATTAGCCACTACAACATCATCGGCGATCACTATCACTAAAACCAATCTGATGGGGCAATAGATCTTTACGTTGTGCCAAGGTTAGACGTCAATCTGCCAGTTGGAAACAATAAGAGGAAGAGCTAGAGGAAAATAATTTGTCAATAAAAGATATTCAACTACGTTGGGCGTCGTTATCTTAGTGGTGCAAAGTGGTGGCGATGACAAGTAACCATAGTTGAAGTTGATACATGGTCAAAGATCAACAGATGTAAAGGTACTTATGTGTTGAATTTAATCGCCTACTCCCCCCAAACAGTTTACCACTGCTAATCAAAACCACCTGACCTCCATAGCAAAGGACACGCACCATGCACCCTCACACCACCCCGGTACCCACAACCCTTCCCCCACGACCCCCAACCACATCACGACCCCCACCCCACCACCATAAGCCCACCCCCTACCCCACGACCCCCATAACACTGGGCACAGCCCACCTTTAGGTCACACTAACACACACCCATGCACCACCTCACCACCCTGTTATGCACAATCCTCCCCCACGACCCCAACTAAACAGACAACATACCCACAACCCGCACCACCATAACCCCATCCCCAATTACCCGCGGCTTAACATGGGGCACAGCCCCCGTGCAGGTGGCACTAACACAGTGAACCAAACCCCCCCCCCCCACCCCCAACACAAAAAGACAGTAACACACACCAGCAACCACCCTGCTACCCACAACCATTCCACAGAGAGATTGTCATGGAGAGATGTTTTACCTGCATATGTAAGTTATGTTTCTCTAAGCAAATGTGGTAGCCTTCAAAATGGTGTAATCAAATGGGAATAACCTTGACTCAAGTTTGGATAAAAGACAGTGAAACCACTGAAGTACTCTACTCACCAACTGCAAATACACCAACACCCCCTGTTACCTTCTCATAGCCATGAGTTAGGTAGTTGGTTTTTATTCCTATTTTTGACGAAGTAAATGCATCACACAACATTGACAACATGAAGGAGACTTGTAAAAGTAAGAAATGTAAAGAACCTTGATAGTTAATCCAATGGCTTTAACGTTGGGGAAGAGAAGTACGCTAGACTTCTCCAAAACAACAGCAATTTACAGAGCAAATGCAGTACCCAGAATTACCAAGCATTTTGTTTTGCTTGCTTTTGTTTCTCCAAGCAAATGGTAAACATAAACACTAATATAAAACATGAAAAAGACTTGCAAGAGTATGGAATAGGAAGAACCTTGAAAGTTAAACCACTGCCTACGCTACGCTTGAGCAATTTACAAAGCATATACAGTACCCAGAATTTTGTTTTCCTCGCTTCTGTTCTTCCCAGCAAACGGTATAGCCTTCGAAACGGTGTAATCCTCCTACTGCTCACAAAGTAAATACGTCACACACTAAACAAATACACTGACAACATGAAGGAAACTTGTAAGAGAATAAAATGGGAAGAACCTTGAGCCAACAATGAAACCACTACCTTTAGTGTTGAGGCAAGAGAAGTACGCTAGGCTTCTCCAAAACAACAGCAATTTTGTTTCTCTAAGGAACTGGTATAGACTTCGAAATGGTGTAATCCTCTAAGCAATTTAGAGAGAAAATGGAGTACCGAGAATTATCTGTTGCATGCTTCTGTTTCTCTTGGTTTGTTATAGGTTGGTTTTGTATGACAGGTGATGAAGTGGTAGTGGTTGGGAGATAATGCAGGAAGTGGGAGACGCGGGTGATGTGACCTATTAATATGGGACACTTTTTTTGGCAAAAACTGAAGTGATAAAAGCTGATTATAGCCAATGAAATCTTGACACATAATTAGGTTAGTATAAAAATAATTCAAAAATCTCAGAAAATTAGATTGGCTTTTTGATGGCCAAAAAGCCTATCAATCGAATCCTATTATATATAGCACTAGCTAAAAAACAAATTAATGTTTTTTTAATCATGCAAGTACTAAATTTATACCATAGTTTTGAATCGTTTTCCTACCAATTTACACTATTATTAAAAGATGTAATACTAGTACTAAATAATCCTTTTAATGTCAGAATTTAATGATGAGAAAAAAAGGCTACGATTAGCCAACAACCATATAATAGTGTCAATAAACTACTATGTCTTTTTTAGTTTTTTTACAATTGGCAGTTTCTAATATACTTTCATCCAATACTTGATAAAGGAAAAGAAAGTTTTTTTCTTTTTGGATTGACAAAATAAACTTTAAAAAAAATTAATTTTTTTAAGTGATGTAAAAATTAAATAATAAATTTCTACCAAAACTTTTTTATTGTTTTCTTATCAAAACGCGCTATTATTAAAAGATGTAATACTGGTTACTTCCCGTTCATAGCACGAGATTTTAGATAGTTAATATGATACGGATTAAACAAATTAAGTGTTGGATGGATTAATTATACGGGTAAATTAGATTGACGTGTCGAAAGTTGAAAACGAGTTTCTCTCTTCGTTTAAATCGAAATCACCACATATAATATTTACACAAACACACCAACACATATAATATTTACACAAACACACCAACACACAGCCCACCCTACCGACCTCCAACCTTCCCACCCCTCTCTTGAACAGGAACACAAAACCCCCCATCCCCCCCCCCCAAAACCCTCCAACACTACCTGCAGCCCAACAGCACCCCCACGCCCTTCCTCTCTCACACTAATACTAAATGCCTACCCCCAGCACAGTCACGCTGAAACCATTCCACTACAAGAAAACAGGGTTTTAGCGACGGGGTAATCCATCGCTAAAAGTCAAAAATCCGTCGCTAAAAGAATTAGCGACGGATTCACCGTCGCTAAATATCCCTCGTATAAAAGCCCGTCACTAATAGTTTAGCGACGGAATTTTTAAATCCGTGGCTAAATATGTCATTTTTACCGACTGATTTATTTTTAATTAGCGACGGATATTCCATCGTGAATTATATTTTTTAGCGACGGATTTATATTTTCGAGACGGAATATTCCGTCGCTAAAAAACTTATTTAGCGACGGAATATTCCGTCGCTAAATAACTGATTGTAGGAATACTTTAGCGACGGAATTAATCCTTCGCCAAAAGTCAATTTTTTTTTTGAAATTTTTTTTTTATTTTTTAATTACCCAGACCTGTAATACAATTTTCAAATCTCAACAACAATGCGCAATAATCAATACAGAAATAAATATATATAATCAATTATAAAAAAAATTTATAATAAAAAAAATTCATATATGTACAAGCCGGGAACCGGATATAGCCGGTTAGGAGAGGGGAGAAGAGTACAAGCCGGGCACGGGGGGGGAGCTAGGAACGGGCACGGGAAGGGGCTCATCAGGGGTTCCCGAGTTCCGGATCTGGATCCTGCTGATCTGGGGCTGGGGCGGCCTGTCCAGCAGTGCCCTGCTCCCTGATCATCCGGCACACCACTGTAGCAATGCGCTGGATCTCCTCGTCGTCCAACTGAGGCCGAGGAGCCGGTGTCTATGGAGGGGCAGCAGGGGGTGAGGACGCTCCTATCACGGCACGAGCAGTCGTGCTAGGCAGGCCGCGTATGCGGCCTTTCGGCCGATTCACGACCTCCGGCGTATCCAACCATCGCTTCAACCCCCCAGTACTCGCAGCCGAACTAGTGGACGCTGATGGCTGTCCGGACTGCTGCTCGGACCCCCTTAGCTGTTCATACGAGGCCTGCAAAAATAGTGGTTTAACGATATGTTAGGGCATTAATTAACGAAACAGACATTGAGGGTAGAAAGAAAAAACATTAACTTAAATAAATTGACTCACATCGATCCGCCGGGCAATATCTGAAATATAGTCGCCAGCCCGGTGCGTCTTGTCCTTGTCCTTCTTCCGCACGTGCGTCTGAGTATAGGTCAGAGCTATGACCTCATCCTCCTCCAGATCCGGGTGCTCGACCGCGTTCATGTGTCGGACGATGTCGTGTGGCACCGACCCCCCGTGTGCGTCGGATCTCTGTTCTGTCTGTTCTCAGCCCCGCTCTTACTCTTGCCGTCCCAACCTGGATCCGCAGCCCACCGACACGCACCTCCAGACACATCGGCATACGTTAATTTGTTTTTTAAATGCTGGACACCGTCGATCAAACGTGGTGTCCGTGTCTGCGCTAACTAACATGTATCTCAATCCAATTGGGTCTCATCCTCCGTCAACAACCTCAATTCTCAATTCTCAAATGCTCAATGCAATAAAAATTAACAAAAATCACACATTCAATCCAATTGGGGGTCTCATCCTCTAACACACACCCCCAATCTAGTTTTCTAAGCAAATTAGGGTGTCGATATGGTGTCCGATACGTGTCTGACACCTCCGGACACGTGTCCGACACCTACCGACATGTGTCCGACACCTTTGGACACGTGTCCGACGCCTCCGGACACGTGTCTGACGCCCACCGACACGCACCTCCAGACACATCGGCATACGTTAATTTGTTTTTTAAATGTCGGACACCGTCGATCAGACGTGGTGTCCGTGTCTGCGCTAACTAACAGGTATCTCAATCCAATTGGGTCCCATCCTCCGTCAACAATCTCAATTCTCAATTCTCAATTCTCAAATGCTCAATGCAATAAAAATTAACAAAAATCACACATTCAATCCAATTGGGTCCCATCCTCCGTCAATAATCTCAATATCTCAAATGCTCAATGCACAATTAACAATCTAAAATCATCAATTAACAACCTAAAATCATCAATTAATAATCGCAATTACTTCAAATACACAGCTAATAACCTAAAATCATCGATCAATAATCACAATTCTAAAACGCACAATTAACAACCTAAAATTATCAAACAAATGATCAATGTTCAAATGGGAAAAAAATGTTCAAAATTCACATATCCGATGCGCTTGAATTATTTCAATTTAGGGTTCGATTGTATTAGGGCATTCAATTTAGGGTTCAATTAGTTTCATTTAGGGTTCGGTTCGATTAGGGCATTCAATTTAGGGTTCAATTTAGGGTTCAATTACTTCAATTTAGGGTTCAATTAGGGGGCTCTATTGATTCAATTTAGGGTTCGGTTGATTTAAGGCATTCAATTTAGGGTTCAATTAGTTCAATTTAGGGTTCGGTTGGATTAGGGCATTCAATTTAGGGTTCAATTAGGGTTCGGTTAGATTGGGGCAACCAATTTAGGGTTTAATTAGGGGTTCAATTAGTTTAATTGAGGGTTCGATTCAATTGGGGTTCAGGGTTTTGGGTTTAGGGTTTTGGGTTTTGGGTTTGCGTCATCTTAATTTTAATGTCCCTTGCCCAGTTCCGTCCCGTCCCATCCCATCTAGATCCAACGCCACTTAACCCGATCTTGTCTATGGCTTCCTGCCACCAAAGTAGTCACATAAGGCCTATTTTCGGATCAGAAGCAACATCCATTGCTCTCGCCGTTTCAATATTGAAAGCGCGGAGAGCAAATCCAGCCCACTCAATCTCCAATGTCTTTAACTTTTCACAGCAATTTACATGTATAAGAGGAAGACAGAAGGTATAGCGTAGAGCAAATAGAAAGGAAGACAAGAACATTACCTCACGAGAAATACTGCCTGAGGTGAGAAACCGTCGTCTCCGGTGGTCCCGGTGGTCGACGATGCTCTCTCTCTCTCTCTCAGTCTCTCTCCTCTTCACAGATCTGCCGGAGGTGAGGGCCCGTGGTCGCCGGAGTTGCAGGTGGTCACCGTTGTCGAGGGAGGTCACCGCCGGGGTCGAGGGAAGTCACCGCCGGTGTTGAGGGAGGTCGCCGCCGGGGTAGAGGGAAGTTGGGTTTTGGGATTTTCGAAGAGAGAAGCAGTGACAGTTCAAACCAGATCTGTGAATTAAATAGACTTTTAGCGACGGATTTATTCTGTCGCTAAACGTCCGTCGGTGAAGACCTATTTATACCGACGGAGTTTTTTGCGACCGAATAAATCCGTCGCTTAAATAATATTTCACGGCAGAGTGTTACCGACGGAGGTTTCCGTCGGTAAAACGCCTTTTCACCGACGGAGTTTTTTGCGACGGAATAAATCCGTCGCTTGAATAATATTTCACGGCGGAGTGTTACCGACGGAGGTTTCCGTCGATAAGACGCCTTTTCACCGACAGAGTTTTTTGCGACAGAATAAATCCTTCTCTTAAATAATAGTTTACGACGGAGTTTTACTGACGGAGGTTTCCGTCGGTAAAACTCATTTTAGCGACGGAATCTATTCCGTCGCTAAAACTCCGTCGCAAAAGACGTCTTTTCTTGTAGTGTTCCCACTCCTCCCGGTAAAACCCACTACCAACCGACCCACACGAACCCCCAACAAATCCACAACCCCATGACCTCAACAACACTGACAACATAACCCCCACCACCCGCTACCCACCCACCTTCTCTATCACACATAAGAACCACCCCCCACCCAGCCCACCCACAGTGACACTAAACACACGACCATCCTCATACGGCGCCCCCCTCCCCGTTCCCTAAGACTCACAAAAATAGTTTACCACTGCTACCCAAAACCACCCGACCTCCACAGCGAAGGACACACACACCAAGCACCACCACACCACCCCGCTACCCACAATCTTCCCCCCACGACCCCAACCACATCACGGCCCCCACCCCACCACCACAAGCCCACCCCCACCCCATGACCCCCATAACACTGGGCACAGCCCACCTGTAGGTCACACTAACACACACCCATGCACCACCTCACGACCCTGTTATGCACAACCCGCCCCCACGACCCCAACTAAACAGACAACATACCCGCACCACCACAACCTCATCCCCCCTTACCTGCGACTTAACAAGAGGCACAGTCCCCGTACAGGTAACACTAACACAGTGAACCAAACCCCCCCACCCCCCAACACAAAAAGACAGTAACACCCACCATCAACCACCCTGCTACCCACAACCATTCCACAAAGAGATTGTCATGGAGAGATGTTTTGCCTGCTTATGTAAGTCATGTTTCTCTAAGCAAATGTGGTAGCCTTAAAAATGGTGTAATCAAATGGGAATAACCTTGACGCAAGCTTGGATAAAAGACAGTGAAACCACTGAAGTACACTAAGCACAAACTACAAATACACCTACACCCCCTGTTACCTTCTCATAGCCGTGAGTTAGGTAGTTGGTTTTTATTCCTATTTTTTACGAAGTAAATGCATCACACGGCATTGACAACATGAAGGAGACTTGTACGAGTAAGAAACGTAGAGAACCTTGACAGTTAATCCAATCGCTTTAACGTTGGGGAAGAGAAGAACGCTAGGCTTCTCCAAAACAACAGCAATTTACAAAGCAAATGCAGTACCCAGAATTACCCAGAATTTTGTTTTGCTTGCTACTATTTCTCCAAGCAAATGGTAAACATATACACTAACAGATAACATGAAAAAGACTTGCAAGAGTATGGAATAGGAAGAACCTTGAAAGTTATACCACTGCCTACGCTAGGCTTGAGCAATTAATAAATCAAATGCAGTACCCAGAATTTAGTTTTCCTCGCTTCTGTTTCTCCCAACAAATGGTATAGCCTTCGAAACGGTGTAATCCTCCTACTCCTCACAAAGTAAATACATCACACTTTAAACAAATACACTGGCAACATGAAGGAAACTTGTAAGAGAATAAAATGGGAAGAACCTTGAGCCAACAGTGAAACCACTACCTTTAGCATTGAGGCAAGAGAAGTAAGCCAGGCTTTTCCAAAACAGCAGCAATTTTGTTTCTCTAAGGAACAAGTATAGACTTCGAAATGGTGTAATCCTCTAAACAATTTAGAGAGCAAATAGAGTACCAAGAATTATCTTTTGCATGCTTCTGTTTCTCTTGGTTTTTTAGAAGTTGGTTTTGTATGAAAGGTGATGAAGTGGTAGTGGTAGGGAGATAATGCAGGAAGTGGGAGACGCGGGTGATGTGACCTATTAATATGGGCTCTTTTTTTTGGCAAAAACTGAAGTTATAAAAGCTGATTATAGCCAATGAAATCTTGACACATAATTAGGTTAGTAAAAAATAATTCAAAAATCTCATAAAACTAGATTAGCTTTTTGATGGCCAAAGAGCCTATCAATAGAATCCAATTATATGTAGTATAGACTAGCTAAAACCCCATGCTATGCACGAGAGAATGGAATACAACAATCATAAACTCTAGCAAAGTGAATCTTCAAAAACGTAAAAAACTTCAGATTCGCTATGAACACTATATCAGATACTAAGCGTTAATTTTACGTTGTTAATACGCTTTTAGATTAATAAAGAATCGATTGAGACTTTTACACTTTAGTAATTCTCGGTGATGCAACAGGAAAATCATCGCTATATACGACAATAAAAAAAATTTATGTTTTATAGTTCTCATAGAATAACAAATTAAGGTTTTTTTAATCATGAAAGTACTAAATTTATACCAAAGCTTGGAATCGTTTTCCTACCAATTTACACTATTATTAAAAGATGTAATACTGGTACTTAATAATCCTATAACTGCATTACATGTCTGAATTTAAGATGCGAAAAAAGGCTACGATAAGCCAACAACCGTATAATTGTGTCAATAAACTACTATGTATTTTTTATTTTTTTACAATTAGCAGTTTCTAACATTCTTTCATCCAATACTTGATAACGGAAAAGAAAGTTTTTTTCTTTTTGGATTGACAAAATTAAGTTTAAAAAACAAATTATGTTTTTTTAAGTGATGTATAAATTAAATATTAAATTTATATTAAATCTTTTTTTATTGTTTTCTTATCAAAACGCGCTATTATTAAAAGATGTAATACTGGTTACTTCTCGTGCATAGCACGAGATTTTAGATAGTTAATATGATACGGATTAAACAGGTTAATTGTTGGACGGATTAATTATACGGGTTAATTAGATTGACGTGTCGTAATTTGCAAACGGGTTTCTCGCTTCGTTTAAATCGAAATCGCCACATTCTAACCCAAAATAAAAGAAATTAAACCTAATTTTTGCTGAAAGTTAAATAATATGTCCATGCATTTTAAATTAGGCTTCGAAATATATATATATATATATATATATATATATATATATATATGGTTACCTGTACATACACATGGCTTTACGGCCATGAGCATGCAGTACCCATCTATTCCCTTACCATCTTTGCACCAAAAACACATATATAACATTTACACAAACACACCAACTCACACAGCCCACCCACTGACCTCCAACCTTCCCACCCTTCTCTGACAAGGCCACACATCACCCCCCCCCCCAAACCCCTCCGCGCTACCTGCAACCCAACAGCACCCCCCCCCCCCGCCCCTCCTCTCTCACACAAATAGTAAATGTCTGCCCCCAGCACAGTCACGCTGAAACCATTCCTCCCCTCCCGGTAAAACCCATTACCAACCGACCCCACACCAACTCCCAACAAATCCACAACCCCACGACCCCAACAACACCGACAACACAACCCCCACCACTCGCTACCTACAAACCTTCTCTCTCACACACAGGAACCACCCCCACCCATCCCACCCATAGTGACACTAAACACACGACCATCCTCACACGGCGCTCCCCTCCCTGCTCTCTAACACACACCCCCAAACAGTTTACCACTGCTAGAGTGGTAAACTGTTTTTGGCAAATTGAGAGAGAAGGTTTTTGCTTAGAGTGGGGGTCTCATCCTCCGTCAAAAATAATTAAAAATAATTCAAAAATCTTAGAAAACTAGATTGGCTTTTTTATGGCCAAAGAGCCTATCAATTGAATCCTATTATATATAGTATAGACTAGCTAAAACCTCGTGCTATGCACGGGAGAATGGAATACAACTATCATAAACTCTAGCAAAGTGATCTTCAAAAACGTAAAAAACTTCATATTCGCTATGACACTATATCAGATACTAAACGTTAATTTTACGTTGTTAATACGCTTTTAGATTAATAAAGTATCAATTTAGACTTTTACGCTTTAGTAATTCTCTGTGATGCAACAGGAAAATCATCGCTATATATGACTATAAGAAAAATGTATGTATTAAATGTACTCATAAAATCACAAATTAAGGGTTTTTTAATCATGAAAATATTAAATGTATACCATAGCTTTGAATCGTTTTCCTGCCAATTTATACTATTATTAAAAGATGTAATACTGGTACTTAATAATCCTTTAACTGCATTCCATGTCTGAATTTAGTGATGCGAAAAAAAAGGCTACGATTAGCCAACAACCATATGATAGTGTCGATAAACTACGATGTCTTTTTTATTTTTTTACAATTGGGAGTTTATAATATTCTTTCATCCAATACTTGATAAAGGAAAAGAAAGTTTTTTTCTTTTTGTATTGACAAAATAATGTTTAAAAAACAAATTACAGTTTTTAAGTGATGTAAAAATTAAATATTAAATTTATACCAAAACTTTTTTATTGTTTTCTTATCAAAACGCGCAATTATTTAAAGATGTAATACTGGTTACTTCCCGTGCATAGCACGAGATTTTAGATAGTTAATATGATACGGATTAAACAGATTAAATGTTGGACGGATTAATGATACGGGTTAATTTGATTGACGAGTCGTAAGTTGGCAACGGGTTTCTCTCTTCGTTTAAATCGAAATCACCACATTCTATCCCAAAATATAAGAAACTAAACCTAATTTTATCATAAAATTTAATAATACGTCCATGCATTTTAAATTAGGCTTCGAAATACTTTTTTTTTGTCGATTACCTGTACATACACATGGCTTGATGGCCATGAGCATGCAGCACCCATCTGTTTCATTACCATCTATTCACCAAAAACACATATATAATATTTACGGAAACACACCAACACACGCAGCCCACCCCACCGACCTCCAACCTTCCCACCCCTCTCTCACACAAGCACACATAGCCGCACTGCCCCCCCCCCCCCAAACCCCCCAGCGCTACTTGCAGCCCAACAGCACCCCGTCGCCCCTCCTCTCTCACACAAATAGTAAATGTCTGCCCCCAGCACAGTCACGCTAAAACCATTCCCCCCTCCCGATAAAACCCATTACCAACCGAACCCCCAAAAAACTCACAACCCCCGACCCCAACAACACTGACAACACAACCCCCACCACCTGCTACCCTCCCACCTACTCTCTCACACACAGGAACCACTCCCCACCCAGCCCACCCACAGTGACACTAAACACACGACCATCCTCACACGGTGCCCCCTCCCCGCTCTCTAACACCCACACACAAATAGTTTACCACTGCTACTCAAAACCACCCGACCTCCACAGCGAAGGACACACACCATGCACCACCACACCACCCCGCTACCCACAACCTTCCCCCCATGACCCCCAACCACATCACGACCCCCACCCCACCACCACAAGCCCACCCTCTACCCCACGACCCCCATAACACCGAGCACAACCCACATGTAGGTCACACTAACACACACCCATGCACCACCTCACCACCCTGTTATGCACAACCCTCCCCACGACCCCAACTAAACAGAAAACATACCCATAACCCGCACCACCACAACCCCATCCCCCATTACCCGCGGCTTAACATGGGGCACAGCCCCGTACAGGTGACACTAACACAGTGAACCAAACCCCCCCACCCCCTAACACAAAAAGATAGTAACACCCACCACTAAGCACCCTGCTACCCACAACCATTCCACAAAGAGATTGTCATGGAGAGATGTTTTGCATGCTTATGTAATTTATGTTTCTCTAAGCAAATGCGGTAGCCTTCAAAATGGTGTAATCAAAAGGGAATAACCTTGATGCAAGTTTGGATAAAAGACAGTGAAACCACTGAAGTACTCTACGCACAAACTGCAAATACACCTACACCCCATGTTACCTTCTCATAGCCGTGAGTGAGGTAGTTGGTTTTTATTCCTATTTTTGACGAAGTAAATGCATCACACAGAATTGACAACATGAAGGAGACTTGTAAGAGTAAGAAATGTAAAGAACCTTGAGAGTTAATCCAATGGCTTTAACGTTGGGGAAGAGAAGTACGCTAGGCTTCTCCAAAACAACAACAATTTACAAAGCAAATGCAGTACCCAGAATTACCCAGAATTTTTTTGCTTGCTTCTGTTTCTCCGAGCAAATGGTAAACATATACACTAACAGACAACATGAAAAAGACTTGCAATAGTAAGGAATAGGAAGAACCTTGAAAGTTAAACCACTGCCTACGCTAGGCTTGAGCAATTTACAAAGCAAATGCAGTACCCAAAATTTTGTTTTGCTCGCTCCTGTTTCTCCCAACAAACGGTATAGCCTTCGAAACGGTGTAATCCTCCTACTGCTCACAAAGTAAATACATCACACACTAAACAGATACATTGACAACATGAAAGAAACTTGTAAGAGAATAAAATGGGAAGAACCTTGAGCCAACAGTGAAACCACTGCCTTTAGCGTTGAGGCATGAGAAGTACGCTAGGCTTCTCCCTAACAGCAGCAATTTTGTTTCTCTAAGCAACTGGTATAGAGTTTGAAATGATGTAATCCTCTAAGCAATTTAGAGAGCAAATGGAGTACCAAGAATTACCTTTTGCATGCTTCTGTTTCTCTTGGTTTGTTAGAGGTTGGTTTTGTATGAAAGGTGATGAAGTGGTAGTTGTAGGGAGATAATGCAGGAAGTGGGAGACATGGGTGATGTGACCTAATAATATGGGACTCTTTTTTTTTTGGCAAAAACGGAAGTTATAAAGCTGATTATATAGCCAATGAAATCTTGACACATAATTAGGTTAGTATGAAAATAATTCAAAAATCTCAAAAAATTAGATTGGCTTTTTTATGGCCAAAGAACTTATAGTATAGAACTTATAGTATAGATAGATAGATAGATAGATAGATGGATAGATGGACGTGGGTATCGTCTATTGAATTCCACAGTAAGTACGTTGCTTTCTTTCCTTTTTTTCCCTGCCATCCGCAAATGAACGGCTCTTCTCTCATTTCAATTCTCCACTTAGAAAATAATGGATTGGAATAGGTCTGCATCTCCTCATTTGACGACTTTGCTTCCGTAACCTTTGCAGTTTGTCAACCAAAAGAATAAAGAAAGGGATCTATTTGCCGTCCAGGTTCATGCTTCACCAGGTTGAGAAGTATTGTACTATTACTAAATGCCAACATGCCGTGAGCATAACCAGGAGTGCTGCGGAAACTGATTGGCCAACATTAGTCAAACGACGTATAGTCCTATTGTATTTAGAATATTAATGTCTTCTTGGAATACCAACCCGCTATGAACAAATAACTAATGCTCCGAAGGTAAAAGTCCATGCTTGCTTAAATTTCATCATTTGTGTTAAAATAGTATGATTAGGTGATTAATGTGTACTAGTTAAACGTTCAGAACAATTAAAATTGTGTGTATGTAGGAAATTCTCCCCCTTCCCCAAAGACCTAATTTTAATGTAGGAAATGTCAAAATTAAAAAACTACCCACCAACACCAGGCAAATACTTTTGATTTGTCCTACTCAATTGATGCATAAGTGCGTTGAAAATGTTATTTATCATGATAAAATTGAAGCGACCATGAAGGTCACAAACAAACCTGCACAATACGAAAACAAAAACCGATGACTCGTCGGATTGGATGATCCGGCGAGATCTCTCCTATGCCTGACATAATGCAGAAGATGAGAACTCTAAAAGGATTTAAAAAAGCTAGCAGACGTGGTCTATGTGATGCTTAACATAGCAAAGCGAATCACTCGACGGGTTTTGAGTTTTGTATTAACAAGAGGACATATTTAAAGAGTTCACCAAAATTCTAATTCCGGTGTCTCTAGGTTTTAGTCAAAAAGCTGACCCCACCCAGCGATGAGTGGACAGGCGCCATGCACAGATTGGCCGCGCGTTATCATTACCATTTGTTCCTTACGAATTTGGAAGGTAATCCATTTCATCGTAGCAACAATCGATTTTAGTGGCCAGCTAAAACCGTTTGTGCTTGTTGTAGCGTTTGACTATTTACCGATATATCTGCCCACGTAACAGAATTGCCATTTCGCTTTGAGCGCAGAAAGAACGTATGGAATGTACTTCTTCTTAACTTGTCGAATTTAGCACTAGTGCCTTAAAATGAGCTCTCTTGCTCAGTTGGCCGTGTCGAGGAGCAAAGCTTTAGGGGGCTATCCTCCTCAGCTTGCTTAGTGGAGCAAAAAGTTAAAGCTTAAGGAGCTCCTCGACTGGGCTAGCCGAGCAGGGAGGTAAAGCTTCCAGTTTCTTTGTTCTCAAAACTGATGTTATAGGGAGTTTGTATGCTCTGGCGGCCGAGGAGACAACTTGAGCCAATATGGGGCTTGTTTCCTCGGCTAGCCAAGGAGACAACGACTACAAGAAATAGGTCTTTACCGGCGAAATTCAATCCCTAAAAATTCGTTAAAGAAAATTTCGTTGCTAAAAGATTACCGACAGTTAGTGGTATTCCATCAGTAATTGTTACACTTTTACCGAAGGAACTTACCACCATTACCGACGGAATCCTTCAGTAAAAGTATTTTCCGTAATTTCTGAAATTGTTTTTACTGTTGCAAAAAAGGGAATTGAAGGTAATTTGTGATAGTAACTCATCGCTAGAAGTCTATCGCGACAGGATGGAGGACTTCTTAATAAAAGTCGTTGCCAAAAGTCTGTTGCAAAATGAAATCAGCGAGGAAATTATGTCGTTAAAATTTCGTCGCAAAAACATTTATTTTGTTTGAACTACTTTTATTAATAAATTTTGTTGGTAAAAATCCGTTGACAAACTTAAAAAGGGGCTGTTATTTTGTTTCTTAGAAATTCCAACCTATTTCTAGTAACTTTATTCACACCACACTTTCAATCATCCAATCCATTAACATATAACCCAAATTAATCCATCCACAACTAACCCACATCCATCCATGCACAATTTTTATAAATCCATTCAAACAGCTCCTAAACATAAACATATACAATTTCAAGCCATCGGCGTTTTCCCAACAAAGTAGACGAATGCATAACAAATACAAGGTCATCAAAGAGGATCACGAGGGAGGGGGTTGAATGATCCAGGAGCAGAGGGGAAACACAAGTGTGAGCTCAGTACATTCAGTCATCATCCAAAGTCGCATCGTGCTCGTTGTCATCCCTTTTTTCATCATTTGCTTCGTTGGCAGGAGCCACTTGGGAAGCATTTTGTATATTAACACTTTACCGATTAAATATCGACTTGTAATTGCTTTTTGATATGTTTCAAATAAGTGTGAACACACTGTACATGATGCTCAGATATCGATTTTTCACCGCTCCTGTAAGGCGGGGAACCATTTCACAGTCACAATAGAGGCTAAGGATGATCCCATTTCGTCACTTGAATGTAAGTTGGTAACGAGTGTACTCCCTTTCTTCTTATTCACGACCTCAGGTGTATTACACCACAACTTCATGGCCTCTTGATCTATACTCGAGGAGCCTTGATGCCTGACCGAAAGCATGCTTTCCTGCTGAGATGACATTACTGCATAAATGAGGCCTACAAAACACTCAAGGCACAATATAAAGGATTAATGCGTGATCAACTGATAATCAGTGAACATATCCAAATTTAAAAGACAAACATTTATGTGGAAGTTACATAAAACATTCTTTTAAAACTCTAAATCAAACTCTCCAATGGGAGGTGCTTGATTTTTAAAGTTTATGTTATTGTGGATCTTCTAGTATGACAGAGCAACCACCTCATGGTGATCCTAATGCAGGTACATAGCCACAGTCTCATGTTTGACAACATCGTGAGGCACTACTGACCCTCCTGAATAAGTAGGATCTTTGTTATATATGTTTCTCCCACCACTCGCACTTGTCAGCTCCCAATCTCCATGCATCACCTATTTATCAGTCAACAATCCATGGTCACACTTTAGATACGATCCAATGTTTTCATTCCTCTAACGGTACACCCTCCGGCAACTTGTTCACGTGCACCGTAAAACCACCGGCAATAATTTTTTGTTATGTGGGGAAAGAAGGCCTCTCTCCCATAGCCTCCAGCCCCTGCAATGAAAACTCAAAGCTTTCTTGCAATTGTGAAAAAGGACAAAATTAGTTAATCAACTCCATTGAACACATTGTACAAAACATTAACTTTTGAAATTATCATACGAGAAACACCTACCACAATGCCTGTGTCTTATCACTTTCCCATTCCTTGCAGTATGCGTATGGGTCAGAAAAACCGGCCGTTCAGAATAACACCAACTTTAGTAGCTTCCGCACACTTGATGAAGCTTATAAAAACAAAATTCATAAGATGAAATAAGTGCAACCTAATAATGTTTCGTAATAATAATATAGATTAGATGCAAATTTAAACAGTACTAACATGCCTTTAGGACTAACACTAACCTTCCCTTTTATATCGGAATTTAGAATCATGCCACCTGTGGGTTCACGGCCTCAACGAGAGGCAACAAAATAAAGTACAAATCATGTGAAGTACAAAGTAAACATTTATAAATATGTGGAAGCTAATAGTAACTATGCCTGGTGAGGTACCTGTTGTGAAGCCCCGGGTCAGCGGTGCTAATAGTAACTATACCTGATGAGGAACCTACTGTGAAGCCTCTAATCGATGCTAATACTTTGTGCATCATCACCACCTGGACCACTGGCCCCAGCAAGTGGTGCAGATGCAACTCGTACTCAATCGCTACCACCGTTGACAGTCAATCTATGCATAACGACAGTAAAAACTTATGATAGTAATAAAGCATATAAAATCTTTATGATTATGAAGGAACGAATAAGCTAATATCATTAGTAATAAGTAACAAAGTACAAGACAACAGCGAAATAAGTGTACATTATTAGAAATTTAAGTTTATGTTATTAGGCACATAGTACCAATCCTCTTTTCTAAAAGACAGGCCAATAGTTTCATCATATTCGTCAACTTAATCTTGCGATTCATCCTATTCATCTTGAGATTCATCTTGAGAGGCATCCTCTTCATCTTCAAAACTTTTGGCATTTTCCTCACTTTCTTCAACACCATATTCATCCTCTACAACTTCTTAGCCTAGATGCCCTGTTGGTTGAAGAAGAAAATTCTAATCCACAATATTCACTTGAATAGAAACCAAACAGGTGCGTAGTCATCTTGATACATGTCTACCTCATTGTCATATGCAATTAGTATTTCTTAGTCTTGATGACAGTAAACTAATGTGATTTGGGATTTGCGACATCTTCTGCGTGGAACACTTGTGAAGCTTGACCAGCAAATATATATATGGTTCACCCGATCCAAGCCTTGACTTAAATTAGGGTTTTAGGTTTAGGGTTAGAGTTTATGGTTTATGGTTTATGTTGTATGTTTTACAGTTTAGTGATTATTGTTAGGGCTAGGGTTAGCATCAGGGTTAGGTTTATCTTTTAGGGTTTATGGTTTAGTTTATCATTTAAAGTTTAGGGTTTATGAGGAGTTCATTAACTTAAAATTTTGTCCAAGCTTTACGTTTAAGTCGATCATTGTTTTCAACTAGCCATCAGAGATCTTTTTAAGTGTTGTATCTCAACTAGAATTATGTCAACCATTGCTTGTTATTAGCCATATTAGTTGATCACTGCTTTTAATGGCTTTTAATTAGCCCGTTTAGGAGTTTGTTAACTTAAAATTATGTCCAAGCTATTGGTGTTACGGTAGTTGTAACACCCTAAAAATTGGCAACATGAACATCCTTAAGTTCCGGAGCATTAAAACAATCACTCGCTTGATCAATTACTTATTGGCATAAAAACCAAGATTCCAATAACCACTCTCACTGTGTGTGTGTGTGTGTGTGTGTATATATATATGAATGATTTGTTGCTCGTGCAAGCAACTTAAGGTAAATTGTCAGTGTCATCTGGCCGTTCATCCATCACAGATGGACTGGCCAAATCTTTTTTTTTTTTGAAGTAAACTTCACCGCCTGCTTCATTACATAGTAGACGACAAAAGTTACAATATTGCCCTCATGTTTGCCTACAAATCCTTCTGACTCATTAAATACCTTCAAGACATTTTGGTAAAAATCATCGGCCGTTAGATAATGTAACGGACGGTGAGTTTTTTTTTTTTAAGTTATATCTGGTCCGTCCGTCCATCATGGATGGACGGCCCCTTGCCCTCATTGGCAACTTAAATAAATTGCCAGCGTAATCAGTCATCCATCCATGATGGATGGACGGATCAGATATAACTTTTTTTTAAAAAAACCCAATATATATATATATATATATATATATATATATATTGTGTGTGTGTGTGTGTGAGAGAGAGAGAGAGAGAGAGAGAGAGAGAGAGAGAGAGAGAGCTCTGATCCTTATCTTACATATGTGTGACGGGAATGTTGGTAATTCAAAGGGTATGCTGACCAAGGTGTTCCTCCTTGTGACAAATCGAAGAAACTTGGGACATAAATTCTGGGTTTTTCACCTTACCTGCATTCATAAGAATATTTCATAAAAACTATTCCTCGAATCCAAATTTGACAAAATGGACAAAGGTATAGTAGAGAAAATACATCATAAAATACGAAACAAAGTGCACGTACCTTCTTGTATGATGAACATGTAAGGAACATTGCGTGAATCGCTAATTCGGCTCCCCTTGAACTCTTCACTTGTCCTACGTACGACTTTAAAATAAAATAATCAGTTCTGTCAACCTATATTTTTCAATGCGGATAAGCAAGCCTTAAGAAAAAATATTCTTCGTAGGATCCACTACTTCTTTGACTAATGTTCGATTCCATGCTCTCCTAGTCGCTACTTCACCCGTTTCTTTTTTATTACCAAGTCGATTTATTAGGATTGAGACTTGGAATCCCCTGTTACTTCAAGCTACTAAGTTGCACACCAACTACACATGGGGATTGAGCATGCTTTAAGTTGGACACCAGACTTTTACCGTATGCTTTGGTCGTAAAAGATTAAATCGTACTCCGCAATAGAAGGTTATAGTTGGACACTAGTATTATGAAATTTTAGGGAGAGGAGGGGGGGGGGGGGGGGGACTTTCTGTAATGTCTATTCGGGACTAGATTCATATGATCTAAATGAAATATCGCGTACTTACGCTAGTTGAAAATGGGACCGTTGGAAAGTAAATTACTACATATAAAGTCACTACAGGTTTGGTGTAACTCACTTCCTTGGGTGCAACATGACACATCAGAAGAAAAATAAAGAACATATGAAAGAAAAATAATCAACCTATTACTTTAGAGAAATGTAACTGCACCACCACTACCGAAACTTTCCACGAAAATGCACTTGTTTGCGATGGAAATTCATTTTCCCACTCAATAATTAAACTGTTCTACTTCACCTTTGACCTTTGTCGTTGAAAATTGATAAAGTGACATTTAAAAGTGTTATCTTTTGAAGTGGGCTTACTTCAAACTGGGACTGTAACTATAAGCGTAATTCTGTAAGTATCAAATAATCTCCAAAGAGAAATCCTAGAACTGCGTAGTACCAAAGAAACTCAAGCATTGCACAGCTTAGATCTTTCTGACGTCAGTTGCTTCATCATTCATCCGCCTAATCATACTTCAAGAAATAATTCAACCCCAAAAATTTGGAAGTGAGCTCTTCGAACGCATCTATCAAGGAAATTAAAGTTTCAACTTTCAAGACTCTTCTCATGGGAAATACTACGTAGTTTTGGTGCATGACTTTAAGATAATTTTCACGGGAAATAGTACGTAGTTACGGTGCATCAGTTTAAGATAACAAACCTTTTTTTTTCCTCTTGCTTCAAGGACACTAGGAGAAGACAACCACGGTAGAGTAATAAATACTATACCCTTACTAGAAATACTGGTCAGTACGTATCACTTTTCTTTTCTGACGGTATAGTAACCGTTTAAGTTGTACAGGTCAAAATACCGCTGCATAGACGGTTGTACCGGCTGAGAACAATTTACTGGTCCAGATAATATGTTTTGTACCGGTTCGAAAATAATTTAAAACTTAAAGTTTGTTGGGCAGTTAAGTAAATGAACATATAAAGACTATAAAGGTCCAGGTTGCTTCTCTTCATCAAAATTTTTAACATAATTTACAACAACTTTCTTGGTAAGTCTCGACTCTCTTCAATCTTTATCGCAATTTTTAGTTTGCTTATACTTTTTCTCTTAGCTTTTCATCAGATTCTTTTGTCTATATGACTTATTGCTTCACACAACTTATTCTTGAACAAAAAATTTATTCTTCTATAGATACGCGCTAATGAGATAGTGACAAAAGGGAGTAATAATTTAATTGAATAAGTATAAATGCTAGTACTTATAACTATGAACCACATGAGCAAATAATTTGGTTAGGGTGCTACATACTGATAATATGTCAATGTTCATATTCTATATTTCATTTTCTCTAGTCTAGAAACTTTTATTCTTGTAGGACGTACATAGTCTTTACGTGGCTATATAAAGGTTCCATTTCACTTGATTTTAATGTGCACAATAACAAAATCATCTTGTATCTCTCCTTCCGCCATGTTAATATATAAATCCCACATAGGAAAGGTACGAATCAACATTTAAGTTTTATGGGTCTCTCTGCTCATGGTCGATTGATTTTGATTTGGATGCTTTCATAACCCTCCTCCACCCCCAACCCTCGGGGTCGATCTATTTTATCTTTTAGTCTGTCAACTTCAGTTAGTCTATTTTTTTAGACTCTTCTTCTTATATCATTAAATTCATTCCAGCCACATCAGTCGATTTATGTTGGGCTTAACCTAGGTCATAGTATAATGAATTTGATTCAACTTAGATTGAAATTTGGGCCCATTTTTACTAAATCCATGTGAATTTATATGACATCTTAATTTTTTAGTTTTTCTCTAGTGTTGACTAGGGGTGCGCCCTAATCTCTTTGTGCAGTTTTTCTGCAATGCTAGACCCCTGGGCCACTCTATAAACACCTCGTACGCTTCCCCATAACATATAGAAAAATCCATAGGAGCTGCTAATATTCTATAAGACTTTTGAATCGTGGATACATCAAGACAATACAAGAAAAAAGGGTTCTAGCGACGGACTTTTAGCGACGGAACGACTTCCGTCGCTAAAGGTGTTTTCAGGGACGGAATTTCTGTGGGTAAAAACGTTGTCCAAAAAAATATTTTACCGACGGATTAATCCGTCGATAAAACCATTCCCGACGGACGTTTAACGACGGTCTTTTAACGACGGTATAAACCGTTGCTAAATTGTTTTACCGACGGATCTTTAGCGACGGGACATGTCCGTCGCTAAATGTGTCTTAAATACCCAGATTTCTCTCTCTCTCTCTCTCTCTCTCTCTCTCTCTCTCTCTCCCTCTCTCCCCGTCTTTCCTCCCCACCAGCCCCCCACGCCGGCGACAGGCCCCCGCCTCCGTCCCTCCCCACCAGCCCCCGCCTCCGTCCTTCCCCACCAGCCCCCCACGCCGGCGACAAGCCCCCGCCTCCGTCCCTCCCCACCAGCCCCCCACGCCGACGACAGCCCCCCCTCCCCCCGCCACCACCACACCGCCCTTCTCTCTCCCCTCAGATCTACCGTCCACATTGCCACCTCACCGCCCCGCAGCTACCCACTACTGCCACAGCCACCTCACAGTCGCACCACCATCACCACAGTTCTTCCCCCTCCGCCGCACCACCACCCTCTGCCGCTGCCTTCCGTGCGCCACTGTCGTCATCCGCCTCGCACCACCACTACCTAAACTCACTTTTTTTCCCGGTTAGAAATTATTTATCATATTGAAGTAATCTGTCATTATAATGTAATTGTATGCTATAAATTAATCTGTTGTTATAATGTAATTGTATGCTAGAAATTATTTATCACATTAAATCTATTGTTATAATGTAATTGTATTTAATCTATTGTAATGTAATTGTATTTGATTTACTATAATGTAATTGAATTTAATTTGTTGTAATGTAATTAAATTTAATTTTTTGTAGTGTATTGTATTGTATTTAATTTGTTGTAATGTAATTGTAACGATTAAACCCTAATTATCCCTAATTTGTTCCCAAGTAACCCTAATTGAAGCAAATTAACCCTAATCAAACCGTAATTATCCATAATCTAACCAATTAACAGTAATTAACCCCGCGTAACCCTAATTGAACGAATTAACCCTAATTAAACCTGATTAACCCTAACTGAACCAATTAATTGTAATGAACCTCGATTCAACCTAATCTAACCAATTAGCCCTAATTAATCCCGATTTATCCTAATTGAACCAATAAACCCCTAATTAGCCCTGATTAGCCCTAATTGAACCAATTAACTGTAATTAGCTCCAATTAAACCTGTTTGAACAGGTTAACCTTAAACCCTAAACCCTAATTAAAGCATAATTAGCCCGGATAAATCCTAACTATTCTTAATTTGTTCCCAATTATTCCTAATCAAACCGTGATTATCCCCAATCTAACCAATTAACAGTAATTAACCCCGCGTAACCCTAATTGAACGAATTAACCCCAATTAAACCTGATTAACCCTAACTGAACCAATTAATTGTAATGAACCCCGATTCAACCTAAACTAACCAATTAACAGTAATTAACCCCGCGTAACCCTAATTGAAGGAATTAATCCCAATTAAACCTGATTAACCCTAACTTAACCAATTAATTGTAATGAACCCTGATTCAACCTAATTGAACCAATTAATTGTAATTGAACCCTAATCGAATGCCCTGATCCAACCGAACCCTAAATTGAAATAATTGAACCCCCCCTAATTGAACCCTAAATTGAATGCCCCAAATCAACCGAACCCTAAATTGAATCAATAGAACCCCCTAATTGAACCCTAAATTGAAGTAATTGAACCCTAATTAAACCCCAAAATTGAATGCCCTAATCGAATCGAACCCTAAATTGAATGCCCTAATCGAATTGAACCCTAAATTAACCCCTAATTGAACCCTAAATTGAATGTCCTAATCCAACTAAAACCTAAATTGAACCCTAAATTGAATGTCCCAAATCAACCGAACCCTAAATTGATTCAATAGAACTCCCTAATTGAACCCTAAATTGATGTAATTGAACCCTAATTAAACCCTAAATTGAATGCCCGTGATCGAACCGAACCCTAAATTGAACAAATTGAACCCTAAATTGAATGCCCTAATATAATCGAACAGCAGTCCGGACAGCCATCAGCGTCCACTAGTACAGCTACGAGTACTGGGGGGTTGAAGCGATGGCTGGATACGCCGGAGGTCGTGAATCGGCCGAAAGGCCGCATACGCGGCCTGCCTAACACGACTGCTCGTGCCGTGATAGGAGCGTCCTCACCCCCTGCTGCCCCTCCACAAACACCGGCTCTTCGTCCTCAATTGGACGACGAGGAGATCCACCGCATTGCTACAGTGGTGGTGAGGATGATCAGGGACCAGGGCACTGCTGGACAGGCCGAGCCGGCCCCGGATCAGCAAGATCCAGATCCGGGACTCGACAACCCCTGATGAGCCCCTTCCCGTGCCCATTCCTAGCTTCCCCCCCCCCCGCCCCCCGCGCCCGGCTTGTACTCTTCTCCCCTCTCCTAACCGGCTGTATCCGGTTCCCGGCTTGTACATATATGAGTTTTTTTATAATAAATATTTTTTATAATTGATTATATATATTTCTTTCTGTATTGATTATTGCGCGTTGTTGTTGAGAATTGAAAATTGTATTAAAGGTCTGGGTAATTGAAAAATTAAAAAAAATTTCAAAGTATTCCTACAATCAGTTATTTAGCAATGGAATATTCCGTCGCTAAATAAATTTTTTAGCGACGGAATATTCCGTCCCTAAAATATTTTATCCGTCGCTAATTTGACAAAAAAGAAAATAAATTAAAATTCTAAAAATATAATTAGCGATGGAATATCCGTCGCTAATTAAAAATAAATCAGTCAAAAAAATGACATATTTAGCGACGGATTTAAAACATTCCGTCGCTAAACTATTAGCGACGGGCTTTTATACGAGGGATTTTTAGCGACGGTGAATCCGTCGCTAATTCTTTTAGCGACAGGGAAATCCGTCGCTAAAGGCCTGTTTTCTTATAGTGAGACTAGCAATTCAATGCGTTCAATAAAATGTAAAACTCTTTTATTGTTTAGTTGGAGTGAATCCCCTCCCCACGATCAACTCCGGTCCAAGGACCAAAACAAATTTGCTCCGATACTCAGATCATCGAATTTAGCTATAAACCCATCTTTATAAACTAAAGATCAGAATTTAAGTCGCTCCTCTAGGAGTCAAAACAACGAGGTTTTGATCCCTATTAGTCCGATCGAGAAAGTAGACCATTTAGCCCCAGATGTTGAGTTCAATCCAAATAGTTAACTAGAATTAGGGTTAGGGTTTGTTCTTATTTTAATAAATCGTGATAATATATATATATATATATATATATATATATATATATATATATATATATATATATGGTTTGTTCTTATTTTAATAAATCGTGATAATATATATATATATATATATAGGGGCCAATACCTTCTAGAGTTATTTTCAGGGTTTTCCTTTTTCCTATTAATTATTATTAATAACTCTAGTGAATAAATGGCACCTGAAAAGACCAGATTTTTTTTTATGTATCGCAACAAACCCATAGTTATTAGAACTTGTGAAGGCACAGGTTCAAGGTTCAGTGGTTCAACTGATGGTTCAAACGGTGGTGCAAGTAAATTATTTAAAATAATAAAGAGATTATAAATGAAAAAAAATACTTGAATAAAGTACATGATAATTTACAAATTTGAAGTTTAACGATAATTACTATGGTGAAATTCCTTAAATTGCTAAGTTCTTAAACCCAAAATAATTGACAAATGATCAAAATGAACTAGTGTTAATATTATTATTTGCTTCGTCGTTTCTTAAGAAAGATGAGTGTTGGTCAAGTGGCATTAAGATTAAGGTGCTCAGTAAGAACTTTAAGGTGGATATCTCAGGTTCAAACCCTAGAGCCAACAACTGTATTATATTGACTTTCTTATAAAAAAAAATGTACTCGTGTCAATGGGTCTTAACAAAATCCAAGAGGCGGGTCTAACACAAAAATGGCCAGTTTTATGCTTAAACCGGCCGATATTGGCCACGTTATCATGTTAAAGTGTAGAAATGGTCCAAATCAAGAACCGGACCATTGAAGTCACCGGTTTATGGTTGAACCAATCAGCTACAGTTTTTATAATTAGGGTCACACCTATCATTCTCACCACTCCACCTCTATTCCGAAATTGCCTACTCCACCATTAGCCAGTACGACATCATCTGCAACCACTATCACCACAACCAATCCGATGGGGCATTAGATCTTTACGTTGTGCCAAGGTTAGACGTCAATCCGCCAGTTGAAAACGATAGGAAGAAGAGCTAGAGGAAAAGTAATTTGTCAATAAAAGATATGCGTACATGGAGATTGACAGGTGTACAGGTACTTATGTGTTGAATTTAATGGAGATGACTTGTGAGCATCGCATCTAGTTCTGTGATGACTGGCAAAATGGTGGACATATTGTGGATTGCGTGTCTTTGGGTGTTACGATGGTAATTGAGGCTGGTGTTTAGCGTAAAATAACTGTGGTTGGGCGGTATGGGAGGTTGTGGATGGGTTATGGTCGTGGTATTTAGGGTGAAAAAATGTTTGTGCTGTGTTACGATGGTGGTTGAGGGTGTTGTTTAGTGTGATAAGGTAGTGCTTGGGAGCAACATAGGTGGCGGAGGTTAGGCTGGGGTTGTTACAAAAACATGTTGACTACTCTCGGGTATTCTGGGTTTGGGGGTCAGGTTGCTCAGTTATACAGCTAGTTGAACGTCCAGTGAACTGTGGACCGGTACATTGGTTTAATGTCTTGTTCAATTTTGATATCTGTGATACTTAATATTAGCAGTTATGGCAATTTTTTTATTTACCACATCATAACAAGAACCACACACAAAAAAAACAGGGGAAAGAAAATTGGTACTTTGTCCGTCCCTGAAAATTTCATCTGATTTCTTTTTTGGGTTGTCTCACAAAAATTGATCACTTTTAAATTAAAAAAATTTATATCGGTATTTTTACATATTTACCATTTTTATCCTTTTTTTTATTATATTTCTCTCTATGTTTAACTCTCTGCCAACTCATTTTCTCTCTCTTGTCCCATTACTTTATATTTTTTATTTTATTTCTCTCTCTCCACATTTAACACTCTACCAACCAATTTTCTTTCTCCTGTTCCACTCTCTTCTCCTCTCTCTAAAGGATAAAATGAAAAAAAAATACATAATATATAACCTAAATCCTTAATATACGTGCAAAATCAAACGGATCAAATTTTCAGGGACGGAGAAAGTATTTCACTGTTTACTGTTACACTAAACATACAGCAATGTACTATACTAGAACAACGTGATTGATGGCAATATCTCACCTCACCTCCAAATAGCGGTGGCCAGAGCTAAGAAGATCCTTGGCAGCATGTACGTCGACGGTCACAACATCTTCAGTCCTAAAAGAAAAGAAAAAAACTGAGTATACAACATGGAAGCAAAGCGCTTACCAACTCTGGAGCTAAAGTTTTGAAGCTGTCACCTCTTGATGGCATCCATGGATGACCACTCTGAGTGGAGTTTATCTCCTCTTTCTGCCCTTTGTTGAACTTAGAGAGAATCATTGTTGGAATTTAAATTTTCTATTAAGTGGTTGACAAGACATTTTTTTTCTCTTTTTGTTTATTTTTGAGGGAGCATTGGTTGACATTTCAGTGATACTCTCTCTCTCTCTCTCTCTCGTTTATATGTTGGATGCACGAAGAGACATTATCAACGACCACCCAATTCTACTCAATATTCTGAAAAGAGGCAACAACTCGGGTGGTCCCTATACTATACGTGTTTTGTCATATTAGTCCCTAAACAAAAATTTTATCAATTTTAGTCCTTAAATATTACGCCGTTTGCCTGGGTGGTCATTTTCTCCATTTTCGTCCAAAAATATCCGTCTGTGAACCCCAGATTTCAGACAAAACCTAAACCATACAGATCAAACACATAAGAACATTAAACCCTAGATTTCCTAACAATAACATCAACAAAACCTTAAACGATACCCAGAACAAATACTTCTCAAACACAAAGAAAATCCATTTTTGCTCACCCACGTATCAAGAAATAGATTCTCTCTTAGAGACAGATAGAGAGAGCTGAAACGAATAAATGAAAACTTCAATTTTCATTGATAAAACTATAGATCGATCGATTCAAATTTTACCCCTAATCATCTATCCAATCATCCAGATCCAAACAAATTAACTACCCAGGTCCCTTCACCTACCCAAAAACAAAATACAAACTAAACAAAATATAGCTACTAACACCAATCCTAATTCCTAACTTTTCGATTAAGCCCTCTCACCACGTATCCTCCTCGCTAGCTGGATATCCTTGGGCATGATCGTGACCCTCTTGGCATGAATCGCGCACAGATTGGTGTCCTCGAACAGTCCCACCAGGTATGTCTCCGCCACCTCCTACAGCGCCGCCACGACAAAGCTCTGGAACCTCAGGTCCGTCTTGAAGTCCTGCGCGATCTCGCGAATGAGCCTCTCGAAAGGCAGCTTGTGGATCGGCAGCTCAGTGCTCTTCTGATACTTTCAGATCTCCCGGAGCACCATGGTTCCGGGCCTAAAGCGGTGGGGCTTCTTCACCCCACCAGTGGCCAGTGCCGACTTCCTAGCCGCCTTTGTTGTCAGCTGCTTACGCAGGGCCTTTCCAACCCTAATCCCAATTTCGTTGACTCTCATCTCCCGATTTCTCTCTCTTTGAAATAAATGCATAGGTTTTTCTTTCTTAAAAGTTGCGAAGGGTGTGTTGTTTTGGAGGGAAAGGAAACTGGCGGGTAGGGGAGAGGGGAAATGTCCTTTGTGTCCTCGTGTGGGGTTCACAAACGGACATTTTTGTACGGAAATGGAGAAAAGGATCACTATGACAAACGGCGTAATGTTTAAAGACTAAAATGGATAAAATTTTCCTTTTTGTCTTGCAACTATTTGATTGATGGGGTGAATTAGCATTTTAAGAGGTGGAAATAGCCCTCCCATCTTTGGTTATCTATTTTATTCCGTTCCCCATTTTCGAAAGTTAATTTTTTGCTACAACGAAGAGCTATAACCCCGAATTTAATAATCACTACATATGGTAAATGACAAAAGTTAGTGACACAAAAAAATGCTAGTAAGATGTATTGTTTAAAATCTTTTAGTTGATGGTGGTCCGCAAGGTGTGATGCAGGATAAGTGAACAAAGAACAAGAAGCTAATAAGGTCAATGGTCAGAGGATTGGAGTTTGACCTACCATGAGCAGTTTACCAAAAATGAGACAATATGCAAAGCAAACATTCCTAAGTTCAATTCCTACTCAAGTAATCGCGGGATGAGTCCCGGGGTTCCTTTTTTCCCCATCCTTGAGGTCCCTCACTTTCAAGATCCCTTTTTGTGACTAACCTCAAAATGTAGCTTGCCAGGGAGATTCCGAGTAATCGGGGCGAGCCTCAAGCTGACAGGACACAAAGTCGCACTCGGTTCTCAGGGATGAGGTCCCTCAAGATCTACGAACATAAGTTTTATAGTGGCCAAACCTAATGTGAATTGTCCCGAGACAGAGGATCAAAACGTTCAAACACCATGATGCCACCCCAGGGGCAAGGGCGGTCCACCCACCTAATCGGTGGGGGCCACGGCACCCACTTCCCCCCCCCCCCCCCTAACTTTGGGAAATTTTTTTCGATATATAGTTAATGGATAAATATATTTAAATAATTACAAAATACCGCTATATTATAACAATAATTAGTTAAGATTTTATTTTATTGTGTTGTTTACTTTTTGTGCTATCGATCATCATATACTTGTCTTTCTCATCAAGAGGTAAAAAACCAAAGTGTTTGAAAATGCTTATTCCAATCTTGTTAGAATGGTCGACCATCAATAAAGGTTTGCGTAGACGTCTGGATCTACTACTTTGACTGGCTGAACTTACACCAAAAAATGGTAAAAGTAATTTACCTAAACTCAATGGAGTGCCGAAAATGGCAAAAGAGTTGGACAATGTATATCCTTTGCAAAGATGATACTTCTTAATTACCATGAAATCATTTCTGCACAAAAGGAATTGTAAATGACTATTGCTGGGGGCATATTGGAGACTCCACGAGACCAAGAAATACTAAAAGAAAAAGTAGTGTTATGGGGGGCATATCAATGCGCCACAAGAGTGTAAAATGATATACACACCAATGAAAATAAAAATGGTGTTGATAACCGATGTCTGGGCAAGCTTCATAACCGAAGGTTCTAGTTCAATTGAGTTCAAGAACTTTGGCTTCGACTTCTTAAATTCTTGTAAGGTTTATATACTTATGGAACCCATTGGTTCCAAAGTGTTAATGATCTACTATCCACATTGGCGATGTGGAACTCACCATGCAATGATCTTGATGCTTTGATTCGTTAGATAAGGAACCTTGAAGAATCGGATTAAGCAAAAGGTGTTGATAATTTGTGGCACTTCTGAAAAGCTAAATGTAAAAATCTAGAATAATTGTGGTATTAGTGGTCATTATTTCCTTGAGAAGAATTTACTAGGCTTTTGTTTATGAGAATGGTTCTTCACAAACTCTAAGTATTCATTTGCTTGAATCAGAGGTGCAATGTTGACACTAGAAAATAAATTCTCAATTGATAGCCATAATTAGTAGTCTTTAAAAAGTTATTGACTTGTCCTTAATTAATTGTCATTAATGGCTCGAAGGTTCAAACGATTAATTGCAATCGGAGATGACGATGGAATCAATTTTTCATGTGAAGAAACTAACTTAAATTAAATGCTTTCTATTTTCAAGAGGGTACTAGTATTGACCCCGTGCGTTGCACACAGGAGTAACAGTCGTTAAAAATTCATACTTATATTATGAATATTAATAACAAATAATATTATTTCAACCTTCTTATGAGTATTTTACAACCTTCAGTAACGGTATTAATAACACTTATTTATAAAATTCACCAAGAAGAGTATAAAAAGTTATGTAATATAAGAGAAAATATAATATAAAAGATATATATATATATATATATATATATAGGTCAAAGCTGAAAGAATGTTGTCCAGTCATCGCTTACTTGAACACTCTCTTAATTCGTCATATGGACTTTCTTATTTTGAATTTTTAAAATATTTTAAATTTACTTATTTTTGTAATTATGATTTGAATTTTCTCTCTCTCTCATACACACACATACATGATTTGATTTGAATTCTTTCTTTCCATTTGAAATTCAATCAATTATATAGTTTTTACATTTCTCTCTCTTTTATGTCAACATATCACACTCAAAAGATTTTATTCATATATTTACAATTCTATTAATTCCTTAATTTTGACAAAAGTAATTATCTATATATTACTTTTTATTCTTAATTTTTTTTATTGTTCAGGGAAATACAATATTCTCCATCAGTTTTTCTATTAAACTACCATAATCTCCTTCCTTTTATTTCATTACAGGTTTTATATAGAGTTACGCTACCATTTTTTTTTTCCAATCATTTATTACTTACTGTTACTCTTTTCTTGATGATCTTGAGTAATACAACATCAACACACATGTTATTTTTGTTATTATTATCACTGCAATTGTTATTGGTTAGGAAAGACTATTTTTTGTTATTTCATAAACTATTTTCTATTTTTATTTGTCACTAAAATCTAACAATTATTGTTTAAGTTCATTTTTAACGGTAAAATTTGGGAAGAGAACTCCTTTAAAAAGGTAAAAAATATTTTTTTGATTATCTTATTGTCATTACTAATTTTGTAATTGTTATTAGCGTACAAATACGAGATATATCAACAATTGTTGTTTCTTTGTACAACGCACAGGATCATAACTAGTTGAAAATAAGAGAGGAAGAGAAAGAGAAAGATTTGTTTTTAAATTAGACATGTTGACGTGAAAGAGAAAGAAAGTAAAATTTATTTGATTGGAAGAATACCAAATGGCATAAAATGAGGCATACCAATTAGGACAAAGAATGTTATATTCTCTCAGTTTCGGTTTACACACACACACACACACACACACACACACACATATATATATATATATATATATATATATAGATTTCCCATTTAGGAGAAGTCAATTTTTAAGTGGTAGAAATTATGTTTTAAGTCGTGGTTATTTGCAATTAGATAGTTTATGGAGTATTTTATATGGTAGTTACTTTCTACATTTAGTTTGTAGCATAAATAATAGATGTAAGACTCAATGTATGAGCAACAAACAATCATCGTCAATGAAATCCTTTTCTCTTTGTTTCTCTTTTCAAAGATCGAGATGTCTTCCTTATTAGGAACACTAACGTAGTTTTTGTTTTTATGACAAGAGCCTTCATATATTAAAAGTTAGATACTTTCGATTTGCATTTGGTCGCACTCTCGACATTCTAAATTTTTATTCTAAAACTTTAAATCTCACAAAGGCTTTGAAGAAGTCCTTACAAGGCATTTTTAATTTTTCATCAAGAGGCAAAAAAAAATCTAAAAAAGTAGTCGAGAGTTTGGCTGCGTACGCAAACACGATCTACGACCTCTAAAAAAAAAAGAAAATGCATTCAAACGATGAAGAGATGCCTTTTCGTGACCAACGTGACAGAGTCTACTACAAGGTGTCCCTGTGACTTTCAGCAATTTTAAAATGGAAGTTGCAGCTGTCTGAGGGTTGACGTGGGATATCGTCGACTTTCGGTCTATATACATAATCGCTAGTTCAGTTTCCAATTCCAGTCTGTTCTTCTTCATCCTTTTTCCTTCTTGTTAGTGTCCTTCATAACTAGTTCTCTCTATCTCCCTTCTCTACACAAACACACACACACACACACACACACAAATATGTATGTATGTATGTATGTGTGTATATATAGCCAAACACACATAGATATATCTCTCTTCTTTCTTCCTTTTGCTATTGTCTTACATTATGAGCCTGTAACTGAAATTTTCTCAAACTCTTCCCAAATCACTTTTTTCTGAATCTGTTCCAGGCTTCTGAATCTGTTCCAGGCTAAAATGTGTAAGCATGTAATTACGTTATTTTTTCTACGGAACTCTTCCTGACTTCCCACATGTTTCTACTGATATTATCTGCAAAATATTATTTAGAAAGGCTTGCAACGCACGTATTGCTGCCAGAGACTGTTCGACTATCGTAGTTTAGCCAAGAAAAGGATGAAGATGCCTGATTTCGACACTGCTGCCTCGCCGATGTCGGAGGTGGGCACCCCGGATCCTCTTTTCTCGTCGATCCGAGTGGACTCGTTGTCATCTGAGCGGAAGTCAATGCCCCGGAGCCAGTGCTTTCCTCTTGACACCAGTTGCCTCACCATCCCCCCTGCGCGAGGTGTCTCTCTCACCAGAAAGGTGCTCTTTCCATTTTTATGTTTTGAGATTGATATGCTTTCAGTAGTTTTTGTAGGATCAAGAGTGATAATAGAAATGATCATTTGAAGCTCCAATATGGCTAGTTGGAGCATCTAAAAGGTCTACGTTATATATGGCTAAAACGCCTCGAACAATATGCTTTTCTTTAGTTTTTTTCCACCATTGTGATGATCTCCTCATTTACAAGTTTTGGAAACTTTTTAGCTTTAACCCGGGTTGTAGGATGAAGCTGCAATCCTAGTTATTGGATGAATCTACAACCCTCTATGTAAATACAGCTCCTAGCCACCAAACATAAGTTGTGGCACCTGATTTGTAACGCCAAAAAAAACACTTAAAAGGCGTCGAAAGATTTTAAAATATTAAAGCAACCATGACTTGCTGCTAAATTGCACCTAGACTACAATTATAGTTACAGCAAAAATCAGTCACTAAGTTTTTAGTTCCTCCAATTTACTCGAGCAGTCTTATTCTACTTAAACTCACTGTGTGTATGATTACCATTTGTGTAGGATAGTTCATGGTTATCGGAACCTTAGAAGCAGCCAACCTGTTTGGCCTCACCATTGTCCTAAAAAAAGATCTTTTGCAACTTGAGACGAATGTTCTGATTGCAAGCACCCAAAAGCACTTCATCCAACCTCCAGTCTTATTCCCAGTCTTGCTAAAATTGCATTTCAAATACTTCATCTAGTCCTACTTAAGTTAAAACGTTTATAGTCCAAAGAACTTCAATTCTCTTATCATTTCCTCTATTCTAATCTTATTAGTTACCAGAATTCCTTCCAGAACTAAGATTCACTACCCAAATAATCTTATCAATAACGAAAAAAAGAAATTATAGAGGCTTCATGTCGATATTTGGTGAATGCATATTATGATTAGAAAGTCACAAGTCGCACCTTCTGTGCTTCTCGCTTAAGATATTTTCTATCATTTTATTTTTTATTTTTATTTTTTTGTGACATTTCAGATTTGCATAGATCATCAAAAGAAAATATAGTATTTTTACATCCCAATCGGCCATCATGGTCCAGGTCTAATAACATAATATAATACCATAATACAATAACAAGTTCTAATAACATAATACAATACCAGGTCTATAATCATAGTGAAGCTAAGCAAAAGATCTCCTAATTATAACGGTAATTGTACAACCAGCAAGGCCACTGGGAGGATCCTCACATCAGCATCTTGAGAACAGAAGTCACTCCTAATCGGTGGACAGTGGTCTGGGTCTCCGATGGTTATCCTGCACAAGTCCAAATAGGAGCATATATGGTAGATAACATATATAATACGCTTCACCATGATACTCGTTGTCTCAACTCGAGTCATCTTTGGAAGCAAGTAATGTGAGTCAATATAAATGATCGGATGCTTGAGGAGATGATTGTGAGCCCATAGACATATGTATAGAAGAGAAAGTGCCAGTGCCGCTATTTTTCGTTAGTGGCAAAAAGAGGAATGATCCTTTCTCCTACGGTTGCTCCAAGATGATTGAGTATAGAGAAGCCCAATAGCAATATAGATTCGTATTGGGTTAGGGTTTAAGCAGTGACAGGAGTGTGCAGAAGAACTAAGAGTGATTGGTAGGAAATTTTGAAGATGACGTAAGTGGTTAAATGCAGTACCAGAAGGGGGATGGGAAGGAAATTTTTTATTAACAAGAATGGTATCAATTGTTGTGTGTTTCTCATTTACATGTAGCACTATATATATACACTGAAGAACTAATTCTATGGGCTAAAATGAAGCTGTAAAAGATGGAAATTCTATAACTATGCCCAAAACTTAAGCTATACAAGAGGGAAGGGAAATAGATCATGGCATTTGTTATGGACTGTCAAGACTCTAAAGTTAAGCACTTATTTAACATGTGCATGGCATTTGTTATGGGCTGTCAAGATTCTAAAGTTAAGCAATTATTTAACATGTGCATAATCCCGGTTGATACTCCCCCTCAAGTGGGAGCAAAGAGATTTCGAATGCCCAACTTGCCGCAAAGATAATGAAACTGGTGACGCCAAGTGCTTTAGTGAAGATGTCGGCGACCTGCTGTGTTGTGCGAACATGTGCGGTACTAATGTTGCCAGCAAATAGTTTCTCTCTAACATAGTGACAATCAATCTCAATGTGCTTGGTCCTTTCATGAAAGACCGGGTTTGAAGCAATATGTAATGCCGCTTGATTGTCACAGAAGAGTCTCATGGGACGATCATGGTGAACACCAAGAGAGAGAAGAAAGGATTTGAGCCAAGTGAGCTCGCAAGTGGTTACCACCATCGAACGGTATTCTGCCTCAGCAGATGATCGAGAAACTGTCGGCTGTTTCTTGGTACGCCATGAAATGGGGAAATTTCCCAAGGAAACAAAATATCCGGTAACGGAACGCCGGGTGAGTGGGCAGCTGGCCCAGTCCGAGTCACAAAAGGCATAGATCTGAAGAGGACTATCAGCCGGCAAAAACAAGCCTTGGCCAGGGGCGGCTTTAAGATACCGTAAAACCCGAAGTGCGACGTCCCAATGTTGGGAACGAGGAGACTGCATGAACTTGGACAAGACATGGACCGCATAGCAAATGTCAGGCCTAGTGATGGTGAGGTAGACAAGGCGACCAATGAGTCGCCGATATGGTCCTGGGTCGGAAAGGAGAGGACCGCCAGCAAGAGCAAGACCGTGGTTCTGTTCCATGGGGAATGCAGCGGGCTTAGATGCAGATAAACCAGATTCAGAGAGGATATCCAGTGCATATTTGCGCTGAGAAAGAAAGAGGCCACGCGGTCCACGTGCTGCTTTGATGCCAAAAAAATTCTTGAGATGCCCGAGGTCTTGAGCTTAAAGCAGTCGTTAAGATACTTTTTGAACGAAGAGCAGGCGGTGCTGTTATTCCCAGCGAGTATCAAATCATCCACATACACAAGAACAGAGAGAAAGACGTCCCCTTTTCGGTAGGTGAAGAGTGTGTGATCAGCATGCGACTGAAGAAAGCCATAAGAACGTAGGGCGGTGGAGAGCTTTGCAAACTAGTTGCGGGGTGACTGTCGTAAACCATAGAGAGATTTGCGCAAACAGAGAACCTTATTTGGGCTAGAAGGAGAGAATTCTGGAAGTGGCCATATATATACTTCTTCATGGAGATCACCATGCAGAAAGGCATTGTTTATGTCCATTTGATGGAGCTCCCAATTTTTAATAACAGCAACTGCTAAGAATACCCGGACGCTCACCATTTTGGCAACTGGGGCAAAAGTCTCGGTATAGTCAAGTCCTTCAACTTGAGTATCCCCTCGAACCACAACCCTGGCCTTGTATCTCTCAATAGACCCGTCAGAGTAGAATTTAATTTTGTACACCCATTTTTAGCCAATGGGCTTCTTGCCAAGAGGTAAGTCTTCAATAGTCCAGGTACCATTTGCTTCAAGAGCGTCAATTTCTGCTCACATGGCTGCACGCCACTTTGGATCGTGGGATGCAGTCTTGTAGGAATGCGGCTCAGAGCCAGAAGAAACTGCATCCAAAAATTGGGTATGCGCAGCAGAAAATGACTTACAGGATACAAAATTAGCCAGAGGATACCTGGGACCGCTAGAGCCGTTGGTGGGTGTTGAAGATGCAGGGGGGAAGAACTTGAGCAGTGTGACATACATAGTCCTTGAGAACAGAAGGAACTTTCTTTTGTCGCTTTCCACGACCAAGAGTGGGAGACAGAGCAGTAAGAGAGCTCGGTGGAGAAGCCGAAGATGAGATCTCTTGGTCAGGACCCGCAATGATACCCGACAAACCAGGGGAAAGAGTGGCAGCCGGCGAGGGTGGCGGATCTCCCCCTGTCACTGGTGGTGTGTCTCCCCCTATCACCAGAGGGGATGCCATAGGATGTTCGGCACAGTCCCATGCTGGGCAGAAAGTGGTGGTCGCAGGTGTAGGAGAAGGGCAGAGAGGTGTGGTAAATGGGAAGACGGTTTCCTCAAACTTCACATCCCGGGAGAAGAAGAACTGATTAGTTTCAAGATCATATACCCGCCAACCTTTCTTGCCCGGGGGATACCCAAGAAAAACACAGCGTCTACTTCTAGGGGCAAATTTGTCTGCGAATTTTGTGTGAGCATAGCAAAGACACCCAAAGACCCGAAGATGGGAATATGATGGGACCTTTTGGAAGAAGAGTTCATGGGGTGTTTTGTGTTTGAGAATGGCTGAAGGAGTACGGTTTATGAGGTGAGCAGCGGTAAGTACACATTCCCCCCAAAACTCAATAGGTAGGTTGGCTTGAAAACGTAGGGCTTGGGCGACCTCTAGAATATGACGGTGTTTCCTCTCAACCCTCCCATTTTGTTTGGGTGTATCGACCATAGATGTTTGGTGTAATATACCGTGATCATTGTAGAATTGGGTCATGGGCTGGGAATCAAATTCATGGCCGTTATCGCTTCGAATTATTTTGACGAGTTTGCCAAATTGGGTATGGACCATATTGCAGAAGTTTCGAAGCAAGGTACCAGTTTGACCCTTATCATGCATTAAATAAACCCAGACAGCCCTACTATAGTCATCCACAATTGTCAAAAAATATTTTACACCAGAAATAGTGCTTACCCGATAGGGGCCCCAAATGTCACAATGTACCAATCCAAAAATATCCATAGCACGACTAGTACTATCAGGAAAAACAGTTCGACTGTGCTTTGCACGACAACACACATCACAAATAGTTTTAAGGGAAGGGGAAACAACTGAAACTGTAGGAAGATGAATAAGAGGCTGACTGGAGGGATGCCCCATTCGCCGATGCTAGAGCTCGTAGGACTCAGACTCAGAGACGGCGGGCACTGTAGCAGTAGAGAGTGGCTAAACCACTGTAGCAGTATAGAGTGGCTGAAACACGAACACCCCCCGATGCATCTTACCCAGTCCAATCGGGCTCTTCGAAGTGCGGTCCTGCAATACACATATATCATTGGAGAAAGCCACAAGGCAGTTAACGTCAGTAGTTAAACACGAGACAGAAATAAGATTAACAGCCACTGCCTGCTTTGATGGCATTAGTTTGAAGACCATCCGGTAAGCCTACCGGAGAAGGTGGAATATCCCAAATACTTGAAAAGAAATTCAAGTTCCCCGTCATATGGTTTGAGGCACCGCTATCAATCAACCAAGTATGTGTAGGAGGCAGAGATTTACCTACGAGAGAGTCTGTACCCGATGGAGAGGATTCCAGAAAAGTGATGAGGCATTGCATCTGCTCGGGTGTCAGGCCCGGAAGAGCGGAAGTGGGGGCGGCCTATGCCTGGCTGAGAGAAGGGTTGTTGTTCTGTGTCGCGGCGGCAGAGGCCTGGAGTGGGCCAAATGAGGAGTCGACTGCATTCTGTGACATGGCAGGTGATCCACGACCCCTCCCTCGCCCTTACCAGGCGGAGCAATACCAAGGCAGAGATAACATTTCTCCTGTGTGTGACCCACCCGATGACAAAACGTGCACCAGGGCCGTCCTGTAAGTGTACGGTCTGGGTCCCCTGCAGTGGCTGAAACAAAGCCAGAAGACCGTGCAGTAGGCGGCCCATTTTGGGCATGAAAACTAACCACCGAGGTAGTGTCATGGCTACCAGTGATGCCCCGGTGAGACTCTTCCTGCATGACCATGGCATAGACTCTATCTATGTTGGGAAACGGGTCCATGTTTATAATCTGAGTATGCAAAGTAGCGTACTTGTCATCGAGGCCCATGAGAAATTGGTAGGTCTGTAAGTCTTGATACCAATTCATTTTTCCAGTACCTTTGGGACACCCACATGACTCCAAAGGCGACAAAGTCAACAATTCATCCCACATCCCAAGCAATTTCGTGTAATAGGTTATGACAGAGGCCCCTCCCTGTGTAGTCATAGATGCATCGGACCACAATTTATAGATCCTAGGTCGATTGGGTATTGAGTATCGGGTTTTCAAGAAATCCCAGATTAATTTGGCCTCATTAAGTCATGACACAGTGGCACGGATAGGGGGATCTAGTGAGTTACAAATCCAAGAACATAACGTGGAGTTAACAATATCCCAAGCTAGAAAATCTACAGACTCAGGGTCTGGTTTTGTAATTCTACCATCAATAAAAGCAAGCTTATTGTGTGATTTTAGAGTCAGAATAGCCGATTGTTCCTAGGCAACATAATTGTCTCCTTTCAAGGTATCCTTAGTAAGGGAATTACCTGAGTTTGCTTGACTGGACAAGTAATATTCTAAAGTTGGATCGAGGTGCTTGGGCTTGGAGGTTTCTGCGTCCTTGGCCATGTCGATGAAGATAGAAACACACCGCTCCTTGATTGCGGGTCTGATTGAATGCGTCGGCAGTGATTGCCGAGAGTTGTCGGATTGCTTGCACACCAGCAAAGAAGGATACGGGACCTGAGAGTCCGATGAAGCGAAGGCCGGTTCTATGGGCTACAGGGTGGAATTTGACGCAGCCGAGTGACAGTGGTCCGGGAAGGATAAACGCCGGACGAGGAGAGAAAAAATAAGAAGAAAAAAGGGCTAAGCGAAAATATTAGGCTCTGATACCATGACAAGAATGGTATCAATTGTTGTGTGTTTCTCATTTACATGTAGCACTATATATATACACTGAAGAACTAATTCTATGGGCTAAAATGAAGCTATAAAAGATGGAAATCCTATAACTATGCCCAAAACTTAAGCTATACAAGAAGGAAGGGAAATAGATCATGGCATTTGTTATGGGCTGTCAAGACTCTAAAGTTAAGCACTTATTTAACATGTGCATGGCATTTGTTATGGGCTGTCAAGATTCTAAAGTTAAGCACTTATTTAACACGTGCATAATTCCGGTTTATATTTATTGTGTGGAAAGGCTCAGTTTATTACTTTAGACAAAGTTCGAGCTTGATTTATAATGGGCAAGGGTTGAAATGAAACTTGCCGAAATATACATTCATTTCGATTTAACCAGATACACCAGACTAATATTACAAAATATACACTCATTAGTATCCAAGTTACCTTACTTATTTAGCATTCTATTATTCTCTAGTATGCCGAAAGACACAGAGGAATCATGGGAAAGTTCGACGCCTGATTGCAAGGATCTGATGACCACCTAAGACTTGCTCTTTGTCTCGGAGTGACCCGAAGGGTCATGATCTTGAGAGGCGGCGACAAAGAGCCTTAGTGTCTAATAGTAGACTAGTCACATGGTCACGCTGATCTTGACGAAGAAAGGTTTTGAATTGGTACCCGAGCAAGTAGATCAATCCTGTGGGACACGCCACATGGAAAGGAGCCCCGCGATGCAGAAGCACGTAGACTAATCATGCGTGGATGCATGGTGCCGAAAAGATAAGAGTCCGGGTGCCGAAGCACGAAAGCTACTCATGCATTGGTGGTACATAAAGGAGAGGAGCATGGTGCTGGAGCACCCAGACCAATCCCCCATAGGCTGAGCTGAGATTGTGTTCCCTGAGGAGTCGTCTATCCTCAGTACTCAAAACTCATCGAGGTAGTATTCTGGATGAGTCGTTTACCGGAGATGGTGAAGAATTCTCATGCTGCAACACTGTGAATGGGACCCCTCAAAATGCAATACTATGAAGAGAGTGGGTCAAAGCATGTTAAGTGACAAAGGCGAGGCACGCATGGTGCAGTGAAGATAGAGACTAGTAATAGGGCACGAAAGCATAATGCAGTGCCAGAGGCCGACACCATATATGGGCGCGGTAAAAGGCACAACAAATCGATGCACTGGAGGCCACAACGCATAGAGACGACAAATAGGCGCATACAGGCATCATGGTGCATGGGCGCTATGACAGATGTCATGGAGTATCCAAGTACCAAAAATAGCTAATTACCTAAAGTGTCTGAGGGAAGTTGCTGATGACCGCTCCTCATGAAGAAATGAGAGGACCCCTGTGAGGGCAGTGACACTGCAAGTGACAGATTAACATGCAACAGGAGGCGGGAAAGAGGCAAGATTGTTCGTCCAGAGCAAAGCAAAGAACGGGTACTCAAAAGTAAGCTACCCGTTAAGGCGACTCCTTAGGGCGACAGTCTAGGGTGGGCATCTATGGGGGTGTCCTCTACTGCCTTATGCATTGTTTGGGCTTTTTCAGTGTGCTTGACAAAGTGGCATGCTCCGGTTCGGCCAGATTGATGTTGCTGACATCTGACCATCATGTACTATTGACGTGTGTCAAAAAGTGAGTCCTGGACACGGCCACCTGAGAGTAGCATGAGCTAACGACGAAAAATATGTGGAGAAACTCTACCGATAGTCCGTTGGTAACTCTAGAGGATCCAGTTTCATGATCTTTGCTGTTTAGGAATTTAATTAGGAAAAATGCTTTTATCCACACACTTGTCCACCCATCATTCTGCCACTAAAATATGTTTTCTGCTAAGATTGCATAATTAACAAAATCTAAACCTTCTGCAACTTGATTAGGTGAAGACGGGATAGATGTAGACGCTCCCCCAGTGGGTAACAAAACTTGAACATAAAGTTACTTGTGTGGAGTGTATGCAGGTTGGAGCAGAGTTCGTAGGGACGTTCATCCTGGTATTTGCAGCAGCAGCAGGGCCTATCGTGAACCAAAAGTACGACGGCGCGGAGACGCTCATAGGGAACGCCGCGTGTTCAGGGCTAGCGGTGATGATTGTGATCCTATCAACGGGTCACATATCAGGAGCTCACCTTAACCCCTCGGTCACCATTGCTTTTGCGGCGCTCCGCCACTTCCCATGGATCCAGGTGCCTGCATACATTGCTGCACAGGTTTCGGCTTCCATATGTGCCTCATTTGCTCTCAAGGGCATCTTCCACCCTTTCATGTCCGGAGGTATCACAGTTCCTTCTATAGGCACCGGCCAGGCTTTCGCCCTCGAGTTCCTCATGACCTTTAATCTCATGTTTGTTATCACCGCTGTCGCCACGGACACACGGGCGGTACGTCTTCTCGCATGCGCTTCTCTTTGAGTATAAGTTGAACTTGAACTTTGAACTTTGAACGTGTCTATTCCTTATGATTTTATGGGCTTCGTAACAGGTAGGAGAGTTGGCTGGTATAGCAATTGGAGCAACCGTTCTGCTTGACATTCTTATTGCCGGGTTAGTAATAAATTTCACGAGTAAAGTGATTCTGACAAATTATAATCTTCTGAGTGACGCGACACCTTTTGGTTCTTGCATTTACAAATGAGCTGCTACTTAGATCTACGTAAGAATTTTCTTCCAACCTAGTATATACTGACAATTATTAGTTGTTAAATATTTTAATGACTTTTTTGTTAATATTTTTATCGATAATTCTTAACCGTATTTTTTAGCGTCTCTAAATAAAAACCATTAGAAACATTCAGCAACCATTGAATCTCGTTATATGGAAGGGTCGGAGGAAGATTCCTTCGAGCCGGATAGCGACCAAAATATTTATTAATTTCAATTAGAAGATCTCATTGTTTGAACATAATTGGTCCAAATTGTGCATGTTGTATTATTTGAGAGATTGAATTGGAATTAAAATTTGGAAATGGCGTCGCCTCAACTCTTCCATGTTCCTTTGCTTGTTGTAGTTCTTTCAATATATCGGTTTGTTTTCTTAAGACGATTTTCTGCACTCTTATTTGTTGCTAAAGAACGTATTGGTGACAAAAAAGTAATCTATTTAGCAAAAGATGAGCTGCGGATAAGTACGTACGAGTGTGAAACTAGACCTTTTAAAATAACTTCATTGTACGTTTTTCTTTTCTTTAGCACTTGGTTTTATTGAAAAATGAATGAATTGTACAGTAAGCATAATAGGAAATATTTCAGAAAATCTTCATAAGGCGAATGGAAATGAGTATTTTCAAAATATCCTAGTGGGAGCAGCAGAAGGGGCTCTGAAATTATTTTTGAAGTGCAGCTAATTACATGCCAGTACATATCAAGTGTCACTAATTAGATGTCAGGAATCTACCCATATTTCTTAAGGTCCTATCACTATTATATCATCTGGAATGTGCTCTAACTTATAAATAAATACATTATGCTTTATGAAATAATCTTATAATGATTGAAATATCACAGTTGATATTAGGAGAATTTCATGGTAGACGTTTCCGTGACTCGCAGGCCGTCAACTGGGGCTTCAATGAATCCCGCGAGAACGCTGGGTCCAGCACTGGCCACCAAAAATTACGAGAAGATATGGATATACATGGTCTCACCAACGCTTGGGGCCCTGGCAGGGGCAGCTGTTTATTCATCCGTCAAGCTTAGAGGGGCCGATGGTGAACCCCCACGCCAGCTCCGGAGCCTTCGTCTCTGAGTCATCCTTAATTTTAGAGTATGATTAACTGGCTTTTGATGACCAAGTAACCATCGGTTGCGTTTTGAACCACGGAATTTATGAAATTTGATTTTAAATTTTAAAACTTTTGTTGTTTGGAACATTAAAAAAAAATTGGAATTAGATATCATAGGAATTCACTGAATTTGTTTCTTTAATGTGAAATTTGATGAAAAATGGTCGGTTTTTCAATTTGGATTGACTTGAATTAAAAAAAAATTATTTATCCATCTTACTATTTTCTGAATATCTACAACAATGAACTCACCAATATCGTTTTCATTGTCGATGCAGCCATAGCACCTTAACAACCAAAACCATATTGCGCGCCGCCACCATAACTGCCAAAATTGTGTTACCGTCACTACCACCGCCAATGGATCGCTATACCCACCATCCTGGACGGTTACAGCTAATACAACCGCCACATTATTGTCATCGGCACACGACATGACATCACCGCCATCACGGTCACCATCATCAAGTGTGTTACATCACCACTAGACCACAATCATCGATCGTCAATAGGTCGCCATTGTTGCTTCCGCCGCCACACCACTACTATCACCACCACTACTAACGTTACCACCCCTATCATTGTCACCACTATTACCAGTAGTTTAAATTATCAACATGTTTGTTATCACCACCACAATCATCTCTATTGTCGTCACCATGACTATTATCGCCAGCATACTACTAGTGAAACCTGGATATCATCGTCACTACATCTTATAGTTATTAGACCACCTCACTCACACAACTGTTAATGCCACACCACCACCACCGTGATTTCAAAGCACCACCATCACCATCGTCTTTGTTGCCATCATCGTATGTGACCAACATTACCACTAGTTACGCCCTGGTACCACTAGCACCACTACTACTAGTACCATCACTAGACCGCTCCACCACCATTGTCATTGTTGGCTGTCGTCGATCCCATAGGACAACAACAGTTCTGACGCCGCACGACCACCATCATCATAGAAAATGCCACCACCTTCAAAATTGTCATTATCTCTACCAATAGTTACACCTCAATATCACCACCACCACTGCTATATATCGTTACCATCACTTGACCACCTCACCACCACCCTCAATGCCGCCATCTCGCCACTAAAATCGTGGCTTCACACACCACCACCACCCGTGGTGGAGGGAGCAAGGGGCATCGGTGGGTTGGTGCGCACCTGCTTCTCCATAATTTTTTTCTCTTTAGATGGTATATTTTATTCCTAATAGTGAAAGTACCCACCAAAAAATTTGAAAAAAATGCTTCAAGGTGTATTTGTGGTCATTTTACATGTTAATATATGTAAAAGTTCCAAAGATGGTTAAAAAAGAATATCCTTTTAGTCATTTAAAATGTTAAACTTGAACAAATAAACCAAAAAAATAAAAATAAAAACTTAATCTACACATAAAGTCAATAAAAGAAAAATGATTTTTACTCTTATTCTTACGGTTTTCAAAGCCTCAATACTTTCAAATCCTTAAAGCACAAATATCGACAGGAGAGCACCACCACCTCTTCAGTTCTCTCACTGCCCACCGGCCTTACCTCCCGCTGGCACAGCCTCAACGGCCAACACCACTACAACCACCAGTCGGTCCACTTCCGGCAGGTCACGGCATCCTACGCCCAAAGGCCACGGCCTCAAGTGCTTAGGCATGGCCTCAGGGGCGATTCACAGGCTCACTAGTGACGGCGCTCATAGACGGCAGTTGGCAGGTCAATTTCGCGACGATGACACTAATGGTCACAGCAGTCTATGAAAGTAAGGAAACATCCAGTTATTGATTCTTAAATTTTCTATTTTTAAGAACCCTTTCTTTTTTGTATCAATCTAGAATGTGACAGTAGAGTTTTGGAACTTACAATTGTGCAATTAGAAATTGGTAGAATTTGATAATTGATGTTGCTGGGATTGTTAATTTTAGATTGAGATTTTAGTATCCACCTTAAAAAAAAAAAATTCTAGCTCCGCCACTGACCACCACCATGTGCTGCCACCACTCATGTAAAATCACTTACCGTAATTTGTTTTTCATCGTAAGTCAAAGCTATAATTATCTAAAATATACTACCTTTCCATTTTGTATGTATGTATTCTGATATGGGTAAAAAATACCCACCAATGAGAAGGAAACACTTGTTACTGTCAGGTGGCACCAAAACTGCTCTTTTATTATTGGAGAAATGGGAGTGGCATTTGCCCACCTTTCCACTATCCCATTATCTTAATAATGAGCAATAACTGCCCATGAAATCCTGGTAACCTCCCACTAATTAGAGTAACTCCCCATTAAAGGGAGGTAACCGACCATTTAATATATTCCTATAAAAGGTCTATGAAAAGGGAAAGAAGGTAAGTTCTGAGTATCTATAATATTCTCAACTATTCTTTCAAAATGACTTACTGACTTAAGCATCGGAGACTCCGCCGGAGCCCCCTCTGGGGTCCCGGCGGGTCACCGTTTGCTCGTGTTGTGCTTTGCAGGTCTACTCGCGTGCTCGTTTGGTCCCAACCGGCGCTCATTCGGTCCCGGTCAATTTTTGGCCACAACATTTTGGCGCCATCCGTGGGACCGACTAGTCAGGCAGACCTTGAAGCAAACATGTCCAGAAAGCTAGCTGAAAACTCATCGGTAGCAACAACAGCACTCAAGGCAGTCAGCATATTGTCCTTGGTCGCTAAAAGTGTGATCGCCTCACGAACACCCAACAAAGCTCCTATAAAGCAACCACTACCGCTGTGATGCAGCCCCCATTGCCAATTCAGCCATCGTTCCATCAAAAGAAAAGCAAAGGGAAAAGAAGAGTTGTCAACCGATTGTCGCCGCTCCGGCCGGTCGCAAACACTAGGCCTCAGTCCATGATCGGCGACATAAACATCCGCTACTGGGTGCATAGCATAGTCGAAGCAACAGGATGTGACGACAACCACCACCGCATCGCCGTCATTCCATTCCCAATTGGGCTGAAAAAGGAAAACAGAGTTGTCAAGACGTCTGGCCATCGGTTCTGTCCCAACGGTGCTCCGCGTCACTGCGTACAGCGCCTCTCACCCACCGCCACTAATTTGCCAGAATTTTTGTCAGCAATCGACGGAGCTAGCCAAGGCCATAGTATCCAAGGACAACGGTACACGCGGGAACGATGGCCTCCAATGCCGATTTGGCCGCCGTTACTGCAAAAGAAAAAAAGAGAATTTTTAAGATCGCGGCACACAATTCCCGATGTTTCTGTCAAGCGGTGCTTCGGCAGCTTGGACGACACTGCGCACAGTGATAAGGCCACTCCCAGCCACTGCTAAATGCCTGTCAACAGAGTCACGGCACTGTTGGTCTTTTCCTGCTATTTAATAGCAGCCACCACAAAATGGGAAGGCCCCCCGGCCTACCACGCCACGGCCAACTACAAATCAGTCACAGGCCTGTCACCGCTAAGCTCCGGCCAGTATCACTCGCAACTCAATTTGATAGATTGTAAACGAATTGCGGCCGAGCCATCGCGGTATCGCCTACCGAAGACCAGTGACGGTCGTAAATTTACTAGGTGCCGACAAAAAGACAGCAACCGCTGTCACCGATCACAGTCTCCACAATTCTCTGCCGTCGCAATAGAGCAGCGAATTGTCGGCACCATTCTGGACAACCCTTGCAACATGTACCATCATAGATGGCCGCAATTTGTGCGGTTGGTTGATGCGTTGGACAGAATGGAATTGGAGGCGACAGCAGCCCCGCAGCCACACCAATCGCGAACTGCCCACCGTGACTGTGCCGCTGTTGCATCACCTGAAGGAGACCACCGGTGGCCATTGTCGCCAAGCACAGTCTCGACAATACAACCACCGCTCCAGCCTACTCCCCATTGCCGCGGCAAGCGATAACGCCACTACCAAACTCCCACTACTGGCGCATTCACTGACCATACCAAAAAAAAAAAAAAACACAGGAGACCGCCATTGTACACCACTGTCGCCAACACGGGCTTGACAACTCCCCCTCCAACTAGCGGCGCCACCGTAACCATGTAGTAGGCTATCGCTACCACTCTAGCCGACTCCTTATCACCGCTTTATCTCAACGAACGACAGTGCTGCCAAACCATTCTGTTCAGATCTGGCAAAACCACCAGCTCTACTGCACAATCGCCAGCCAATGCCCCACCAATCACGGACCAACTGCTACAAATTTTGGTCACTGCAAAGCACGCCGTCGCAACTGAGCGGCAGGCCGCCATCGCTGTGGCTCACTTTCTGCCGTCGCCAAACACACTCCTCTGCCACTGGTGTTCCGCTCAAGCCTCCACCATGGCGACCAGTCAACAAAGGGCCTTCGTTGTCAATTGATAAACCCTAGGTGAAACGGTCAGATCTGCCTATGACTGTGCGGTGATGGCTCCAGTGGCGACAGCGCTCTGGCAACTCAATGGCTGCCCCCTTTGTGTAGGAGAAAATCGGGCCACATAACAAATAATCAGGTGCACTCCTTCCTTTTTAAGGAATTATGTTTGTACCCATAACTAAGCATATTTATCCTTAAGACCGGTAATTGAGTCTTATATATGCAGTTTATTTGCTTCTTTAAAAGCATACACGCATGTAGCCTCGATTTTTCGTGTCACATGTTCGTCGCTAAAAATAGGCGGCACACGCTATGTTGTTGGCTATTATAGGCAACTGTAGGAGGTGCTAGCAAGCTTTATATACGCTACGTTTCATGCGCCTTTATTTACGTAGACCTATTTGGTCTGGTATCACCCAACTACTTTAATTGGCTAAGTACCTTTAGGCCATCCGAGTGCTAATAATTTCTTAATTATGCCTCGCTTACATCATGTAATACGACACATCTCAACTATCTAACCGACAGAGCTATTACTATGAGTTTAGTGCTAAAATATACTGAGTAGTTGCCTTTATCAGCTTATGCGCTCTCTTGCTATATTTTTCCCGTGACATGTATTTTCCTGTAACGAGGATTTATACTGCACCACACTTCATGCTTGAAGAAAATTTACAGCCCTTGTGGCTTTGGATTCACTAAGAGCTTTAAAGGCTGCATCATACTGGCTAAGCGTCATATGTTGACTTGTGTACGTTACCACTAACCATGAGAGTGTCACAACCTATGATTATAGCTTTGCCAGTACGTTTGGCAAATTTGAGATCTCATGCTCATATTTTCATTTGTTACACTGTTGCACATCGCTACATAACGTATCTACAAAATGTTGCAACGTCTTTATTAGTCATCTAATGACATCCTGCTCTGACGGTCTCCATGTTTGCTACTTGCTTGGACAAACCATGGTCCTCTTAACTTTATCTGCTCATCTTGCTGAGCAGACAGACCGCACTCCCTAGCTTTATCTACTTTTCTCATCGAGCCAAACAACTGTTCTTTTTACGAACATGCCCTACACAGTGATTAAGAAGCCATCTTTGCATCTATGCCTTCTTAGTCAGGGGGGCTACATGTATATAATACTATGACCTCTCTTGCACGGAGCCTGCACTCCCCCTCATACGATGGCTGAGCAACACGACCAGCTCATCACCACTCATGGCATGTAAGAATCTATCAAGCAGTTTCAAGCCTTGGTCAATCGTCCCTCTCGGATGTACCGAGTACTACAAACCACCACCTGTCAACGGCAACCTATGCAGTGATGCCTCACCTAACCTTCTCATCATCACGCTTTAAAGCTTTTGCAACCAATGTCCAAGGTCACCCAAATGGCGAATTCAAAAATAATCTCGCCTTGTGCATCACGAGAATGACCATAACTGTAGTAGTGGCCACGCACATTTTCTAAATGACGAGGAACGTTGTCATTCCAGAAATATATAGCCTAGGAAGAGATATTACAAGGCTCACTCGTTAGTACCTCAGTTGGGCTCTAGCCACTTTCAGACCTGACACTTTGAGAAGCTCAACATCACAACGCCAGTTATCATTCGGCGCACCTTCACTAAGGAAATTTGCATTGGTCTAGCCTAGGACTCATGCTCATCTCTATAAAGAGCCGCCTAAACCTTGGCCTAACCGAGTAGTCATACTCCTTTCTCGGGGAGTCACGTAAGCCTCACATAGCAAAGATCCTTCGAATTCCTAGCTCACTGCTCGCCGGACAAAGCAGAAGAACTCCATTGGACTCCTACATCACTAGGCCAAGCAGACGAGCTCCTTTAGGCCTCTCGAAGTCTCTCTAGCTCAAAATAAAATAGAGTTTTCTTTATATAGAGATATTATTGTAATCTAATAGCACAATCTCACGACCTTTGGGACAACTAACACATGGTGCCATTCGATCAACATAACAGGGGGGCAAGTTACCCTTTGTACCCGTTGATGGAAATAACAAAATCGAGTAGACATGCTACTCCACTTGAATCCTCTATAAAGCCACTGCTCCCCAGACCGAGTAGACAAGCTTCTTTAAAGTAAGCCTCTAGTCGTCTAGCTGAGTAGACGAGCTCCGATGGTCTTAGCCTCTGCTGAGCAGACGAGCGCATTAGACCTATGCCTCTGCTCTAACCGAGTAGACGAGCTTCGATGGTCTTAGCCTCTGCCGGATCGACGAGCACATTAGACTTATGCCTCTACTCTAGCCGAGTAGACGAGCTCCGATGGTCTTAGCCTCTGCCGAGTAGACGAGCTTCGATGGTCTTAGCCTCTGCTGAGCAGACGAGAGCATTAGACCTATGCCTCTGCTCTAGCCGAGTAGACGAGCTTCGATGGTCTTAGCCTCTGCCGGATAGACGAGCACATTAGACTTATGCCTCTACTCTAGCCGAGTAGACGAGCTCTGATGGTCTTAGCCTCTGCCGAGTAGACGAGCACATTGGACTTATGCCTCTACTCTAGCCGAGTAGACGAGCTTCGATAGTCAGCCTCTGCTGAGCATACGAGCACATTAGGCCTATGCCTCTTCTCTAGCTGAGTAGACGAGCTCCGATGGTCTTAGCCTTTGCTGAACAGACGAGGGCATTAGACCTGTGCCTCTGCTCTAGCTGAGTAGACGAGCTTTGTTGGTCAACCTCTGCCTCTACTGGCCCAGCCGGGTAGATGAGCCTTCGAGGTCTAAGGTTCTGCTCACAAAAGCCAAGCAGATGAGCACATTAGACCCCTCTGCCTCTACTCGCCCAGCCTAGCAGACGAGCTCCCTTCTAGGTCTAAGCTTTTGCTTGCAAAGCCGAGCAGACGAGCACATTAGACCTCTCTGCATCTACTCGCCTAGCCGAGTAAACGAGTTCTCTTCAAGGTCTAAGCTTCTGCTTGCAATGCCGAGCAGATCAGCACATTAGACCTCTGCCTCCACTCGCCCAGCCGAGCAGACAAGTACCTTTAGAACCTTTGCTCGCCAGGCCAAGCAGACGAGTACCTTTTAGAAATTCTGCTCGGCAGGCCGAGCAGACGAACCCATTAGAGCTTCTAAGTCTTTCTACTCGCCAAGCCAAGTAGACGAGCACCTTTAGAGACTAAGCCTTTATTCTCCATGCAAAGTAGAAGAGCACATTAGAGTCTCTCTGCTCGCCAACCCGAGCAACGAGCACCTTTAGAGACAAAGCCTCTAATCCCCAGGCTGAGCAGACGAACACATTAGTCTCTTAGTCTCTCTGCTCGCTAAGCCGAACAAACGAGCGCCTTTAGAGTCAATCTTCCGCTCGCTAACCTGAGAATGACGAGCGCATTAGGATTAAAGTCTCTCTGCTTACCTAGCCAAACAAACGAGCTACTTTAAGTCTCTTAAGCCTCTGCTCGCTAAGCCGAGCCGACAAGCACATTAGTCTCACTCTCTACTCACCCAATAGAGCAGACGAGTGCATCCATGCTCTTTACTCAGTCAGCAGTAGGCAAGCACGTTTAATGCCTCCACTTGGCCAATCGAGTAGATGAGCCCTTCTAAGCCTATATTCGGCAAGCCGAGTAGACAACCCCTCCTTAGCCAAACCAAAAGTTTCTGCAATCTACCAATGGGTGAAAGATGTCACCTTTGGTTTAAATTCCTAACACGGAGCATCCCTTTAAAAAGGGCCCAAAATTCGATGCTACGACAATCGTCCTGATTCCGCATTCTTACTCCCAAAAGAATACGGAATGGGGGGCAAATGATATGGGTAAAAAATACCCACCAATGAGAAGGAAACACTTGTTACTGTCAGGTGGCACCAAAACTGCTCTTTTATTATTGGAGAAATGGGAGTGGCATTTGCCCACCTTTCCACTATCCCATTATCTTAATAATGAGCAATAACTGCCCATGAAATCCTGGTAACCTCCCACTAATTAGAGTAACTCCCCATTAAAGGGAGGTAACCGACCATTTAATATATTCCTATAAAAGGTCTATGAAAAGGGAAAGAAGGTAAGTTCTGAGTATCTATAATATTCTCAACTATTCTCTCAAAATGACTTACTGACTTAAGCATCGGAGACTCCGCCGGAGCCCCCTCTGAGGTCCCGGCGGGTCACCGTTTGCTCGTGTTGTGCTTTGCAGGTCTACTCGCGTGCTCGTTTGGTCCCAACCGACGCTCATTCGGTCCGGTCAATTTTTGGCCACAACATATTCCAAATACAGAATAAGAATTCTATTATTTAAACTCCTTTTGTTCCAAAGAAACATAAAGAAAAGAAAAAAAAAAGGGGTGAATTGGACCCAAACAGAGTGTATGGATCAAGATCAAATATCTTAACAAAATTCTGAAAAGAAAAAAAAATTATCATGATATACACTAAAACCTCCTCCACTTCTCTCTAACCTCTCTAAAAACTCCACACTAGAGTGCCGGCCCCCCTCGCCGCCCCACTATGCATCAGAGCGCGTGGCCGGCGGCTGGACTCCAGCGTAATTTTAGATGTAGAAGTAAAGCTTGTGTTTGTATGTTCTGTGATCATTTGCGCCCCGCTTGGCCGAACGCAGAGACGGTTGGTCGATGGTTGTGTCTTGGTTCTGGCGCCTTCTCCTCAGTTCTGTGCGATCTGGGGCGGCGACATGATACTATGTATGCACTCCTATCTTGCCATATCTAGCCAGATCTAACGGATCCATGCGATCTATTCGGCGTACAGTATTTCGTCCGTAGATGTTCGATCAGCTCACTAAGAATGACGAAGCTTAGATTTTTGGAGAGAGGGGTCCCATCGTCAAAAGTTGGCAGAACACTCACCATCAATGGCCGAGATCCTCGCCGGTGGTGGCTGGAATCCTCGTCCGTAATTGGTCAATTTTGTGAAGGGGATGGACCAATCTTACTGGGGTTCTAGTTTATTTTGTGCAAGCTTTTGAGATTCCCCTCACTTCGCTCTTTTAGTGTTTGATTTGATTTAGGGTTAATCGGGCCTAAGGGTGGACCAGTAATAGGCTTTGGGAATATTCTATAAATGTTTTAATTTCACCAAACAAAACCATCTCTTCCCATTGTTTGGAAGAAAAAAAAAACTTCCCAAGTGGTACATTCATATTAAATAGAAAGAACTGGTTACAAGTAAGAACGTTTGCAGGAGAAGAACCGGTTACATGTAAAAATGTTTTACTTGTTATTGTACTATTTTAACTGTCTTCTACTTGAGGTAGTACTTCGCTGACATTATAATGATACAACGTGACCCAATGGCAACCTCCCTATAGCGATAATTAATGACCTCATATGTAACTTACGATATTTTTGTAGTAATTCTAAAAAAGTATTGTTAAAATGAATGTCTGAAAACGTCAGCTTATAATACTTTAAGCAATATTACTTGTCACTATTAGGGGTTTGTTGCCTCTTGCTACAATCTTAGTTGATGTCGAACTTTACCCGCATAGAAAGGTGATGCAAAATCACCAAGTCTTGATTTTTTTCAGGACGTAAATTGAGGGAGTAAAATTAAACCCCTGTTTAGAGACACATAACCATGGTTATTATTTGATTTTTGAGGACACTAAATTATTTTTGTGCTTGTGTCTTCTGATAGGGTTCGATGTTCTTTCTTTTAAGCTGCATTTGGCACTCTCAGTCGAATAGGACAAAATATGACATGACTTGTTACATATCAAGTTAAATAAGGCTGGATAAGGTGTAAATCAAGTTGACGTTTGAACCAAACCACATGCAGGATAAGAAGTTATTTATCCTACTTTGAGTTTGTAACCAAAACGGATAACAACTCGCAGCCATCACTTCTGTATTAATAACAAAAAAATCCCACAACCATGCAGTTCAGAGTTGCATCGCCCCACTCTTAGCCTTGCGGTGTCAGGAGCTAATTATGAAAGATCAGTTGCAAACTTCACGGTTTGGAGTGCAATGAATGAATCAGCTTACTCAAAGTACGAAAATGAAACAACGAAAGGCAGCAAAAACATAAACGCCTAAAATCATTCTTCCTAACTCCCTTTTCTTGCTCAGTAATGCATTCATATGGCACTTCAGGAAACATGAGCAATTACCATGATAATATTATAGTGGTTAAACTAGCGTTTAACAAAAAATCTTCTTAGGATGCAAGCTTATGCTCCTGACAATTAAAAACATTGTTATAGCGGAGGATAGAAATAAGAAGATAAGGAAAACCCAAGGAAAAGAAGGCCCCCGATTGTTGCAACGGTGCTCTGCGAGATCTTGGAGGCTAGCATACTCCCCCCGACCACTGCCACTGATGTACAGATGGTATGCCCAAGAGTAGCCCCTAGGGCAACTCCAACCGCATTTTTGTGCGTAGCAAGCTGCAGATTTTCAAAGGAAAATCATTAATAAAAAATCGTAGTAACAAATCAATCGATCATTTACAATTGTTTAAATGCCTAGTTTCTACACTTACGTTGGACAATTTTGCCAAGTCTCGTGTGACAACGGGTCAGTACACTGAAGAATGGGGTTAGGGGGGTGGGACCGCGGGGAACCTCACCTGTTTTACGATTAGAACAGGTTATACACACATCCTGAGTCGTCTACCAAAAGATAGGGAAGAGGAAAAAGAACAGGTTGTAATAACATAATTTTGCTCCACTCCAATGCGCAGAATCGAGTTGATTTTGGCAAGAGTGATATCTGACATACATGAGCTAGATATTCTCAAAGGTGACCATTATTTGAGCCTGGAAGAACTTCGCAGACATATGGAGTTGAAAGCAGAGGTCATTTGTAGTTTGTTTTTGAGAAAACATGGAGAAAAAAAAAAATCTAGAACCACATTCTTTCACAGAAAGGCAAGGGCTCGAAAGAGATGGAATCCGACTGGAAAGATTATAATGGATAGGATGGAGCACACTATGAAGAGGGAAGTCATGAGAGCGATTATGGAGTTTTAGGAGAGGCTTTCAAGAAAAACCCCGAGTAGAAGTTCTGGCAGGTTGTGTTTTAATGATCGGGAGGAAAAATGATGAAAAGTTAAAAAGCACTTTGAATGCCACGATGAAAAGTAAAAAAGTTGTCACAGAAATTGAAGAGCTCCCCACTATTAGTTTTACGTGCAGGAGCTTTCTTGCAAGCATGGTTCACAGACTCGGGGTGGTAAAGTTCTCAGTTTGGAAACAGTATCACTTGCGGCCGACTCGGTATCGGTAGGAGCATTATGCAACCTTAAGCTAGTTCTAGGCTCCAAAAACTTCTGATATTCATGAAGATTTTCTAAATAATGCGAACACAAAGATAACTCGATTAGATTAACAAGTCAACACTAAACAGCAGACATGGCACGTCTTGATGATAATTCAGACCGCTGGCGAGCTAATTTACACCCAATATTACGTCATAGCTCAAATAATAGGCGTCCAATACATTGACAAAGTCAAAAGTTAAAATTTAAACAACATTTAAGAAGTTATGCAACTAATATTAAGATCATGGTCACACTAAGTATTTCACATTTTCAAAGGTACAAAAAGCAATGCATCAAAGAATTTCAGTCCAACTAGTAATCCAAAAACTCGACTAAAAGCTCAACTAACCATAGTTTTGAGATAGATAAGGTTTAACATGGTGCTAGTACGTTGCGAATGCTGTACTAATGTTCATGTATCTTGCTTAGAAGACATAATAATGATACTAAATGCCCATACATCGGTGTGTAAGCAAAAATGTAAAAGAAGACCCATTTTAACAAAAATCCCATGCATCAGATTTTATAAATTTTTGTGAGACATAACACGCCAACATGGAACGAAAAAGAAAAAGATAAGATAAGATAGTAAAGAAATAAATAAACCTTATAGTAATCTTAGTATTTAAAACAGCACATGGACAAATAAACGCAGAGTGAAACGGAGAGCTAAGAGCAGAAGTGTCGCCAAAGACTACCACCTTAGCTGAAGGGAGATCGCCAAAAGGAAGTCATCTTGCTGAAGTTGTTGCAGCAGATCATAATCGGAGTGAAGATTCAGCCGTATAGGCAATTGGGGGACTTTCAAATTGGTTGAAGATTTCGGAGATTTCAGAAAGGTATGAAATTCATCTTAGCAGCGTTATCGCGGCCGAGACTCGCCCAATGTCTTGTCTTTTTGCCCGTTACGCTAATTTCTTGGTGAGATCGCCAAGATGTCTCTTTTGCTATGGCATCAACTCGGGGCTCAGATTTGGTCGGTGGCTTCCGAGACCGAACCAAGTCGCCGATTTTTTTGCATATAGCCCAACTTTTGAACCATGCTCGCAAGTTATAGTTGTTATCTGCTATAATAGCAGGATGCTGTAATGGTTTTACTGGCTCTTAATATATCTGAAAGTGCTCTTCCTTGCCATTGTTAAATAATAGCAACATGGATATTTTTGTCACGGAAAACACATTAGCAGCGCTCTTTTGCATAGCACCCCTGCTATTACAGGGGGGGATCCGTATCCATTGTACCAACATCTCAAAAGGTCTTTGGAGGCCTGATAGCCAACAAACAGGTAAATTTAAATGGTGTAAATTGGGTGTGGAAAAAGTGTATGGTCAGGTTGGTTGAAATTTCATGCTTTCATTGCTTTTGTGGAGAAATGGAGGGATTGGATAATGTTTAGTATTTCGACAGCAAAGTTCTCACTTTTCAATGATGGTAAATGACACTCCAGATCTTAGTTGCACAAAGAGGGGGCGGGGACGGGAGCAGGAGCGGGAACGGGGGCGGGGGAGCGTAAGCACCGAGAAGAATCTGAGGTTGGGAGCAGCTTGAATAAATAAATGCGTAAAGAGTATTATCATTTGTTTAGTATAGTTTACATAGCCAGCAACAACAGACAAGGAGACTTTAAGGACTTGAAGGAAGAGAGAAACAAGGAATTGAGTTGAAAAGTGCTTGATTTTCAGGTATTCTCTTGTTCCATGCATCTCTATCCAGCTAATGGGATCGAGTTCCCATAGTAGCTTGGAACGAGATCCCATGGAGCTCCTAACTTGGGATCGCAAAAGCGAGTTTCCAGGAGAGAAACGTCACCATATTAGGAGTTTCCTGCAACTAAGCTCCAGATAGATTCTTTTTGAGACAGGGAGCTTGTCTCTTAACGAGAAGGTTGTTGGCTCGGGCAATTTAGAGGCTTCAAGGTAGGTCAATCAATGGATGGAGGCTTAGAGATGGCGCATTTGCTAGTTGCAGATTACATGATCTTGTATTCTGATACAGATGGAGACCAGCTGAGATACATCAAACTGGGGGTGGAAAGTGTATGATCCGGTTGATTGAAATTTTTTGCTTTATGGTTTTGTGGAGAAATGGAGGGATTGGATCACGTTTAGCATTTCCAGAGCAAAGTTCTCCCTGATGGTTAATGAGCACTCCGGGTGGTTCTTTTTGAGACAGGGATCCTGTCTCTTAATGAGTAGGCTGTTGGATCAGGCTTGTTTAGAGGCCTCACAACAGGTCAATCCATGGATACTAACACGATCTTGTATTGTGATACAGATGAGGAACAGCAGAGACACACCCACATGGTGCTTTTTTTTCCAGGCTTGCTCCAATTTAAGATTAATGTCTGCGAAGAGTGAGGTGACTTCGTGCAGCGCCTAATATTTCCTTCCTTGCTGATTCTTATGTGCGGGGAGTGTGTTAGGTCTCCTGCTGGGGGCTTCTTTGAAGAATGTGATGTGCTGGAACTTGGTGGTGGAGCAATTTCAGAAAAGATAGGCAGGGTGGAAGAGAGTACCTCCCAAAAGCAGGCGGTTAGCTTTCCCCACGTATATTATGTCACTTAACAGTGATTCGTATGGCTAGGAGGTTGGAACAGCAGCAGAGCTTCTTCTGGGAAGACTCACGGAAGTAAGCATATCATTTGGGGGCAGGGGTCATGTGAAATTGGCTTGATCACAGGTGTGGGGATGTTGAATTATATATCGGTCCTGTCCCTATGCTCTTCAGTATAGCAAGCAATAAGGAAGTCATGATGGCAGAGATTTTGTCCTCTCCAGCTGGTTCTGTTTGGAATCTGGTGTTTAGAAGGAACTTTCAGTTTCAGGAAACATAGCATGTGTTGGCATTGATGGCCAGGTAGTATTATGCAGAGGTGTGCGGTTGGAGGGACAATTCCAGGCGCTGCTTTTCTGTAAGTTTTATTATTCAGCTCCATTGGTTTGTCATTGTGATCCCTTCCCTTAAAAAACCATTGCAAAGGCAGGCTACTATAAAATTATGCTTTGGTACTTGGGAAGTAGCCACAAACGTGGTTCTATCTGCTGATGACTTGAGGAGGAAAGAGGAGGAAAATTTACATCAACTATGTTACATATCTAAACAGGATGATGATTAGACATGATCCAGCCAGCTTAGATTAATAACATATTTGAATTAAGACAGCTGAGTCCAGACTCTATGACCCTACGAGGATGGTGTCTTCACAAACCTGAGCCCTATTTACTAGTTCTCTAACTACTTGGTGATCCAGCTGACGGAGATCATCTCATGCATGAATCACTAAATATATGTAATCCCAGGAAAAGAATTTCATATCCAAGCATAGCCATGTGATAAAATAGGCCGAAATTCAGTTTTAGTGACGGAACAACAACCATATAACCACTAAATTGTTTTTATTTGTATCCTCTACATATTCTACTGCAAGCATCGGTATGATCTCAGTGATAAACTCGTTAAGAGTCCAACTCAACTTAAATGATATTCATTGCCATTGACAGGTTCAAACTCTTTGCTAGAATTGTGATATGAAGGCAACAATTATGACAAAAAGCAAGAACGATATGATCACGTGTGAATTCATGCTTTTCCAAGACTTGGTCATAAGCGAATATATACTGGCCAAAGAGCTTTTCAGAGAAGGAAAAACTTACAGCAATTGTCGCTATCTGGCTACGATCCCCCCACTCTGCTAGAAACGTTAGAATAAACGACTGCATAAAAATTGACATAGAAACAGGTCATAAATAGTTTGAGAGGTCCCTCAGCACATCAGCAACAGTTCACATTATTTTCAACAGATGTATCAAACCAGATGCATATTAAGAGTGGTTCCTTATGTTTAACTTTTTTAGTTGTTTATGTGTATGAATGATGTTCCTAATTAATAGCTAAAGAAAGCTTAAGAATCAATGAAAGAAGTTATCAACAAGCTGAATAATGTCTTTGATTGTCCCTTGCGATGGAACAAAGTCCAATTTTCTATTACAAGCACAGGCTAACTAGGATGCGGCTTCCCCGTGACATTCTAACCAAGTACAAAGACCATCTCATTCATGAAGTAAAATGAATCACTCAATTCGAAAAGTGCAAAGGTTGTATTTCATGGGAATACCTGAGAACATATTCAGGGTGCTTGGATGCAAATAACAGGAAACTGGAAGATACGAGACATAAACTAACCATATCAATTTAATGCAATAATCTGTCATATATCGTATACGAGTTTCTCCAGTGCATCAGCAACAGTTCATACTATCATTTATGGATGTATTTGTGATAGATAAGTATCAAAGCATAGAAAAGCATACCGCTGTTTTGTTAATGTACTTTTATGCATCAATATTAAGAGTGTTCCAGATTGAAATAACTCCTAATGTTCTAACCATAAGCAACTAGGTTGTTCCACTGTGGCCAGGAGATCTTCGAAAGAAAGTCTCTCCAAAATAGTGGGCGTGAGGCTGTAAATCAACCTCCCCAGACCCCGTGCTGGTGGAAGCCTTGAGCACTGTAACCACCCTTTATTTATGAACTCAAAATGCTCTCAATCATCTGAATGATGCCTTCAACTAATTTCTTCAATTACAAAAGCCGAGCTCAGGCTACGAGCGAGACAACATATTGACTTACTACAGCTACAGCTGCTAATTGACATCACCTAAAACAATATGTTTAACAGAACATATCATACATGACTGTCTAAAAAGCCCCAAATTATTGTGATTTATAGCGTTTTCCAGAAATTTTAGGGTTTTTGGATGCAACTAATGGAAGAACCTTATTTCCATGCAACAAAACAAAACATACCTCCAAAAATATTGGTGTGCAAAATCTAGAAAAGAAACGGCGGACTGTCGTTTTCCCTTGCCCAGCTTCAAGTTTCTCTTCTACCTGAATGAAAGAATAAAATGATTAAGAAATGTCCACGTGACAATAAATTTCAAAGAAAGGGCAACAGATCATCATCCCATCCGTTTGTTAATGAAAAACTTCCTTTTTTCCCCGTCACCCTTTTTCATTTTATTATCAGCTACTGCCATTAAGAAACTTCATCCCTTTACATAATAACTTTTGAAAATGACAGAGGAAACTTATTTCTTACTTTTAGGGGCTGTTTGATAAAACTGAAATCTAAGTGCTGAAAACGTTAAGCGCTGAATTTGTAAAACTGAAAATTTTAAGTAATTGAATTTTTACTGAAAAATAAGTTAACTTGTTTGGTAAACTAAAAAGTAAATGTCTGAAAATTGTTCCATTTACAAATTTATCCGTTTTATCAAAATTATGCATTTATTTATGTACTTTATAACTTTTTTCCGACCAAAATCGTGTTGGTGGTGGCGACAGCAAAGAAGTGTCAATGGTGGCAGTAGTGGTGCGTGAAGATGTGATGTTGGTAATTGTGGTGTTAGCGATATGCAACGACATGGCAGTTACGATAGTGGCTGAAGTGTGGTGGATATTTTAGACGATTTTAGCGGACATGGACGTGGTGACGGTGGTAATGGTGTGATGGCGGCGGCGTTTCTCCTTGTGGTGGTGGTGGTGGCGGCGGCTAGGTCTTGGGAATTGTGGTGGTGGTAGCAAAAGGAAATAGTGATTGTGGTGGTGATTGTACTGTGATAGAGGCGGTGTTACCAGTATATTGATTGAGGCGACATCATGATAGTAATTATTCTTTTTAATTTATTTAATCATCTCAATTAGAATTAAGTGATAAACATTAAGAAAATCCTAATTACATCCACAAATTAAGCAACACCATATAATAAGCATCATGAAAAAACAAAGAAATCACGTAATTGCAATTGTGGTTGGAGAGTACGTGAGCAGAGATTGCTGCTTCGGCTCAATCTGGAGGAAGAAGAAGAAGAAACAGTGAAACAATCGGAAAGAAGAGGAGGCAAATAAGGAGCTATTGAGGGCAAATTAGTGCCTTATCGGTTAAATGTTTTAATGACTTACTATTGAGCGTTTTCAGTGATAAGTCATCTATGAGTGACTTAAAATAGTGGCCTTTAATTGACTTGCCACTTATTACATTAAGTGATAGAAAAAGATGGTTATCAAACGCACTTAATTTTAAGTCATTAAAAACTTTCATTTTTAAGTGTTGAATTCGATTATCAAACACACCCTTACTCTTAATTACAAAGAAAGGATACCCAACTGAACCGCAGAAAATCCTACATCTCATACTCCACATCCAAACAAGAATTCTCAACGATAGTACTGCAATCACAAGCATACAAGTAGCAAATGACAAATCCAAGAGCCAGACCTAATTTCCTCAAAACGTAATACTGGCATCCAAAAGTAAAGCCATTAAACATAATACTGGCATCCAAAAGTTAAGCCATTCATATAGTGTTCCCTCCCCCCCACGCCCAACAAACCGTAAAACCCCCACGCTAATCTGCTTGACACCAAAATATTAGCATATCACCACTTGCATAGATAGTATTCAGCAATTTTGCGGTCTGTCAAAACCTCTGTGCCAAATTTCGGAAAAAAGAGTTGGAGCAAGAGCAACCATTAATATGCATAAAATTGAGTGCAACATGGAGCACAAGCATAAATTTGTACCATTAACATACTTAGAGAGAGGCTAAAGTCGCACCTTATGCTTATCCACGCCTCAATTGTTGCTAGAAAGTGCAAAACAAGGTTTCGATAAGCATAAAAGGGAGTAAATTTAACACGGTGTAAATAAGCGCAAAAGGGTGTAAAGTTAGCATTTCCTATGTTTTGTGTAGTCCTAAAAAAGTTGACTGTATATGTCGTGTAGCATAACCTTAGAAGCAAAAAACTCCTCATATGGTGACGCTTCCCTTTCAAAAACTCGCTTCTGAAATCCCAAGTTAGGAGCTCTATGTGATCGCCTCCCAAGCTAACATGGGAACTCGATACTGTCAGCCAGACAAAGATGCATGAAACAAGTGAGAGTACCTGAAAATCAAGCCATTTTCGACTAATTCCTTATTTCCCTCTTCCTTCAAGTCCTTAAAGCCTCCACGTCCCTTGCTGACCGCCTCTTCGAGAGACAAACCTTGTCAATCAATGCCCTCCCTCCCTCCCTCCCTCCCTCTCTCCAACTCCAACTCAATTTTGGCCCCATGTCTAGCCCTATTAGATTGGATGTGCCGCCTATAAATGTCTCGAGAAGTCAACAGCAGCAGTGGAACTACTTTTCCCCTTTGCTATTCCCAAAAGGCAAGTAGCTGGTAGCCATTTGATATGACGAGTACAAAGTAGCAATCTACTGTCGCTTATGGCATTTTTAAGGAAAAAAGTGTGTACACCGTAACTAAGCGTAAAGATATATCAAACAAATTGTAAAATAGTCTTTAAGCATTTATTTAATCAAGACGCTCTGAATCTTAGATTCTTCCAGGCGCTTACGCTCCCCTGCCCCCACCCACGCTTCGTGCATAAGCACAGCTGTTAAAATCTTAGAATCCACGATTCAATTCGATCGAAGTTGGTGAATGGGTGAATAGTCAGTGAATCGACAAATTGTATTGCAAATCGTACAAGTCATACCTTCGGTAAAAATGTCATTTTCCTTTTCTTTTCCTACTTTCAGTCTTTCACCATTAATTAACGAAATTAACCACTAAAAAGCCCTTTTAGGTTGTTATAAAGATTCTCTCCTCTTCACACCCTCTCCCTATACCAAGACTTGTTTGATTTGGTTACCTATAGGTATTTAACAATTTGCACTTATTTACAGGGCACACTAACATTTTTGGATACTTGCTATTAACTTAACTTAAGTTGGTTGAGAAATTTTTCTTTTTCCTCTACACTTAGATTTTAACAATAATATTTGGAAAACTTCTTGTGTTTCCCGATGTGTAAGTTTGTAGTTCTTTTAGAGTGGAAAGAATCCAGGTATTCGTTGCGTTAATTCTATTCGTCGTTATAGAATTATCAGTTCGTAGTAGAGAGGCTTGTTGACTTGTTTGGTCAACCATGCCATTCTACTCTTTTCTTTTTTACTTTTTCCTGCAATATGCTTTTTTACCAATAAATATGTGTTGGTTTCTAAAAATGTATGTAATAACTAATAGGCACCATCTTCTAATAACTTAAACAAATCTTTCAATTTCCAATTCGTCTTATAATCCTCAAACCTCCCAATCTCACAACTATGAATACAAATAAGAAGTCAAAAACAACATGCTGAAGGGTCTTCAGTTGAGGGCTTTGCAAGAACTTCAAGGTATGATCATCAAATCTGGTCATTGCAATGCTTTCTCATTATATCACAACCAGCCTGATGAACAGCGAGGCGCATTGCATTTTACCGCAATAACGCACACCTTCTTCCCCTATTGCCCATATCAGTATGACGATATGGCCAATTTTATGCAGATTTTATAACCTATTCAAGCTGAAAGTGCAAACCGTGCATGTATTGGAGACTTTGGAAGTAGTGGCACTACAAATTTGATGCTTTCCCAAGTTATATGCAACTATAAGGTGGTTGAAAACAGTGTGATGATATTTAAAGCTAGATATCAGCAAATTCAAGAGGTAAAGCTCATTATTTTATGTCACGGTACAAGCCTAAAATGTATAATTACCGATCTTTCTAATTGGTAAAAAGCCTCCCTGCCCCCCTCCCTGCACAAGTACAAAACGACGACTGGATTGTATTGGCCGGTAACGTCGTTAGTAGGTCGAGATATGTATGGTGTATTCAAGTGTTAGTTCCACAAATTGCATATTTTGTATCATTATATACGAGTCGTTATTCATGGGCTTTTAGCAAATATTATCTAAACGAACTATCAGGGGACCTAAGGCGGATCATGGGTCCCTGGTGTTCAAGCGAATCTGACTTCTCCAACTTAGAACCATGAAACAGAATAGAGGTAGGTGCTCAAGACTGGTTGTATTCTTTGTACAATTACTTATCTGCACTACTCTACAATTCCATAGTTCAATAAGATCAAATAATGTAAAATATTATTCTGAGAGGTAATATCTCATAGTTTTAATCTGCAACAAGTAAAATTTTGTGCTTAAACAAATAGGGACATCCCCGTATTTGCTTAATAGTGTGCACAAACTTATTGGCTAAAAGATTATCATAGATTAAAAAATTGAAGAAAGGAAGTAAATTAGTTTGCTATCCACTGCTGGTCGTCTATTTATCGTGTATCTTACCATGTGATGCCTTACCTTAAGATGCACATGGGTCTAGTTATATACTTGTCGATTTAGATATGCATCCCAGTTCATATGTTTTATACCTCTAACCTATCGTAAAATACGTATCGTCTATCCTATGATACTAACAATATGGCCTGCAAATTCCATTTTTAAGCTTTGCTGCTAACTACATAAGATATTGTTAACCATTCACAAGGTACCGGCTGACGTGATGCAATGCTTGTTGGAAGCTTAGAAGGAGCAAAACTGGCGTAAAATCTGAAGACTATCTTTGGAAGCGACTTTATCTTGGTCCGCTCCTACCGATCTGTCTTGTGTTTCAACCAAGATAGGTCCTTTTTTGTCGCCGAGTTTTTGGAGGGACTGTGCACGCCTAAGGTCACTTTCTTTGTTTTGCCGAAGTGGGTAATGCGATTCAAACCGCGGAAAATCTGAAAGACAGATTCCCATCAGTTGGTACATGGTTTGCAAGACTTCTTACTCCATTATGAGGTGGAGGGAAGTTTGTGTGGCATTCTCTAGAGTTGTTGACTAGGTGCAAGGCTCGAGGGGAAAGAGGCTGCCCAAGAGGTCAAGGAGGCGATGGACATTGGCGCCCTTGTGCCTCATGTCCCATTTGGAAGTAAGGAACATGAGTATATTACATGAAGATGAGAGATGTCTTTATTTGGCCTTGTGCTTTCTTTCTAAGCTTACTGTTTTTTGGATTAAGGTTTCTGGTGCTCGACTATGGCTAATGTAAATTCTGTTGATGAGCTTTACCTAGGAGCTCAAGGCGCGGGTAGGTGACCCAAAATAACCCCACAGGTTAAGGATCATTCTTGGGGTGTCTTTTCAGTTGCTTTGCTCTACGTGGATCATGTAATCGATACTTTCAGTGTAGTTTATAGGAAAAATTAATACATGCAGATTAAATTTGTTTATTGACAAGACCACCAACTCAGACCAACAATAGAACAATTAGCATAGTTGGATAAACAGTCACACTACCAGATCCAACAGTATTCACATTGAAGACATATAACTCCATCTAACAAAAACGATAGATATCACAATAGAATAGCCAAAAAAAGACACCTGTTGCAGCTAGTTGCATCCAAAAACCAAGAATAACTACAATCTAATACAGCGGACAGTAGAAGACCGAAGACACATGAGACCCAGAAACTTTAAAGCTTAACATGAAAGTGAATTAAGCAAGAAAAACGTACTTCCTCCATCTCTTTTTTCTGGGATGCTTTTGAATCCGATCTCCATGCAATATATAGCAACCGCAGACCAAAGAAGGCATACAGAACTGCATTAGAAAAATGAAACTTTTACCAACTAAGGAGACCCAAATGGTAACCAACGCAAAGTCTCAATGAATTATTGAATTTTGACTTGAGGGAGCACATACTTTAATTTACTATTATGAAATGACCATGATGTGAAACCATATAATGCCAGAGTAAATGGGGTTCAAAGTGGGCACAAATGCTCTTTCAGCAAGTATGAAGCTATAAGTATAATGACCATTTAAACTGACCTACTAAACAAGATTGACAAGTTTCCATACATATCTCTCGCAAACCTGGAATGTGGTTTGGGAGCCTGACCTGTCACCAACATCAAACGCACAGTGGGCAGAGGCAGATCTACACTTCACTGTGCCTCTTGTTCCAGGTGAACTCTCTCCCCTCTCTCTAAATTTCAGTTCAACGAATCCTTCTCTTTTACTATCAGTGTCTCCGATCTTCAGTCGAGATAAAGAATGGGAGGTTATTTGAGGCTTTGAATAAAGCATAAAAGAAGAGCAGCTTTGAAGTTTCAGAATTAGCAACACAAGAAGAAGGAAGAAGGATATGGATGAATGACACTAATTGATGTTTTTCCTTTATTTCTCACTCTCGTTCTCGCTTCAGATATTTCTACACAAACTGAATGACCTGGAAGGTGGTTTGGGAGCCTGACCTGTCACTAACATCAAACACACAGTGGGCAGAGGCAGATCTGCACTTCACGGTGCCTCTTGTTCCAGGTGAACTATCTCCCCTCCCTCTAAATTTCAGTTCAATGAATCCTTCTCTTTTACTATCAGTGTCTCCGATCTTCAGTCGAGATAAAGCATGGGAGGTTATTTGAGGCTTTGAACAAAGCATAAAAGAAGAGCAGCTTTGAAGTTTCAAAATTAGCAACACAAGAAGAAGGAAGAAGGATATGGATGAATGACACTAATTGATGTTTTTCCTTTATTTCTCACTCTCGTTCTCCCTTCAGATATTTCTACTTCTTATTTAAATTCAGACACTCAACCACTGCCCACTGTTACCATGTATAGCAACCAGAGCTACATGTTAGCTTTTTAAAGTAAGCTAAAGTTATGAAATGACCATGATGTAAAACCATCTAATGCCAAAACATATACTGCTCAAAGTAGGCACAAATGCTCAAACTAGTACGAAGCTGCAAATGCAATTCTTTCATGATAACTTACTAAACAAGATTGACCAATTAAGAAACAGAAAGCATGTACCAAGTGACTGGTAACATCAAAATCTAAGACATGCCTGTAGCTGCACTGTTTGTGTGCTTCCGCGATATCAAATTTGGCACAATTCTACCAAGTCCAGTTGAAAGTATCTGATTCAAATGTTTATCAAATTTAAGGCTCCATAGTAATCAACCTAAGAAGAAAACCATACGGTAATGCTTCGTAATTCATGAAACCATAGTACACGCAACAGAAGCACAAAACAGAAGCCGCAAATACCAAGGAGTTAAAAGTGCAGAGCGTGGCTAGCATACCGTCATAACAAACAGCGCACTAAGTGCACCTGATAACACAATTGACTTGGGATGACGCATCGCCATAAGAGCAGCAATAATAAAAGTCTCATCTCCAATCTAGCAGGAAAGCCATCAGTTGAAAAGGATTAACTAAAGCCCGGACCGGAAAAGGGCACCACCAAAAACAAAGCCTTTATTACAGAAGCAAATGGAACAGTTGCCAGAGGCCGACTGATCTGTGAAAGGATCAACATATCACATGGCAAAAATAATGGCATTCAAAGGCAGTTTAAGTTCACACGTATGATTCATAAAAATAACCTTTGGTGGTGCCCACGATAAAGGGGATATATAACACCACGCTGCACATACCTCACTAACAAGAATCATCGACAAACTTGCAAAGAATGCATCAAAAATTCCAAGACCAGCATCCAGACTTAGATCAAGAACAACAGAATTCTGATCATTCTTGTTAAATCTTTCCACCGCAATCTGTCAAAAAAGGTTAACGTATGGCCATATGATTACAAAAATGCTAAATCAAGAATTTCCAGATACCGTGGTAGCTCAATAGAAGAAAAATTATAACATGATCTGTCAAAAGAAGGGTAAAATATGATCTATGAGTAGCAACTTTGCATGTCTATTTCTCGAATTAAAGCACTCTTATGACTACACTATGACGTAAGTCTTAGTTATCAAAACAAATGTAAGCCTAGAAGAGTTTATATGCTGTCTCATCCACTATTTCCAATACCAATCTCTTGTCGAAGTCTTCCACACCTCATGTAATTACACACCATCATCAAGTCAAAAACAAGCACGCCGAAAATTGAGGTGTTAATATAACCATGTCTTGGTTAACATTTCACGAGATCCTTACAAGGTATACCGTATTGTCATCGTATTCTTGGAACCTAAACGCCAGAATGTGTGGTTCAAGAGACCTTCCAACCCTCATTTTCCTTCTCAACATAATTGACACCATATGGCGTAGTTTGCATAGCCACTACGCCAAACCCCGTAAAGCTAAGTGCGTTAGAGTTAAAAAGAAGATTAGTTTTTTGTAGTGTGACAGATTGAGCTAAAACTTTTAGGTTTTCTCCTTATTCTGATTTCGCGTACGTTCAAACTAAAAATTAGAGAGGCCAATTGAGTAGAGGAGTGACCTTGCTACGGCGGCCGAGATCTTTAATGAGGCCATCGGAGTCATCGTCGTCGGTGTCGTTGGCAGATTCCTGAAACAAGATCAAAGGCACGATGGGCACACGGTACACAGATAACATGTGCGGGCAAGTGTAATGGGCGAATTCAAGGTCCATCGATCGAGCGAAGTAATACCTGAGCGGAAACGCGAGAGACGGCCAGGAAGGCAAAGAGCACGAGGAGGGCAACGAGGAGCCTCCTTGGCTTCGTGCCCGATTTGCCCATTGCCAGTGATTTCTTATGCGGGAAAAGAGGGCAGAAAGACGAGGAAATTGAGGAAAGAAAGCAGGAATCAGAATGAGGAACGTTAGGGATCTAGACGGGGGCGATCTAGTAGTTAAGAAGATCTTAGGAGTTGATTCTGCTTAGAAAGTGTAAGCAGGAAAGCCGAGCCTGAGCGTGAGTAATGAGGGAGCGAGAAGGTTCCCTGCTCAGATCCCGACGCCCCCGCCCCCGCCCCCTAAACAAAGGAGACTTTAGTCAGACTTAAACTATTATTATTATGTGTGTGTTCACCGGCGTAACCTTGCCACGTTGGCGCACTCGGCCTTTTGCTCGCCTGTTTTACATTGGCGAGTGGCTATTAGGAATGACAATGGGGCGGGTCGGATGCGGATCTGCTAAAATCCGAACCCGCCCCGCTAGTCATTGAACTTCGTCCCGCCCCGCCCCGCCCCGGGTTATGTATGTAACATATCATATCCAATCCTACGTGGATTTAGAAAACCCGCACCCGCCCCGTCCTCGATGTAGCACCGAAAAACCCGAAACCAACTCAACTCAACCCAACCCGCCCCATTGCCAATTGTGCGTAGATTCAATTGCAATTGTCTGATATAGAAGAAGATGGTTCTTGAGGTAAGAAAAAATTGAAAGAAACAAAGAGAACAGAAACATAAACAATAAACCTTTTTTTATGCTTTTCTGGTTACAGAGAACTTGAACAACTGAATGTAATGAAAATCGTAAAACACAATAGTCTTCTAGTTATTTCAAAGAGTGTACCCTTGCTTGTGAGCTGGTCTACGGTGATTGAAAGGGCTGGATCTTCTCGATTGGATTCAAGTAGTTGGATGAATCTAGATCTTCTCGATTGGATGTATCTGGATCTATTGAAATAGCGGAACAGACGAGGGACGAGGAGACCTTCGGCTTCTTCTATTGAGTGGACAGATCAGTGTATCGTTGCGAAAAGTGTTCGTGGCCTTGCGGTGGCTACGCCGCTAGTTCGCGGAGGTGCGGTGGAGCCGCTGCTAGTTCGCGGCGGTGCGGTGGAGAGTGGGCTGATCAAACTGGTCGTGCGGTGGCTTCGCCGCTAGTTCGCGCGCGGTACGGTGGAGCCGCTACTAGTTCGCAGCGGTGCGGTGGAGAGTGGGCTGATCAAACTGGCCGTGTGGTGGTGGAGAGTGAGAACTGAGAAGGTTGAGAATTGAGATCTAGGGTTTGGCAGAAAAGAAAGGACATATATATATATGATATGTGATGGACGGCTAAGATCGACTAAAGTATTAGGGGATGGCTAGGATCAACTAAAGTATTAAGGTTAATATACCGGGGCGGGTCGCGGGGAGGATTGGGATGAATACCATACCCGATCCTAACCCGCTGCGGGTTTTTTTTTTAAATACCATAACCGCCCCATGCCCCGGTCAAAGTCAAAAAAATCCGCTCCTACCAGGTCGGGCGGGGCGGAGATCCGCGGGTTCGGATATTTTTGCCATCCCTAGTGGCTATACTATAAAGGCGAGGATGATTTGAACGAGACCACGGTCTTGAGACCATTCTAAGAATCTATTTGGGATTGATTCTAAAAAGTAGATTTTAGTTTAAATTTGAATCAGATTTAATCTAATTCAAGTAGAATCAGTTTGTTCTGTGACAAAATTGATTGTAAACTAGCTTAAAGTTACAAAAAGTGTTTGGATAAAAAGTGATTAAATCAGTTTTGATATGGCAAAATGACCATAAAGGACACTACATAAATTAAGTTTCTAATATCCATTTAGTGAATTAATGTTAACATAACTTTCATTTTAAAATAACTACAATAAACGAAAAAAATTATTGAAGAAGTTATTTTCAATCACCTAGAAAAGGTAGAAGAGCATACAGAAATGGGGAGGAAGAGGACAGCTGTTGATGAGCTGTTGTGCTCTCTCTCTCAGTTAGCGTAGAAGAGAATATAACTCTAGAAGTTAATTAAAAATCACATCCAATAATTAGTTAAAAAGATATGAAATATTTTTTTGTAAAAAATATGGGAATAGGATGGTAAATTAAAAGATCAAACATGTTATGGAAAAAGTGATTATATCATAATCCTCACTTTTCAAGATTATGGATTTAATCGGTTTTTAGTTTTTTTTAGTCAGATTAAATATCATAATTTCTTTTACAAAACACTCACACACCTGATTTAATCTAGATTAAATCAAGTTTGATCTTTTCAAAATTAACCCCAAACATCCTCTAAACCTTTACGATCTTAGCGACAAATTTGAAATCATAAGATATGATTTACGATAGCAGTTATCAATAAATTGATTGAGGTATTAGTGGCAATTAAAAAAATAATTTATGAACTTTTGGCAACGTAATCTTTTGTTGGCATTGATATTTTCTACATGACCCCTTTTTAGCGACACATAATGAAGCGGGTTAGCGTAACAGTCGTTAATAATTTGCTAACATATAGTTCATCGTAAGTAATTTATTTTTGGACCATTTTTCACGATCATAAGTTGGGTTAGAAGTTTTAACGACCAATGGGTTTATAGGTTTTCTTGCAATTCTAACTAGGGTTTCATCTCACAAATTTATATATAAGACACAAGTATGGGCAGCCACCCTTCTAGTCGTAAGACTCAATCGGGTTCCTGATAGAAGGAGATAGCAAGAGAAAGAAGAGAGGCTGCCAACTATTTTACGTGAAAATTCAGGAAGAAAGGAGAGAGAGAGAGAGAGAGAGAGAGAGAGAGAGAGAGAGAGAGAGAGAGAGAGGAGAGCTTTAGGGCTGAAAATCCCAGGTATGATCCCTTGCCCTTGTAGCCATCAAAATGAATAATTTAAATGGATTGTTATGCTATTTTGAAAGGGGATTCGTGGGTGGTTGATTGCTGTGTTTTTCTGAGTGTAATGCGTATGTATTCGACAGGATATATATATATATATATATATATATATATATATATATATATATAGGTATTTTTTGCTATGTAATGGGGCAGCCATGGTGAGATTTAATTGTGCAATGTGTTTATATGTGAAGAAGAATGGGATGAGTAGTAGCACATGGCCCTGTGCGTGATGGGGCTGTGTTGTTGGTGAAGTGCGGGTAACGACATGGGAAAAAGAGGACTATCGAGGACAGCCATGTGAAGGCCGGTTCAGCAGTGCGTAGGGGTGTTTGTATGCAGTAAAGGGTGCAAAAGAAGGGGGAAACAACAAGAAAAGGGGCTGCTATAGCTGCTGTGATTTTTGGGTGTGCGCAGGGTGGAAAGGAGAGAAGAAACGGGTGCCGTGAGGACTGCCAGGTAAGGGACTGTTGGCGTGGCGTTGTGGCCGGTGTAATGGCGCGTTAGGGATGGCTGAAGTGTGGAGAGAAAAGGGGGATAGGAAGGGCTGCCATGGGACAGTCGTAGTGTGCTAGTATGTGCGTGAACGTGAGTGCAAATGAGGGAGAAAGTGGAGAGGGAAGGGCTGCCGTAAGGGCAACTGTGAGGAGTGATGTGTGTGAATGGTTGTGTGAATGCGGGTGAGAGGGGAAAGGTGACGGTGCAGTATGCAAAGATGGGGGTGTGCTGTGTGCTTGAAAGGGGCGAAGGAAAAGGGAAGCAACAGTTAAGAGGCTGCCATAGCTGTATGCATGTGGTGTGTGTGAAATAGGTTTAAGGAAAGGAAATAAAGATGAAGGAAAGGGATAACAGGTGTAGGCTATGCCCATGAATGATTTGAGAAAAGAATGAGTCACCGCAGTAGCTTTGGAAAGACCCACTGGAGAGCGAAGGCAAGAGATGTGCTTTGTGTGAGTATATACATATGAGTGTGTATTGTGAGTGAGTGTGTGGTTGTTTATATAAAGTGAGTGATGAAGTGCAAATGTGTGCAATGAAATGCACTGTTAGGCAGCGTAAAAGAAGGGTGAAGGGAAGATCGACTGCCATGGCAGTAGGTGTGAGGAAGAAATGGATATGTTAACTTAAATACATGTATAAGTGTAGTGCATAAATGTTTAGATAAGGCTATGTGAATTTGTAGGAGTGTGAGTAGTAAGTGTGAAGTGGTTTCAAGTAACACCGCTGGGTGATTATGAAGGAGTCAACTGTATAGAGAGAGGGAAAGTCCTTGCTTAAAAATGGGCCTCAAAAGTGTGGCAAAAGGAATTATTTCTTTTTTTAGCATTCTTTTTCAAAAATTTTAAATCAAATTAGAAATTTATTTGGACAAAACTCAAAAGAGTAACTTATATTATTTTTGCAAAATATACACACAAGAAAATTTTTAAATTTTTTGGAGCTCAGGAAGCGTGCTAATTAATTTTATTCGTAAAAGAGAATTCGGTGTACTTTAAAATACTAAATTAAGTTATTAAATTTTGATATTTTTACAATAGTTTTATGTAGCTATGATGGAGTATATCGTAGAGTTTCAAAAAATTTGTTTGCTATTTTTAACAGCGCAACACTCGATCGGATATAGTGTAACGCTTCACTATTACAATAGTTTACTAAATTATTTCTAAAGACCTCTTCTAAGCAAATTTAGATAAAGTGTAAAACTAAAACTTATCTTATTTTTATGAAATCTTCGATGTGGAATTTTTTCAAATTTTTCTGGGCATGGAAAATGTCTCGAACAATTTTATCTTTAAAACAGGTTTTTGAATTATTTAACATAGTAAACAAAATACTTTTAGCCTAGAATTTTACAGTGACCTAAAAGTGCTGAGAGGCTTAGATTTCTAAAATTTTGTGGCATTTCGACACTGTTTGATATATTTTTTGAAAACAGGAACATTAGCGTTGAATTTAAGGAGCGACTTAGGGTTCTGAGTGGAAAATTTTCCCGAAAGGCCATTATGGTCCAAAAATTGCACCAAGTTGTTTAAAATATTCTTTTCGGTTATATTGGAGTATGTAACGGTACGTTAGAGGTCGGGGTTAAATAGGAATTTTACAGAAGTCGAGGGGCGGTTTGGTAATTTTACTCACTTGAGAGAAACTTAATGTTTAGGTATGATTGAGCGGAAATAAATAATATCTCTTTATTGTTTAGGTTTCGATAGACAAGAGTTAGAGCAAGTTTGGGAACAAGAACCAGAACCGCTTAGCTATCCAGGTAAGTACTCTTGTCATATTCCTTTGTATACCTATTTTTCGTCTATGTATATGTACAAATGAATCGTTCAGTCAAAAGTTTGAAGCCTTTCACACGCTACTGCTTTCGTGTAAATTATTTGATGAGAAAATACATAAAAAAATGCCATGGAATGTTTTCTATGAGTAGTGTTTTAAAGTTGGCTGATATATGTTGAATGACACAGTATTCTGGCTTGGTTGTTGTGCCTCATATCCTCGGGAAAAAGTTGGATTGTTGGGTCATGGTCAACAGGACGAAACGTTGATGCACAGTACTGTTGCTCGTGGTACGCCCTTACATCCACAACAATATGTATCTCGGACGAAGGAGGGATTATGGGCCCTAGTCGGGGGCGCATACCCTGACCAAATAATATTTATCCCGGGTGGAGTAGGGATTGTGGGCCCTAGTCAGGGGAGAATGTACGCTGACCACAGCATACATATGTTATGATGAACTATGATAGTTGTTAATGAGCCTTCCTGATGTCATACTTCGTTACTGTGAATCATGAATGAATTGCTTTCATAAAGTAGATATATGTATAATAACTCTAGTGAAAATATTAACCAGTTTCAAATCGAAGAAAACCTTGGCATGTTTTATGAATCACAAAACTATGTTAGGGATATGGTATGTGTACTTACTGGGCCCCAAGCTCACCCCCTTTTTATAAATATTTTCAGGCGATCAACTAGATGAACATAAGTATTGCGAGGGAAATGAGAATGAAGCCGTGGGAGATGCTCGTTAGGAGGCTGAATTAAGTTCCTTGAGAAATTATGATATTGTTGGTTTATTTCTAGAATTGTTTGTAACTTAACTCCATGAGGTTTCCTTTAAAAAAATTATATCAGTCATTATGGAGGAATTCAATAGAGATAATTTTAGAAGGAACTGTAAGGACATCTTTCGAAGTCATGTAATGGTTTTAGTTAATGCATGATTTTAGAATTGTTGACAAGTTTAAATAAGGCCTGGCAGAACCCTGAATAGTTGTCTGAATGGGTCTACGGCCAGTCACGTGCCTAGCACATGGGCTTACCCGTGGGTTCGGGTCATGACACTCTAGAAAAGGAAAAAGAAGTAAACTAGAAAAGTTAAGCAAGGGGTCAGTTGTGTGAGGTAAGACAAGCTAGATACGATGAGGCAAAGATTGAGCTGCAAAATAAGTTGATAAGAGTTCTACAACTACAGTCGTATATTAGGTTGTAAACTTTCATATGGTTAAAGACCTGAAAGTCTTCTGCTGCAGTATGATGTATGTTGTAAGAAAATTTTTGTAAGGACGTAATTTGGAGCATCTATTAATGATGTATGAGTATGAGGATGTAATTGCTCTATATTCTGCACAGGGTTTTGAAGGTGATTATGATCGATAACTCAACCTAGTGATGTCACCAGGGTTGAGGGTGTCGCAAGTTGGTATCAGAGCTTAGGCAAATGATTCTGTAGACTTTTGAAGTGTCTGGTGGAAGGCCTAAGCTTTCTATGGCAAGAGTAGAAGAAATTTTTTGATAGTTTGGCTTAACCAGGAGGGTGGTTAAAATATGTTGGCTACATATGGCTAAGGAAGGTTGATAGTATCACTTACATACTATTATAGAAAAAAAATAGTTGTTTAGTGATGGAAACCATTAGCTCTTTGACCAGGAAGGTTGATAGTATGGTGTGCAATTTTAAATACCGTGCTATTCTTCCCAGAAGGACGAGAAAGGGTTACCAATCGAGAGGGACCCTTAATAGAAATGATTGCGGTGAATGTCGAGGACGTGAAGGGAAGGAATAAGTTGGGAGCTGTATTAGGTTAAGAAGACCTTGAGAAAGAGCAAGTGAGACTTCTACAAGAAGATAGTTGGAGTTAGAAGAGTACAACCGGTGGCTGCTATTATGACAGCCTCAGTACGAGGAAGAAAAGAACATAGATCTCTGAATTTTTCAGGATGCCTGCCTGAGTGGAGTCTCACGGGAGGGAAATGGCTGGTATAGACAATTACGTGAATTTGAGAGATGGAGAAGATAGTTGAAGTAACAAGATGTGGGAGCATGTCAAAAAGATGGCTTTTGCAAGACATATGTGCAAGAGGAGCTTCAAGTTGTTGAGAACGGACAAAATGAGTTGAGAAGGGTAATTTATTAGGCCTACGTTGCCTGGAATAGGTGCAGGTAACATGTTGATGATAGATAATTTTGCTTAAATTGCAGAGTAAGTTAGAAATGTGTGTTCTTGTGCTAAGTGAAAGGATAGAAAGGAACATGAAAGTATAATAAGAATTTATGTGAGTTGGCCTATTTGCCTTTATCAGACGATGACAAAAAAATTGAAATGCGGAACAAAGTAAGGAGAGTTAGAAAATAATCCTTTTAAAAGACAAGTAAGGAAGTTCGAAGGACAAATTGCTACAGAAGTAGCAAAAAAAAAATCGAGTGGAGGTAGGAAATAAAGAGATCTGAGAAGAAAGAAGGGAGTGAGGACAGAAAGGAGGTAGAATCTAGGATCAAAACTGGAAAGGTGGAAAGAATTGTAAGAGATAAACAGTCTGGACAAAGTTCAGGACAAAGAGGATGAGATAGAAAATGTAGATGGGGTGGATTAAGGCACCAGGAAGTGGACTATGCTAAGACAAGTAAAGCATATCTTAAGTATGAGAGCGAGTCACCCAACCAATGTTTAAGATGGATTAAAATAGGTTGTTTCAAATGTTAACAGCCGGGGCATATTGAACTGAGACGTTCCAAAGGAGGGTGATGATCATTGGGGAAAAAAAAAAAAGAAACAATGTGGTGTATTCTATGTATTGGTTATCAAAAGCTGAATAAAGTGATACTTAGGAATAATTACTCATTGCGTGACCTAGCTGATGTGTCAATCAATTGCTGGATGCTAAGTGTTTTCTTCATGTGGTTGACCTTAGAACGGTTCATCACCAGTTAGGGAACGAGGAAGGATAAAGTTGGCAAGATTGTCTCTAGGAACAAAGACAGACATTATGAATTCGTGGTGATGTCACGTGGATAATTAATGCCCTGGTGGCATCCGTGAATTTAATGAATTAGGTTTTGGGAGCACTTGATATTGTGTCGTAGCCTTATTGGTGGCCTTATGAATGGTACTAAAGGCACAGAAAAACTTACGCAACGGCAAGTTTGACAAATTCTAAGAAAGCTAAATTATATGTCAAACTCAATGAATGTGAACTTTGATTGGGAAATATGGATGTATGAGGTTAATGTGGAAGCAGGTTAAGAGATCTGGGAAAATTTGAAAAGGTGACAAATGGGGAACGTCGTAAAAATCGGTGTTGAGATCAGTAACTTCCTAAGATAAATTGGAGGCTACTAGAGAGTAATTGACAAACCTCTAAGATGCCTTATCGGAGAAAACTGACTGAGATGGTTGTTACGCCAAGTTAGTAAGAAGGTGAACAACTCAAAATCAAAGTCTGAGTAAGGAGAAAAGGAAATAATAGTTTGCTTCACGTGGAAATGCGACCAGCGCATCTTAATTAAATCAAGGAAGCTTAAGGCCAAGATGAAAGGAGGTTGAGATCCAGTAGGGATTTAGAATTAATAAAAAGAAATTTTGATTATGATGAGGATGAGGATGGTAGTTGCAATGTGAAGGTCGAATGTATGTTCCACCTAATGATGAATTGAGGAAAAGAATTGTGAAGGGTACACATAGTTTTAAGTGTTGATTCACTCAGGGGAGATGAAAATGAACCCTAAGTTACAACTAAAAACTTTGGTGTCTTGGCAGGAAGTGAGATATATCAAAGTTTGCATCCTGATGTTTGACCTACCAACAGGCAAAAGTAGATTATAAGAAGATCGCTAGATAGTGTAACCACTCTTAGTACCTGATGAATGGAAGTGAGAACACATTACGGTGAATTTTGGTATTAAGGTTACCATGAACAACTAAGAGATATACCTCTATATGGGTTGTAGTGGATAGGTTGACTAAGATGTCTCGATTTAGTTTGTTCGGGAAGAATATTTTTCTGAGCGAATTGCCGAAACTTATGTTAAGTTAATGGTTAGTCGTTATAGAGTTCAAGTGACTACTGTGTCCGACAGAGAGGCAAGACTTATCTTTAAATTTTAAAAACGTTTCCAATAAGAAATGAAAATAAAGTTGATCTTGAGGACTGCCTGTTACCTCAGACGGATGGCCAGTCGGGACGAGCTATATAAATATCACAAGGCTGTTGAAAGCCTGCATTATTTATTTTTGCAAAGCATTGGGATGAGTAGATAGCCTAAACCAAAAATGTTGCATGTTGATTTATTATAATCTATTTGGGGAAACAAAGACTATCTCACTCGAGACTGTGAAAAGAAATATAAAACAAGGTGATCGATACCCAAAAAAAAAAGAAATCTTAATGTGCAGAATTAGCAGAAAAGTTATGCTGATGAGAGGCATAGGATGTTGGAGTTTGAAGTGGGTGACCTAGTAAATTTTATAAGTGTCACTGTGAAAAGGAGTCATGTGGTTCAAAAGTGGAGGAATTTAAGTCCAAGGTTCATCGAACTGTTTAAAATCCTGTCTAGGATTGAGAAGATAGCATACAAACTCGATCTATGTCTAGGATTGAGTTAATTACACAGCGTGTATTGCGTGTCACTACAGAGGATGTATGATCCCGGCTCTACACATGGGATCCAATAGGAACAAGTTAAAATATGAGACAATGTCTCATATCAGGAGGCACCTATATAGGTGATTGATAAAGAAGAACAAGTATCATGTTTGAAAATAACACAATTAGTGAAAGTGTCATGAAGACACATGTGATAGAGGGAGCCACATAGGAACCCGAAGCGTGGATTCTGCAAAGATATCCACATTTGTTCGTAGGATGAGGTTTATTCGAATTTCGAGGACGAAATTTATTTAAGGGGGGAGGATGTAATACCCCGATTTGATCTAACCGAGAATTAGATTAATCAAGGGCATTATTTCTATTGATATTATTATTCTTATCGATGATCGACTAATTAGAATAAAATGGGAGTGGTTTGGCCTGCGGGGTCAAAATGTAATTTTGGGAAAGATGGTGTGCGGGATGCGCATTTTTATTACGTAGCGTCATTTCAATGATAATGAGGTGTTAGGGGCTAAAGGAAAGGTTAGGGCGATTCTGGGATCAAATTGTTAATTCCCAGAGTCAAGGGGTCAAAATACAATTTTAAAAATTTGAGGGGCCAAAGTGCAAATTTTGAAAGTTTGTGAAATGTGTCATAAGGTGGGGAGAAGTCTGCCGAGTGTCTTCCACCTCTTCAGGGAATTGGGCTTACTAAGCCTTATAAACAATAAACTATTGTAGGGGATAAGATCATGGAATGAAAATATAAAAGGAAATTATGGGGTACAAAATAGAAATAAAGGAAACTCAAGAACAAACTTGAAGAACAGGAACAGAAGAAGTAGCGGGAAGGAAACAGAGAAGAGAAAAAGTGGAAAGGAGGAAGAAGAAGGAGCAGGAAAGGAAAAAAAAAGAATTGAATCCTAAATCTGATGGGGTATGATCTTAAACAAAAAACGTGAAAATTGATTGAAAGTGTTTGAATATAAATCATATATACATGTATCTATATATTCAGTTTATGCGCTTCATCTGGGATGAATGAATTGTGGTGAAATTGTGTTGGAAATCATGAATATGAGACCTTAATCCAACAAGAAAAGAGAAAACGAACTACGGTCTTGGATTGGGTTTGATTTTAGGGTATTCAGTGGGTGTTTTTCATCCATGGTGGGTTTGATTTGAATTGCGATTGTTTAGTTAAGTGTAATTATGTTAACCGAATGGAATTAGGGTTTTAAAGTGTAGTGTAATGAAAATTTAGTGGTTTAGGTGTATAAAACATGGTGGAACCATGCAAGATTGGGGATGAAAATACCCAGATGTGTCACGGCTGAAGGAGGAAGAAGGTTGTGTGTGTGTGTGTGTGTGTGTTTAAGGTGTGTTAGTGTGTGTGATAATCTGAATAGTAGATGTATTGGTCGCTAAAAGTGAAACTTTAACAAGCAGATTTTGATCCGAATTTTAAAAATATCTCAGGTCAGATTTAGCCAATGTGCAAAAAAAAATCCTAATTATCTATAAGAGACCTACATCGTGGAAAAAGTTAAGATTTTTCTGAAGGTTGGAAGGGGGTTAACGGATACGAGAACTTTGAAACTTTGTAGTGTAATTTAAAATATCAAACTAGCGCGATTTGGCGTGAAACTTTTATAAGAACCCTAGGATTCGGGTCATTCCGAAGTCGTTAGCTATTTTTTGCCGAAAGGGCTTTTAAGCGCTCAGTTTGAACACCGGTTCGGGATTTTTAAGCGAAAATTTTGTAAAATACTTTTTAGCTCAAGAACGAATTCAAGAGGCTTAAGATAGCATTTTAAAGTGCTTTTGAGATTATCTTGATGTCGAGAACCCTCAGGGACATTTTGATAATTTGCCACCCGGAGAAGGGCATTTTGGTAAATTTTTCTGAAGGACTTTTAGTCCCAGAAGGGTTGTAAAATACCTGAGAGATTGTTTTGAAGCTGATTTGGGGAGATGGCAGCTAGAGGGGTATTTTGGTAAGTCTACATAAGTTGGGGGTGTTTTGGTAATTTTTTTCTTTAAAATTTTTTGAGGGACTATTTGTTTTATAAATGGTAGTACATCTAAAAAGTTGTTCTAAAGTGGTTTTAGGGTGTTGGTGATGCAGCGACCATCAGGGGGTATTTTGATAATTTGCCACGTTGACACTAAATTTTTGAGAAATGCACATTATTAAGCGTCTAGAGTAGTGGGAAGCGAGAATTGTGTTAATACATCTAAAATGAAGCGGGGTTGTTATCGCTAATGCGTCGATAAGGTTAGGTTAAGGATCCAGTTATTGGATCGGGTTGACTAGCTGTCATAAAACACTGTGAGCGGTTAAATGGGAAGGGATAGAATAAGGAGTACGTATATGTTGAATAATGTCTAACAAGCAGGGTATTGTTTGACTAGGTGATGCAGCCTGTTGCGATCAGAGATTGCGATTGCTTCGGCTATAGGCCAATCAGGTAAGGACAATGCAGTTCTGATATGCTAATTCATTGTTTCGATTAGCATGCCATGTTGATGACGTATTGTTGAATTCTTGTTGTTATGATTGGACACCGGTAGTCATGGTGACAGGTAGACGTATATTTGAATTGTGCTGTTGAGGACTTAGGATTGAATAAACCTCCTTAGTCCACCCTTTTGATAGAATTTACCTAGGATTATGTGTGTCCAGTTATGCTATGACTCGATTCAATTAGCATACCTGAAGTTGATGATAATGTTGCGTAGGTGTTATTATGTGTTTATTGTGATATGTTGGTAGTCATTGATAGCCGATATTTCTTCTCTCTAAGAATACTATTAAGGACTTGTGGCAAACTTCTCCCAAGTCCACCTTGTCGTTGGTGATGATGTTGTCAAGGTCGTTGCGTGTTGTTGTGATGTGTCGGCACTTATTGGCAGTCGACATTTCTCTTATGTAAGAAGGTTGTTAAGGGCTTGCGGTAATTTTCTCCCAAGTCCGCCCTATTGATGATATTACGTTGAACTCTTGTTGTTAGGTCTGAACACCGGTTGATCTTCTGATCCGGTATTCCTTGCTGAGCTGTGTTGTTGAGGACGTAAGGTGGAATAAATTTTACCTTAGTCCTCCCCGTTGATAAAGTCTTGCTGCTTGGTTGTAAGGTGGTTAGGGAAAGCACTCTAGATGAGTTCCTTTCTTGTTGAGAATGCCTCTTCTATTTACTTGAGACTGAGATGAACATCCCGTAAAATTGGACATCAGTATGAAGAGGATGGCCTATGAATTATGTTCACTGGCCAAATAGGATGAATGTCACTCGAGCAGAGTCTGTCGTGTCTGGTGGAGTCATGTCCGTCGTGTCCATGTGCATTGCATTTGATTTTCTTTTGCATTCATGATTTTGATGATTTGTATTTCAATGATGTTTATCTTTACGACCTTGGATTTCGGGTCCACTAGCATAGTCGGTTGGTCAATCAGTCCAGTCCATGAAGAGGTGGCAGTAATGTTGTTCTGGTGGGCCTTAAAGCCACTTAGTCTGACGAAAGAAAATATTGTTTGACAATTATGCTGATGTGTGAAAATTTATTGGAGCTCTTGATTCATTGTTATAGCTGAGATTATTATTATTCCTCCAAGTCTCTTGAATTATTTGTATGTGATACTCCTCGTGTTGTCTTTACTGGGCGATTTGAACTCATTCCTTATGTTGTATTGTGCAGGCTATAAGGTTGATCAAGGAGAACCCTCTAAAAAATGGAAAAGAAGCAAGCTAGAAAAGTTGAGCAAGGGGTCAGTTGTGTGAGGTAAGACAAGTTAGATACGGTGAGGCAAGGTTTGAGCTGCAAAATAAGTTGATAAGAGTCCTACGACTACAGTCGTATATTAGGTTGTAAACTTTCATATGGTTAAAGACCTGAAAGTCTTCCGCTGCAGTATGATGTATGTTGTAAGAAAATTTTTGTAAGGACGTAATTTGGAGCATCTATTAATGTTGTATGAGTATGAGGATGTAGTTGCTCTGTATTCTGCATAGGGTTTTGAAGGTGATTATGATCGATAACTCAGCCCAGTGATGTCACCAGGGTTGAGGGTGTCACAAAATATATGTTTACCTACCTTGTGCCCGTGCTTATTTGCCTTGCATGCTTACACTACCTTTCTTTTTCATAAGTTTATGTGTTTTGCCTACTTGTCTATTAAGGAAGAATGTTTAAAGGATAAAAATTTTATGTATGGTTTATATTTGATCAAGGAAACATAAAGGTGTAATAAAATTGAGAACATGATGCACAACAACGAATCGTTATGAGGAGACAAGAGCTAGTAGTCACTCACATCGCATGCTACAGAGCTACCAAGTGGCATGTCTTCATGAATTGCACAAAAAATTTACCGCCAGACTTTAAACACGCGTAGATGCTTCATCCAATACCGATCGAGCCGATTCAACCTGCGTTGAACAAGTCTCGTGGAGCTCTTTGATTTACTATAGGCAAGATTTAGGAGATATAAGAATTTATCATTTTACTCTTGGTTAACAATTAACACCTCTTTAAGCGTGCTTAATCGTGAAAATTATAAAACATGGTGGTCAACTAATTCAAATGTTTTTAAAATTAATAATATGGGCAGAAGCTAATTAAGATTGGGGGCTCACAGTTGGGCCCTTTCCAATGGGCCAACATTTTGGTATTGATATTTGTCTACTTCGGTAACTGGTGCTTTGCTCACCTTGGTGGATGACATCGTGACTGATTTGCCATTGGAATGTTATTCTCTTTTCAATTTGGCTAATGTTTTGCTTACTCCTTCTTTATTGGACCGTCTGAATCCATTTTTTAATTTTCCCCATTTTACAGGTATTCCTTTTCGAGGAGTCGACCCGCCTTCTTGAGTTTTGGTAGTTGCTCGTTTGCTACCCCAAGGTTAGTCCTGAAAGACGTTGTGCTTTTACTGAGTGAGAGGGGTTGACTAGATACATTTCCTATAGCTAGGTGATTGACCTACCAAAAGTATTCGATTTTGTATGGAATCAAAAATGAAATCCATACAAGTGGCTTGTAGATTTTACTTAATGTAGAATTTCACTATTCAGCTATGACCATGCTACGATTCTTGTTGATACTGCTCTGTCTAGGCATTGTTTTCCCTGGTTGCTTCGGTTTGAAGCCTTGTGGCTATCGATTCCTTATTGAATTTGATTTTCGCTAGCTATTTGGCAATCGCCAATTCTTGGCCCTTGTCTGTATCAGGTTATGGTTTGGTTCAAAATTATTATGAATCAAGTACTTCGTATTTGGAACACATAATATGTTGGTCATCTACATGAACAAAAGAAGATGAAACAATGGCACCTTATCGACACTTTGTGTTATTTGACCTTCTCAGCATATTGGCAGTCTTATGATTTGCAACTCTAGAAACATCTAGATTATTTGTTATCCCGTGAGGAGCTCTTTTAGTCTCAATGATCTAAGTCACCTTGGTTGGATGTCGGTGACCAAACTAAAACAATTTTCATACCTCAACTATCAGCCATGCAAATGTAATTGGGCTCTCTCACAGATGACTGATAATGGTGTAATGAGCACCAATAAGGGGGATATTCGTGACATTTCGGTTGCATATTGTTATTGCTTATTTTTTTTCATGCTGAGGCATCTTTGTTGCATCTACACTTGGATATAACCATGAAGATGGCTTTTTTGAGCGACGGCTCTATGCAGTTTAAGCCTGAAAGCTTCTTCTACCATTTCTTGCATGGAGATTGGGAATGCTGCTTTCCATATTGGGCCTCTCAATGTTTAGAAAACTAATGGCATTCTTGCTATTGTCGTTCAATGATGATGGGGGCTCATGGGTGCTGATATCACTCAAGCTACTTTGTCTTTCCTCAACATAAGGTACCTTTTCCTTGAAGTTAATTATACATTCATCACTTTAGTTCCTAAAATGTTTCACCTTCAGATGGCGGTCAATTTTAGAACATTCAGCTTATGCACTTGATTATATATATCCACTCCAGAAGGCCTTTTGTGGTGGGCTACTGCTATAGGATAATGTAATATTAGAGTAAGAAACTTAGGGAGTGTGCCCAAAAACAAAAACAAAAAAAGAAAAAAAGAAGGAGCATATTGTGCTTCCGACCCTTACACTGGACATGAGTAAGGTGTATGATCGAATATATTAGGCCTTTCTAAAAGTCTGTCAGCGAGGTTTTGGGTTCCCAAAATGTTGGATCCATTTTTGGACCGTGTTATGTGTATTCAATGTCCCATATCTGGAATTTGTGAATGGCTCCCCCATCCCTTGTTTTTTTAATATTCTGAACTTCGGGAGTCGGTTAAAATAACCATCTGGGCTCCAAAAATAAACGGATGATAATTTTGTGCAATGCTTGGGTATTAGTAGCGTATTGAAGCTTAAAATTTTTTTGGACAAAAACTTAATTTTTGAAATTTTGGGGGCATTTTCGTAATTTTGAAAAATGTTGGGGGTCATAATTGTAAATTAATGTTTCTGTTGCTGGAAAATAATCAAATGGATGGTAGTATATGTTTTAGTGACATTTAATTTAATTAATCAAGAATAGACCAAATTTGATGCTTTGAAGTAAGTATATAAAAGTTTAGGATTATGAAAATTTTGGGGGTCAATTTGCAAATTTTGGAAATTATGCCTTATGTGTCAATTTTTCAGAAAATTTGGTGTAAGGAGATGCCACCTCCTTCTTAATCAATCTGATGACTAACCTAATGGATGATAGGATAATGGATTGGTTTGGGGAGGAGAATTGAAATTCAAGAACAAGAAGAACACTGAAACAGAGCATCCCGGGGAAGGAAAAAAATCAGGGGAAAAATGGAAGAAATCAAGCCCAAATTCAAGAGGTGAGTCACTTAACTTCAATTAGGTATGTTCTAGTATGTGTAAATGAAATTTGTGTGTATTTTGTTTTATCACTGTGGAGCGTATAATTTATTCATGAACATGACTGGGAAGCCTTATGGAAAGGGGGGTATTTTCTGGGATTTTTGGACTTCGGATGAGGATTTTGATCGCGATTTGGTGTGATTTAGAAGATATATTAAGGTTTGATTGGTATTCAGACTTAAAAGAGATAAAGCAGAGGGATTATGGTGGTGCAGCAGGTGGGTCTGTGTGTGTTTTATGCGTGTACTTGTGTGTATTTGATCATGGCTGCCGAGTGGTTGTGCGTAAGGATTCATGGGTGATTGTTGTATAATTTCTGTGTTAGTATGTATATTTTAGGGAGGGCAATGAGGTTTCAATGATTTGGAAGTGAGGTAGTGAGTGTTCGTGAAGTACGTGTGGGAAGAACATCTCGGCTGAAGGAGGAAGAAGACACTGTGGGAAAAGGTGTGATAGTGTGTGTTTAAATCTCAACAGTAAGTGTAATTGTCGCTAAAATAAATTAATTTAGGCAGTTTTTTCACAAATTTTTATAAATATAGAGGGTCAAAATTTGACAAAGTGTAAAACTATAATCCCAGATATTTTACGAGACGTACGGTCTGGAATTTTTTGAGAATTTGCGATGACTGCAAAGAATGCTAAATTAGAGTATCGATTAGGAGAAATTTTGGATTTATTTAATCTAGTAAACAAATTTATTTAATCTTAAAATTTTAGAAAATCTTATTTTAATGATATGTTTCATATTCTTAAATTTTTGTACCATTCTGAGACCGATAGGTATTTTTCGTGAAACTGACTTCCAAGCTCTCTGTCTGGACACCAGTTCAGGATTTTCGGGCGAAAATTTTTTAAAATAATTTTTAGCCTAGAAATGACTTCAAAATGTTTAAAATACTGTTTTAAGATATTTTTAGGATTTTTTCGGTACCAAAACCCCGAGGGGCATTTTGGTAATTTGCCACCCCGAAGGGGTATTTTGGTAATTTGACCTAAGAAAGTTATTTTTGGGTAACATTGCATACGATAAGGTTATTATAGTGATTCTACTTACAAGAAGACCATTTTGGGTGATTTAAGCCCGACAAAGGCATTTTGATAATTTTACATACACAATGAGGGAGGTTCATTTTAGGAGCATGTGTGAGTCTATATTAAGTTATAATATTATACTATAAAGTATATTATCATGATTTGATCATCTCATTTAGGTTAAAGCTATAGACTTTCAGTTAGGATAAATTAGCTGTAGATCCAGGTAAAGGATTCTATCTGAATCCGGAGTAAGGACTTTCGTCCGAACTCTTATTCTGATAACTCGTACTCGTAAGTACTCATTTAATTTATTTACGACTAATGTCGAATTCTAAATTATGTAGTAATATCAGCATGTTATAGCCCAGAAAACCCTAATGTTGAACCTAAATCGATTATTTAGAAATCTTCTGATGCTCACCTGTATTACATGCTGAGCAATTTGATAATTTTTTTGCATCCGTTCTTCATAATTGTTGTGCCTAATTCTAATAACTATTCGCAATCGTTTTGTTGTTTATTTGTGATTTTCTTCTAGAATTCTGAATGATGACTTATCTCATATATCATGGTTATGAAATCCAATCTGATTTTGGTGAATTGAACTTATGTTAATGCTCATGGGTATTGTTGATCTGAGTATCTGTTCTGTGGGGAGGCGGTATAAGGCTGGTCTAAATTCCGCTTGAAACCAGGCTAGTACCCAATGTGACTAGTAATTATATTCTGGTACATAATGCATATGTACACTCTGTTAGCTTGCTGGAATGACATTGTAAACCCTCAGGATCAACATTGATTTTTGATTTTATTTGCTCTGTATATTGCCGTGACTGTTACGGAAGTGACTGAAAAGTATTCTCTAAAATAATTTGTGCTCGTGTTAGAATCTTTTTGAGAAATCTTCAGAGTATTTTGGAAAGAACTGTCTCAGATGATCTGTGTACGTTTTAAAATCTGTTGAAAAACCATCATCGAATTCTGGGATGATGGCTTTGAAGATGATATTTTATTTATCGTTTTGGAACCCATCATGCGTATTATTGTTTATTTTGGTGTCTATTTCTGATGAATTTTGATCCTTTTGGAAATCGTTGAGTTTTTTATCGTCTGAAATATTCTGAAAATTTTTGTCGGTTGGATTCTTTGGAATCATTTTGTAATTCTTTTATTAGTCCTTGTACGACCTTACTGAGCTCTTAAAGTTCACACTTTGTTTGATTCCTTTCTGCAGGTTTGATCAACAGTAGGTTGTTCAGGAATGGGGTTTAGAGTCTACGCAAGATCCCGGTGAACCCATCACTACTGTAGTGAGACCATGCGTGGGTCTGTACTGTTGATTCATTCTTTAGGGACTTAAGTTTGAAAAGAACCTAGGTTTTAATAGGGAGTTTGAGCATGTTTTGTTGTAATCTTGTATTTTGAAGAATTCGAGTCGGTATCGGATTAGATGCTTTTGAGTATGTGGTTGTGTACAGGACTTGACAGGTTTGATGGTTAACAACCCGGGAGTTCAGGGAGGCGGAGTTCCAGATTTATGGGGGCATTACAGTTGGTATCAGAGTAGTTTGATGTTGTGGCATTAAGAGTATAGGCATAAGATTATGTAGGCACGGAACCAACGAGTGTAGGTAACACAATTCTGTGGAATTGTATCCGGTTAATGAGAGCGGGGTAGGATGATGATAGAGTTAATAAGTCTGCTTTTAACTTGTAACTGTATTGTTCTTTGGACACGTGTAGTGTGACATTGCTAACGATTAACTGTACCGATATGGTCGGCACTTGGAGTACTGGCAGTGAAGATGGTATGGAGGGCCTAGAGGTCCCCGATAAATGAGGTTCCAATATATTGGATAAGATGAAGCAGGGATTTTCCTGGTATTGGAAAGACTTGACCAGATAATCTTTAAATTGGAAAATGTACTGTATATGGAGGTTTTATAAGTGTAGAGAGGCAACTCTACCCAATAGGAGAAATGACAGAACTCAGAACCAATGGTTGCGACTTCGAACACTATGAATCTGATTCTGACTTTGATGATCTAGAATCTGGCAACTGACAGCAAGGAGTACCAAATATGGTTCAACCACAACCATAACCTCGAGATGAGAGTATCTTGGTGACCTTTACAGATAAAATGACTAGCTACAGGGAGTTATTGAACCTTATAGAGACAGGGAATTGGATTAGCAAAATGGAAAAAAAATTTGAGCAACTGATCGTATAAATTTTGAGCAACTGTTAGTGAAGTGACGAAAGATTGAGTTTTTTGGATATAAACTAAGCAACGAGGTCAATCAAGGGTGGAAAGAGTATCAAATAATCTAACTTATTAAAAATTGATTTATGTCATTTGGGAACCTTTTAGAGAATTATTTTTTACCGTTATTTCTACGAGATTCATGAATAGATGTTAAGGGAATTTATTCATTGTGACGCAAACAGATCAGGAGTCAATAGAAAATTTTGAAATGAGAATTTATTGTTTCGCTATATTCACAGCGAGAATGTCACTGACAGAGGTAGATAGAGCCAGAAGTCTGAGTCGGAGAGTAGGCCTGAATTGAGAAATAAATGATCCCAGCTCGGTTGACGAGCTATATGGAACGTGTTTATTTGATATGTGTTTTGGAACAGTTTAAGTCTGACAATGACGGAGGACATAAGTAAACACAGGGCGGATAGAAGAGAGATAAGTGAGAATTTTTTCTAAACTGATTTGTAGGAGCTGACAGTAGTCAGCAAAAAGTTTTATAGTCGGCACAATACGGTGTCTAAGGTTGAAGGTTGGGGCAGAATCAAAGATTCAGGCCCACTTCGGTTCCGTTATATTGTGATCTAGATAGAGTTCTGAAATCCAATTGAGGCATGATATGGGATTAAAAGGAGCGACGTGTGAAGGCACTCAACCAGCTCAGAGTACTAGAGTTAAACCATCGCAAAGTTCCGAAGTTTGCCCTATACAGAGTACTGGTTAGGGTGGCGGGTCAATTTTTTGGCCACCCGATGTGGTAAGTGCGGGAAAAGTCAAAGTGGTGAGTTATACTATAAAGTGACCGGACGATGTGTTAGGCATGGCAGTGTGGGCATATCTGTTTGTGAGAAATAATCAATCGTGTACTTATTATGGTGTAACAGTGAGTAGTATACCTCGTCTGAGAATGGGACAAGGTTGGTAAGGGCAAAGGCCCAGAACATCAGCTAAATTTTGTTCAATGTCCGCTTAGGATGCTCTCACGTCTGATGATGTGGTGTCAGACACTTTACAGGTCAACTAATTAGATGTGTGTATACTATTTAAGTTTGGAGCGTCATATTTCTTTACATCTGTTACTTTGGCATAGAGATTAAGGATGAAGACAAGTCCTTTAAGAACTGATATTATGATAAGTACTTCGTTGGGAGAGTTTTCGACTGTTTTGTGGTTCTCTGTGAATGTACAGTCTATGTCTGGGATACAGATCTTTCTATGGACCTCACTCCATTTATTGTTCAGGATTTTGATATCATACTAGGTATGAATTGGTGATTTACTAATCACGCATCCGTGTATTGTCAGGGGAAACCCAAGTCGTATCTGAAAAGTTTATAAGGTATGAGCAGTAGTTAAGTTGATGATTTGATTTATGAGTAAGAATAGTGTTTTGGAAAATGACTGGTGTTAAGACTGAAAATTTTGGTTTAAGGGTACCAGAAGGGATTTGCAATTTTGCTCTGTATTCTGATTCATTCTTTTGCATATTGAACTCATGTGCGGCGACTTAATTGAATGCAGCTTACCCTAAGACGTTGAGGAAGATATCATTCATGTTTAGTCGGGTTATCCTTTCTTCAGAAGATTTACTTAATTATTATTTTTTTTCGAATCTATTGGACTTGATGGGGAAGTATCTGACTCACTGGCCATGGAAAAGTTATGAATTCCATTAAGGACCAATAACTCCTTCCGATTTTGGATCGTTCCGGGTCGTTGGGTACTTTGCTTCACCAAACCTATATCATTGTTTTTGTGTCTGTTGCTTCTTCTGGAATGTCATAGAATTTTGTTGTGGACTCCAAGAGCCAATATCTATGATTTTTGTTAAAGAATTTTTTGTATTTTGATTGCAATTATTGTTATCATTATTTGCATAGGTTCCCCTACCTGGATGTGAGGTTAGGTAGATTCCTAAGCCTCGGATAATCTGTGAGCGAGAATAGAGTCTGAGAGCATGGATTAGGTCTGAATAGGCTATTCGATGATTTGGTATAAGATGAAAATTTGGTTGAACCCGCGATACTAGATCGCTGGTGATTTGTTTTTGGAACCGAAAGATTTTAACGGTTTATCTGAAACAAATGATTGAAGGATAAGGCTATAAGATTTTGGTAAATAATGTGATTGTGAATCAGAAGTGATGTGATAATTTAAAGCTTTGAACTTTAGTGGAAGTGCAGGACATGTGAGTGCAAAATCATATTTCACGTTATGTTAAGATAACACATCTATTTGTAATGAGTCCGGTAACAATTTGGACATATTTGATTTAAGGCATCAGAGTGTGCAACAAACTCATAGTAACTATAGTTTTCTGTCATTCTGTGAAGTGTATGCAGAACCGTAAACATGAAATAAAAAACTATGTTAAGATAACACGTTTCTTAGTGATGAACTTGATAATAATTTGGACTCGTTGTTTTGAGGTATTAGAGGGTGCAGTGAAAGCCTAGTGGCTACAATTTTGCTATCTATTATGGGGTGTAAGTGCTTGTATGACTTGGTTATCCTACCCATGTTAGCCTTGGTAAACCGCAAGTCATGTGACCATCGTTTAGTATTTTAGTATGCCTTAATCTTAGAGTTGAGCTTATAGTCATAAGTAAATTGTGCAACTAAAGGGATCTCTGGTGTAGTATCAGCATAAGATAGGGGAAGTCTATCTTATTAGAGTTTGACTTAATCTGTTTGATATGCGCAAAATTCAAAGCGGTGTAAGTTTTGCTCAGTGGATTTTGTACCCGTTAAGTCATCGTTCGTGAAGTTTTGGAATAGTTAGAGTGAAGTGTTGGAATAGTTAGAGTGAAGTGATTACTGACAGGGTTTCAGTTTAGTGTTATGATTTGGATTTAAACAGATGTGTCTGGGTATTCATAAGACAAGAATCTAGGTGCAGAAGTCAGAGGTAGATTAGCTCCTATGAGACAGTTATCTGAGCGATGCAACAGTAACATAATACCTAAACGTTAGAAGTGATGGGATATCCGAGAGCAAATTTCGAGGACAAAAATTTTATAAGGGAGAAGAATGTAATATCCTGAATTCCGGGAGTCGATTAAAATAACCATCTGGGCTCTAAAAATAAATAGGTGATAATTTTGGTCAATGCTCGGGTATTAGTAGCGTATTGAAGCTTAAAAGAATTTTGGAGCAAAAACGTAATATTTGAAAATTTTGGGGGCATTTTTGTAATTTTGAAACTTTTGGTGCATAATTTTTTCTAGTGATGGAAAATAATCAAATGGATGGTAGTACATGTTTTAGTGACATTTAATTTAATTAATCAAGAATAGACTAAATTTGGGGCTTTGATGTAATTATATGAAAGTTTGAGATTATTTTGTGATTATGAAAATTTTGGGGTCAATTTGCAAATTTTTAAAATTATGCTTTATGTGTCAAATTTTCAGAAAAAAATGGTGTAAGGAGATGCCACCTCCTTCTTAATCGATCTGATGACTAAACCCAATGGATGAAAGGATAATGGATTGGATTACATAAAAAAAAAAAAAGAAGAGAACTTTTGGGGAGGAGAATTGAAATTCAAGAAAAATAAGAACACTAAAACAAAGCATCTTAGGGAATGGAAAAAATCAGGGGAAAAAGGGAAGAAATCAGGTCCAAATCCAAGAGGTGAGTTACCCAACTTCAATTAGGTATGTTCTAGTATGTGTAAATGGAATTTGTGTGTATTTTTTTTTTTATCATTGTGGAGCATATAATTTATTCATGAACATGACTGGGAAGCCATGTGGAAAGGGGGGTATTTTATGGGATTTTTGGTCTTCGGATGAGGATTTTGATCGCGATTTAGTGTGATTTAGAAGATATATTAAGGTTTGATTGGTTTTCGGACTTAAAAGAGATAAATCAGAGGGATTATGGTGGTGCAACAGGTGGGTCTGTGTGTTTTGTGCGTGTTTGATCATGGCTGCCGAGTGGTTGTGCGTAAGGATTCATGGGTGATTGTTGTATAATTTTCTATGTTAGTATGTATGTTTTAGGGAGGGTAATGAGGTTTCTGTGATTTGGAAGTGAGGTAGTGTGTGTTCGTGAAGTGGGTGTGAGAAGAACATCTCGGCTGAAGGAGGAAAAAGACGATGTAATGGGAAAAGGTGTGATAGTATGTGTTTAAATCTCAACAGTAAATGTAATTGTCGCTAAGAAACATAAATTAATTTAGGCAGTTTTTTCATGAATTTTTATAAACATCTAGGATCAAAATTTGACAAAGTGCGAAACTATAACCCCAGATATTTTTAAGAGACGTACGCTCTAAAACTTTTTTGAAATTTTCGGTATCCGTGAAGGATGCTAAATTAGGGTATCGATTCAGAGAAATTCTGAATTTACTTAACCTAGTGAACGAAGTTATTTTAATCTGAAAATTTTAAAAAAAAATCTTATTTTACTTATATGTTTTATATTCTAAAATGTTTGTACCATTCTGAGACCAATATGTATTTTTTGAAACTGACTTCTGAGCGCCCGGTCTGGACACCTGTTTGGAATTTTCGGAAACAAATTCTCTAAAATAGTTTTTAGCCCAGAAACAACTTTAGAATGTTTAAAATAGTGTTTTAAGATATTTTGGGATTTTTTCGGAGCTAGAAACCTGCAGGGGTATTTTGGTAATTTGCCACCAGAAGGGGTATTTGGTAATTTGATCTAAAAAAGATATTTTTGGGTAACATTGCGTACAGTAAGGTTATTATAGTGATTCTACTTACGGGAACACCATTTTGGGTGATTTAAATTTGAGAGGGGCATTTTGCTAATTTTACATATGCAGTGATGGAGGTTCATTTTAGGAGCATGTGTGAGCCCGTATTCAGTTATAATATTGGGTTGTAGACTATGTTTTGATGATTTGATCTTCTCATTTAGGTTAAAGTTAAAGACTTCCAGTTAGGATAAATTAGTTACGGATCCAGGTAAGGGATTCTATTTGAACACTGGGTAAGGACTTTCGTCCGAACCCTTATTCTGATAACTCGTACTCATAAGTATTCATTTGATCTATTTACGGCTAATACCAAACTCTATATTATGTATTGATATCAGCATGTTACTACTAAAAAAACCCTAATGTTGAACCTAAATCGATTATTTGGAAATCTTGTGATACTCGCCTGTATTACATGCTAAGCAATTTGATAATTGTTTGTATCTGTTCTTCTGAATTGTTGTGCCTAAATTCGATAACTATTTACAATCGTTTTGCTATTTATTTGTGATTTTCTTCTCGAATTCTAAATGATGACTTATTTCAAAATATCATGGTTATTGAAATCTAATTTGATTTTGGTGAATTGAGCTTATGTTAATGCACATTGGTATTGTTGATTTTCGGTGTTGACCTGAGTATCTGTTCTATGGGGAGGCGATATAAAGCTGGTTTGAATCATGCATGAAACGCGGGCTAGTACCCAATGGGACTAGTAATTATATTCTGGTACATCATGCATGTGTACACTCTGTTAGCTTGCCAGAATGACATTGTAATTGCCTAAGATCAACATCGATTTTTGATTTTATTTGCTCTGTATATTGCCATGACTGTTACGGAAGTGACCAGAAAGTATTCTCTGAAATAATTTGTGCTCGTGTTGAAATCTTTTTGAGAAATCTTCAGATTATTTTGGAAAGAACTGTTCCAAATGATCTGTGTACGTTTTTTAAATCCGTTGAAAACCATCATCGTATTTTGGAATGTTGGCTTAGAAGATGATCTTTTATTGATCGTTCTGGAACTCATCATGAGTATTATTATTTATTTTGGTATGCATTTCTAATGAATTTTGATCCTTTTAGAAATCATTGAATTTTTTACCGTGAAAATTTTTGTCGGTTGGATTCTTTTGGAATCATTTTGTGATTTTTTTTGTTAGCCCTTGTACGACCTTACTAAGCTCTTAAAAGCTCACTCTTAGTTTGATTCCTTTCTGTAGGTTTGAACAACAGTAGGTTGTTCGGGAATGGGGTTTAGAGTTTGCACGAGATTCCAGTGAACCCATCACTGCGTGGGTCTGTAATGTTGATTCATTCTTTAAGGACTCACGCTTGAAAAGAACCTAGGTTTTAATAGTTTGAGTTCGAGCAGGTTTTGTTGTAATCTTGTATTTTGAAGAATATGAGTCGGTATCAGATTAGATGCTTTGAAGTATGTGGTTGTGTACAGGACTTGACATGTTTGATGTGATCCGGTAGATTAACAACTCGGGAGTTCGGGGCGGCAGAGTTCCGAATTTCTAGGGGCGTTACAGTTTTACTCCTACTTATGGGATTCGCCAAAGGGATCCTTTCTCGCCTTACTTTTTCATTTGTGTTCCAACAGCCTAATCATCTCGTTAGTTCAGATTGAGCACAAGGGAGGAGGAAAGGATGTCACCTTTTATCTCTTATCTCATGTATGTCGATGATATTTACCTCTTTATTAGTTTCCAGTAAGAGTCACGTGCATTTGTTTTGGCTATTAATGATCTTCTTCAACACTATAGTCATTCCTCAGGACAGTAGATAAACCTATCGAATCAGTATTGTCATTTAGCGTGGATACTAGATTTTATGTTATCAGGAATGAGTTGAGCAATATATTTATTTTCAGTTTCACCATGGGTTTGGGAAGTACGTAGGGATCCACCTTGATCAAGCCACTACTCACAGGGAAATTTTACGAAACCTGATTCGATAACTACAAGATCGGTGTAGTCTATGGATGGATTTGTTATTCAAAAGGGTGGTCAGGCTAGATTTATTTACTCTATCTAATCATCATTATTGATTCAATATACGATATTGTTTATAGAATTGATTCACATTTGCAAGAAGCTGGATCAAATTTGGTTTCACTGTTGGGGTTTAGGCGAGCCTTCATATAGATCAAATTACTAGGTCTCATGGCCAATGCTTGTGTACCCAAAAAGCTTAGAGGTCTAGGTTTTCAGGATACTAGGACTTTTAGCGAGGCAATACTGGCCATGCAGGTGTGGCGCATTTAGTTGACTCCTTTGTGGTTGATATTGCACTCAAGACCCTTGCCTTGAGGCTCCATGTAAGGGGAGTTTTTCCTTGCTGTGGTGGAGTATATTGGTTGCTGAAGTATCCTTAAAGCGGGACTGTTTCAACAAGTAAGTGATGGTTAGTCTATCTTCTTATGTAGCGAATGGTGGATTCCGGGGATTATGCATTCCAATTAAGAACTTTGACAGTGCCTGCAACCAAAAATATGTGAGGGTTAGTTCTAATTATTGAAGGTAAGATGCTTCAGATTTTCCCGCCTCCCTTTTCGAAGTAGATTTTCTTCACTTTTTGGACGAGGTCTGCTCGACAAAGTTCTAACCTGATGCTCGGAATGGCCAGTTCTCAATCTCCTCTACTTGTAAGATGATCCGGCCTGACAGATTGAACACTAGCTTCTCAAGGCTTGTCTACCAACTCATCTATGGCGTAAATCTAGTGGGCCTTTTTATCTGCCAAGATTATCGCTTTCCTCTGCAATTAATACGGTGAAGGCTTCCCCTTCCACTAGAATTGGTCAAGCGGCATTGCACCACACTATATTCTTGTTCGGTACGTCTTTCTTTTCTTGAGGCACATGTGCACTTTCTTCTATAGAATGGTCGTGTCAAACTGATATTTGTCAGCATGGTTAGCATACCTTATTCTCTGAGGAAGACCTCCTACTGATATTCGTCTGGATTTCCACCACACACTGGTCTCTATTGTGTGACCAAAACGGTGTGGTATTTGAAGGCAAGGATTTTAACCCCAACCACAACTTGTCCACAACTCAAGCTTTGGTGGAGGCTATTTAGAACACCCCTCAGTGCCAATGTTTACTTTCGAAAATAAAGAAAAATGTTGGGCAGGTGGCCCGATAAACCAAACGAGAAATCCCGACCTCTTTTTCCACTCTCATCCTTTTTTTACATTTGTTTCAATGCTGTAGAATATGCATGTGCTGAATAACACCACTTGTTGGTGCTCCTTTTGTGGTGTATCGACATTCTTGCTCTACCATGGGGATAGTCTTGGTTCTATATAATGAAAATTGGGTTCTAATATTATAACACCCCGATTCCTAGGAGCGTTAGATTCGATACATAAAGGTATAAAACCTAAAGATATTAAAAAGTCTCCCGAGCTGGTTCTTTAGAGCATCTAACAATAAGCCTCCAAGTTGCACAATTAAATGCCAAGAGGCCTATAACTGTAAGGTAGTTCTCCAATTACGTATTTATTGAATTCCAAATTAAACTTTAAATCCATATAACTCCTTCGATTATAATTTTATAAACAGTTAAACGAGTCTTCAGTCACACAGCTAACCCCTAGCTCTTGGTTATACATTAGCCTCGTTATCTATTCCCTTCTATTGATCATTTAAAAGGACAACAGTAAGGGAGTGAGCCAAATACCCAGTAAGATCGTTCAACGGAATAACCAAGAAGGATACAAAAACATATGAGAAAACGAAATTTGGACGTACAAAATTTTAATGAAAGATATACAGGACAGTTTTAAAATGAAAAATATGTTTTCGTAAAGAGACAAACACCAGAGGAGCCATTCAAAAATAAGGTCAAACATGTCATTAGTGACTCGTGAGAAAGGGTTCTAGAAAATAAGATAACGATCTCTAACTCGTCCTGCTGAGCTAACCCACGTTTCAATTCACGTGGGTAAATCAGAAACAAATACATCACGTAAACGTAACCACTAAAATAGACAGATCGAACACCAACAAGTTTTCGGGACGATGTTTATATATGGGTCATAACCACTAAGTTGCTGATGACTCATGGCTATATGTATGACAGCATACGGCTGAGGCAATTAGTGTTACTCACGAGTCCAGCAAAATCACATGGACGAAACAATAACCACACAGCTAACATAAAAACAATGGCACATAGTATAACACGAGTAACAAGCGATACCCAAAAGTTATTGGAAGTAACCCTAAAAATCTAATAAAGCGGCAAAAAGAAAAAGACGCAACCCTTACGCCTGAATATATCGTAGAAACTATGCACTCAAAGAAGTAACAAATATTGTTTACTTAGAAAAGAAAGGAAAATCGATATACAACAAAATCACTCGATCAGTTAGTGAGTAATGCTTTTTTCCCAAAAAAGCTAGTGAGGAACACCATAAGTAATTAAAATAGACATTAATTTACCTCCTTCCTTTTTTTTTTCCCCAAAATGATTAATGTAGACGTACATACTGGCCTAATTTTACAAGTATCAACTGGTGATAACGATGCCAACCTGGTTTAGTTAACGGGAAGATAAGAATGAACAAGTTGTCCAGCGTGTGGGTGATAAAAATGGACCAGTGAAAGTTGAACTTTTGATCTCAATCTCCTTTAATAATAATAATAATAGATTAATAAGGAAAACTTTTCTAACCAATGTCTTTATCTAGCAAAGGAAACTGACACTCTGAGCACACTAAAAGTTCCATGTCAGGGTCAGTTGGAACAATGTCACGCAAGACCAGATTGAAGAACAACAAGAAGCAAGGCCAGCAAAAGAAATTATGGAACTTGACGATCATTTTCTTAGTAACAGAACAGAAAGAAACTGCTAATGCAGTAAATCGATGCAAAAGGTGAGATTCCAACAAGAGAACGGAACAACAGTAACTCATACACGATATAATTGAGGAATTCAATGAGATTCATATCCGAATACGTAGACCCTTATGAACATAGGAGTTCCAACAGTAATTCAGATTTCAAAAATCGAAAAACCTTATCTCTAATTGTACAATTAGATCCAATGTCTTGATCTTCCCGATTAAATTATATGGATCCAAAGTCTTGATCTTCCCGATTAAGGAGTATGTAAGTTCCTAAAAATAGATATAGCCAAAAGTTCCAATTTGGGTTCTAATAATAACAAAAAAATCCACACAGTTCTTACTACAAGCTGAATTCAATATTGAAAATACCAATATTCCAAGATTCCCACCCCCCCCCCCCCCCCCACACACACACACACACAAAGGGATTCTCTGGAAGCTCATGTGAAGTTTGTTGTGGTCGTAGGGCAAACCAACTGTACATAAAGTATCTGAACCCTTGAGAATATGTTTATAATCCTAAAATTATCAGACTTGTAAAATACCAATTACGTCTAAAATTCTCTAATTTTTACAGCGGGTCAAGATAAAGTCTAAATTTAAATTGGTTTAATCTGATTCAAAAGTATAACCCTTTTTTCGAAAAAGAAAAAAAAAATCCTAAAATTGTTTCTTAGGCCCAACTCTAATGGATTTATTATTCGGAGTCTAACAAACAGGATCTGCGATCCGGTCACTTACTGCTGAGAATGCTTCCTGCGCCGAGATACTTGCTATTCAATTGGCTCTTACATGGCTTCCTGATCATAATTGCGATCTTTATATTCAGCTTATGCCACCTTTGCTCTTACTTGTGCAGATGACTAGGAATGGACAGGAGACTAAAAGTTCCAGACATTTGGCTGACCTGATCGTTTCTAGATGCCGCATTTGCATTTGCTACTCATGCGAGCCGAGTAGGTTCTTTTGCACCAAGAGTGGTTCGATCATGCTTCCGTATGCTGTGTCTTTTTGGCTGCTGCAGTGCAGATGTAGGTGGCTGACAGCTTGTCATCTGGTTTTTATGCTTTCATGCTTGTTGTTTTCCTGTCCGAATGTTGGGTGTACCAGCTCCCTTGATGTTGATATACTGTCCTATTATTGATCTGGCCCAACAGGTAAAAAAGAGGTCCTCCAACTAGTCTAAGATGAAAAAACTATGCACCACCAAGAGTTAAAATGGCCAACATGAATGAAAAGTGCAGAATTTCAATAGACATGTGGGAGGAGGAAGTATGATCGAGTCATAAACGAACAAACATGTTGGCGGGCAGCACCCTACTAGTACTAGCAGTCGTATTAATCAAATGGGAAAATGTACAATCATTTCTTGCTCTTCTTATCCTTTCCGTGGCTGAAAAACGAACCCAACCCAAATAGGGTAGCGGTTCGCTTGGAAATGTAAGGAGGTGGCACATTCAAAACGGGGTTAATCCGAAAACCACTACCATAAGCACCATAGTTCTTCTTCAGTAATGGAGGCTTTTGTGACAAGGGACAAGAATTGGAAGATGATGCAGCCAACGGACTAGGATTCCTTGCTTGTCTTGTTGAATTCTGCTTCTGGTTGTCTTTGGGTATAGACCCAGTTGAATTGCTTCGCGAGAGAAGCGGTAGTGACCAAAATGAGCTCTTCTTAGTAGTGTTTTCAATATGTAAACTACTGCTTCTCTTGATTCTCCAAAAGGACCCGGATTGATGCTTTCGTTCTGTCTCAGTACTCAGGATTGCCGCCGCTTCTTCCTTTGGAATGTTTGTAGAAGACACAGGCTGGGGTGGAAGAACAGCGTGTTTCCAAGAGACAAGCCTGTCAAAAATTACACAAAAATCTGTCTTGTCTAATTCACAATCAAGTGACATAAGATACACAGAGAAGGACATTGGGAGGAGACAGAAACTAGCTAATGCTTGATTGGTTAAAGCACTTGCAGATGGAGACGGAAAATTTGAAAACTTTTGTCTACAGCAGAAACATAAGCACTTGACAAACGATACAGACAGCAAAGAGAAGAAAACTACAAACCTTGGTTGAAGTTGAACCGGGAGAATTAGGCCGTCAGAGAAAAGTTCGTCAGCTGAAGAAAGAGGTTCAATTTCATTCCTATTGCTAATGCCAAAATCAAATTCAGGATTTGAATCCAGCAGGTAGGAATCTGATCGACATGGGTGATCTTCGATTACGGAGTCTGTGTACCGAAGATCATGAGAGAATGAGATTCTTGGACTACCCGTTAAACTTGGGGGCTCTGAGCACATATCAACCACCATAGTTCTAGGATAAATTGGAAATAATGATGGGATTATTACTTGGAAGACAACAACATTCAAAGTATAAAACAATGATGGTCCTGAAGGGGATAGGAAATTCAAACATGACGGTCTAAGGCTGGCGTTGAAGAGATAAAAATTTGGCAATTTCGCTTAAGAAGTCAAAGAGGGAAGCCGCAGACTTATTAAGTTTGAGGTTTAGTGGGATTTGTATTTGAGAAGATGGTTTACTAATGGGTAAATTATACTAAAACCCCCTGAGGTTTGCCATAATTACACTCCACTACCGCTATCTTTAAAAATTACACTCAGCTCAAAAAGTAACTTTTTTTTTACGGTGTTAATGGTGCAATGCAAAAAGACATGAATACCCCTCAGACTGTTTATCTTCTTCTTTACAAACAAAGAGGTCATCAGTCAAACAAGGTAAGTTGCAAAGTCGGAGAGTCTATTCCATTGTCCTGCATTTCACCAACTCACAATGCTTAGCAACTAAGCGAAATTTTAAACAAGGAAATTCATTCATTCATCTAATCCAATTTTTCCTTTAAAAAGTAAAACTTTTCGACTATTATATCGACCGAAAAGTGACATCTCGCCGAAAAACGCCACAAAAATCGGATGTTGGAGTAAAAACAGTGACAAAATTCATTAGGAAGAGTTCCATTTTCTAAGCTCCCCTAACATGTCCGGCAGTACCTTTCTCGCCAAACCCTTGTGGCCACTCACCGCCGTACCACCTCTCACCACCATCGCTGCCTCCTCCTCCTTTACCGGCGCCACTTCCTCCGCAGCATCTTCCGACGTCTCACGAGCATCTTCTTCTGCCGAAGCCACCTCAGTGACGTTATTCTCTGGCTGCGACACTGCCGCCGCACCGAGCTTTCCATCCGGTGAAGTGGTGTCGGCAAATCTAACTGAGTCAAAGCGACCACTTTTGTCCCTCTTTTTGCCCCTCACCTTCTTCGATGGCTACTCGCTGTTGCTCAAGTGGTCCTCAAGGCTTCAATAGCTTGGTGAATGAGTTCGTGGTTGGGTGAAGAGTCCCACCGGAACCAATTGCTCGTGTAACAGTCGAAACACTCGCAATCGAACACGGAGGGTTGTGGGGCATGCCGGATTTCTTGTGGGTCTTCTTCTTTTCGTCAGAAACAGTGGTTGGATTGGTGGATTGCATTGACCTGGTAATCATGTATGCCAGGACCTCACGGTCTTGCAAGGAGAGGATTGAGACCAACGCCAAGATAGCCACTGGTAAAAGGTTCATAACGGAAAAAGCCTCGGCGTTTGGAGGCGATGGTGGCGCCATTGATGAGGGAGATGGTTGTACTTTTCCCTTGTTTCTCACCTTCATCTCTCTTTGGTTGGCTATGGAGAGAAGAATTTGCAGAATTGAGCATCTGAGTTTGTATAAAGAACACAAAGGGGGGTATTTTGGGTATGAAAATTGCATAAAGTAGTGTGTCAGGAAATCTTTTCACGGAGTTGGGTCTGCCGTTAAATGTGTGTAGTTGTGTGTAATGCGGGTACAAACCTCCGGGGGGCGGAGTGTAATTTTTAAAGATAGCGGTAGTGGAGTGTAATTATGGCAAACTCAGGGAGTTTTAGTGTAATTTACCCTTTACTAAAATGCTCAAAAGGCTGCAAGTGGTACATGTAAATAAAGGAGAAAGTTTAGGGTGGGGGGTGGGTTGGGTCGGGGAGGGGAGGGGAGGGTGGTGTTACCTCGGTACGAAGGCAAAGAAAAAGAAAGAGGGAGTGGTTAACACTCCTCTGAATTATTGACTTCCGAGGGTCCCTGCAGTCTCAACCACCGACTGAAAGCAGCTTCTTCATTTTAAATTAGTGTCCAACCTCGAAGTTGAACATTTCTTGGAAGGAGCTTTCCTGTAAATGTAAGTGGTTCCCAGTCATCACGCAATCCTATTTTCACACTTTCACCTAAGCTCGTAGCAGCATTTTTTATTCCTACCTCCTATAGAGGAGGCAGAGTTAATGCAGTTTTAGTCTGAGGAACATCAAGCTGCCGTGTCCAATAAACAAGAGCAGCCCCCCAGGATTCAATTCCCACGGTTCTTGTTGTGATGTGAGTTTGTTTGGTCACAAAGTGAATAGTATTCGATAATTCATCTATCTTGGATTGCTGACATTTGCATGGTTGTTGGTATGGGAATAGATCAATGACACTATAACAATTGTCACTTTGAAGTTTTGAAGTCAAAATTACTATCGAGATAAGTCAATTTGTTTGAATTTTTTTAATATTTTTAATAACTTTTAGCGACAGATGTTTAACGACGGTAGAAATCCGTCGCTAAAACTTTAATTGGACAAAAGTTATATTCTTTCCTCCCCGCCGATGCAGTCTTCTTGCCCTATTTTCTCTGTCTCTCGCCCTTCTGCGACTCTCTTTCTCTCTCTTTGATCGCAGCGGCCACGATCTAGGGTTCTGACGAGTGATGACGGTGGAGTGGTGCCCATCGGCCATGATCTAGGGTTCTGATTACCACCGACCAGTCGACCACGTCTCACTCACTCACTCTCTCTCTCTCTCTAATAGCACCGGTCGGCGAGTTGACCGGCGACGGTGAAGAGGTATTCTTCTGTTCAAATCTGACCAATGATTAATTGAAAATTTGAGATTGTTGCTTTGAGATTGTTGATTGAGGATTTGAGATTGTTGCTCTGAGGGTATTTTATAGATCTTGCTTTGAGATTGTTGATTGAGCATTTGAGATTTACAATTACAGACCTAGATTGTTCAAATCTGACCAGCGGTTAATTGAGCATTTGAGATTGTTGATTGATTGAGGATTTTAGGTTGTTAATTGAGTATTTCAAATTGTTAGATTGAGCATTTTGGATTGTTAATTGACATTTGTGACCTAATTGGATTGATTTATGTGACTTAATTTTATTTTTCATAGTAATTAACTATTTTTAGTAAGCATTCTTTGACCATAAAATTGATGAAATAGAGATGAAATTGTTTATAGCCTGATATATGTAATTATCAATACATATGATTAAGTTGATTAAGATGAAATTGAAATAGAGATGAAATTTTGTGATATATTATTAAGTTGACTCAAAATGGTGTTTTGGTTCATGAATGTTCTTTCTTTCCATGCATTAACATTTTCACACGTAATATTCTACTTTTGAGGAAACGAGTAAATCTGGTTTCCCTTGTTCAACCTGGTGATATGTGAACTACTAATAATACTACTTCGAGTTGATATTGAAAATATGTCTTGCAAATATTAAACTATCATGTTGAAATTTTGCTACTTGGTTCTAGAATAACGTTTATGAGTTGTAAAACTAATGTGACCGCCTTGATCTCGCAAGTATTTCCGAGTTACTTTTTTGGCATTTTGTGTCTATTTACTTCATGACTAGGGCCTATTTCTAGATTTCTACTGGTTACTTTCTTTGATGTATTGCTTTTATTGTCGTCTGATTGAGTATATTTATGGAAATATAGAGAATGCGAAGTAGAATCTCAGAAGTAGATTATGTCTCCAAAATTCTATGAATGTCGCTTCAATTCAAAGTTTCAAATGTTCTAAGTTATGCTGTTGATTGTATTAAACCTGATTCACCCTAATTAAACATAGTTAACCCCGATCAATCCTAATTAACCCTGATTAATTGTAATTAACTCTTATTCACCCTAATTAACCTTAAGTAACCATGATTAAACCTAATAACCCTTATTAACCCTGAGTAAATATAATTAACCTCGATTAACCCTTAATTAACTCTGATTAATCCCTAATATATCCCTATGTAACCCTAGTTAACTATAATAATCCTAACTAACCCTGATTCACCCTAATCAAACCTAATTAACCCCGATCAACCCTAATTAACAGTAGAGTTTAATTAAGAATATTAGGCCGTGTACGCAGCCTCCTCGGTATGACTGCATGTGTCGTGATAGGAGCGCCCTCACCCCCCACTGTATCTCCACAGACGCAGACACCGACCGTGGAGCGCTCGTCGTTACATGAGGACGAACTCCGTCACATTGCTGTGGAGGTTTATAGGATGTTCACGGCACATAATCAGGTACAATCACTACATACGTTTAGTGAACACTACATACGATTGTTATCTAGATTAATGCATTTGTGCCTTTACATACAGGGGCACTGCTGCAGGATATGCCGAGCCGGATCTAGATCACAGTGCCCCCATGGATGTGGACAATCAGCAAGACCTATTAGATCCAGGACTCGCCAAATCCTGATCAGCCCTTTCCCTTCTAGCTCTTTGCATCCCACTCCCGTGCCCCCCACCCCCCACGACTTATACTCCCCTCCCTTACCCTATTGTACCCCATTCCTGTGCCCTCCTGAATTTTGTATACATTTTATTTTTTGATTGTGATATTGTGATTATTGAGAATTTGTAATTACAGGTTGAGGTATTAAAAAAATTTAAAATTAGTTTGACTTTTAGCGACCAATTTTATTCTGTCTCTAAAAGTCTTACTACTATTAATGAATGACCTTTAGCGACGGAATAAAATCCATCAATAAAATGTGTAAATGGCAAACGTTTAGCTACAGTACTTTCACCTCTAAAAGTCAACAATTTTTAGCGATGAAATGTTCCGTTGCTAAATATTTTACGTAATAAATTATTTTTGAAAAAAATAAATTAAAATATGAAAAAATACGATTAGCGACGGAATATCCATTCGCTAATTGTATTCGTACTTCCGTCGTTCAAGGTAGACTTTAGGCAACAGATTGAAAATTTTTGTCGCGAAGCTTTTAGTAACGGAGTTGTAAGCAACGGACTTTTAGCGATGGGGGCGTCCGTCGCTAAAAGTTTTTGCCGACGGATATATGATGTTTAGCGACAGATATTTTCGTCGCTAAAAGTCCTTTTTCTGTAGTGAACGGACCTTAAAAATATTGCTAAATAGCAAGTGATGACGTAATTTTGGGAGGCCTTCGCCATTTAATTAGATTTGAGAATTTCACAGGATTAATGTTTAATAAAGGTTTTCTCGGAAGGACTTTTTATATTATCCAAGAAGGAGTGGTTTAAAATTTTTTTAAAAAAATCATTTTCGAGATAATCTTTCTCAAAATCATTTAGCATGATTAGGTTGCAAGTTGTCTCCCTAATTTCATAACTCCTTAGCTTAATTAGTGGGAAAAAAAAGATGAAAAGAGAGGGAGTTACCACCCTCCACTGTATATACACCCTGGCCTTCAAGAATAATAGTCGCCTCTCTTCTGTCATTTTATTGGATACTTCCATTGTATGTACACCCTGGCCTTCAAGAATAAAGGGGAACTTCCGCTGTATATACACCCTCCCCTCTAAAAGTTGCATTAATCGTTTTGGGATTGATTTTAAGGCAAAATTCAAATAAAATCCTAATAAACTTTCAAAATCAGTTTGAGTTGTCTTTGGCATAAAAGCCATTCTCATGTGACAAAATGACCAAATATTTGGTATTCGAATAAAAGATGCTAAATGTTTTTGTAATTAATAGGGATATTATGGTACTTGATCAAACATAATTATATAAAGATCCAATTAAACTCATGTTTCTGATGTTAGGTTGATATTCTGGTCAAGGAGACAAAGTTTAGAAATTTGTAACAGACCGTGACCAAAGACATGGAATTTGTATCGGTCCTATCCATCATTCGTTGACCCGTTAAAAAATGTGAACCTTTTTGCAGATGTTCTAAAATATATATTTGTAAAGTGCCAATACTGCACTTATACAGTATATAGTATATTCTGTTTAAAATTTTAAAACCCTAATGCCAAATTAGGATTTGAAACCCAATTTTTTAATTTCCAAACCAACATCTCTCTCTTCTCTCTTTCTCTTTTTCCCCTTCAACTCCAACCACCAATCACCAATACGGCGTCACCACTGCATTACCCTAATCACCACCAACCACAATAATCGAACCACCCCAACACCACAATTACCCCAACACTACCACCACCAATCAATGCATAACATATGCTCAAATTAACAAAAACCGACTCACAAAAACATACACAGCCCTCGCTGCCAATTCACGTTGGTCGAAGAGGGAGGAGAGTGGAGGTTGTGGAAATATGGAGAGGGAGACAAAGGATGGTGGCATTGGTGACGATAGTGAACGGGGCTGGGTTAGTGGCAACTACTGACCTCATATCACGCAATTTGCATTGCCATAGGCGATACCGTCGTCAATACCACTGCTGATAGTGGTTAGTGGCTGGGATGCGGCAGTGGTTACAAAAGAACAGTGGTGGTGCAAGGGGTCATAGTGGTGGTGCAGGGTGGGTCAATTATGGTAATAGGTCATGATAATGGTGCTATGATGGTGGTTGGCAGTAGGTGTAAGCACCAAACCATGTCAACCAATCAAACTGAACTGATCCAATCAAAACTACCAAATGATGTTGATGCTTCAATTTCAAATTTATCTAACCAACCTCCATTTAGTTGGGTTCACGGATTAATATGTTGAAACCGATACATGACATGTTAAAGACGTTTTAATATGCATTGATTATTTTCATGCTCACGTAACCATCCAAAGCCAAGCATACCAGAACCTTTAAAGTAAGAGTGAAAAGAAAAAACAATATGTAAAGAACTCTAGCGACTAATTCCCCTTGAATTGTCTCAGTCACTTTGGTATATCAATGCAAAGGCATTTTCACTTTATTTTTAGTATTGTAATTCTAGAACAACACTCTCTTTTATGTTAGTATTCGATGCATGGATGTTGAATTACAGCATAACATAGCCCTAATCTGGCTTCCTTTACATTGGAGTTAGATGGGAGATCGATGGGTGGTGGTGGGTGCTATATAGAAAGAAAGTAGGAAAAGGGACGAGGATGGAGGTGACACGTTGGCGCAGTGCCAGCGATGCTGTGGCGACGGGTTCTTGAAGAGTAAGAGGAGAGATAAAAGGATGATATTAAATAAATTACCTTCCAAGTTACAGGAATAAAATGTTTTCTTAAAACCGTTATATACTTTATGGTTCCATTTGATCAATGAACATTACTGTTATTTATCCAAACTAATGGATATGCGTGAAATTTTACCCTAATAGGAACCTATGTATAGTTAACTGTAATATCTCGAACTTTGAGAGTGAGTTAAAATAATCATCGATACTTCAAAAAATAGACAGGCGTTAAATTTGAGCAATTCTCAGGTATTAGTAGAGTATCGGAGCTTAAAGAACCTTGGGGCAAAAATGTAAATTTTGAAATGTTCGAGGGCATTTTCGTAATTTAAAAAACTTTGGGGGCATAATTGAAAATTATGATTTTAGTGATGAAAGATAGTGAAAATGAGTGATAGCATAAATTTTAGTGATGTTTAATTAAATTAATCACGATTAGACTAATTTTGGGGTTTAAATGTAATTATATAAAATTTGAGAGTTATTTTGTAATTATGGAAATTTAGGGGGGGTTCTTTGTAATTCTTGAAATTTTGTATTAGGTGTCAAAATTTTGGGAGTCAGATTAGGTTTAACGGCCACCTGGTATGCAATTGAATTTTTAATTGCTTAGGGAAATAAAAGAAAGTAAGAGGAAGGAAATAAAGAGAAAAGAGAAAAATCAAGGATGAACAATAACCCAAGGCAAGAAAACAGAGTACACAGGGACGAGAAGAACTTCGGCAAAAACACAGGGGGAAAGGGGAAGAATTGGGGCAACTTCAGAAGGTATTTGCTCCCTTAAAGGAGTATAACTTCAGTGTGTGAATTCGGGAATATGTGTGTGCATTCGTATGCGTTGTGTTATTGATGTGAGAGGACGTTACGGTTAGGAGAGTAGCAGTAGGAGCTGCTGCTATGCAGTGTAAGGGCGGGCAATTACTGTTAGTGGGTGAATTGGTACTTGTTCAGTGTATATATATGTGTGCTGTGCGTGATTCAGGGCTGTGTGCGTGTAGTGTCACAGTGTGTGAATGTGCTTGCTGTGAGTGTGTTGGTGAGGTGCATTCATGGCTGCCGTGGGTATGGGTGTGTGTATGTATAATTGATTGTGTAAAGTGTGGTATTGTGTGTATGAGGGTGTGTAGGGGAGAAATTCGAAGGGGTTTAGGTGATTCAGTGTGTGCCGTGGGTATGCGTTTGGGTTTAATTAAGTGCAATGTGTGTTGTATAAGTGGAATAAAGTGGATGAAAGGGGGTTAACGGGTCACTGAAGTTGGTTGTATGTGTGCGTGGCTTGTGTGTGTGTGTATGAATATGTCTCGGCTGAAAGAAAGAGATGAAGAGTGTGTGAAATAAGGTGTTTTAGTGTGTGTCTTTAATTTGAATTAGGGATGGCAATAGGGTGGGTCGGATGCGGATCTTATAAAATTAGCACCCGCCCCGGTAGTCCTGAAACCATGTCCCGCCCACCGCCGGATCATGTAATTGCAATACCATAACAGACCCTAAGCTAGTTTTGAAAACCCGTCCCCGCCCCGCTCGGCCGATATGAATTGCAAACCGAGAAACCAAATTATATCTTACACTTCAAAAAACCAAACATATTGAAGATGGAAATTGGAAAACCAGTTTCGTGAACTTCTATGTTCGTTCACAGAGATTGAACCGTGAAAATAAACTCAATCTAAGGTTTAGGAAGAACTGATCACTCAATTGAATTCTGACGTTTCATCGGTGCTTCACACGGATTCAAGATCTAAAATTGGAATCAATGACAGGAATATATCGCTAAAGGTAGAGGTGGACAGGAATAGTGCTTTAGTCACCTGGTAGGTGGTTGTGACGGTGGTGGGCGGCCGATTAGGTGGAACTGTGGAGGGGGAGCCTTGGCCGTGGGGGCTGACCACTGACCGTGAGGGGGAGACGGAGAGAAAGAGGCGAAGGCGGCGCCACCGGCGCTGGCGGGGTAACTTGGCAGAGATGGCGAGTTGCAAAGAGGGAAGGAGAAGCTGGCGTAGCGGCGTGGCAGTGGCATAGCGGCATGACAACGGCGTAACGGCGTGGCAACTGGGCCTGGAGTCTTGGTTCGTTAGTCGGCAGAGGCTAGAGAATGAGTGAGAGGAGATAGGAAATTCAGGGTTTGAGAGAATCATATATATAGCCTAGGATGAACGGCTAGGATTGAGTGATGCATATGGTTAGGAAACCGGGGCGGGTGCGGGTCCGGGTCGGATACAGGGTGGGCTGGACAGAATACCATACCATACCTGACCCTAACCCGTCACAGAATTTTTAAAAAAATACCATACCTCCCCATGACCTAGTCAAAGTCAAAATAACCCGTTCCTAAAGGATCAGAGTAGGTCGGAGATTCACCGGATGCGGATCTTATTGTCATCCCTAATTTGAATAGGAAGTGTAATTGTCACTAAAGATGGACAATTAATTTAGACAGTTTCGATGAATTTTTGTAAATAGATAAGATCAAAATTAGACAAAGACCAAAACTGTAATCCCTAATATTTTTATGCAACCTACGCTATGGAAGTTTTTTGGGAATTTTCGGTGTCGGTGAAGGGCTCTAATTTTGGGTACCGATTAGAAGAAATTTTGAATTTATTTAGCATAGTAAACAAAGCTATTTTAATCTGAAAATTTTATAAAAATCCTAGTTTATTGATATGATTCATATTCTTAAATTTCGGGTCATTCTGAGGCCGATAGGTATTTTTCACAAAACTGGCCTTTTAGGGCTCGGTCTGGATACCGGTTCAAAATTTTGGGGTAAAAATTCTCTAAAACACTTTTTAAGGTAGAAATGATATCAGAATGCCTAAAGCAACTTTTAAGATTTTTTTGGGAATTTTTTCGGTGCCGGAAATCCACAGGGGCATTTTGGTAATTACGACCCCGATGGGGTATTTTGGTAATTTCACCCAAAGGTATTTTTGAGTAAATTTATATACGATAAGGATAGTTTAGTGATTTGGCTTACTAAAAGATCATTTTGATGAATTAAGTGTAACTGGGAAGAGTATTTTAGTAATTTGTCGCCCTGAAGGGGTATTTTGGTAGTTTTACCTATAAGAGGTATTTTGAGGTAAATTGACATACAATAAGATTATTTGGGTGATTTCACTTACAGGAAGGCCGTTTGAGTGATTTAAGTCTTAGATGGGCTTTTTGGTCATCACCTCAGAGGCGTTTTGGTAATTTTTCATACTCGGTGAGGGAGGTTTACTTTGGGAGTATGCGTGAGTATGTATTAAGTAATAATATTTTGATATAGTCTGTGTTCTAATAATTCAATTATTCCATTTAGGTTAAAGTTAAAGACTTCTAGTTAGATAATTTAGCTGCGCATCCAGGTAAGGAATTTTATCTGAACCCTTGGTAAGGACTTTTGTCCTAACCTTTATTTGATAACTCGTTCTTGTAAGTACTCCTCTGAATTACTTACGACTAATGTCGAACTCTGAAGTATGTGTTGATATCAGCATGTGATTGCCTAGAAAACCATAATGTTGAACCTGAATCGATTATTTGAAAATCTTGTGATGCTCGCCTATATTGCGTGCCGAGCAAATTTGATAATTGTCTGTATCCATTCTTCTGAATTGTTATGCCTATATTCGGTAACCATCCGTAATTCTTTTGGCTATTTATTTGTGATTTTCTTCTGAAAATTCTGAATGATGATTTATTTTGGTATGTTATGATTATTGTAATCCAATCTGATTCTATAAATTCTAGAAATTTGTTTTGCTGTTTATTTGTGATTTTTCTTCTGAAAAAAAATTATGATTATTGTTATTGGAATCCGAATTGATTTCGTTGATGGAGCTTATGTTAAAGCTCATTGATATTATTTATTTTTCTGTGTTGACCTGGGTTTCCGTTTTGTGGAAGGGTGTAACAAGGCTGGTTTGAATCCTGCAGGAAAAGCAAGCTAGTACCTAAGTGGACTAGTATTTTGGTACATCATGCATGTGTACACTCTGATTAGCTTGCCGGAATGACATTACAATTGCCCCAGGATCAACGTTGATTTTTTATTTTCTCTGTTCTGTACATTGCCGTCACTGCTACGGTAATGAGTAGAAAGTATTCTTTGATATAATTTTGATTTGGTTGAAATCCTTTGAGAAATTCAGTGTATTTTGGAAAGAATTGTCTGGATGATCTGTGTACGTTTTGAAATCCTTTGGAAAACCCTTATTGTATTTTGGAAATGATGACTTTGGAAATAATCTTTTGTTGATCATTTTAGAACCCATCGTGATGGTATTCGTCTATTTTGGTATTTATTTCTGGTGAATTTTGATCTTTTTGGAAATCATTGAGTTTTTGACCATCGGAAGTGTTTTGAAAATCTTTGTCAGTTGGATTATTGGAATCGTTTGTAATTCGTTTGTTGGTCCTTGTACGACTTTACTGAGCTCTTAAAAGCTCGCCCTTCGTTTGATTCCCTTCTGCACGTGATTATAAGCTATAGAAAGTTCGGGAATGGGTTAGAGTCTGTGTGAAGTTCCGATAAGCCCGCCAGTACAGTGATGTGAGACCCCTGCGTGGGTCGAAACTGTCACCTTGTTTTGTAAGGTCTAGAGTTTGTAAAGAACCAAGGTTTTCATAAACCAAGTTTAAGCAGTTTGTAAGCTTGTATTTGAAGAATCTGAGATGGTATCGGATTAGATGTTTTGAAGTATGTGTTAGTAAACAGATTTGACAGGTTTCATGTGATCCGTTAGGTTAACGACCCGAGAGTTTGGGGCGGCGAAGCTCCGGATTTCCGGGGATGTTACATTAACCCTTTTAAAGATGTGATTACTTCATAATCCTTATTTTCTTGAATCATGGTTCAATCAACTTTTAATTTTTAAAAGGGGATTACATCAGAGATTTTTTTTTTATCAAATACTGAATCCTTCCATTTTCCTAAATTGCAACTTAATCAACTTTTTAGTTTCCAAAAGGGGATTTAGTCAGAGTTTTTTATTTTTAGCAAACACCTATCGACCTGACTTAACTCCGATTAGATCAAGTTTGACCGTTCAAGAATTAACCCAAACAAGCTCTATTCATACACTTACTATTGTTTTCTAACACTGAAGGAACGGCTAAGAGATTGAGTCATAAATCATTTCAAATGATTTATAAAAATGACATAAAATAATAGAATTTTGGCAAAAATTGTTGAAGCCCTCTCCTCTCGCAGTTTGATATCGAGAAGATCACCTAGTATGAACTGTCTCTCGATTCGAGGCTGCACTCGAAAACATGATCAAGTTTAACTGTTCAAGAATTAACCCCAGAGAAGCTCTGTTCATACGATTACTATTATTTTCTAACATTGAAGGAACGGCTAAAAGATTGAGTCATAATAATCATTTCAAATGATTTATAAAAATGACATAAAATAATAGAATTTTGGCAAAAATTGTTGAAGCCTTCTCCTCTCGCAGTTTGATATCGAGAAGATCACATAGTATGAACTGTCTCTCGATTCAAGGCTGCACTCAGAAACATGATGATTGGCATTTTCAATAGATCCATGACCGGACACCAGAAGAGTCCAAACACTAGGGAGGTTGTATATGTCTAAAAAAAAATAGAAATTCAAAATATCTATGGTGGTTTTTTTACTACGATTCTTATTGGATGGGGATGTCATCCGTGAGTCGATTCTTATCAGATGAGAATGTCATCCGTTAGTCTTATTACTTGCCTTTGGGCATGGTGTATCTTTCCTTTACCCTTGGTATATATTTCTACTCTTAATAAAAAAAAATAAAAATTGTGTGCTAGTTTAATCTATGTTAGCTCCTTGTGTGATGTAACTCTCAAGATAGATGTACTTACATTTTTATACTTGATATACGTTTCTCAGTTTTATCTCAACAAAAGAAAAAGGGGAGGGGAGGGGGGGAAGTTTTGTTTGGTTAGCAAAGTTGTTATAGTTGCTTTTAATTTCGTAAATTTGGAGAGGAGATTCCATTTTGAAAATTAGGCTTGGTTAACAAATTTAATTTAACATCCAAAAGAAGTATTATATGATCATCAAATCCAAATAAGCACCTACCCATCTTTGCACACACTCCACCATGCCCCGTTTATTTCCTTTTCTTTACACAAACTCCCCACACAAAGTAAAAGATTTATTGTCAAAAACAAATTTCCATCGTGCAGTAGAATTTTCTTTTCTTGTTACAGAATTTGTCTAATTACAAATACATTTGAGCCTTAGACACTTAAAACAATTTCCCTGTAAACTAAAACAATTATGTTTGACTTATGTTGCAATTGTGAAAATCTTATTTTTGCTAATAAAATAATAGAAACAGATATCTTTTGCTTCCTCTTGTAAGGGTCAATTACACTAAGCACCCCGAAGTTTTCACGCGGTAGCGTGCTGCACTACAAAGTTTTTTTAAGCTATTTGCCACCCCAAAATTGCATAAGTGTGGCGCTCAACACCCTCCGTCCAAATTTCGGCCAAATTCCGACAAAAAAGAATCAATAAGCTGAACTTAGGAGGGCATTTTTGGAACATCACAGAAACCCTAATCTCTAAATTGGGTCAATTGCACTACGCACCCCAAAGTTTTCACGCGGTAGTGCGCTGCACCACAAAGTTTTTTTTAGCTATCTGTCACCCCAAATTTTCATAAGTGTGGCACCCAACACCCTCCGTCCAAATGCAGGCCAACAGCCTTATCGAATAAGTAATTTAACTTAAACAATGGGGCATTTTGGTCAAAAATATTAAAAAAAAGGGAGGAAAGATTGCAATGGGTTTGTCAGGCGGCGGCGTGAGGCTGTTGCCGCTGTGGAGGGCGGGGGAGAGAAGAGGAAGGAAGAGAAGGGCTCGGCATCGCAGACAGGGGGAGGGACATTGTCGACGGAGAGTGTGGCTATTGCAGGGGCGAATTCTTGGCTGTTGATATGCATTACTCCGTGATGGGGGAGGGACTGGTTGGGGGGTCAACGTCGCCAACGAGGGACGGACTGCCGGCGGAGAGTGCGGCACCGGCCTAAGATGTGAAAGAGGGGCAAGGGACAGCGGCGCAGGGCTGTTGCGGCCGTGGGGTGGGAAGAGACTCTACCGGCGTGAGATGCCGAAGGAGGGGCGCGGGGGAGAGAAGAGGAAGGAAGGCAGGGGACGAGGTCGGCGTTGCTGACGGGGGGGCTGTCGGAAGAGGGGGGACACCAGCGTGAGATGCCGGCGCAAGGGGGTTGGCGGCGCAAACGGCTGATAGAGATTAAGGTTTCTATGATGTTCAAAAAATGCCCTCCTAAGTTCAGCTTATTAAGTTTTTTTGGCCGGAATTTGGACAGAGTGTGTTGGGTTGGGTGCCACACTTATGAAAATTTGAAGTAACAGATACCTATAAAAAATTATGTGGTGCAGCGCCGCGTGAAAATTTCGGGGTGCCTACTGCAATTGACCCTTTTTTTAATTTTTCTGATCAAAATGCCCCCTTGTTTAAGTTAAATTACATATCCGGTAAGGCTGTTGGCCGGAATTTGGACAGAGGATGTTGGGCGCCACACTTATGCGATTTTGGGATGACAGATAACTAAAAAACCCTTTGTGGTGCAGCACGTTACCACGTGAAAACTTCGGGGTGCCTAGTGCAACTAACCCCCTAGTAATTAAGAAGTTGTTGAGAGCCTAGCGCACAAAGTATCATTGATTAGCCAATTACCACATTAAAAATTTTGAAAAATCTTCTATGTCGCTTGAATACCATTTTCCATGCATTTATGAATCAACATTAATGACATGAATTCCGAATAATGCAATACAGCATACGCATAGAGTCGATAAACAGTGATTGAATTTGATGCTTTTGACAACTTTAGTCTGAAAATGTTAAGCAAACAAAGAAAATTTTAAACCAAGAACTTGAAAACAGAGAAAATGGTAACCAAACATAGCTTAATGCTTAATCTGCTGCAAGTTTCCACCAAAAAAGAACATCTGCCAACAAATCATTGAAATCTAACAATGACTTGATAACTAATCAACAAGCAAGCAGCAGGGAAATTCCTAAAAGACGATACACTTATAGTTTGCAGAAACAGGAATAACTCTGAATCAGCGGAAAGAAAGAGAGACCCCAAAAACAAGCAAATGCAGCCCCCTCCAATCAAGTCTCATCATATGCGAGTCATTTTAACCAGCTTATTGTAAAGTATTCGGTCATCTCTTCCCGTATTGCTCTCTAGCAGTGCACTTTGGACAAGTTCCTGACGAAAGAAAATCATCAGTTACCAGACAGAGATCAGTATATTGCTAGTTTCTGTCGCAAAAGAAGTTGGGGAAACTCTACTAGGTACAGTTAAGCCATTCTCACCTTGACGTCCCTGTGCGACATGAACTTCCCCAAGTTATGAATGATCAACCTCATATCCTCAACCTATACAATAAACAAAAAATACAAGATTGAGCATACAACATCTCAGTCCAGAGGACGAAAAACACTCTCTATACTTTACCCTGATATAGCCCACTCGATTTCGATCAAAAAATCTGAAAGCCTGGATCCAAGAACAAAGCCAATGTCAAGACATGGTTTAGCAGAAAATGCAAAAATAAAACTTAACATCGAATATAGACAAGGGAAAGCACAACAAACATGCCTGCAACAGTTCCTTGTCAATAGCAACCGGAGTTTCTTCCTTCTTTGCCTTCGTTTCCTTTGCTTTGCCATCAGCGTCCGTCTTTGGCTTTACCACTGAGATTTCCTTGGCAGTTTCCTGCGGTTCATCCTTCTCCTTCCCAGCTTCCTTTTCAGACTTATCATCTACATGACTCTTCTCCACATTTTCCTGTATGAAAATCAAGCTATTTCATTACAGATACAGAAGTTTACCCACACGAAATATCTTTTGAGCCAGCAGAAGAAGTCTGAAGAATCTTGCACCATCAACCATACAGATGTACCAACCGGAAAACTTATTCTTATACTTGCCCAACGCGTTAGGTGAGTGGCCTTTGGTGCCAACAAGTAAATATCAAGCCTCAAATTCAACTCAAAAAACCTTTTACTTTTCAATGCATTTAACATAAGCAGCATGTACTTGCGAGAGAAAAAGGAGGATGTAGGGGACTTTCATCAGCTGATTGTCTGGAATTCCACCAGCATAGTCTGGACCTTTATACCATATATGTGAAGGATGTCATATAATGTATGATCAACATGACTCCTGGTTGGTAAAAAAATTTCCGTCACTGAAGAAGCAAACTACATATGCATCTGCTTCTTTGACAATGGAAAAATATTTACCAACCAGGAGTCGTGTTGATCGTACATTATATGACATACTTCAAATATGGTTCAAAGGTCCATAGTATGCAGGTGGAAGTCCCGATAATCAGCAATGAAAGTCATGTACACAATATCCTTATTTTTCTCCCGCATACATCCTGCTTATAGTAAATGCATTTAAAAATAAAAGGATTCCGACATGAGACACAAGAGGCAAATTTTAGCAGTCCCTCCCATAAATTCCAAGTGGACAAGACCAGACTTGCAAACAGGAGGTATTCTTCGAAACGTCATTCCATCATCAAAAGCTCTACAAACAATACTGTTCACGTCATGAACTCTTAAGATACAGCTTGCAAGAGGGTTAAGGAAGAGTAAAACTGAAGTTTCAAGTCACTGCCGCATAGAAAAACACAGCACAAACACGCAAGAACCAAAGACAGAATGAAGATTGCTCACACCAAAGCCAGGACAGTCGCTGCTAAAAGCTAGCCCCTTTTTCCAGGCAGTCAGGCTTTATTTAATTAGAGCTGTTAATCTTCGTTATAATCAGTAAAGATGTTTAGCATGAACTGGTTTCCATTTGGTTGTAACTAAACAAATACTCTGTTAGTCTTCCTGGAAAGTAGTTTGCCCACTTGTGTAAGTAGAAAGATTGTTAAAAATACAACACTCCAGCTTATTTGAAACAAAAAAAAAATAAAAATAAAAAATAAAAATCAAAGCATATGAAGATGAAGATGAGGACAAAGACGTGAAATCTTGCCTCGTTTGTCAAGTCATGTTGAGGGTTTACATCTGGCATTTCCTCATCTTCCTCGGGATCTTCCTCTGGATCTTCATCCTCACCTGATTCATCATCAGGCTTCACCTTTACATCCTCATCTAGAGGAGCATTTTCCTCCTTGACAATAGTCTCATGATCATCTTCGACAGCTTCATCCTGTGTCTCGGTTTTTTCAGACTTGATTTCCACATTGATGTCATCAGTCTTCAATCGCTTGGTTGATGAGATTTTCTCACTTTCCTTCTCAGAAGCTTCTTCCCTTTCTCTCTTCCGTTGGTTTCTCTTAGCCACAAACTTGATGCGCAATTTCTAAGCAATTTTTAAAGGAGAAAAGGATTAAGGAAAGACAAAGGCTCGGCTTGATGCAATCAAATAGACTAAGAAATCACGTCAATAAATATTTGTGGACCGAAAGCCTCAAACCCACCTGTAGAAATGTTAAGAGACGACACCCCATCTGATACTGAAGCATTTCATAGAGGGTTTCTGCAAATAACGAAAGCTGCAAAAAGGAGGGAAAGGGGAACAACGTAAAAACTTTACATGAAGTAACCAACCATGGGTCTAATTAAGAGCGCCAGAAACTTAGGGATATATAGAAGGAAAAAGATATATGAACATGATCCTAAAGTAATCCAGGATAAAAATTAGCGTCATACAAGGACAGGCAACTACAAAACAGACCTCAAATGTCGATTCCTCAATATCCTTGTCAGTATAATCCAAGAGCGAGTCCAGCGAAAGTGACAAAGAACGCAGCTGTAGCAAGGGACTAAACAGTTAAACATTTGAGGGATCTAAAGCCCATTGCACAAAAGAAGAGAGTGCCTATGATGTAGATTATGTTAATCCTTGTGCTACAGTTTTGCAATTTAGATTGGAAGTACCTTGGAATCCTTTCCTCCTTTTGTCTGCAGAAACAGACCAGGATGCCGAGGAGGCTCTTCAGGCTTCTTCTTTTCTTTCACCTCTCTGATCACTTTATTTCTTGGATCATCTTTTCCATCTTTACCTTTACTCTCTCTCTCATCTTTTGACTTCTCCCTTTCTTTTAATCTCTCCCTCCCATCATGACTGTTCTTCTGAAGAACTTTTTGCTTGTCATCCTGTGTCTGCATTTTGGAAGGAGAACCATTTTTATCATCAGCCACCATCTCTTCCTTTTCATGGTCACTGCCAGCTGTGTTCACAGCTTTACTTGCATTACCCACATTGTTTTGCTTCTTGGGGGTCACCGTTTTTGACTTGGCTTTAGGGATTACCTTCTTTTCTGCCTTGCCTTCACTCCCCTGGTTGTCCACACTAGCAGTTTCATCTTTTTTCTGCACTGCCTGTTTCTCATCCTTGTCGCCATCTTTCGCACTCTCAATTGGTCCTTCATTGGCTGCCACCTTTGGCACTACCTTCTTCTTCACCTTTTTTACTATTTTCTTCTTTAAAGTTGTCTTGACACTAGCACCTTGCACGGCAGCAGTACTGCCAGATTTGCCTTCAACAGATTCAGCATCCTTCTCAGAAGCCACCTCAGCCTTCATGGCTACATCACTTGTTTGAGCAGCTTTCTGCACCTGACCCTTTTTCACAGGCTTCTTTCTCATAAACGTTTTAACAGCAGCAGGATTAGCAGATGGCTCTTCCTGTTGACCAGTAACTCCTCCACTTGCACTCTTGTCTCCAACATCCTTCTCATCCAGATTATCATTCTGTTTGGCTGAATCTTCCTTAACATCTTTCTTATCAGCAACTTTCGGTTTGACAGTAGACTTTTTTACAGTTTTCTTCTTCCCTGACTGTACACTACCAGCTGCTGACTGAACACACTCACTTTCTGGCTGACCGTGTTTGTCCAGATTATTGTCTTTAATACCCTCCACGCCATCTTTTTTCTCAACATGCTCTGCACTTTCATCCCTCTCTTTTTCAGCTGAATTCCCTTTTGGCTTGCTGTCTTTCTCCTTTTTATTAACACCTATTGCCGTTCCAGAAGATTCAGTCTCCTTCTTTGTCAGTTTGTCGTCCCTTTTGAGATCTTTCGGAGTCTCAGTTTCCTTGTCTAATTGGCAAAAATAAGCAAAATTCCATATTGTAAAACCACCAGAGAAAGGAACATAAGAGAAAGTTCGGAACAGTTGGTTACCTTTAAGCACTTCCTTCTTCTCTTTCAGTTTCTAAAATGTTACCAAAAATGAGGAAAAAACAATTTAGTGTGTGAAAAATAGGCGAGCAGAGGAGAGGAGACATAAAACCACGAAGAAAGCAGGTTAATAATCACAAGCATAGGGATGCAGGATATAAGTTTGAATTTCCAAATAAGGAAGCAGATTAAAAAACCACCAAACTTCTTTATGAGAGGATCTAATCTTGCTTCAAAGGGTCACGCTCTTAAGCACCATTGAGAGCTCAGGATTAGCAAATAACAAGAAGAGGAAGAACAATTTTGTTCGCCATCTTCCCACTTGAACAAATGCTCTTATTTCCCAGTCTAGGCCTTCAAAAGAAGCAATATCACTCCACTCTAATTTGATCCTTTAACCTAGCCAATTAATTACGAAAGGTAGAAAGGAATAGTGGAACTAATTCTTGATTCTCCTCTATACGTGAATTTTCTTCTTCGGTATGTAAAAGATGAATAAGCAAATCAATCAAGTTCTGGGAGGCCTCATGAGGTGCTTCTTTAGGAGTTAAACTTTCATTTAGCCATAATTCGAGAAAGAGCCTCTCTTGTTCTCATCCTGATTCCCATTAGAATGAACGCTGCGACACTATCATCCGTGAATACATGACCCCAAAGAAACACTCTCCTTGAGTGGCAATTTAGTGTTGACCACTGTATTTGACTCCTTCAAGTGAAAAGTGGAAGAGAAAAGAGGGAATGAAATACTATTCCCCCATTTTCTACTTTTGCAAAATGATGATGAGCTTTCACTGTTTCAAATAAGTTTATTAAAGCCGTCCACTATGCAATGTGAGAATGGAAACTATTGCCTCAGTAGCACATACTTGTTGAATGCGTTCTTCATGCTCATTGCCTAATTTTTGCAACATATGCTTCACTATCTAATTCAGAGGAAAAACAAAACATACCAACACACAATTAAATGTGTAACATCAGATATTGTATCAAGTGAGTTTAAGTCATTGCATGACCATAGTGATACCCTTTCGCATGTTATATATAACTCTATAGTTTCTAAAAGAAGAAAATGTAATAAATGCTACTTGGTAAAGAAGCTCATCATAATATGCCAACTAGATCATTTTTATGCTAATAACAGACCTCTTTTACAGCATCCTTCTGTCTCTCCGCAAGAGCCTTCTTGTGCGCAAACCACTGATCTCTCCATGTATCCAATGAAGGTAGACAGTCTGACAAATCTGGAACATAGATAACAGTAACCTCCTTATGGCTAAACAGCCCATCCTTACCAAGCCTATCATAGTGAATCTGCAGAGGTAGAAGAATTAGCTTTGAAAATATCTGAAACTTTGAAGTAACAAAAGGAAGAAAATTATCGTCCTACTTAAGAAAAGGTAGAAAATTATCGTCCTACTTAACAAAAGAACGTATAATTATGAGTTTTCAATTTTTATCAATTCAATGTTGCAACTGATAGGCTATTGTTTGAAATATGCCGTCATAAAATTTAGAATTCAAAAGTGATGTGGTTCAGTTTCGTGGTAAACCATTGAAATAACAAGGAACTAGGTTTCAATTAGGTTTCGGTAACTCACAAAAGAAAAAGTTTTTGCCTAGTAATAAGAGGATGAATACAATTTGGTGCAGTTTTGCTCTCTTCTAATGTGGGGCTCCATTAGACTCTTCTAGGTAAGTCACTGTCTCACTTATAGATTCATATCCGATTTATCAACTTCTAACCCTTGTACTTAAATCTAACAAGCCCAAACCAAGCAAACCTGAAACCCTAGAGAGAGAAAAAAAAAGGAAAAAAAGAAAAAGAAAATCTTCCTGAGAACTGTTCATGCACCATAGCTCGTTTTTTACCCAGAGTCAAAAGAACAAAAAAAAATAAGGCACCCGCCACGTTTTAATTGTAGGACCCCCTCAATTTCTTGATAAGGTCCTGCATTATTTTGTCTACAATTCCACAATATACAATGTACGTCTTCTAGGTTCCCCTTAAGATTGGGCTATAGGTTTGTGAACCCTTTTTCATAAAGACCAAACAAAAGGCTTTTGCTTCTAACGTTTTATGTTGGGTTAGGACACCGGGTTATATGAGTAGTTTCTTACATGGATTTGGTGTCGGATAGGACACCGGCTTATATGACTACTTATGTTACACTGCATCAGATTGTAGATATACTTTTCCATCCGATCAAAATTGACGCCGCGTTTGGCACGGATCACGTAACATAGATGATTAGATACCTCTATAGAAAAAACTAATTAGTAAACCAAGAAAAAACAGAGACCGCCAACCCAAGGACAGAAAATTAGTCACGACTGCCCATTCCCAGCACCACAATATCCTTTTAGTCAAAATGCTTAGGATGTCTAGCGTCATAAGCATTCAACAGCACATTTTAGTAAATTCATCAAGCAGATTGCACGAGAAACAGTTCCAGCTACCCTAAAATACTATAAGCATCCAAAGTATAGTAAATTATCAAAGCAAGATGCCAGAGCATTGCAATCACCCTGACTTAAAAAAATCTTCCAAGCTGATATCAAGACAAGAAGAGTCTTAGCACCAAAAGAGGAGGTTACCTCAAGGAAACGGTTCCAGTGCCGACAGTTCTTCAAATCAAGCTGAGTTACATCCTTCGCATATCTAAACAACAAAGTTAGTCAATGAAGTTATATAATTTATGAAATGTCGATCAGGGAAGAGGTCATCGTGAAGCTCACGAACCTAACAACGGTTTGAACCAGAGAGGACTCATCGACTGATGGATCTCCCCTATCAACAGCATCCCATGGACCTCCGATTGCCAGGAAACGATTGTCCTTTTTAAGAATAGCAAACCTCAGCATGTTGCAAAAATGAGGTATGCGATCATCATAGCTTCTATCAGATGAAAGCTCATCCAGGGAGTTTTGGCTAAGTCCACTCATCAAAATCATCTGATTCAAAAGGAAGAAAAAAATGTAAATAGAGTGCATAAACTTTCATACACTTCATAATAATAATTGAACAAAAGAACAATCAATGACAGTACAAAAGACTGCTTAACACGTTATGCACGTATGGTACCACGCCTAAACAATGCATAAATGTGCAACATTGCTAACTATACTCGAGTAACCTAGCAAGACATAGAGTGCAACATGTATGACTTCAACTTTGGTCATATCAACAATCCCAAAACAACTAAGAATGACCAAATGCTACATGCTTAAACATGTCTATGATTAAAACAACTCTAAAACAGAAAGCTTAGCGCATTAGAATGACCCAATGACCAAATACTACATGCTTAAACATGTCTACGATCAAAACAACTCTAAGATAAAAAGCTTAGCGCATTAGATAGGGTAGACACTTCACATGCTGAAACTAGCAAGAAAACCTGAAGTTTGTCTTAATGATTATGGTTTGTATCGCCCCAGTATAAGTAAAAATCAATAGGATACTACGTCGTCCTACATCTGATTAGTACTGATCGTCAAACCATAAACAAGTCAAAGGAATAATGTTTCATTCTGTGCACATGCCAGCTTCATCCAATAGATGTCTACAACATGATCCAACCTTGGCATTCCACACAGTAGAACCACATTCTGGTTTTACAGGCTCAACAGCAGATGATTTGTTGGATGACACTTTCTCCCGGGCCGCATACTCTTCTTCAGCAAAATCATGTTCAAAACTGCTCATAAACACGGCAGCAAACCAATACTTAGTTTCAGTTTTTCAAACTTGATAGAACTACATAGAGTTGTAGTCTCACAATGACAATAAAACTCCCGGAACTGCAATCTATACCTAGACAATGCATATAGGACTAACATCGAAGCAGAGATCAAGTTAGCGTGCAATTTAGACTTGATACTAATTTTGGTAAAGGAAGGCAGTATTAACTCTTTAGGTGAAGTTGAAGCACTAAGTAAACAGAAGCCAGTCGTGGATAATGTACCTGACGGGAGTATGGATAGAAAGTTTAAGATTCTCCCTTGGCCACTTCACAACTACCTACAGCCAGTTTAATGTCGATAACAACGGGAGTTGGAATGTCAAAAACAAAGCAAATATTTGAAAATGTAAATATGAATAAAACAGAATACCTTGGAGCATTCTGGAGATATAAAAAGTCTTGGATATCGCTTGTCTATCGACAAATAGTCCCTCTCAACATCTACCAAAGTGGAGGAGTAGACCTGCAGAGAAACAACAATTACCACAAAGTTTTTGATCTGTGCAAGATATTTGAAGAAGCAGACCATCTGTGCTGACTAAATAAACGTTAGTGATTAAGCATTCATAAGTAGCAAAGAGATGATATTCAACAAAGAAAACTAAGTCCTGAGGGTAATATCCAAATGAATGAAAACCTTGAGATAAAAGTAAAAGCAATAACCAGCAAACACATATAACCTGGCTAATGGTCCCATATATGCCTAGAGAAGTCAAAGAGGGCAACAAACCTCTCTCAGCAAAGAGCAGAAAGAAAGTAAGTAAAAAAGAAGAAAATAATCACTGAAGCGAAAAGAATGACAAGAGAAACAAGTTCTCAAGACATAAGAGCGGTGAAGGAACCCCATCATCTACGCAGGACAAGAGCGCACAGAAGCCCTAAATCCAAAGAGTGAATCATCGGAATCGACAAAAATCGGGTCAATAGAAACCGTCAAGATACAAAACCAGGAAAAGGCAGACCCTAGCAAGAGGAAGGTGTAGTACAATCATTCAATGACTAAGCTCTTGTGCAGCTTTTTTACCTTGCAGACATATTCTCTCTGTTTTTCTTTAACAGGTGAACGACGCCTTCAGCATGATAGAACACCAAGTTAGAAACGCGAACAGTTTTGCATACAGAACTAGAGCATGACTCAAAATTAAACAACAAGTTCCACCTATGCGAAGCTTCATGACGTGGGGATTCTCGTCTTGAAAATTTCCCATCCTTTGTTGCTGAGGAACCACGGCGGTCCCTGGAGATTCTGAGTGGAGTTCGATCACGCTTAATTTCAGGTCCACGTTTGTGCTCTCGATCTTTATCTTTTTCCCGCTGCTCCAAAGTGCGTTCCCTCTTACGTAATCTTTCTCTTTCACGTTCTCGATCTCGTTCCCGTTCTCGTTCGCGCTCTTTCTCTCTTTCTCTGTCTTTCTCTCGATCACGCAGACGATCCCTATGACGCTCCTCTTCCCTTCGCTCAAGTTCCCGAGCATATACCCTGTCATCTTTGCGCTCATCAATCCTCGAATAGTCTGATTCGTGAGACGTTCCATGAAGCCCTTTCCCTGTAGCATAGTCTCTACCAGGAGGCAGACTCACTCCATAACCAGGATTTGAAGAACTTTGAGCATACGCAAGATCATCAATGGCTCCCCGTGGAGCTGCCCCTAAGATTGATGGAGCATGTTGTCCACCATATGCTGTACTACTTAGCATCGATAAAGTGCGAGCATCAGCTTCCATTCTCCCACCGTAAGACATAAGCTCCTGGGCAGGACGACGTATAGTTGCCCCCCTTGTTGCAAGATAATCACCTTGTCTGCCAGAAACGTGTTGCTACTCAGTGCAATAAGGTGTATGTATGGACATGTATACATGTACTGATGTAATACAAATGCCCAAAAGAATTACACCATGCACAAGTAGTACAATATAGCCATCAAGAATATTTCTTCTTTCGACTTCATTAGCAAAGATAACACAAAATGGTCATGATGAATGAAACGGGAAAAAAGAAAATGATAGTCACTTCTGCTGAATAACAGACGAAATATACCTAGAACCCCCATCAAGAGAGGCAGATTGCAGTGACTGAGCCTTTAATAGCTGTTCTTGACGAAGCACTGATGCCTGATCAATGCGATCATATATGTCAGCCTGTCTCGGCAGTAAGATGGAAAGATATACACATTAAAACTTGTTACACACCGCAAACAAACTTAGACTGGGTCAACAAATTTCTTAAAGCCACCAGAAAATAACATGATGATTTGAACCTGATGTTGATGACCAAAACCAACTGGTTCACTTTGCAAATCCCTCCCCATGTATAACCCCGACCGCTCAGCATATTGGCGCCTGTCGATCGAAGGGTAATCAGAAATCTTATCAGAGAATAACTGATCAGCTTTCTGAGCATATCCATGGCTTGATGATGACACATAGTCACCCGATGTGAACTTAGGGGAATCTGGCATAGCAGAGCCATACCCACTTCGACCTTGCAAAGCAGCTTGTCCTGCTCCTTTGGCACTCACTGGGGGAACCTGCAGCTGAAACAGAGTATTGAAACATTTATAACATTTTCTATAAGCACAGATAAAACAAGAACAACAGACAAATTCAATGCTTGTAAGAGCTGTGAGGCGTAGCGTGTGTAAAAGACTGAAGGTAACACATTAGGAGGAGCAAAAAGGAAGCTGAATCCATGATGGACCGGTAAAATACTTAATGCTGCAGCGGAAAGTTTGTAAGCTTGTTGTGTTTATCTATTACCCAAAAGAAGCTTAAAGCAGTTTTTCAGGTCTTCCTCAAACAACAATCACCTTTTGCAACACGATCATCGTTCTCTACCCAGTACATGAAGCAAAAGATAATGATGACATTCTCAAAGTAAAGTATGGCAACAGACTTAAAATACAGGGCGGAGTGGACAGGACAGAGAGAGACACAGTTATATGTTTCTAATACATGCATGAACCTTGTATGGTATGGCTTGATAGAGTACCTATTTTACAGACTTTAGTAACATAGTCAGATTGTGTTTCCCAATTAAAGATAACACGACCCAACAGAAAACCAGATTACAAAAGATATCTAGCTGTAAAAGGTTCATAAGACAATAAACCTGACAATTTTCGGCCAATGTTAAACCTTGATCATCTTTTAGGTTTCTTTATTGACCAATAATGAAATGAATATAAAATCATAATAGATGTACCAAAAACAGCCAAAAATAAAAACTAAGAGCCAAGCCTAGCAAAAACAAACGTCACCACTCAAAACCACCAGAAAAGAGCACCGGTGATAGGCCCAGACCCCTAGAGATAGCAAATTCATGAAAAAGAAGAAAAAGAGAGTACCAATATGGACATGATATACAAGCTTAAATAAACATATTCTGGCATTACTGGTAACAATCAGTGTAAGTAGTTCTAAAAGGTCCCTAGCAATCAAGTCTTTTCTCACCACCTCTCCCCAAGATATCCTTGGTCGGCCCTACCTCGTCTTACCCACATCGACTAGAGTACATTGAGTTATGGAGAAGTACCCCATCTTAACATATTATGTATGCTTGAGTAATTTATTGCAGATAATCATCGTTTTAAGGAACAGGCTTTGTCTAGCAGTCATGTTGTTATTTAAATATTGGTTTAGCCCTTAGTTGCACAAAGCGGGGGCGGGGGAGCGTAAGCACCGAGAAGAATCTGAGGTCGGGAGCGGCTTGAATAAATAAATGTGTAAAGAGTATTATCATTTGTTTAGTATAGTTTACATAGCCAGCAACAACAGACAAGGAGACTTTAAGGACTTGAAGGAAGAGAGAAACAAGGAATTGAGTTGAAAAGGACTTGATTTTCAGGTATTCTCTTACTTGTTCCATGCATCTCTATCCAGCTAATGGGATCGAGTTCCCATAGTAGCTTGGGACGAGATCCCATGGAACTCCTAACTTGGGATCGCAAAAGCGAGTTTCCGAGAGAGAAACGTCACCATATTAGGAGTTTCCTGCAACTAAGGTTTAGCTTAGTTCATAGGAATCTCTTAGTAGGATAACGTCTCTATTATTTCTCTATATAAGCAAGTTTTCGTACGAACAATTCAGACCACCTGCTTAATAGTTGTTCAGCAGCTTTCATTTTTTTTTCCCCACAATCAGACATATGTCATTCAACAAGGCCAACTGGTTTCAGAAAACTTTGATTTCTAGCAGGACAATAAAGAGCACAAGCTCCACTACAATCCTCCCTTTGGGATTTCCGATTGGAGATGAAAAACAGAACCCTTCATCAATAGTTTAGAACAGGCAAGGCATCACAGTAAACAAACTCCAACAAGCATTTGAATTCATCAAAAAGTGAAAAACAAATTAATTGAGCTATATTATACCCAAGTCAATCTCAGGTAACGTAGAAATAAATAAAGAAAGATGAAGCTACCTGTTGAGCACTGCTCAAAGCAGCAGAACCATATACAGAACTGTATTGCCCACCATAATGAGCTCCGCCTAACATCGAAGAATGCCGAGAAGCAATAGCTAGTTGAGAGGCAGCATCAGCACCCAACTACGTAAACAAACAAAAAGGCAAAAGAAGTAGCATAAGAAATCATGACTTATGATGAACATTGAGAATACGAACAATCAGAGATAAAGGCCAAAAGAAGTTGACATATTTTCGGAAGGGTTTTCGATTGAAAAAAGAAAAGGACTGCCCAAAGAAACAAAGGATACTGCCGTTGTTAGGAAGTCTCACGAATAATAGAAGCTTAAATTAAACAGTCACCAAAACCCTAAGTTGGACACTTAGCAGAAATAGTTCTCCACAACAATAGTGCTTTGAAATCGATAAGCTTCCAAGAAAGCAAATTATCAATTCTAATAGTAATAGTTAACTTGCATGTAAGTTTCTAGAAGCAGAGATGAAAAGTGAAAAGTACCTTTTGCAAATTCCCACAATATATTTAGTACCATGTGAACATCAAATTGAACTCAAATCACAGTAATACATTCAATAAGTAACGTTGACGAGGGAAGCCAGGGTAGAAACAACGAACAAAATCTTAACTTTTACGTGTACTAAATCCATCCTAGGATTTTGCAAAATGTCAAAGGTGAAAAATAGCAAGTAAATGCAAAAGCCCTAAATTTTAAAAAAAAAATTGGCAGCTGAGGTTTTAGAAGCCTATACGTTCTGGGCGTAGGCGGATTGCGTAGAGAACTGCTGTTGCTGCTGTTGTTGCGGCTGCTGCTGCTGCTGCTGGTGCTGGCCATAAGGGTTATTCCCACGGGCGGAGAACATTTCCGTGTATCCAAACACCACCTGGATAGCAAAATGTCAATTGCAAGGGTATTGGCTGTGATACAGCAAATACGGCTGAGAGACGGATCAGTTTTGACTAGTGCCGACGGCGTCGCAAGGGTTTCGCGGTGAACGGCGACGACGAAGGCAAGAGAGTATTTGGGACGACTGAAAGACGAAGCTGTAGAGCCCTAACTTGGCCTTGATTTTATACAGACCATTCCTTATGAGCGGGTCCGGACGGGTCAGGCTATGGGTCGGGTGGGTGTGGGTTTTCCCCTGTATCTTTTCCGCACTTCTTTCTTCTACGCACTTGATCTATATAATTGGATTGAGTTGATTCAAATTGCTTTGGATTCCTATCATTAAACGCTTCGATTTCAAGCAATTTTTTAAGAAATATTTCAATACGTTTGTTGTTCTTTTCCTTTCAATTGCAACAATTGTGAGTGTTACATCCTCGTCCTTTTAAAAACTCATCCTCAAATTTGTAGGAGAAAAGGTTTTCTCATGCTGATCAGATAAGTTTTCATACTAATTTTGATTACCCCAAAAACCTGAGGAGTAAATTAAAAACAAACAAACTTTAAAACAAGTATAATCGGAATAAGGCGACTGACTAAGCCTTTAAATTCATTCCAATTCCAAGGAAACAACCTTACGAAATTTCACAAATCATTATATTTTCCCTTCTAACCCGGTATTCCCTTGCCTTCCTATCAACACGTCTTACAAAGATACTAAAGGGGTGAAAAATAACAAGGAGTGCACAAAAATTGCCCAATAAAGATAACAACTCCGAATTTATATCATTTTGAAAACACCATGAAATGAGCTTTTGGAAATATATATATATTTCCTAAAAGCATGAGCTTTATGATATCATCCGTCAATAAACAAATGTGCAATTCTACTGCACAAAATTGTTTGGTCATCTCAATCGACAATAACATCTAATATTGTTTGTGTTGATAGACCGGCCATGCCTACGTGCCGTAACACAAAATGCCTCCAAGGAGCCCAAAGGGTTCAACTCGGTCATAAAAAATATACTTTCAAAGAGCAATTTATTGACATTTTTTTAAAATGGAATGTAACTCAAAATCAAATAATCAATACACTGAATTAATTTTTCACATTCAAATGATCATGAACTTTTTCACTGAAAAGTATTGCAATCGGGAATCTTTGAAGGCTAATAAAAGTTGCTTAAATGAAAGGTTTTTTTTATTCAAAAACATATGGAGAAAACTTTTTTCATGAAAAATTGTTTGAAAATGAAAAGTCACGGCCCTTCAAATCAATCTAAAAAGAAAGGTGCGCCTAAAGTGCCACTGCACCCAATGTCAGTGCCAGCCTTGGCCCAAGCCCAGGTATGCATGCATGGGTGCATAAGTGTGCAATGCACTATACATACGAGTGTATGTACAAACCTAATTTGTTTTAGGGCTAATTACACATATGTCCCTGAGGTTAGGGAATAATTACACGCGAGGACACAAAGTTTCAAAATATAACATTTCGTGACCAAAAGTGTTTCAAATGTATCACCCGTATCCATCCGTCAGGGTTCCGTCCAAAAAGTGTACTTTTTTTATGATGTCAGCGATACGTATTTTTAAAATGATAAAACTACTCTTGTACTGTATGTACTGAGTAATTTTTAAAATTTTTAATACTGAGTAATTTTATTGTATATACTGAGTATTTTGAACAAAAAAATGTCATTTAATAATTAGAATAATTATTTTGTCTTCCCTAGCTAACTCTCCGGCAGCCTCCTCCCCTCGCCCCACGCCGGCAATCCCTTCCCTCTTACACGCCATCGCAGCCCCACTACCGGCTGCACAAGCGGTCGCCAGTGACTAACTCCGTTCCCCGCGCCTTCACCGAAATGCCCATTCATCGTGCCTCTACGAGCATCGCGCCGATGCCACCGTGCTGCTACCACTGCAACCATCCAATTGAGCTTTTAAGAAATTCAAAAGTCAGAATGTACTTCACCTTTTGATGAAACAACTTGACTTTTTGAGGTCCTTACACCTTGCAGAGTAATCTATTATACCAAAGTTCTAAAATATTAAAATTTAAAGAAAAGTTCCAACAACTTCCACTAAATTCCAAAACAAATAAAATTTTAGGATTTCAACTTAGAAATTTACCTCTCACCGTACCTTTGGTTGATCATACATAAGTAGGAGGAGTCTTTCAACTTGAACATTTACTATCTTAGTATATGAGTTTATTAACATTCAAAAGTAAAGGTAGCATTAGCTAAGAGTCCTTAGTGACCAACAGTGTATACCATACTTACAACCTTTTAACCAAAATTTTCAAATATTCACGCGTCTATGGCTTTGTGCTCTATCTTTGGATTTCATAAGTGCCTCAAAGACAAGCTTTAGATCATGCAGAAACAACTTCACTTCTTGCCCACATGTAAATAAACTTGCACTTGTATGACTTGCACCCTCCTTTAAGGTACAAATTATAAAAGAAATACTTTTCACTCTCATTTTGTTCTCCATATAGACATGCACTATCTTGAGATGACACGGAGATTCAAATCTTCGTTCCTTTATTTTGTTAATTATTATTTGAAGTGTTTTACATTAAAGAAGAGTACCAAGTATTACTCAAGTGTCTATTAATTTTTACTTGTAAATCACCTTTCATTTCAAAAGACATTAATCTCATGTCTCAAATCCCTACTTAGGCCTTTTTGTAAAGGGATCAACTAAAACTCCCTTAGACTTTGATAAACTGAATAGTAACAACTCATTTGATAATTTGTTCTCTAACATTATATGTCTTAAATTGAAATGTCTTGACTCTTATTTGATATACTTTATTTATCGTAAGCCCGGTGATAATGTTGCCTCGTCATTACAGAAGATAGAAGTGGCAATCATCAACTAGGTTATAGATGAATCTTTATTAGCAGATTTCTAAGTCATTTTACTTTTTCATATTGTTAATGCTAATGCAATAATCCTCGTAGAATATGAATTCAAAGTTTGTTTCTTCAAAACAAGAGAAATGGTTCCTCTATCTATAACAAATATTGAACCACTTGTGTATTATGTTTTTGTTGTGAATCAAAATGAGATGGGACTGATCGAGCGCATGAATAAAGTATAACACAAGTAAACAGTGGCTCGCCTTACCAGTACCTAATGGATTTTCAATGCCCTAAGTCAGAACATATATAAGGAGAACTTTGACATGACTAAAGCAAATATGCAGAGAGTTTAGTTAGGTTTAGCTTAGCTTACGTAGGAATTTATAACTACCTAAAGGGTTTACCTCTTTATAGCAGCGAGTGTCAACTACCATTAATTACCTTAATTGTAATTCCTCAAATAATATGTAGCTAATTATTTTAATTTTTGGGCTACTTTTGTGGTTTTAATAATATTTTGGAATGCTTCTGAATAAGTAACATATCTCTAGGGATCTTCTGAGTAATTTATCAAGTTTAGAGAAATAAAAAGATTGGTTAGTTTGTATTTATCGATAAAATGAGTTTGGGCTTTTAGAGAGAAGAAGAAAGAAAAAATTAGGGATTTGAGGATTTTCACCATTTTACTCATAATTGGTAAGTGATCTTAAACCTTAATCAAAATAGAACCGTGATTTGAAGATTTCAATATATCAGTGGTTGATTTTAATATTTAGGTTTTGAGATTTTCGGAAGCTTAAGCAATTTGGTGAAGATTATTGCGTAAATTTGAGATAAGGGTTTTATGTACACATCCACCTCATTGTTGTGCCCTTGATTGGTCGCCTTACTTCGATTTTCGTTTCGATGTCAAAATTTATAGTTCGTCAAAATTATCAGTAGTTGCTTTTGATGTGGTATTTTTGCGTCGACTTCTTAGACCCATCGCAAAATTTTACTTGCACCCGTTTCTGTGCATTTTCCCTGTTTCTGTTTCACGTTGACAATGGTCCGTTCATTTTTTTGAGGATTGTTAGACCAATCGGCTGTTTTCTTTGCACTCTGTTGCTGTTGTTGTGTAGTGACAAAGACCAATTATCCGATCAATTGCTTCAAGCAATTTTCAGGCCTTTTGCCGTGAGTGGCTTGCCACATGTCAAGCTTGTAATGATTCATAAAGTTTGTGAATCTCTTTCCTTGTAATACCTTTGTTCTCACACAACGAGTTTATACAAACTCGAATTCGAGTGATTTAACTTCTGTTGTATTCCCTAATTCGTCCTCTTTGACTTAAGTTTAATATCGAGTATTTTCTGAAATCGTTAAGCTATCCTACATGAAATACAATGTTTTGATGTTTTGTAAATCTTATGTGTTTGAGATATTTTGAAATTTATTGAACCCCTTTGGATTAAACTAATATTTAGAACATTCAAGTGCTTAGGTTAACGTGATGCCATGACATGATATGACAATTACTACCGGTATGCAAATTTTGAACTTAAAACTTTCACGTATTTAGGTTAACATGCTTTACAGTCACGAATTATGTGACTATATCGTATTTGATTATTAGTTCAATTATTTGAATGTGTTCATCTGACTTTAACTTTGATCGGTTGAATACCCCGAAATGAGATTATTTGTCGTGTTAAGATTATTTATCATCTTTGCACTTTCGTTTCGTATGTTTCATTTGTATTCAACCATACTTTATTGGATACATGCATTGTACTCTGAGGGGGGGTGTCTGTGGGTTTGTGTGTATTTATTGGGCTTTGTGCTCGCCCCCCCCCCCCCCTCTCTTCCCATTTTAGGTAATTGAGCTAAGACAACAATAGAGGATGTAGATATATGCATGAGCTTGAAGTTGTTCTTTATTTTTATACTCTCTTTAGTGACTTGAGAATGAAAACTTGCAATGATTTGATTAAGCAGCTTTGGGGAACCCCAATATTTGGGAAGGAACTATTGTTATTAGATTTTTGCGGCATTTATTGGAGTTTGATCATGAATGCTATCTTTTGACTGGGATATGTTTAGAGCTCTGATTACCTGGTCAAGGTTATGTTTTTGCAAAATATTTTGGATATTATATTTCTCATAAATATGAATATTTAAAATAGTATATGAAGGTCTGCCTCCGGGTCGGGGGCGTGATGAATTTGGTATCAGAGTATAGGTTTAAGATTGTGTAGACTCTTAGACTTAAGCTTTTAATGATTTGAGATGAACTTTATGTCGTTTGAGATGTAGTTTAGAAAAGTCTAGCTTTTGCGTACTTTTGTTCAAAGCATTTATACCATAGTTGAGATCTTATTAGTTGTTTGCTATCTCAGGAACCATGCCGCCACGTCCAGCTAAAGGTGGTAGTGTAGGGGGTCGTAGGGGTTATATTTCGACTGGTAATGGTGCCACCAAGTGCAACCCAAGAGCAAACACCCCTCCAGCCCCGTTAATTGCTGATACAATCAAGGCATTTAACCACCTAAATTGTCCGACATTTGTTGGTGCAGAAAGGACAGAGGATGCAGAGACTTGGTTGAGTAAGTTAGAGAAGAGGTTTAAGCTTCTAAACATCACCGATCGTCAAAAAGTGGACCGTGCGGTGTACTAATTGGAGAACGAGGCTGACCAGTGGTGGAAAATGGTCGAGAGAACTTTGAGTATTGAGGAGGAACATGCTTTGACCTGGGCTCGTTTTCAGGCAAATACTTCCTTAGAAACATGAAGGATGATATGGTGGAAGAGTTCTTAAGGCTAGAGCAAGGAGATGATGAAACTGTGAAAGACTACAAGGCTAGATTTGCTAGATTGTCGAGGTTTGCGGCACATGTGATAGATACTGAGGAGAGGCATGCAACACGATTTAAGAATAGACTAAGGTACGGGACCAGGAAGTTCTTAACCACTGTGACTTTAGATACGTATGGTCAAGTCTTGGACAAGGCTTAGAGAGTGGAGAAAGATGTCGAAGTTGGGCATTAGTACTATAAGGAGTAGAGACAGAAGAGAGGAAGAGAAGAGAGTAGCTCAAAGGGCAATGACGTGGTTCCGCCCAAAAGTAAGAACAACAACTTAGCTATTAAGGAATCACTTGAAAATACTCAGGAGCACCCATTGAAGCTTGTAAGACTTGTAGAAAGAACCATAGAGGTATGTGCTATTGGCAGAGTGACTCATGTTTTAACTGCCAACAGCAGGGACATAGGATTCAGGATTGCCCTTTGCTGCTTAGGCCCCCATTTACTCAAGGTAAGGGGATAGAGAATTAGCTGCCAGGAACTAATCAAGCTGTAACTGCTCGGGCTCGAGCTTATGCCTTGATAGAGAATGATGCCACTTTATCTCCATGATGTAGTGACATGTGAATTTTACATAGGTTTAGCTAAAGCTTATGCTTTAATTGATGTTTGTTACACATTTTTATGTCTTTAGATATTTGCTCGTGAGCTTTGGTGGTGAGTTAGAGCACTTAGATAGTGGAAACTCTGGGAGTCTGTAGTTGTGATTGTGTATTCCTATTAGGTGATTGAGGTATATAAATTTTGATGACAAAATTTTTATAAGGAAGGGATAATGTATTATCCCAAATAATATGTAACTAATAATTTTAATTTTTGGGCTACTTTTGTAGTTTTTAATAATATTTTGGAATACTTTTGAATATGTAACATATCTCTACGGATCTTTTGAGTAATTTATCAAGTTTAGAGAAATAAAAAGACTGGTTAGTTTGTATTTATCGATAAATTGAGTTTGGGCTTTCAGAGCGAAGAAGAAAGAGAAAATTAAGGATTTGAGAATTTTCACCTTCTTACTTACAATTGGTAAGTGATCCTAAACCTTAATCAAAATAGAATTGTGATTTGAAGATTTCAATATATTAGTGGTTGGTTTTAATATTTAGGTTTTGAGATTTTCTGAAGCTTACGCAATTCGGTGAAGATTATTGTGTAAATTTGAGGTAAGGGTTTTATGTACACATTCACCTCACTGTTATGCCCTTGATTGGTCGCGTTAATTCGACTTTCGTTTCAATTTCAAAATTTATACTTCGTCAAAATTATCATTAGTTGCTTTTGATGTGGTATTTTTGCGTCAACTTCTTAACCCATTGCAAAATTTTACTTACGCTGGTTTCTGTGCATTTTCTTTGTTTCCGTTTCATGCTGACAATGGTCCATTCATTTTTTTGAGGACTGTTAGACCAATCGGCTGTTTTCTTTGCACTCTATTACTGTTGTTGTGTAGTGACAAAGACCAATCATTGCCAATCAATTGCTTCAAGCAATTTTCAGGCCTTTTATGGTGAAGTGGCTTGCCTCATGTCAAGTTTGTAATGATTCACAAAGTTTGTGAATCTTTTTCCTTATAATTCCTTTGTTCTCACACAGTGAGTTTATACCAACTCGGATTCGAGCGATTCAACTTCTGTTGTATTCGTTAATTCGTCCTCTTCGACTTAGTCTAATATTGAGTATTTTCTGAAATCGTTATGCTATCCTACTTGAAATACAATGTTTTGATGTTTTGTAAATCTTATGTGTTTGAGATATTTTGAAATTTATTGGACCCCTTTGAATTGAACTAATATTTAAAACCTTCACATGTTTAAGTTAACGTGATGCCATGACATGATATGACAATTACTACCGGTATGGAAATTTTGAACTTAGAACCTTTACGTGCTTAGGTTAACGTGCTTTACAGCCACGAATTATATCACTGTATCGTATTTGATTATTAGTTCAATTATTTGAATGTGTTCATCTGATTTTGACTTTGATTTGACCTTTGATGGGTTGAATATCCCAAAATGAGATTATTTGTCATGTTAAGATTATCTATCGTCTTTGCACTTTCGTTTCATATGCTTCGTTTGCACTCAGCCATACTTTATTGGATGCATGTATTTTACTCCGTGTGTGTGTGTGTGTGTGTGTGTGTGATCTTTACTGGGCTTTGTGCTCGGCCCCCCTTCTCCTCCCATTTTAGGTAATTGAGCTAGTACAACGGTAGAGGATGTAGCTATATGCATGAGCTTGAAGTTGTTCTTTATTTTTATACTCTCTTTAGTGACTTGAGAATGAAAACTTGTAATAGTTTGATTAAGCAGCTTTTGGGAACCCCAATATTTGGGAAGGAACTATTGTTATCAGATTTTTGTTGCATTTATTGGAGTTTGATCATGAATGCTAGCTTTTGATTTGGGATATGTTTAGAGCTCCGATTACCTCGTCGAGGTTATGTTTTTTGCAAAATATTTTGGATATTACATTTCTCGTAAGTAGGAATACTTTAAAATAGTATATGAAAGTCCACCTTCGGGTCGGGGGCGTGACATTACTTGCTTGTCAAAGCATACTAACTTGATTGAACCGATGATCTGGAGTCTTCAGGTAAAATCTAACAAATACATTAAATTAACAACAATATTCCTTGGGCACGTGCCACTCATTTACTAGCGATGTAATTTTATCCTTGTCATTTTTCCCTCCACTTTCTTCTTTTATCTTGAATATATGGAAGTAAACTTATTAAGGCTAAGGAAGTGAATTCGTAATATACATGGAGGTACCACTAGAAATGTAGTCTAAGTCAGATGCCAAGTCTATGAAGTGGGACTAAGCGAGGATGAAACAAGGGCAGAACCAATCTTCCCAGATAAAGTGGGCGAAATGGCAATGTTGCGAGGCTGAAATAGTGAAGTAGACTTATTAATGCCAAGGACGTGAATTTGCAATATTCATGGGGTGAATACGTGATGGCAACTGCATTCCAATGCTTAGGTCCTAAGTTAAGGTCCAACGTCTGGATCCTACATGAAGGTCCTATATGTTTTTCTCTCTAGAAGTCTCTAGCTATAGAATTCTAGAGTGAGAAAGTGAAAATGAGTTATGTTCTTTTGGAAATGAATTCTTAAATTTTGTATTTATAGGTGTTGAGATGGTGATGTCATTCAACAACAAGTGGCGCTCCTTAGAAGTGACACTTCATGAAGGGAGCCACAGATACTAATGCTCCACGGACCGTCAGAATGCATATTCACCCAACTAGCCCTACTCAAATTTGTCTATTTGTTTGGAAAAACTTGCTTATACAGGGACGTTGTGGTCAGAGAACCCCTTGATCCAGCGACCAGTTCAAAGCCCTTACTGAGTCCCATAGAGGTGTCGAAAGACGTAGAGAACCTAACAGTGGTGGGAGAGCATCCCTAGACTAGGCACAAAGCCCTCCAGAGACCTACTCCCTTCACGGAGTGACCCAGGGGTCATAGTCCCTAAGGATATCGATAAAGAGCCCCTAGTGCCAGAGCATGTAGACTAGTAAAGTAGACACTCTGGCGGAGATAATTTCCTAGAGGAGTCTCCTATCAAATAGGTGATTCCTTGTGCCGAAGAACTCTGAGTGCACCAAGGTAGTGTCATGGAGAGTCGCCTTCTCGATAAGATGAGGTAGTGTCGGGAAGGATTCGCCTGCACAAAATACCAAGGTACTGTCTCGGAGGAGTTGCCTACTCGATGGCCTAAGGCAGTGTTAGGAAGGAGTTGTCCACCTGATAGAAGCGAAGTCTTCATGCTGGAGCTCTTGGAACTCCTTAACGGAGATAATGTCCTGGAGGAGTTACATATCCTTGCGATGAGTACTTTTGCCAGAGCACTCAAAGCGTGCTAATGTGGAAGCTTACTCGACAAGCTGAGGTAGTGACTGGAAGGAGCCGCTTGCCCTACACATCGAGGTTGTGTCCAGGACGAGTCGCCCACCCGGCAGGCTAAGGTAGTGTCCAAAAGAAGTCGCTTACCTGGCGATAGCAAAGTCTTCATGGTGGAGCACTAGAAGCCCCCTCACACAGATACTGACTCGAAAAAGTCGCCTACCCCCGTAACAAGTCCTTGTGCCGGAGCACGCCTAGGTAGTGTCCCGAAGGTGCCGCCTACTACAATAGGCTTAGATAGTGTCCTGAAGGAGTTGCCTACCTAGCGGGAGGGGAGTCCGCATGCTAGAGCACTTAGAGCTCCTTGAGGTGGTGTCTTGGAGGAGTCGCCTTACCTGAGGGATACTGCACACATCAGAGACTGGGTCGAAGCATGTTCCACCACCAAGGCAAGGTGTGTATGGTGTGGTGAAGGGATAGACCAATGTTGGGAGCGCAGTGGTGTGACAGGGTCTTCCATGAGGCACGTCAGTATAAGGGGCACGGTGCATGGGCATGGCGAGATTTGTGCGGTATTAGGGGCACGCTTAATGGAGATGGCACGAGGCCTCGACTCTAGTATCTAAAGATGGCGAGAAGGCTCGACTTTTGGTTTCATGGAGACAGACATTGTGCCCAGGGGTAGGTGGCTTAGAGACGATGCTCAGGTGTCCCGACAAGTGTCACAAAATGGCACTAGGGCACTACGACGAGTGTCACGAAAATGGGCATCATGCCTGGGGCATGTGATGCAGAGATGGCACTCGAGTGAAGTGACGGGTGTTGCGGAGATGGGCGCTAGGTCAGAGGATGTGACACGGCGAAGTTGCTCGAGCGATGTGATGGATGTCACTGAGATGGGCATCATGTCAATGGCAAGTGACGCAGAGACGACACTTGCCGCCAGGCATCGTTGTATGACGGGCACGACGATAGGCGTTATGGAGGATAGAGTTCCCAAAGAGAGGAGATAGTAAGGGGTTAGGAAAAGAAGCTCCCAAGGGTGAAATAAAAAAGCCCCCTAAGAGTGGGAATGCCCAAGAGGAGAGAGTTGGGGTGACCACTTAAGGAAAGGTTAAAGGCCAACATCTTCGGGGGAGCGAGTTCCAACCCATTTGGGGGAAGGCACATCATTGCTTCCAATAATTGGAATAATTTCATGCCAGATGTACGGAACATGACGACGATACCAATACGTGACATTGATTCCAACACTTAGAATAATATTGCTTCATAGGCGCAACATCTGACTTGAGCATCAACCTTGATTTGATTGGTTTGGTAACGTTGAACTTTAGTCATTGAATGGTTGTTGACATGTTGCGAGAGAGGACCTTAGAGCGGTTAAATATTTATGGCCAGGATGTGCTAGCAACATAAGCCCCCTACATGCAATATATGCCGAGAGGTAACTCAGGTGTGTAGCCATGCATAACCGCTAGTCCATCTCTAGAAAAAAAATTGGTGTGGGAATTGTCACTGAATCAAGAAAATTGATGAGTTGGTGGCTCGAGTCATCTTGCACACCATCTACTAAGGCCCAAATGAGGGCGCGGTAATGTACGCAGAATAATCAAAGTGATAAGTAGGTGGCTCGAGCCACCTCGCATACCACCTACTAAGTCGTTGGGAGTTTGGACGTCGCTGGGTGTCACGACAACACTTGCGTGGTGACTGATGCAGAAGAACGAAAGTGATAAGTAGGTGGCTCAAGCCACCTTGCACCATCTACTGATTACTTGGAATGCTTAGGCATCCTCAAACTCACGACGTGAGGGCGCAATGGCATTTAGAGGTCGTGACACCAGGGTGTGAATATGGATGTAGAACAACGAAAGTGATGAGTTTATGCTCGAGCCACCTCGCGCACCACCTATTGAGTACTTGGGAAATTTAGGCACGTCGGGGCATCATGACATGGGGGCTTGTCAACATCACAGCGGCACATTCAGGGGATTGTAATGCCAGGGTGCGTGATACGAAAATGGCAGGAGAGGGGGACGATGACGACTTTGTTGCAGGTCGTGTACTGCCGGGAAGAGAGGGGTCACCGACGGGGAATGAAGGCATCATTGATGGGGAGTTCAAAGACAAAAAGTGGCGATAGGGGTCCTTAGCAATGCAGGGTAAGTGGGAATCAGGGTTTGGGGGAGGGTGGGTCGGATTATGGGCAGGGGCATGTTAGGCTGTGGGTTTTGAGTAGTGGGAATTGGGGGTGAAAGGGGTTGGGTGAGTGGGTGAAAGAAAAAGGAAAAAAAAAAAGGTTAAGGCTCTGTTTGATGTTCTTTTCATTTTCAGCTTTTTCTCCAGTTTTGTAAACTGGAGGAAAAAAATGCATTTGGCACACATTTTTTTTTTCCTTTAGTTTTGAAAACCAAATTTTAAAACAGGGCTGATTTTTAAAACTCCTATTTAGGAGTTTTGAGTTTTGGTTTTTATTTTGAGACCACCACAACCACCACCCCTCCCACCGCCTACCGGCGGTCATCGCTGGCCACCAGCATCCACCGCCGACGAGCCACAGCCGGCAGCCGCAGCCACCACCACAAATCACCACAAAAATTGGATAATCAAACACCCAAAAATAAAAACTGGGTAATCAAACACCCATTTGTTTTTGTAAAAAATAAAAACTAAATTGGTTTTAGTTTTTGGAAATAGAAATTCAAAACTGGAAGTGATTTCAAACGCTGCCTAAGTGTGGGATGGGGGGTTCACATAGGGGTTTGGGCTTTGGCGTTCACAAAAGGGGTTGGCCCGTGGGTGGTCGGCCATAGGGTATTATTCTCTTTTTGAAATTTTTTTCTCTTTTTTCTGATCTTATTAGATGATGATCGGGTGAAAGAAACTTTTGTAAGAAAAGGCTACGTCCCAGAAAAAGGATAAGGGAGCTCGGGCATGGTGTTAAGGGAGGACCCTAGTTTTGGTGACACAAACGTGAGGGCTCAAGGTCAGGGGAGGAGGAGACTTGGGGGTCGACCCAAGGTGACGACAAGGGCGACTTTGGCTTGGTAAGGTCGGGGGGGGGGATAGTACCTGAGGTGACGAGATGATGTTGATGAAATTAAATTAAGACACACAGGTGAGGGAGGTTGGGTAAGACATGATGATATGTGCATGTCCAACAGGGTGTTAGGAGATCGGGGTTGATATTGGTGAATGGAGTCAAGACCTAGTGGCGTGGCTCGAGCCACCTCGTGCACCACCTACCAAGTAGCTATTCAAAGTCAGGTAGAGGGCGAGGTACCTAGCTTGCTTGGGAATGAGCCCTCAATGGAGCAAGCTATGCACTCGAGGTGGTGCATGCTACTAGACTTGTGAAAGAACAACTGTAGGTTAAGAAATTGTCTAAGTCTATATCAACTTCAGATTGATAACATTAGAGGGCAACATGCCTTTGTATAAGGAGGATGTGGACATTAAAACTTGTAAAATGACATAAAAAATTACAAGTGTGAAAAAATACACTAGAGCAGGCCAGGGCTTGGGTGGGTAGGGCATATGTGTCCGCACTTAGAGTTTAAGCTCTCCAGATACAATCTTCCTGCAAAGACAAACTTGAGGCTTCTACAGTTCTTGAGGCTATGACCAACAATTCGATGATAAGGGCAGTAATTGGGCTTTGAAAGGTCCTCCAGGGTAGGCTCAACATTAACATCGGGAAGGGTTATGGAGTTGTTGATGATCCAAGCCTTGAGAAATGCTTGACTATGTTCAAGTTACATGGGTACTCCCGGGCTGGGTCCGGTTGCCTTCTCTTGTCAGAGCACATGTCCCCTCCTCTAAGAGTGACGCTTTTAGTTGTTGTTTTATTTGCTGGCTATTTCCATCGTTACGGTCGAGGCGTTATGAGCTTAAGGCTTTGAGGTCTTTAACGAACCGACTGATGTATAGTTGTGTTGTGCAACTTCCTTGAGATGTACCTAAGACTAAAAGCTAAAGGTTATTAAGGTAGACCTTATAGGTGTCTTTCATGTTCTTGATAAAAATGGGTAAAAGGGTTTCGTCCTTGCTGAAGTCAGTGCATTTCAAGCACTTGATATGAAATCATTTGACATATGTATTAAGATCTTCCTTGGGGTTCTGGTGGATGCCAACAATGTCAATGATGGTCGCATGCTTCACTTCATAATGAAACTTGTCAAGAAAGTGATAGACCATGTCAGACCACAGTGGATGGTATCCTCAGGGATCTGGTGGTACCAAGAGTAGGGGAGGCCAGTTAGGGACTTGTGAAATTTTAGAAGCTTCAAAGTTTCATCCTTCCTGTAATGCTCTAGGAGGCAGCAAAATGGGTAAGGTGTTTGCTGTGATTGCTCTCTTTGCTGTTAAGCAGTTTGAAGGCTTGTTACTTATACTTCACAGGGTAGGGTTTGGTGAAAAGGTTGCTAGAGTAGGGAGCATGGCCATATAGCTCAGAGGAAGAGTGATTTAAAATGATTCCTTGAGATGTTGGATGACATCAAGGTCATGTTGGGTGACCTACGAAGCATTCGAGGGTTTGGGCCCAATTAGGATGATCCTATCACCTGAGCCTCTGAACGGGGCTACATAAGGCATATAGGGAACGACAATGGTAGAGAAGAGTCAGTGGTGGGGAGTAATTTCTTGGGGTGTGGTTTATATAAAAGTAGTGCCAACTGCAAAAGGCCTGCAGTCAGGGTAGGCCACTTAGAGAAAGTTAGGAGCATGGTTGGTGCTCAGGGAGCTGTTAGTCATGTTAGGTTTGGGTTTCATCTCAATTGTGTCCTGACTAAGTACTTTGAACAAGGTTTAAGTAGAGGGCCTGGATGACCAAGGCAACGATGGTCGCGACATTGGGACGTGGGTAGAGTCTAGAACTAGCCCAGGCCCTAACGGCTAGACCTAAGCAGCAGGGGCAAACCCTAAAGCTTGGGATGGTAATGAGTGAACAAAAGGCACAGGGTGGAGAGCTCTAAGGCCTTGAGAGACATGAAACTGTGAAGATAAGACTTGGATTTAGTTTTTTTGCATCTTTAAGATCGCGATCATGAGAGAAGATTAGGAGTCCTGAAGCTCGGTGATGGTGGGAGTGAGGCTTTGGGCTACGACATTGATGAGAATGACCACATCAGGTTCGTCTATCCTGGGGAGAGCCCGAAGTTGAACGACACTGGTCTCCTCTTGGTCCTCAAGGTGATGCTCCCTTTGAAGGCTGTGGCTGGTAATACTAGTAGCCCTCTATTACTGAGGCAGGTGGCTCAGGTGTATCAAAAGAGGGATGAACTGCACTACGATGCTCACCTCCCCAGTTGGAGTCACAGAATGATGCCAAGGAAGTAGGTTTGCAATATATGAGGAGGAGTCACAAGGAATGCAATGCGAGTCAAATGCCAAATTTGGTGGGTGATGTGGGACACAGGGAGGACTGAACAACGGCAGACACCATGGCTTTTTAGATAAATTTTGAGGAATGGCAGTGCTATGAGGGTGAAAGCACACGATGAATACATGATGACAATCATAATTCAATGCTTAACTTCACAGATAGAGATGTCATCAAAAGACACGTGGTGCATACTGGGAGTGATACCTCACCAAAAGGCCACAAATGTTAACGCTCCAAAGACTATCGGATCTCATATTCACCCATCCTACCTTACATGACTTCGCTCTGTCTGTCTGGAAAGATTGGCTCACAAAGAGCCAGTGTGGTCAGAGAACCCCTTGATCTAGCCATAAGTCCAAAGCCCTTGTTGAGTCCCACAAGGGCGTGGAGGGACGTTGAGAACCTCAGAGTGGTGAGAAAGGGTCTTACACCCGACTGTTAGAGGGATTAGGTGTGATGCCTTCTAGAGACATGTCCTATCTAAAAGTGACTGAAGGGTCACAGTTTTAGAGGTGCCGATGAAGAGGCCCCACTGCCGGAGCAAGTAGACTAGTCATGCAGACACACTAAAGAAAGTAGTGTCCCGAAGGAGTCGTCTATCTCGCATGTGAGTCATTGTGTCAGAGCACTTGGAGCACGCCAAGGTAGTGTCCTGGAGGAGTCGCCTACCCAATGGGCCAAGGTAATGTTTGGAAGGAGTCGCCTGCCCGAAATGCCAAGATAGTGGCCCAAAGGAGACACCTATCTAAATGGCCGAGGCTGTGTTCTGAAGAAGTCGCCTACCTGGCAAAAAGGGGTGTCTTTATGATGGAGGCTCGGAGCTCCTTGACGATGATAGTGTTTCGGAAGAGTCGCCTATCCTCATGATGAGTCCTTGTGCCGAAGCACTTAGAGCACGCTAAGGTAGTGTCTTGGAGGAGTCGCCTACCTTACGGGCTGAGGTAGTGCCCGAAAGGAGTCGCCTGCCTGACACGTCGGGTTAGTGTTCCTGAGGAATCGCCCACCCAACGGGCTGAGATAGTGTCCCAAATGAGTCGTCTACCTGACTAAAGGGGAGTCTTCATATGGGAGCACTCAGAGCTCCCTGACATAGATACTTTCCCGAAAGAGTTGCCTATCCCCATGATGAGTCCTTGTGCCCGAGTACTCGGAGTGTGACAAGGTAGCGTCCTGAAAAAGTCACCTACCTGGAGGGAGATGAGTCTTTAGGCTAAAGCACTTAGAGACCCTGAGGTAGTGTCTGGGAGGAGTCGCCTACCATGAAGGATGATGCACTCTCCGCAAAGGGGGTCAAAGCACTTTGACCTTTCAATATTTTCATATTATATTTGATTTTATATGTTGGTCGGTTCTCTTTGTTATTTTTCATCATTTCGATACCTTAAGTGATTTTATATGCTTATAGTAGTATGCTTAGTTTAGTTTTTTTTTTATGCTAGCACCTTTTTGAAAAAATCCCTATTTGTTTTTCTCAATGTGATTTTTACATTATTTTGATGATTTTAAGTTTTCAAAGTGTCTCTCGCGAGTGCAACGTACGTGATGGAAACTAGTTACGGTTGAAAATGTGAAAAGAAGAGGATGAGTTGCAGACATTTCTTCCCAATTGTAACGAAAGGTTTGTAAACCACTTTGCAAAGTAGAGAATAGAAGAAACCACCGAAAGTGGCACCTTTTGGTCAGTCTCCGGGGACAAGCAGAGTACCGTGATATCTGACTCTACTTGAAAAGAACTGGAAAAGATTAGTTTGGCAAACTTCCAACAACCCTTCAAGACACAGGCGTTGATGTGGATGCATTTTCATGATCCGATATGCGTGGGCGGTTGTCATTCTCTCTCAACTGCGCCCTCCAAGAAAAGACCGGATCGAACCAATTGAATTTCCATGATTATCAGAGCCACCCAGAGCCATATCGGAAGAACCTTGGATACTCGTTGGTATAGGGATCGGGAAATCTGGCAAAACTGGAGCCATGGAACAGGCTGGATGTGTTTCGTTGTGGTTTGTATTCATTCCAAAAGAGGCATAAGGCATCGAACTTTGCAGGGGAGGAAATTGCATCTGGTAAATGGAGGAAGGTCTGAATTTTGCATCACTTCCGAAATTCCCAAGCAAACCAGGTTTCATATATTCACTACCCAATGCAGGTTTTCTTTCAAAATGAATTGCGTGATCTTGAACATGTGGTTCAGGCTTGGGGACATTAGCAATCTTGGGTAGAGGAATGTTGGATGTGGCTGCAGGCGGATTACCAACGCCTGAGTTTGTCTGACTGCTGTTTTTGGCTGCAGGCACTTCATGGATGTGCTTCCCCTCGTAAGTTGTGATTACATATTTCAGATTATCGGCTGCTCTTTCCACATGCTTCCTCACTGGGCATCCAGCACTTGTGCATTTGTAGTAGCTCCTGATGTGAACCAAAATTGTCAAAACTAAGGCTTCGTTTGACAAATTTTTTTTTTTGGTTTTCAGTTTTTAAAGAGCAGTTTTTTAAAGAGCAGCTTAAATTTATTTTTTTATAAAAACAAGTGGGTGTTTGATAACCCCTTTTTTTTTTAAGTTTTTTTTTTGGGTGTTTGGTAACCCTTTTTATTTTGACTTTTTTTTTTAGTGGTTTGCGATGGCGGTGGTGGGGCGTAGCGGTGGTCGACGGTGGTGGTGGTGGTGGCCGACGGCCGGAGGTGGCTGCCGGCAGTCACCGGCGGTGGTGGCCGGCGGCCGGAGGTAGCTGCCGGCCGTCTCCGGCGGCCGGAGGTGGCTACCGGCAGTCTCCGGCGGCCGGAGGTGGCTGCCGGCAGTCTCCGGCGGCAGGAGGTGGCTGCCGGCGGCCGGCAGTCTCCGGCGGTGGTCGCCTGAGGTGGCTGCCGGCGGTGGGAGGGTGGTGGTGGTGGTCGAAAAAAAAAAACCAAAAGTGAAAAAAAAAACCAGTTTTTGGAGTTTTTTTTTTACTCTGCAGTTTAAAAACTGGTTTTTTAAATTGAAAAAAAAATGGTTACCAAACGCTTTTTTTTTTCAGTTTTTAAAACTGAAAAAAAAAAGAGAGAAATTTTTTTTGTCAAACGGGGCCTAAGAGTATGAAATATGATGAAATACTGTATCTTGGAATGCAGTATTAAGCTTCAGAGTCATTAAAATGCGCATTCTGCATTCCACATCTTTTAAGTTGGCTTTTTTTTTTGTGGATATTTATCTTATAGGTTTAGCTTGTAAAAGAACAATTCGAAAGATCAGATACCTAGGATTTGGATTTCCTTTGACAACTTTTTGGCCATACTTCCGCCATCGGTAGCCATCGTCAAGTATATCCACTTCACTCTCTATTTGAACCACCACTCTAGGTTCACGCACATTCCTTGATGCGACATTAATTTCAGCTGACTTCCTGGAATAGGAAAATTTGTTGAAGGTGATAAGAGTATTTGTTTTTCGTGTCTAGCTATCATATAGCGCAGAGAGAGAGAGAGAGAGAGAGACCTCCTCTTTGGCTCAGATTCTTCATCATCAGCCTCACCTCCTGGGGATATGCTTCCCTGAGTGGCTCCATCTTCATCATCACCATCATGACTAGCAAGTGTAGACGAAAGCTCTGGTGTTCCTGCTGATTCAAGCACACCCTTGGTTTTCTGGTGCGGGGTTGATAATGGATCAGATTTTTCGGTCACGACAGACGTTGAAGATGTCCTCTCCAAATCATCCACCCTCCAATTTGCATCAACTTTGATATCCTTGAACCCCAGCTGGATGCTTCTCCAAACCGCCCCATCTTCGGCTTTAACAGAAGAACCGCCACCATCAACACTGCCCCGTACTTCATTCTGTAAAAATGGAGATGCAAGTAGAGATGGGCGACTAGCGTGATGATTATGAGCACCCTTATAGACAATTTCGGTTATTTGGCCATCGTGGGAACGTTCTACCTTTTTCTTCACCAGACAATCTGGATGAGTACATTTGTAATAGCTGCGCGGAAATTCACTGCCTTTTACATGTTTCTGACCATACTTTCTCCAATTGTATCCATCTTCTGCATTCTTTGATATTCCCATTAGTGGAAATGCCCCTTTCTGGATTCCTTCCAAAAGATGCTGAGCCCCTTGATCATCTCCACTGATTGGTTCTCCGATAGGAGCGATTTGATTACTGCCTGAATCCACATTACATGATTTCAAAGCAGCACAGCTTGCACTCAGAATCATATTTGTGGAATCTTTCACTTCAGCAGGTGAACATGTAGCGCAGTTCCTTAAGGCCGTGTCCTTGGGAAACTCAACGGGAAATTCAAAATCCACTGGTGACTGCATGGAAGCAAGAGTCTGGTAGCTTAGTATCTGTAGCAGAGTTTCAAAAGGATATCATTAAGTAAAAAAAAGGTAAAAACCACAGAGGTGGACTTGTTTTCCTTGTATCCCTGATAATCAAGTGAATGGACCTAGTTCTTAACTTCTTTTATTGTTTTCTGATGTATAAACTAGTTCATAACCGACTCTTAGCACCAATATTTTCGACAATTTTCTTGGGAATATACTGAACATCCATCAAAACTCTGTTATCTTCTTGTTAGCTAAGCGATGTTTTGAATTCTTTTCATCGTGATTCAAAGTCGTCTGTTCCAGTATGCGATTTGTTATACCTAAGAGAAATCAAACGACATCGAAGTAGTGAGGAAGCAAAGAAATTCATTCAAATTTGATCTACCGTTAAAAAAAAATCATCTTTTCTACTTGATTAATTGAGATAGAGGCTATTGTATTTCTCTTGCAACATCGCACAGTTAAATATTATTGTCCTAGCATTCTTTGTCATCGTCGTCGTCAGTGTTCTCTCCCTAGACTCAATTTTCACTCTCCCACGTACTTGTTCCATCAGATTATTGAGTAGGATCTAATGGTTAGAAAAGGAAGTACTAAAGGCTTGCCAACTCGGTGAATCTGTCAAAGAAAGCAATCTTCTTTCAGTAGTAGTGCTATTCGATCGTACGATATTCAGGTGACGGTACTATCAAGTTTTCACTCCAGTCTTCGTAATTAAGCTTTGCATGCCAGACATTTAGTTGGTCATCGTTGGCACACGCACTCTAAAGCAGTTACATAGTTCGGAATTGATTGCTACAGGAGAAGGCAAGATCGCTGGCAACTGCCGACTACTAGAAAGCGTGATGATACACTTCCACTGAATATGCTGCCAGATTATGAGCCCCAATGTGCCATCCCTCCTTCCCTTTTGGATGGTACACGATATAGGAAGCTACTGCATTCTAAGAAAGAACTTCTCAATGACATTCTAGTGTATGTAAACACATAGAATGATACTACTAGGCAAAAGAACAACAGGTCAAGCTATGAACTTTGTTTTAGACCAAGCCTGTGTGTGTATAATTGAGGCAACAAACTTGGTCCTTCTATCTCTCTCTCTAACTGACAGCCTTAGATGTTTTTATAGTCTCGTGCAACATATAGTCATCTTTCTTACCTTTCTCTCAAGTGCAACTATTATCCATAAGGCGTAAAGATCTAATAGGTGCAGTATTGACAAGATCTCAATACATTTTAGACAATACTTCACTGTTATATTTAAAAGACCAATTACTTTTCAGCATAGTGTATGGTAACCTGATGATGTATATACTAATTATTCAGTTATATATCTAAAATTCGAGTCGAAATTTAAATGTATATACCAATTATATGAACTACATACACTAAAGTCATGATATCCCTATAGGAACCAGTTAAACAACAAACATCTTTTCCACTCCAATATGTATGATCACCAAGAGGTTCTCTGGCCTTTCGACTAGTATGCATTTGGCATATTTAGCAATAAAGAAAGAATCAACTGCAGCAGCTGCTGCATGTCTATCTGAATTGTTTTCTTGTTTCCTTGACTTCTAAATCTAATAAAGTTTCATTTAGAAGGCACCTCAAACAAGGGGGCCTCCCAAAATCTGATGATCTGGTGATACCGTAAAGTATGTCAACCCACCTGTAGCCGAAATACAATGAAAATTCTGAGATAGTTAAAAAAGAGAAAGAGGTCTAATCATCTCACATCAAGTCCACAAGCCAAAGGATAGACCACCAAATATTTAGGTTTAAGGAAGAGCCCTTCAACATGAAAATAGGTTTTTCTATCCTGTGAAAAGCTCCCACATTCCTCTCATAGAAATAAACCAAAACAAGCAAAAAGGACATTCTTCCAAACATTCCTTCTCTCTAAGAATTCCAAACTCATGAACATCCAGCGAATAAAACGACTTCTAAGGTACTCAGATGGATTGAAAACCATATCAGTAGATTAATGATTAGATGCAAACCATGAACTACGAAAGCTAAAAATCTAAATGAGAAAACACAATTTCTGAAGTGCAGATCTTCAAAAAGGGACAACATGATTCCTAGCTCTCTTACCACGTCACAAGTGCTCGAGAAGTGGTCCTCACACTCATCTGCTCCAACACACATATAATCACCTGTTAACAAGAAACCTTCCTCCAGCATTTTCAACTATCTGCTGTTAAGAACAGGTCTGAGTTGCTTCCCAGGCAAAACAGACAAATTTCTTTGCAGCCCTAGCACCCCAAAAGCTTTCGAGTGTCAAGTAAAGTAGTTTATGTTTTCCTCCACCCAGTCGGTGGACATGCAGAGTATTTATAATGCTCTAAAGTATCTCCACCAACCAAATCCCAAGTCCTTAAAAGATCTCCTTCCTGCAGTAGTCCGAACCACCACAGTCACTAAGAACGAGATCGAACTACTGCATCTCATCCCTACTATACTAGTAATGCACGTCTTGGCATTCCACTTGAATTCCTACCCCCAGGCATTAGACACCTTATGAGTAGTCCTTTGCTTATCTCTTGCCGTGAATCTTGACACTACTAAAAGTCCGCCTGGCCAGTCTTCTACTCACATACCAATAAGAGGATATGCTTTCCTAGGATGAATCTGAACCTCTTGGCTTTGCCCGTATCATATCAGGAAGTGTATATAGGCAGGTTTCATTGTCCGTTTTTATCAGCTCCGGAAGTAAGTTTTCCAACTGCAGAGCTGGCTGGAATTTGTATTTGATGGACTAGTTTGTGCCATTACCGCATTATGATTCTATTGCTCCAGCAAATAAAAATGCAAACATAGAATATGTGGATGTCACATGTTCCCTTAGACAGAAGTACCTAAATTTTCGACACCCGCAAAGTTTGGCCACTTGATTAATTTCAATTTGTTACCTAAGTTACCTTTTTTCTTTTTCATTTACAAGGAATTCCTAGGGTGGGAAGACTAGGACAGAAAGTTTCCTATCTAATTCAAACCAATGTATCACAACTAACCGAAGCATGGGCATAGGATCAATTGACCATTACAGCTGAGGTGGTTCTCAATGAGTGTGTGCATGTCTCTGTGTGCTTTGGTGTTTCACGGGGTGGGATTATATGAGAGGCAAGTGAAGGATAAAAGAGCGAAATAACCGAAAAGCAATAACTCATGCAGATGCTGACTTTCTGAATCCTATTAATCTTGAAACATAAATTCTTAGTACTATATGCTTCTTTTGCTAGTCCACATCATTGACGCATATATAGAGAGATCCCAGCCTCAGAAGGAGATTCATGTCAATGGTCAGCAAAAGGGCAAGAGGATCAGAGAGATCGATCCATGTACGAGAATCTGTCTCCCATAGACGAGATGCCAAGCCTTGCCCTTTGGATTCAAGCTCAGGGCTTTAACATGTTCTCAAAAGAAAGGTTTTCATCTTATTGCTCCCGAGGGATTACTCATGGTATTAAATTGGTTCTTGGGATTTGACAGGCTTGAATAATTGAATCGATCAGCCATTTATGTAACAAATTGTGAAATGTTGAACAAAGGCTTCCTATGCACCTACCCAGTGGGTCTCTCTAATTTTCCACTCTGGGCAACTTTTCTTGATTTGCTTCTTTTTTTTCCTGGATTTTTTCCAAATGATGGGAAAAATAGTGTACGTGCGATATCTTGTGCATGGCAAATTGCCAAGGAGTTGGTGTAAGACATTTGAGAAACAATGACAGAGCCACAGTCCAGTGACGAGGCCGGAATCTATGAATTAGGTGGGCAAACTTAATCTCAATTCAATGAGTTCTCAAACTTAAGGTGGACAAAGCTTTACGATTTATGATTATCCAATGTTCTTCTGCGGATACAACAAATAAAAATGAGTTCTCGTGAAGAACAGAAACTCAAAATGCAAGGCAGAAGTGCCCAAAACAGGCAACATGTGGCCTCGCCACTGGCCAAGGACATGGCAACCATTAAATACAGATCATTTTACGTGCAGGAATGGTGATATAATTGATTATAGCGGGAAAGAACTTAAGAACATCCACTTAGCAGTAACCATTGACAAGTTTTAGTTCTAGACAACGAAAGATCCTCCATGCATAAGCCGCATGGAATCATAGTCGTCGATGATTTACTATTACGTCCAGCATTCCAATTTACTTTGTTTGATGCATTTACAGGATAACCACGACAACTAATGGAAATATTTGATATTAGAAATTCTTTTCGAGGGGATCCAACATAGAGAAAATTAACAATTCAGGTACGGCCTTCGGCTTCAGAAGCAAATAACCAATGGTGTAAACAAACTGACAACATCAATCCACATAACCTAGCTAAAATTCTTTAAGGAAATAAGCCTGTTCAGACGTGAAAAGCCAAGAAAAAGAAAGGGAAAAAAAAAGCAGTAAGAACCCAACAAGGACAAGCATGTTACCAGAGCATTGGGGAGCATGACAGGAGAGTCGAGCAACGCGGTGGGGCTGATGCCAGATGGTATAGTAATGACCGGTGAGCGAGCACCAGGCGAGGGCGGAGGACCTGCGGTGCTAACCCGAGCCACATCAATCATCGAGGCGTTAAAGCCACATTTTGCAGCCCTCCTCTCTGCAATGCTGCCTTCAATTCTCACCTCTGGACCTACATTGCCATTTTCAATGTCCCAACCACCGCCCTCTTCAACCTTTACCTCTTTTTTTACCACAACATCATCAAATATCTCACCAGACTCGTCGGGAATCAAGCCTTGAGGGCTCGTAACGAGCGCGGTCCAGTCATCGAAGTCCCCCCAACCATTCTCCCCCATCTCCAACATTTTTACCCAACCAATCAAACTTCAAACCCCCATGATTGTGACACCAAACACAGAATCACAAAAAACTTATTCCAGAATCGCAAGCACTTTGATTGATACTGTGTTTGTCAAAGACATCAAACACAGTACCAATCAAAACCACATCCAGCGCAAACCCGCAAGAAAAAGAAATCTTTTTTTTGCAAGCTCCAATCCCAGCTCAATCCAAAACCCTCTTCACATTTTCAACAGTTCTTCATTATTCTCTGAAGAGAGAAAACTCCAGGGAAATATTTTCAAAAGGGCAGTGATGAAAATGAGAGGGAGGGAGGGAGGGAGGGATTTGTTAGCGTGGGAGTTGCGAGGGGCAGTGGCTGGCCGGGAAGTTTTGAGCGGAGGTTTAGATTTGATACGTGAATCTATTATTCTCGCATATTTGTACTTTTTCTTGACGGTTGGAGGGAAAAAGGCACGTGGGAAACCTCAACAACGTTGTAGGCTCCGAGAGAAATGGCGCGAGCAGAATCTGACCCTCGCGTCACATGTCGAAAATCGACCAACAAACTCTGCCTCCGAAGTTTTGGATTGTGTTACTTGGCCACCTAAATCTATTCTAGGATTTGGATCCCCGTGTGTAGGAGGATGTTTCCCCGGTTGTAGGGAGGCCGTTGTGGAAAATGTCGCTGAAGGACCTTCATGGCCGAAACATCTTTAACGACTTGAAAAGTTTTTATGGCGGCAAAAAAGTTGTTACGCGTAAGATCCACGCTTATGTGAAAAAAAATCAATTGACTCTCTTATTACAATGGTGACTCCCTACGCATGCCTCTAATCGTGACATCGTTTAATTTCATAGACACAGCAAATAGTTTCCATGTAACGTATTCGTTACTATGGAATGCAACATATAGCATAAAGTTGTTTCTTTGAGTCCCCCAAAGAGGTTAAATGGGGATGCAACATAACGCAAGAATGCTATTTTGCCTTTTCATCGGAACAAATAGATATATAAGACCTTTAGCGAGCTTTGTGAAGTTTAGACGCTAAAAATTGAGCAAAATCATTTCCCGCTTTGTTTACTAAAAGATGGAGATTTGGAAGAAAGTAGCTAGGAGAGGTGCCCATTGGATACTTAATGGGGCAACTGCTTAGGGTAAGGTAAAAATACTATACTTTGTTGCAACCATCATAACACAATTTTGACCTACAAGTATTATCACAAGAAAATCAACACAAAAAGTATGGCACTGTGTCACACCCCGCATGGTAATGTAAACTGTCACTTGACGCGGCCCTCCGAGATTTGGTGGATTCTTGCAGCATCTCCGTCCTGCCAAGTCTTGATCAGGGATACCTAATTACAAAGACATTTTCTTATTTGCTTTTCTCTAAAGCCATATTGGTCATTGTGCTTTAAAAAGTAAAACACATAATAATATGGCTCTTCTAGTGTATTTTGTTCGTAGTTTAGTAAAATCTCTAGTTTAAAAAGGAGAATTATGGCAGTCACATTTTAGAAACAATCTCCCTCTTTTACCACAACAGTACGCTTTATTTATCATTTTGTTTTCCAACTTTTTAAGGCTATAAGTCAAAAGTAATCTTCTCTAATTTTGGTTGCTGCAGTTGAAAATAAGAATCCCACCTTTACTGAAGTTGCCATATTAGAAATTGGACAGTACGTGATCTGATATGTGTATATCTAGGTATACATAATCAAAGAAACAAAATGATACATCTTAGCAATAACAAAGATTACCATAACTAGTGTATCAACTCTTTAAATGTTCATAATCTATTTCTGTTCATAATCTAATTCTAAGATAATAATTTTGTTAGATTGCAAAAATACAAAATAAAATTTGGTGACGGTTAGAATAGATAGTGAGAATGGTGGTAATTTACTTAAGGTGTCCTTTTCATAGTCAAACATTGACTAAGGTTCTCGTGACGGCGGCACTGCGGTGACACGATGACTGCCCTTTTTGTAAAAGAGAAGTTTGGGGAGACTAAGGTCCTGTTTGAAAACCACTTGGTTTTCAATTTTTTTTCCAGTTTTGTAAACCGGAGGAAAAAAATAGTCTTTTCCTTTAGTTTTGAAACCAGTTTTTAAAACATGATTGTTTTTTAAAACTCTCTTTTTAGAGTTTTGGATTTTCAGTTTTGATTTTTGTTTTGAGACCTCCCCCCCCAACCAACCGCCACCGCCCGCATCCCACCGGCACCATTATCGGCCATCGCTACGCCCCACCACCGCCACGGCCACCGCAACCACCACCAGAGAAAAAACTCAAAATAAAAACTGGGTAATCAAACACCTAAAAGAAAAAACTCAAAATAAAAATTAGGTAATTAAACACCCATTTATTTTGTAAAAAATAAAAATTAAACTGATTTTGGTTTTTATTTTTTTGAAAATAGAAAATAAAAACTGGAAGTGATTTTAAACAGACAGTGTGACTTTTTTTTAAGGATTAAGTTTTGTGCCCATTAATATGCATTCTTAAACTTGAGCCCACAAAGACTTGTTTGTTTGACATTTGCAACATATTTCTTAATGCCTAAACATGTGTAGCCTCGACTTTCCATCTTAGATGTTCGCCCCTAAAAGCAGGGGCTACGATTGTAGGCGCCAACAAGCTTCCCACATGCCTTTTTTTTAAAACAGAGAGATTTATTTAATACTAAGCGTCATTTAGCTGAGCCACACATCGTGGGGTGGCTCTCCCACTAGCATCATAATTCAGTTGGGTATACAAAAAAATCGGCTCATGATACCATTCTAGATATCCATGTTGTTGATTTCTCGCCTGTTTTGCCATAATATCCGCACAAAACTTTGTTTTCATATAAACATGGAAAACCTTCACCTACCATGAGCGTCTAAGGAACGCCCTGCAATCACGAAGAAGAGTGTCAGTTAAGGGAGTGGGGGGGGGGGGTGTCCTCTATCAGTGTTGTCATGGTGTATTGGTCATCAATGTCTAACATAATCTTTCTATAGTTTTGGTTCCATGCTAGGACAAGCACTACAAGAAAACAGGGTTTTTGCGACCGGGAAATCCGTCGCTAAAAGCCCAAAATCCGTCGCTAAAAGAATTAGCGACTGATTCACCGTCGCTAAAAATCTCTCGTATAAAAGCCCGTCACTAATAGTTTAGCGACGGAATGTTTTAAATCCGTCGCTAAATATGTCATTTTTTCCGACGGATTTATTTTTAATTAGCGACGGATATTCCGTCGCGAATTATATTTTTTAGCGACGGATTTATATTTTCGAGACGGAATATTCCGTCGCTAAAAAATATAATTAGCGACGGAATATTCCGTCGCTAAATAATTATTCCGTCGCCAAAAGTCAAATTTTTTTTTGAAATTTTTTTTTATTTTTCAATTACCCAGACCTGTAATACAATTTTCAAATCTCAACAACAACGCGCAATAATCAATACAGAAAGAAATATATATAATCAATTATAAAAAATATTTATAATAAAAAAAATTCATATATGTACAAGCCGGGAACCGGATATAGCCGGTTAGGAGAGGGGAGAAGAGTACAAGCCGGGCACGGGGGGGGGGGGGAAGCTAGGAACGGGCACGGGAAGGGGCTCATCAGGGGTTCCCGAGTCCCGGATCTGGATCCTGCTGATCCGGGGCCGGGGCGGCCTGTCCAACAGTGCCCTGCTCCCTGATCATCTGGCACACCACTGTAGCAATGCGCTGGATCTCCTCGTCGTCCAACTGAGGCCGAGGAGCCGGTGTCTGTGGAGGGGCAGCAGGGGGTGAGGACGCTCCTATCACGGCACGAGCAGTCGTGCTAGGCAGGCCGCGTATGCGGCCTTTCGGCCGATTCACGACCTCCGGCGTATCCAGCCATCGCTTCAACCCCCCAGTACTCGCAGCCGTACTAGTGGACGCTGATGGCTGTCCGGACTGCTGCTCGGACCCCCTTAGCTGTTCATACGAGGCCTGCAAAAATAGTGGTTTAACGATATGTTAGGGCATTAATTAACGAAACAGACATTGAGGATAGAAAGAAAAAACATTAACTTAAATAAATTGACTCACATCGATCCGCCGGGCAATATCTGAAATATAGTCGCCCGCCCGGTGCGTCTCGTCCTTGTCCTTCTTCCGCACGTGCGTCTGATTATACGTCAGAGCTACGACCTCATCGTCCTCCAGATCCGGGTGCTCGACCGCGTTCTTGTGTCGGACGATGTCGTGTGGCACCGACCCCCCCGTGTGCGTCGGATCTTTGTTCTGTCTGTTCTCAGTCCCGCTCTTACTCTTGGCGTCCCAACCTGGATCCGCAGCCCACCGATCTATCATCTCCCCCCATACACGGTGAGATATCCAATGTGGGGGATATCTCGCCATGTCCGTCATCGGGGCACCCGCGGGCAGCGCCTTCTTCGCCCGGTCCCGTGCATCGTGGAGCCATCGGCGGTAATTCTTGCCGATGTAGGCAAAGAAAGCCTGCTGCCCCAGTACCTGCTGCTGAGGCGTGTCAAACGTGAACCCCTCCTGTAAGGCATTCAATAACACAAATTAACAACATAAAACAAACTGTAATTTAACATTTACTAACGCTGAAAAAAATACTTCACCGTACCAGCCACTCCTCCCATAGGGCCTCCCTCGCAGCGGCATCCCAGTCCTTCCAGTACAGGCGTGGCTCGAAGAATCGGCCCTTCACAAGAACGCCGATCTTCGTCCTCGCCATATTCTCCAGGATCCTGCCAAAGAAGTAATTAAATTAATTAATACAGTTCAAATATAAATTAACACCCCAAAATTTTAAAATAAGGCATGAGGTGATATTTTTAGTACTTACAGGCCCTCCTGCGTGAGCGTAACTCTCTGTTTACGCTGGGGGTCGATGCGTACCCCGCGTGTCGGACCACGGCCTCGTCGAGATCCTACAAAACACAGACATTAATACAGTTCAAATATAAGGCTAGCGAAAATGTACTAAACACCGTTATCAACTATACCTGAGGTAGAACCCACGGAAGATGGAGAATGCACGCGCGTGTGGGATGAATCTGCGTCGGGCTGGGGCGACGGCTCGAGCTGGGGCTGGGGCGACGGCTGGGGCTGGGGCGACGGCGATGGCTGGGGCAACGGTGACGGCGACGGCTGGGGCTAGGCCCCCGATGGCTGTCTGCGATCACTCTGTGCCTCGTCATCAGTAGGCAATGACGAGGTGGGACTAACCGGGGAGGAAGCAGCTCGGCGTCCAGCCCGGCCACGAATAGCCCGTATCCTATCCATATCTGACTTCATATAGATTATATACAAAGACATTAACACGTGAAAAACAATAATTTAGGCATAAATCATCATCGGCACTATATATATATATATATATATATATATATATATATATATATATATATATGAACGGATGTGCAAAAACACATCAATAAACACCAAGTTCTAAAATGTTACTACATTTTTCCCGTGATGTTACAACATTACAAGTCAATCATTTTCAGTTTGCGAATCATCTTCATCACTTTCCTCGTCGCCCTCTTCTTCGTGGGACTCGTCGTCCTCTTCATCTTCTAATTCATCCTCTTCATCAGTAGACTCGGTCACATCATCTCCAACACTTTCAACATCTTCCGCGTCATCATCTACGACTTCTTCTCCCACAAGAAGTGTTGTTGGAAGAGGAAGATCGTCCTCCTCGTTGTTGACCTCAACAGGAAACAAGACACGTGGTTGGTCGGCTTGAAAGGAGTCTAGCTCACTGTCATATGTCACGGGCAATTTCTTGGACTTGATAGTTGTATACCAATGAGATTTGGGATTGGCGACGTCCTCCGCGTAAAAGACTTGTACAGCTTGACTAGCAAACACAAAGGGCTCGTCTGATGCAAGTCTTGACTTGACATTGACATCTACAATCCCTTGAGAGCTAACACGGATTCCTCTACTGCATGTGACATCGAACCACGTACACTTGAACATTACCAGGCGGTTTTGGGAACCCAGATATGTTAGCTCAACAATCTCATCTAGCTCTCCGTAAAAATCCATGCAATTCTCGGCATAACAGTCGCCGTTGACCAAGACTCCACTGTTTTGGGTTTGTTTTGTTCGGTCATCATCTTTTACGTTAAACCTAAACCCGTTGATGATATAGCCTCCGTAACAGGATGTTTGTTTGTTAGGGCCTTCGGCTAGTAATTTCAAGCATGAGGCCACTGGTCTATCCATTGACTGAACCTATTGTAGATGACGGTAAAAATTAAGGATAAATCAGTATACTAATTGGCCACAGAACTGTATATAACACATAATATAATTTCGTTAAATAATCTTACACGGATTTTGAACCACTGTACAAATTGTGATTTCCGATGAGATTCAAGTCCAGCGGGATCAGTGATTAAAGATTCCGCATCGAACTCACTGCAAACCAATATGCATTTAACTCGCTTAACACACACTTTCAATTATGTACATCAATGTAAGTGAATTAAGACTTTAACTTACTCAACGAATGCCGAAACTTCATCGCAATTTAGAAGGGCATATATTGTTGCAGCACTGTACTCTTCATCTGTTAGCCATCGAGTATACGTTCGGCCGAACGGACTCCCTGGCTGCTTGAATATTGACAATTGCCCTTCCAAATTTGTGCTTGCTCCGGGATCATTTCGGCCTAGTTGATTTAACCTCGTACCAACATTAGGCCCGAAATATTGACTACAAAAGTTTACAAGTTCTTCCGTTACGTAAGCCTCCGCAATTGAGCCTTCAACCCGAGCCTTATTACGGACTTTTTTCTTTAAATGGAACATGAACCTAGAAGTTTAGCGAATCGAGTTAGGTGGAATATCAATGATAACAGATGTCGCATTAAGTGTAAACGAACAACTGTAACAATTTAAGAATTACCTCTCGAAGGGATACATCCACCGATATTGCACGGGTCCACCCATCTTAGCTTCATATGCCAAGTGAACAGGCAGATGCTCCATTGAATCAAAGAACGAAGGTGGGAAGATTTTCTCCAGCTTGCAAATCGTCACCACAATGTTCTTCTCAAGCACTTCCATGTTACTCACCCGGATCGTAGAAGAGCATATATCTCGAAAGAAATGAGATAATTCAGTCAAAGTCTCGCAAACAACCCGTGGCAACAGTCCCCGGAAGGCAATAGGAATGAATCTCTCCATGAATACGTGGCAGTCGTGACTCTTCATCCCTTGGAACTTGCATTCCGATACATTGCAACAACGAGATATGTTGGACGCAAACCCATCCGGAAGCTTCAAATTCTTAACCCACTGACAGACCTTCTCCACTTGTTTCTTGTCTAGACAGTAAGGTGCTTTCGGAAGTATGGTCCTCCCACTGACTGTCCGAGGATGCAATTCACGGCGTACACCCAACTGTTGTAGATCCCTTCTCGCTTTAAGGTGATCTTTCGATTTGCCCTTGACATTCATCACTGTGTTGAACACATTATCAAAAACGTTCTTCTCAATATGCATCACATCCATGTTGTTTTGGATAACGAGCGTCCTCCAGTAGGCTAACTCCCAGAAGATACAAAATTTTCTCCAGTTGTGCTCTTTCCCGAACCCTGCAATCTTCCGATCCGGCACACCCTTACCGTGTGGTATGTCAGTATCAAGTGCCTCCAGGTGTGAGAGTACTTCTTCACCAGATGGGTAGTCCAGTGTGACAACCTCACGCTCGATTGTCCCGTCAAATTTATCCTTCTGCCTACGAAACTGATGGCCCGGTGGCAAAAGCTTACGGTGACATCCGAACCACGAGGCCTTTCCGCCGTGCTTTAACGTATGACCGGGGTTCACGCCCATACAAGCAGGGCATGCTAGCTTCCCATGTGTGCTCCAGCCACACGTCATTCCCAATGCGGGGAAATCATGTATAGTCCACATCAAAGCAGCCCTCATCTGAAAATTTTGTTTAAGGGATGCATCATATGTTTCGACTCCATGATTCCATAATTGTTTTAACTCATCAATCAACGGCCTTAAATACACATCTATGTCCTTACCGGGACTCTTCGGCCCCGGAATAAGCAACGACAAGAACATATACGGCTTCTTCATGCACATGCCTGGTGGAAGGTTGTAAGGGACAATAATAACAGGCCAACAGGAGTAAGGCGTGGTAGACTGACCGAAAGGGTTGAACCCATCGGTTGCCAGACCAAGTCTAACATTCTGAACTTCCTGAGCAAAGACTGGATGCCTGCGGTCAAACTCCTTCCACGCCTCTCCATCAGCTGGGTGTGTCAGCACATCGGCATCGTTGCTGCGAGTCTCACGGTGAGCCCTCATATGTTCAGCTGTACTGGAGGAGTAGTACATTCTCTGAAGCCGTGGTGTGACCGGGAAATATCGCAATATCTTCCATGCAATGTTTTTCTTCTTCCCTTTGTCCGGTTTGTACCTCGAATGATCACATACTGGACATACTGACAAATCCTTATTCTCTTTCCAGAATAATACACAATCGTTATTGCACGCATCTATCCGGTCATAGCTCAACCCAAGTTTCCTCATCATCTTCTTCGCGTCATAGTACGACGGCGGTAGCTTTTCACTTTCGGGCAGTATTTCTTTGATGAAGGTAACAAACTCGTTAAAACCTTTCTCACTCAGCCCGTGGTCTGATTTCAACTGTAATAACCTACTAACCGCAGACAGCCGTGTGTGTTTTGGAGCTCCATCCCACAGCGGCTCTTCCGCAGCTCTCAACAACTCATAAAACTGATGAGCCCCCTCGATCGGCGGTTGTGGACTGTCGTTACCCCAGTCAACATTAGCATGCCCAGCATCCATAATCATATCTCGAAAATCATATCGTGCCTCCTCCCTAACTTCAGTTTGACTAGCCAGGTTGGACGACAATACTATCGTTTCCCCGTGCTGCGTCCACCTTGTGTATCCACCCATAAAACCGTACCGACGAAGATGCCATTTTACTTCAATTCTTTTTCTCCAGTGCAACAACTCACATCTACCACACGGACACCTTATCTTATCAAGGTCAACATGTGCAGGATGCGCATAAGCGAAGTCGAGAAATTCGTCAACGCGACACTCAAAATCTTCAGCATTCTTCCTTTTCATCCAACTTCGATCGACTGACATGACGACTGAATTATCGTACTGTATACCACCTTCAATAATGACCAGTGATTAGGCATTGCCGATGTAAATATCAATGCATGAATGTTACAACATGTCTACATATTTTCCCTCCACTCTTGAACAGGTAGTGGTCCTATCCCATTCAGAAAAGCACATGTTTATAAAACAGTGAATAACTCATGCTTAGTCCGATGTCTGTGGAAAATTCGGCAGCACCTCCCCGCATTTCTCCAAGTACACCACATCGATTAGGTGTTCTAACATTCATCTAACCTTGCTCAGGAAGGTTTGACGGATGTTAGAACACCAGATCTGTATGCACCCGGAGAAACACACGAGAACGTGTACCAAATATCCACGACATAGAACATAAAGCATGAGTCAAAATACTGTTTTATAAACAATTAGCTTTTCCAAACTGTCCAAACTGGACATCCAAAGGCTCATTACAAGGCATTACTTTGTAATGAGTACCTTTGAACGGGAACTAAGGGTTTCTATGCATGCATGTGTTCAGAAATTGATAAGATATGCAAGAATCTTTCCGAAATATCAAAACTACAGAATGATCGTTGCATATGTTACCAATTCCACATTAAATAGAACTTGTTGGCAACGAGTTGAACCATCTCGTTGCCAATGGACTTCTCAAAACAACAATTAATATAAAGAAGGCAGGGTTTGTAAACAACGAGTAATTGAACCATCTCTGGGCAACATGGAGTAATTATGGGATGTACAAGGGCTAATTAGGGCTAACTGGGTTATTAGGGTTAATTACGATTATTAATTATAGCTGATTAGGACTAATTAGGATTATTTAGTCCTAATTAGGGTTTAATTGTGCCGAGTAGTGATGATTAGTCCTAATTAGGGCTAATTGGGCTTAATTGGGTTATGCTAGGGCTAATTAATGTTAATGAGGGATAGTTTCGGATAATTATAGCTGACTAGGGTTGATTAGGACTAATTAGAGTTATGTAGTCCTAATTAGGGTTTAATTTTGCCGAGTAGTGCTGATTAGTCCTAATTAGGGCTAATTAGGCTTTAATTGGGTTATGTTAGGGCTAATTAATGTTAATGAGGGCTAGTTTCGGATAATTATCGCTAATTAGGGTTGATTAGGACTAATTAGGGTTATTTAGTCCTAATTAGGATTTTGATGGTGCCGAGTAGTGTTGATTAGTCCTAACTAGCGCTAATTAGGCGTAATTGGGTTATGTTAGTGCAAATTATGACTAATTAGGCTAACTACAATCAATATGCGCGGGTTTTGGGTTCATTTGGGCTAATTTGAGGTAATTACAGCTAATTTGAATTTCATCAGGTTCTTAGGGTTAATTAAAACTAATTAGGCTCGTTAGAGCTAATTAGGGTTAATTGATTTACTAAAATATTGTTAATCAGGACTAATTAGGGCTAATTATAGCCAGCGCTGGAGCCACGATTAGATTCCAGGGGGTGCATGCTAAAAATGTCGCATTAACCTAACTAACCTAAATTTAATGCACATTCAACAACCTCAATTCCGACACCTCATATACGGTGTCGATATGGTGTCCGATACGTGTCTGACACCTCCGGACACGTGTCCGACACATACCGATGCGTGTCCGACGCCTCTGGACACGTGTCCGACGCCCACCGACACGCACCTCCAGACACATCGGCATACGTTAATTTGTTTTTTAAATGCTGGACACCGTCGATCAAACGTGGTGTCCGTGTCTGCGCTAACTAACATGTATCTCAATCCAATTGGGTCTCATCCTCCGTCAACAACCTCAATTTCAACACCTCATATAGGGTGTCAATATGGTGTCCGATACGTGTCTGACACCTCCGGACACGTGTCCGACACATACCGACACGTGTCTGACGCCTCCGGACACGCACCTCCAAACACATCGGCATACGTTAATTTGTTTTTTAAATGTCGGACACCGTCGATCAGACGTGGTGTCCGTGTCTGCGCTAACTAACAGGTATCTCAATCCAATTGGGTCCCATCCTCCGTCAACAATCTCAATTCTCAAATGCTCAATGCAATAAATTAACAAAAATCACACATTCAATCCAATTGGGTCCCATCCTCCGTCAATAATTTCAATATCTCAAATGCTCAATGCACAATTAACAATCTAAAATCATCTTTAACTTTTCACAGCAATTTACATGTATAAGAGGAAGACAAAAGGTATAGCGTAGAGCAAATAGAGAGGAAGACAAGAACTTTACCTCACGAGAAATACTGTCGGAGGTGAGAAACCGTCGTCTCCGGTGGTCCCGGTGGTCGACGCTGCTCTCTCTCTCAGTCTCTCTCATCTTCACAGATCTGCCGGAGGTGAGGGCCCGTGGTCACCGGAGTTGCAGGTGGTCGCCGTCGTCGAGGGAGGTCACCGTCGGGGTCGAGGGAAGTCACCGCCGGTGTCGAGGGAGGTCGCCGCCGGGGTAGAGGGAAGTTGGGTTTTGGGATTTTCGAAGAGAGAAGCAGATCTGTGGATTTAATAGACTTTTAGCGACGGATTTATTCCGTCGCTAAAAGTCCGTCGGTGAAGACCTATTTGTACCGACGGAGTTTTTTGCGACGGAATAAATCCGTCGCTTAAATAATATTTCACGGCGGAGTGTTACCGACGGAGGTTTCTGTCGGTAAAACGCCTTGTCACCGACGGAGTTTTTTGCGACGGAATAAATCCGTCGCTTAAATAATATTTTACGACGGAGTTTTACTGACGGAGGTTTCCGTCGGTAAAACTCATTTTAGCGACGGAATCTATGCCGTCGCTAAAAATCCGTCGCAAAAGACGCCTTTTCTTGTAGTGAAGACCGTCCCTGATAGCCCACAACTCAACAATATGACTGTTAGATGCAGTAAGGCTTTTGGAACTGCCACTCAACCATTTTCCGGTGTGATCTCTAAGTAAAGTTGCTACACCGGCTGTTTTGGAGTGTGGTTTGGCACTAGCATCCGTGTTAAGTTTTACCCAATGGTGCTGCGGAGGGTTCCATCCGACTTGGATAATGGCCTTAGCCCTATTTTGGTTCATAGGCGGATTTAAGAAGAAAATGTACTCTTTTGTATCTCTACAAGCCTCTTTTACAACATTTCACTTGGGGGGAAAGGGAATGCTGCTGATAGGAAGATTATTTCTATTCTGCGAGATGGAAAGCAAAAAAGGTCTTCCAGGCGATGTTATCTATTTTCGAATTTTTGTTGCTTTGGGCATTTAGTTTGCACCAATTGTGAAAAGGGAGGTTTAACTTAGTTGGCGAAACTACTTTGAGGTATATATCATTCCAAAAAAATTTAATGTGAGGGCAATCCCATAAAGAGTGATTGATAGTTTTCGGTTGGTTACATCCGTGAGGGCATTTTTTTTTTTCGGTTAACCATCTCAGATTATTTTTGACATGGATTGCATAGTGGGTGCATTTCCAAATGAGACTATGAATCCTAGGTGGGCATGGTACTTTCCATATCCATTGTCAATCACCGTTTGAGTTACTGTCGTTTCCTTTGAGCATATCGTACAAGGATTTGATAGTGCACTTCCCATAGTCAAAAGGCCAAAGGATCATTTCATGCTTGTCGTGAAATAAAGGGATATGAATGGATTTGATCAGATCAACGAGCTCTTTGGGGATAATCATGTTTAACTTATCAATATCCCATCCCTTGCAGGTAATCATGTCAGACACTTTAAGTTTTTTAGTGTTGGCGTGAAGAGGGCCCGTGAAATTGCTGTGTATCCTTCCGTTAGGCAGCCAGGAATGGTGCCAAAAGGAAATCTCTTCCCTATTATCAGTACTCCATTGGATTTTGTCAATCATCATATCACGAACTTGAATGATGTTTTTCCAGAATTTAGATCCTAATTTCTTTCCTTTAGCATTCCATATAGTCTCATGGGGAAAATATTTATTTTTTATAACCTGAGACCAAAGGTTTTGAGGATATTTCCAAAGGCACCAAACCAGGTTCATAAACATAGCATGGTTAGCACCTAGTTTGGCGGATACCCAATCCACCGTTAGCTTTACATTGTGTAATGGTATTCCACCATACAACATGCCATTTTTGTTCATTTTCCATATGGCCCCAAAGGAAGTTTCTACTAAGTTTATCAATTTGGTTAGTCGTACTCTTGGGGATTATATAGGATTGCATAGTGTATATGGGAATCGAGTTAAGCGTGGCTTGGGTTAGGATAGACCTTCCAGCAAAGGATAGGGAGTGGGCTTTCCAGTTTGACAGTTTGGAACGTAATTGATCTATCAGGTAAGTGAAATCTTCTTTTGTTTGATGTCCCTACTTTAAGTGGTTGCCAAGGTAGTTGTCAAATTTTCGAGTCTCCTTTATACCTGATGTGTGGCAATTCAATCTACAAATGTTAGCATTGGTATTTTTTGAAAACAAAAATTTTGATTTTTGGACATTTATAGTAAGGCCCGCTTTAATGCTGACGGAGTTGAAGATATTGAGAAAATTTGAAAAGTTTTGTTTTATTACTCTCCCAACGAGAAGAATGTTGTCGGCAAACATCAAATGGGAAATGCCAAGCCCGGATCGAGAGATTTTGATAGGGTGAATAAAATCATTTTATTCGGCTAAGTCGAGTTCTGTGGACAGAAATTAACACATAATGAAAAGGTTAGGGGATAGAGTGGCCTCTTGTCTAAGGCCACGAGTAGGTTGAAAAAACATAGACGGTTGTGCTTCCCAAAGGATCGAGTATTGGGCCATAGAAACACATTTCATAACAAGGTTTATGAAATTTGGCAGGAAACCCAACGTCACAAGATTTTCGGCAATGAAGTCCTAATTTAGTCTACCATAGGCTTTTTCGAGGTCCAACTTAGTCATGAAGAGCCCCTCTTTTCCTTTTTTTGGTCAAACATTATGGAGAATTTTGTTTGCAATGATAGTATTATCAGTTGACCTTCTACCTTGTAGAAAGCTGGTTTGATTTGGATGGATAATATTATCAATAACAGGGCGGAGCCGGTTCACGAGAATAGTGAAACAATTTTATATGTGGTGTTAAAAAGGCTTATGGGCCTGAAGTGAGAAATAGTCTCGGGGTGAAGGTTTTTCGGGATCAGGGTCACATAAGTTTTATTAATGTTAGGTGGTACTTTAGCATCTTTGAAGCAAGTTTTAACCAAATTATTATGTCTGTTTTAAAAATCTACCAATACTTATGGAATATTCCCGGGTGGAAGCCGTCAGGACCAAGGGCCTTGTTGGATTCCATATCAAAAATGGCTTTTTTTTTTTATTTATTTCATCATCACTGGGAATACCAACAAGGTTGTCATAGTTATGATTAAGTTTGATATCATCGGTCATCAATATCCAATCCTTAGGCTGTACTTGGTTAGGCATACTTTCATAAAGACTTTGGAAATGTTTAGAAAACAAGTCCTTAATTTCTTTTTTGTGAGATATCCAAGTATCATTTTCATTTGTGAGGTTTTGAATTCTATTTGCAGGTCTACGGCGAATGGTCGAATGATGATAGAAATGAGTATTTCTGTCTCCCTCACAGGTCCAGCTTATGTTGGCTCTAAGGCGCCAATATTCATGTTCTTGGTTCTGAATAGTGTGGTATCTATTTTGGAGATATTTTTCCAGTTGGAAAAGGAAATTTGAATAGTGAAGGGCAAGGCTATTTTGAATACCTGTAATTTTCGCAAGTATAATTTTTTTTTCTGCATAAAAATATCACCAAACACTCTTTAGCCCAAGTGCGAAGTGTGTGAGTAAGATTCTCAAGCTTTTTGTCAAAAGGCGGTTGAGTATTGACCATTTTATTCCAAGTTTGTTCAATAGTTGGTTTGAGGGAGGGATCAGAGTACCAGGCATATTCAAATCTAAACACACCGTGACGGGGCCTTTGCTCATCGCTAGTGTATAATCTGAGAAAAATTGGATGATGGTCAGAGTGAGTTCTTTGAAGGTGAAGAACGTGCGCATTTGGATATCTTTCCATCCAAGCACGATCAATATGCTCATATATTAAATCAGTTCTCATAAACCTACAATTAGTCCAAGTGTATGGTTGCCCCGGCGAAGCCAATGTCATGCAGATTAGAATAGTCAAGGAAATTTAGGAAAGCCCTGACTTTCTGAATATTAAAAGGCCTCCCTCCCTTTTATCAGATTGATTTGTGATTTCATTTCGATCACCCATTAACAGCCAAGGTAGGTTTAGTGATCTTTTAACACATAGTAAATCATTCCATAGTTTATCACGTATAATAATATTTGGAGATGCATATATTGTAGATAGAAACCAAGGTTTGCTGTTACTTACCTAAACCACAGCGTGGATGGCCTGTGGTGACTCATGTACTATATCGATATTCAGTTTCTGAGTATTCCAGAGAATCCATATGCCTCATTTGAAGCCATTTCCATCAACCCTATGGTTACGTTCGAATCCCAAAGCGTTTGCAACTTGCTCAGCTGTGGTTTTTGTTATTTTTGTCTCCATCAGGATCATTGCTTTAGGTTCGTGGGTACGGATGAGATCAGTGGCATGCATGTGGAACCGTTGGTTTTTGGCTCAATTAAAATTCCAGGCAATTATATTCAATATCAGGGGATCAACAAATTCATGTAACTCATAGGTCATAATTCTCGATTGAGATTGTTGTTTGATTTCCTCCCATACTGGTCAAACATAGGTCTCTCCCGATTCACCTTGATTTTTTGAGCTTAAAAGGAGTAGGTCAGTTGTATTATGTCGTGCATGACGGAGCACATGACGGTAACGGCAATTGGGGTAATTAGGTGGGAAAAAAGTATGTTTGTGAGTGATTCTTTTTCAGCATTTTGGCGCAAGTTGATGTCTCCTAGGGCCAAATATTTGTTCACCATTGTTGGTCTGTTTTTGGATTGCCAGGTGAATTGTTTCAGACGGTTGGTTGTTTGGTGGTTGGGTGACCAAACTTGCCCCTTGGAGATCAGTGTTGTAGGATTGTTGGGGGGTTATTCCCGATTGTGAACTGTGGCTGGGATATCTGTTAGACTAAAGGTGGTTGGGTTTGCATAGGTGTTGGGACTGTGTTCTAAGTGATCGTGGTTTGAGGTAGGTAGGGGCAAATTCAAAGTCAATTCCAGGGAAGGGGGAGTTGGTGCCCTCAAAGGAATTGGGGATGAATGTCCTGTTGTTACCTCGGGGTTCTAGAGCATAGGCAGATTTAAAGGGGTGGTTAGTAGTGTTCCCATCATTGGTGACATGGGGTGAAGGGGGATAGTTATGAAGGAGGCCACCAGATTCAATTCGGGTATCCTTCGGTGAGTAATGATCGGTGCTAGAGGATGGTTTTGAAAGGGACTTGCAATGAGTTATGGGTTGATGGGTCGGTTTGGCATTGGACGTTTACAAGTGGATTCTTAGCTGTCCCCTGATGCTGCTTGCTGAAGGTGGTCCATTGTGTTGCGGTTATGAGGTAGATGCGAGGGCTGCATTTAGTTGTAGAATTTCGCTGCTATGGAGTGTGGGAAGATGTTGTATAGCTTGATTTATCTTAAATTCTATCTCCTTATAGCTTGTATCTATATGAGGAATGGGATCGATCATCATTTCAGTTTCAGAATTTTTGAGTATTTGATCTTCCATGTCAGTTGAGCAGGAGGTGGCTGAGGGTTTTTGGGTTTCTGGAGATGAAAGTTTTTGGGTAAGTATGGTATCTATTGGTTGGCTTGGGTGGTTATCCAAAGGTTGGGTATTACACGTGTGTCAGGTGTCTATATTTTTTCCTTTGTTTATAGCCTGTAAAGATAGAGTCATGGTTGGCTGGGGTATGTCTTCCTTGCCTTTTCCCTGATTTATGCTACTCATGCCAATAGTGGGATTCACAACTACTTTGGTGGGGCTTTGTGGGTCTCGGGATTCGCGAGGTTTGGGTGGTTGGATTTTTTTTATGGTAAAAGGTGGGTTGTTTGGATGCGGATTTCTCCATTGGTTTGACTTTGTTTCCATCTACCGTCGTCGGTCGCCGGAGCCGACAATCATCTTCGGATGTGGTTCTTTTTTGACTCCGTATCTAGGTCTTCTTGTAATTATTTTCCATGGTTTACCGTCTTCTGCCGGAGTGCGATCTTGTGGCAGTTGGTATACGTTTGCCTGTCTTTTGTCGGGATTCATATGTGTTTGATCAACCATTCTTGAGCTTGGTACCTTTAATTTTTCCTGTTTAGCTTGAATACAATATGTTCTGTCCACTTATGGTTCTCTGGTTTCTCAGTAGTCAGAGTAGATTGTGTCTTGATCGGGCATAGATATGCGTTATGCCCGATTTGCTTGCAAATTGTGCAGAGCGATATGATAATTTCGTACTGGAGGTGTTGGATATGCTTTCCGATCTGTACCTTCTTTACCAGAAGGACGTTGGTGTCGATTTGTACGCAGATCCTTGTGAATCTTCCTCGTGCAATTAACGAGGTAATTGTATCAATTTGAAGAGGCTCTCCAATTTCTTTCCTATTAGTGTGAGTATTTCTTTGTCGTAATACTCAATAGGTAATCTGTTGAGTCGAATCCACACGGCCATAGTCGAGATCTTGTAATTTACTAAGTTGATATTTGGTACCCATTTTTGAACTGATAGATAATTTCTTCCCACAAACCATGGACCTAGCTCTAGAGCTTTCGTTTAGTCTTCAATTGTAGCGAATTTGATGGTATAGTAGCCATTAGGTAATTCGACTACGTTTTTCCTATTCGGCTTCCATATAGCCATCAGTCGTGGTTTAAGGGTAGCTGCTGTGAATGATGCTCCCAAAACTTTGATTATCAGAGCCTTATTCCAGGGTTGGCAGATCCTCAGTTTGGTACTCGTAGATAAGGTGATGGTTGGAATTCGAGGTTGATTGTCGTCCGTGATTTGATTGTCCCCACATGCTACATTCCATGTGCTATACACTTAATACTTGAATGCGTTAGATTAAAAAAAAAATCAGTTTGGTCACTAAGGGCATTTTTTGTAATTTTTTTCTCTTAGAGCTTCGGTCTAAGAAAAGACTTTGTTGTTTTCAAAAAGTGGATTATACTCCTGGGATTAGATGACACAATTTATATTTGGGCATTGGTTTGACCCTCGAAATTTTTTTTTGGAGAATTTTTGACGCAATGGATATTTTATAATTCTAAGAGTTTTAAGAGTATAATCATATATTCTTTATGATACTTACGGTATATTGGGTTATTTTAGAAGCACAATAAATTTCGCAGAAGCCTTCAAAGAATCTCTAGAAAGTGGCCTTTTAGGATTTTGCTCATTGCTTTGGATAAGAACTTATCTTCGATTATGGAATTGATGATCGTAGCAAGAATCTTATGATTTTTTGGTAATGTTAGAACCCTAATTGAAACTTTTAATTTTAGGGCTTTTGATGTAATTGGATTTGGAAATATCAAAGCTTTGGATTCAGTTGTACAATTAAAAGTAACAGATTATTATTTTTAAAATCTGAATCAGTGTTGAACCTATCGATCTTATTTGTACAAGGGTTTGATCCTTGAATCCGAATTTATTATTACTAGCTAATGAACCCGTGTAAATGCACGGGTAGAGACGTAATTTGGTCGGTTTGAGATATAATTTGTTTCTCATTAATTGTATATTATAATATAGTAAACAATGCTTTAAATTGAAATAATAACAAATATAATGACTTTCGCTGCATCGATGCATATATACATAATAAATCATAATTATCGAGATTACTCATGAATGTAAAATTTATGAATCAAATAAGTCACTACTTAATACGATTAGAATCATATTGATAAAAACTGTGTAGAATACTGAAAATGTATCTCATTTTGGTACATTACTATGCTAATAGATTATATCAAGGTATCTAAAACTACTCTAAAAGTAAAAATGTATTTAGTTTTCACGAACATTTTAATTTTCTAATTCTTTATATCATTTTTTAATTATTACGTAACATGTATTGCTATAAATAATATTTTACTATGTGATTTGAGTAAAAAAAAATGTCAAATGACGAAAGATTTTAGCTCATGCCTAGCTTATCGTACTTACACATATACCAATAAGAAAAAACAAACTGTGTCTTATAAAATTTTTACTGGCTTCGAATTTAGATTTGTAAAATTTAATGGGGACATTTGCATATAGTTTTATAATCGTTCAATTTTTTTATAAACTCAAAATTATTAATAATAGTAATATTAAAACATACAAAATAAAGCATTCAAAAAGTAAAGCATGCAATAAATAGTCAATTATTGCACATCAAATTATAATTTTACTCCATTTTAAAGTAATGTTAGTACAAATTTTAGTTTTGTACAAAAAAAAAGTGAGCTTACACATTCAAGAAATCAAACATATATATATATATATATATATATATATATATATATATATATATATATATTTACTTATTAACCGTTGAATGAACTTTTTATCTATATTCTATCTAAGTAAATGTAGGCATTTTCTTCTTTTTCATTTTACAGTTCACATCATTGATCAACATTCCCATTTTATGGATGATTCTGATATAGTTGATGATTATTATTAAATTGAATATAATTGAGAGTCATTTGTATTAAAACTCATAAACAAAGGTAAAACGGACACATTTTTATTTAGTAAATATCGAGATTACTCATGAATGTAAATTTTATGAATCAAATAAGTCACTACTTAATACGATTAGAATCATATTGATAAAAACTGTGTAGAATACTGAAAATGTATCTCATTTTGGTACATTACTATGCTAATAGATTATATCAATGTATCTAAAACTACTCTAAAAGTAAAAATGTATTTAGTTTTCACGAACATTCTAATTTTCTAATTCTTTATATCCTCTTTTAATTATTACGTAACATGTATTGCTATAAATAATATTTTACTATGTGATTTGAGTAAAAAAAATGTCAAATGGAGAAAAACTTTAGCTCATGCCTAGCTTATCGTACTTACACATATACCAATAAGAAAAAACAAACTTTATGTCTTATAAAATTTTTACTGGCTTCGAATTTAGATTTGTAAAATTTAATGGGGACATTTGCATATAGTTTTATAATCGTTCAATTTTTTTATAAACTCAAAATTATTAATAATAGTAATATTAAAACATACAAAATAAAGCATTCAAAAAGTAAAGCATGCAATAAATAGTCAATTATTGCACATCAAATTATAATTTTACTCCATTTTAAAGTAATGTTAGTACAAATTTTAGTTTTGTACCAAAAAAAAAGTGAGCTTACACATTCAAGAAATCAAACATATATATATATATATATATATATATATATATATATATATATATATATATATATATATATATATTATTTACTTATTAACCGTTGAATGAACTTTTTATCTATATTCTATCTAAGTAAATGTAGGCATTTTCTTCTTTTCCATTTTACAGTTCACATCATTGATCAACATTCCCATTTTATGGATGATTCTGATATAGATGATGACTATTATTAAATTGAATATAATTGAGAGTCATTTGTGTTAAAACTCATAAACAAAGGTAAAAAGGACACATTTTTATTTAGTAAATATCTGGATAGACTTAAATAACTTACTATAACATGCTATGAAACTTTGTAATATAAAATAAAGCACGGGGAACTATTTCACTTACTTTCAAATAAACACCCTATAAAAAGAGATTATATAGTATTATGTATTAGCAATATCTGTGTGTAATTGTTTTCTTCAAGGTCATGTTTAATGATTTTTTGACCATTCGATTTGATGTATTTTTGAAGACTTTCTAAGACAATCAATTTAAACATATGCGTACAAAGTAATACTAATGATTATCTTAATTCATTATAAAATTTTTAGAGTGTTTTACAAAAATTTAGCATATGATTGAGGTTAAACAATTATAAAAGTGAAGACTATTCTTACCCATGTAACACTTTGCAATATTGAGGTCAAACAATTAAAAATGAAGAAATCTTTTATCTTATGAAGTATTAATATTAAAATTTCACATATGATTTTCATAATTACCTTGGTGATATTTTGTGGTGTTGTTTTAATTTTTTTTTTTGGAGATGTTGAAAGTGAAATTTAAGGCCTAATATGTACATTTTATAGTTATTAGTTAACTAAATTTATCATAAAAGTGTCATAGTAGTTGATACAAAGTTTGCAAAGGATTGAGATAGATAATCATATAATGATGATTATGTTTATTATCAAATAAACTGTAAATGGTTAATTGAGTTTATATTAGATAATATGCTTAAATGATTATAATTTTAGGCTTATGAGCTATATTGGTTTAGGTTTTTATTTCACATACTATTGGAAACATTTTTTGAATTTAAAATTTATTCTAGCTTTAGTAATCAAATTAAATCCTAATAACTTAATTAGTTGATGAGATGAACCTTTAGAATGTGAGGTTACTTAGTTAAAAATTAATTTATGGAATAGCTTGCTATTTTTATATCTTAAAGTACTTTTGAAAATTTAGTCATATTAGTTTTTTTTTATTTTTTTGTGTTTATCAGAGAATGTGACTTATAAAAGAGTTTGAGGTTATATAATTAAAACTAATTTTTTTAACTATCCTCTTATCTTGATATATCAAAAATAATTTTAAGTTTTATATGTTCCGTAAAGAGAAAAAATAATTAATATTTTTTATGTATACATTTGTCAGATTTGATTTTGTTATATTTAAGTACTTTTAAGGTGTTATTAGTCAAAATTCAAGGCCTAATATATATATATATATATATATATATATATATATATGATTAGATAGAGATTTAAAATTCGTAAAATTAAAATTTTATTTTTGTAGTTAAGGTTTACAAAACTTTGGCCAAATAGACTCACAAATGTTTAGTAAAAAATATTGTAAAAACTTAAGAAGTAGGATTGTAAAAACTTTATTTTAAAGAGACCTGGTACATTTTGCTCTAGTTGCGATACCTAATTTTTAAGTTGATGTCTGATATATTGTAAAAAAGACATAGTCTTGTATAAAAAGTTTTACTCGTAAATGAAGTTAACATAATTACGAATTAATTGATCATGCCTACATTTGTATGATATATTATAATGGAAATTTGTAAAATTACAAAAAGAATTAGTAAATAGGGTATGCTTTTTGCACTTTATATTTTTGAGATTTTATATTGCTATTTCAAAGTACTTTTGAGCTTTTAATAAGCAAAATTAAGGGCCTAATATATAAGTATATTGATTAAGTAGAGTTTTAGAAGGTGTAAAATTAGTTTCTTACTTTTATAAAGTTTACAAAAATAGGGTAAAGTAGACCTACGAATTTTTTAATAATAAATTATAAGAAAGAGTTAAATAGAGTAGAAAAGGAAAAGAATACTAAAATAAATAGGATTCTTAATTATATATAGGGTAAAGTAGGGAATGACCCCTCTACTTTACACGTTGTGCGGTTTGCCCCCCTCCACTTCAAACTTAAGCACTAAACCCCCCCACAGTTTAAGAAAATGGGCTCAGTTAACTCACCGTAACAGTTTTGTGTGAAAGGTCTTTTTTATCCTTCCCATATAACCCTTCATTTTTTTCGAGAGGCTTACCCAGAACCCGTGCAATCTCTCTCTACCTTCTCCCGTTTCATTTTCTCTCTCAAAATCATATGCGTCTGTTCATCTCCCTCTCTGGCGTCTGTTCATCTCCTACCCCTTACGCGTGCCGATCTGCTGAACGAAGAGAGGAAGACTTGGAAATCGTCACGAACGAAGAGAGGAACTTGGAAATCGTCGCGATCTACGTATTGGACTAAATCGTTGCAATCTTCAGCTTCTGTGGTGCAATTCTACATAAATGTATGTTCTTTCTAAATACCCATCATCGATCTATATGTCTCTACCCCCGACGTCTTTGGTTTACCCGATTCTGAAAGTTTTGGCTTTCAAAAATTGGGGTTTTAGTTAGATCTATAGATTTTAGGATTGTTGATTATATTTTTCGCCACATTCTTGCCATGCATGCACTCTGTTTGCACGAAGTTAGGGTTTTTTTTTCCTTTATGGTATTTGATGCACGAAGACAGTGGTCATGTGGTCCCTCAGCATGTAAAGTAATGTAAATCTTGGGACCACTACGCACGATCTCAATTTTCTAATGGGTTTTAACTTTGATTAATGGTTGACTTTCGGTTTTGATTATTATTTAATGATTACCGATTGATTCCAACGGGTTTGATCAATTTTCTGGGTTTGATTAATGGGCCCATTATGCACGATCTCATGTAAAGTAGCTATTATAATATAGATAGTAACATTAGGGTATAAATAGGGCAAAATTAGGAAAGGGTAAAATTAGGGCAAAATTATGAAGTAACTTTAGGGCAAAATTAGGGCAAATGATGAACAATTAGGGCAGAACTTCAATTAAGTAAAAAATATTACTTACTAATTATCAATTAGGTTGTAATTGAAAATATTTTTGAAGGTTAGACAATAATCTCACATGTTAATTAGACAATAACTTCCCAAACAGTCATTTTAGTTTAATTAGGCAAGAATTAGTAGCTGTGGTAACAATTTAGTCATTAATATCACCTTAATTGCAAATCTTAGACAATAATCTCACATGTTAATTAGTCAATAACTTCCCAAACAGTCATTTCAGCTTAAGTAGGCAGTAATTAGTAGCTGTGGTAACAAATTAGGCATTAATTAGTAAATGTTAATTACAGCAGTAATTAGGCAGTTATTAGTAAATTACAGTTAGTAAACACAAGAGTTAAATAAACATAAAAGTTAATTAGGAATTTACTTTAATTAACATTTATTACAATATAGTGACAAAGCAACTTTATGCTTAAATAATTATTAATATGTTATATTTGAACTTGCAGAAATGGTTGTGTTTGACACAATTAGTTTGAAAATTCACCATGGAGGTTACTTCACTGGGGTTCCTAATATGGAGTGGAAGGGTGTTGTTGTAGATGTTTTAGATGGCATGGATGTAGACCTTATGTCTTATTGGGAGCTGGTGGGCATTATAGGTGACTTGGGCTTACCTAGTTCTAGTTTGATGTATTACCAAGTACTTGGGCTTGATTTTAGGTCAGGTTTAAGGCTGATAACTGATGATAATGGTGTGATGTCAATGCTTGAATATTATAAGTCCACTGATATGGTTCCTTTATATGTGGAGAGGGTAGATCCTTTACAAGTTGTTGGTAGTGATGGGAATGTCATAGTTGGGGACAGATTGCTGATTGAAAATAATAATGGGGACCAAGAGGAAATAGAAGTTGGGGATGGGGATGTTACACAGGCAGATGACACTGGAGGTGGAAGTGGAAAAGATGTACATGTGGGTGATGATGTAGAAGATGGTTTAAGGGATGTTCATTTAGGTGATGATGACATGGGTGAAACAACTGATGGACAATTTGAACAGGCTGCAGCTGAGGCTATTGAGGCTGCAGCTGCTGAGGCTGCTGCAACTTCAGCTGAGGCTGCTGAAGCTGAAGCTGAAGCTGAGGCTCATGAGGCTGCTGAAGCTGATTTACCTGAGTTGAGTGAAGGGATAGAAAGAGGGCCTCAAGATGATGACATCTTTAAGGAAGGTGTTGAAGAGCATGTCCCTACAGTCAATGTAAATGTAGGGGAAGGGCAGTGGTATAGTGATGGTGATAATGAGGATGAACTTAGGAGTTCAGAAAGTGAGGAAACTGAAAATGAACGGGGGCCTAAATATCCAGAGTTCAATGAAGAAACAGGGTTTGGTGGTCATGAAGGACCAAATCTGGTTTTGGGAATGAGGTTTGCAAATCCACAAATTTTTAGGCAGGCTCTGAAGGAATGGAGTGTGAAGAGAGGTTATGATTTCGTTTATAAAAAAAATGAGAGCAAGAGGATAACTGTGTGCTGTAAGTATTGGCACAAAGATGATGGTGGTTGTAAGTGGAGATTACATGCTTCTCCGATGAACAGGGCACGAACATTTCAAATTAAGAGTTTCAACAACAAACATACTTGTGGCAGAGACTTTGATAACCATCTGGTTACCTCTAGGTTCATTTCTGAGCAATATTTGGAGAGGTTAAGAGATGACCCTAATTGGAAGATTAAGTCTATGAAAACCAATGTGAAGAAGGATTTTAATGCAGAAGTAAGTAGGTTTCAGCTGTACAGAGCAAAAAGGACAGCTAGGGAAATGATTGAGGGGGACCATAGGATGCAGTATTCAAGGTTGTGGGATTATGGGGAGACACTTAGGAGCAAAAACCCAGGGACAAGTGTGGTTATTTGTAAAGAGAGGCTGTCAATTGATCATCCACCTGTATTTCAAAGGATGTATGTTTGTTTTGAAGCACTGAAGTCAGGATTTTTGAAGGGTTGTAGGCCCATTATAGGTCTAGATGGCTGTTTTTTGAAAGGTGTTTTTGGGGGACAGTTGTTGAGTGCTGTAGGAAGAGATGGCAATGACAATATGTTTCCAATTGCTGTTGCTGTTGTTGAGGCAGAAACAAAGCAGTCATGGATGTGGTTTATGAAGACTTTGCTTGACGACATTGGTGGGGTTGAGGAAAAGGGGTGGGTTTTCATTTCTGACAGACAAAAAGGACTTGTTGAGGATTAAAGAGGCATCAAAGTGTTGTTTTGCTGCGTGGAGTGGAAGATTAGAGTTTGAGGTAGAGTGCTATGATAGAACAATGTTGGTGGACTTGAGAGCAATGACTTGTAGCTGTGGGATGTGGCAGTTAACAGGAGTACCATGCAAGCATGTTGTGGCTTCAATCTACCTAAACAGGGAGAAACCAGAGTCATATATTCACCCTTTTTACAGCAAGGAAACCTACCTACGGGCTTATGCTAGCATGATTCACCCAGTTCCTAGTGAGAGGTATTGGGTGAAGACTGGTCTTGATCCACTTGCCCCACCACATTTTAGGAAACCATCTGGCAGACCAAAGAAGTTGAGAAGAAGGAGTGGTGATGAGCGAAGAAGTGAGAATAACATTTCAAGGAGGGGCAGGGTCATGACATGTGCCAAGTGCTTGGAGGTTGGCCATAATATGAGAAGCTGCAAAGGACCACTTCACCCCAAATCTACATTGTCAAGAAAGCAAGGTGGTCAGGTATATTTTTTGTAATCTTTAGTTTTATTTTTTGTAATTTTAGTTTTTGAGATATTACAATTGTTATTTAAATCCTGTCTATGTTAACACCCTCGTTTTGCCTATATAGAGTTCTGGTGGCAATACAAGTGAGGCAGGAATAGGTAGTGGAACACAGTCAACTTTTGAAAGTGTAAGCATCAAAGCAATAATGATTTTTAACTTATTATATATCCACTCATAGGGTAAGAACTTAGATGTTCACTGTTTATAACTAGGTATCTAATGCCAATGCCAATGCTAGTGCCACTGATACTGCACATGCAAGGGCAAGGGTAAGGGCAAGGGCAAGGGCTAGTGCAAGTGCAAGTGCAAGTGCAAGTTCTAGTGCAAGTGCAAGTGCAACTGCAAGTGCAAGTGCAACTGCAAGTGCAACTGCAGGTAATAAGCATAGTCCACTAAGAAATGAAAAGGGTGTTATCAAGAAGAATAGAGGACAACTGATGGGAAGATTTGCACCAAAAATGGTTGGCACTCCAAACCATATGGCACCTCATGATGCTGCTAGTGAACCACCAACAGTTGGACATGCTGCTGCTACACCACCTCTAGTTGATGCTGCAACAGGGGCTAGATTTGCTTCTGTCGTAGCTGTGTCAAAAAATCTACCACCTTGTTGGGCCCAGGGAACTTCTAATGCTGATATTGATGTTGCTTCAACACCTGATGCCACTCTTAACAGGTTACAATATACCTTCACTTAGTAAATTGCTTTAACATTTCACTTTGACTTACTATTTATGTAACAGGTTGCAATCTGTTGAGACATCAAGAGGACAAGTTTTACTTGAAGCTGCTTTGAGAAGGCAACAAAGGATGGAGGCTGCTGATAAAAAGAGATAGATGGATTCAATTGCAATGCAAAGAGCTGTTGGAAGGAAGAATGGTCATGTTGGCAAGTAATTGGATGATGAAGATGGCATGTACTGTACTTTAGATATTTTTATGGGTTACTTGTTGGAAACTTGTTGGAACTGGAAACTGTTGTTGGAACCTTTGGGTACTTTTTACTTTAGATTTTGATATGGTTTACTTGTTAGATGTTTGTATAGATTTTTGATGACTTTGGTGTGGATGTACTGTACTTGTTGGAAATTGCATTTGGTTGGTGGTTTTTATGGTGATGTTTCAAACAGGTGCTTTCACACATTTTTATGTGATGTTTCAAACAATTACTTTCACATGTTTTTATGGTTGGTGGTATTTATGGTATTAGTGGTTAGTTTTTCACAGGTTTTTTATGTGGGTTAGCACTTAAAACAGGTTCACAAACAACTCTCTACACACTTACAGGGGATAGATTTGCATTACATAACACATTTGCATTACACATTTGCATTACAGAGGTTAGATTTGCGTTACATAGCACATTTGTAGTACAATTAAAAACAGAAAATAGCACTGGTGCAAAGTTTTACAGATTTTTCAACTAGATCCTCTTAGCACAGAGTACAAAGATTAGCATAATAACGGTTCCAGTCAACATTTTCTTGTAAAGCCTTTCCCTTTTTCGAGATGTAGCCAATTCCTCTTCAAGCTGTTTGATGTTGGCTAACATATTGGAAAGAACTTCGCTCCCTTTTCTGGACATTGGAGGATCAATCCAATCAAAATACCCACAATTTCCTTGGATCTATAATAACAAAAAATTTAAAACTTTAAAAATTAGGAAAATCAATTAAAATTTTAAAAATTAGGGAAATCATAATTATACTACATACCCCATACATAGCACACCCAAAAAACCTTCTTCCAAAGTTTTGAACAGTGAATGAAGTTTTCACCGGAGCTGCAACACCACAGTAGCAGAGCCGCATGTTGATTCCTCGCTCTTGCATGACACTGTTATCCATTATGGCATGGAGATGTGGGTAGAGAACCAAAATGTAGTTGGGATGTTGGTAGAGGAAGAAAGGAGACTGCTGGAAGGTTTGGTAAGGGAAGAAATGAGGGTAAATGATGAAGTTTGGTGTTATAAAGAGAGTATAAGGGCATTTTCGTCTTAAAAAAACACATTCTGGGCGCCAATCTTTCCCTCCAAAAAACGCAGCTAAATTGGATGACTTCCGTTAACTGAGCCCATTTTCTTAAACTGTGGGGGGGTTTAGTGCTTAAGTTTGAAGTGGAGGGGGGCAAACCGCACAACGTGTAAAGTAGAGGGGGTCATTCCCTACTTTCCCCTTATATATATATCAAATTCAAAAGAGTTGGATTCTAAATAAAGAGATCAATTAAGTTAAGAGATTATTACATGCAAAGTTGAAACTTATGTGTCTAAAGGAGAAGATTCTTAAAAAGTCCTACGTGGCGTAAATATAGAGTTCTAAAAATCTTACGTGTCGCCATTCTAAGCGAATGTTTCAGCTTTATATATATATATATATATATTGGAGTTATTATGTCAATTCGTTGCCTTTGGTTCGGTCCTTGTCGTATGTACCAAAAATCCTTTATTCATATGGTTACCCACTGTTGTTTAGGTGCACTAATCACTTAGTCAATTTATACTGTCTCCATCCTTGTTCATGTTGCTTTATAGAGTTATTTTAACTTGGTTGGCTAATAATGCTTTATCCAAATATTGGCACAGCTTTTGTGTGGACATCAGACGGTTTGGTTTTTCTCTTCATTGACCGTTATATTATGATCAAAACCTTAAATCTGCTTCCGACTATCATAACATTCAATTCAAGAATCTGGCCAAAACATGTCACGTGTACTTGTTCTTGGTAAGTCACCATATGTCAGATTTGAAATGGTGCATCACTGTTTGTTAGTTTTCATTCCTATTTGTCTTGCCATCTTTCTGTTTTAGCTACTGAACTCGGCCTACCAGAACAGTTTTTGGGCATATGACTTCCAATCTCGCACTGCCATAACAGTTTGTGGGCATGTTTGCTGCGCTCCAGCCAATCTCATGACTGCCACTTTGAAAAGCTCAAAATCATAGCCCCAATTATCACCTGAGCACCCTTTACAGAAGAGAGTGAGCTTTTTTCAACTTTTTACTACCGGATAGAAGACATATGCTTCTTATATGACATGTCTGGACAGGTAACTAAGCTACATTCAAGTCGTCATTAACATTTTTAGGTGCATAACGGACATCCAACTGTACAGATAGACTGTGTGTCAAAATTAGTCCCACAGCCGACACGAAAGGACGAGCTCCCACAGTTCGAACCTAGTCCCCTGGTTAAGCCGGGTGGGTATATCATTTCATACATTCGGCATAGGCGCTCAAATTTCATGCAATCACCATAGGAGCAAGAATCGGGAAATTGGTAGAAATTGAAACATCAAAAGAGGGGAAAATCGGAGGAAAAGGATATATCAGGCTCCGAATTGAAATCGAGTTAAAAAAAGCTCTACCCAAAGGTTTTGCCTTGAAACGAAATGGTCTGGAGGATGTCTGGATCCATTTCAGGTATGAGAGATTGCCAGATATGTGTTTTGGATGTGGACATTCTGGGTCACGTCAAAAAATGGTGTTATCGGCCCCCAGACCCGACGGCAAGCTGGATGATGGCAGGAGAGCAGCGACACTACAACCCCTGGATTCGCGCGTCTTATGAAGGTGACAATCCTATCTCACATCATCAACCCCCCTCCTCCCAAATTCCACCCCAGACTCAATCGGTGGTGACTCAGACGGACAACCACTCCCTGAACCCGGCGGAAACCACACTGCTTCTTCGTCACAAAAACCAAGGCAGAGACACGACAACCGAGGCAATGACAGAGCAAAAAACTCCAACCCACGCATCCACTGACACAACTGAATTTTCAACAACCCAAAGTCCTACCGTCGCCGCCCTACCAAAAAGCAACCACAATCCCAGTTCTGATCCCTCCCTGTAGCCTTTTCTCCTGCTACCCCTCTGTGCGTAGCAACAACCCCCCAACCTTTAACTAATCCAAAAAACAAAAAAGACCTGAATGAAGCCCCAGACCCCACCTCGACCAATAACCCGCAAACCCAACTCCACATCTTGTTGGGCCACTCACATGGTACCATAAGCCCACAAACAAACCAAAAAAGGAAGCTAGCCCCAGAACCAGAGAAAATGTCAAAAAAACAAAAGCCCACTACACTCCCAGCACCCCAACCCGGAATTCTGCAACATCCCATGCCATCAAATGGAAACACTTCCAACAAACAGACCACCCAAAAAAAATGACCCTCGCTGAAACAACAAGCCAGACTCCTCCGCAACAACGTCAACAACCTTATCACCACAAACCCCCCTCTGCTACAACTTTCGGCTCACGTGGAAGGAGGCACAAACCTCCAACCACCTCCACCATGTTAGTCCTCTCGCGTAATTGTCAAGGGCTCGGAACAAGGAAAACATTCCGAGCCCTCCACTGGCTTATCTGAAATCTTTCTCCTGAAATTCTCTTTCTCTCTGAAACAAAGCTCTCTTCTAATTCTCTCATCCCCATTCTCATTGCTCTTGGATTTCACCACCACCAAATTGTCCAACCGAACCACACTGCTGGTGGTCTGTGCCTAGCTTGGAAGCTAGGAGTAGACCTTGAAATAATTTCAGCCAATGCTAACCTTGTCAATGCCATCATCTTCTCTGACCCCCCCACTTCACCATCGATGCTTACTGCTGTTTACGGACCCCTCTACAAGCAAGCAAAACCAGCATTCTGGGAGGACCTCTCAAAAGTGATTGACTCATTCCCTGGACCCTGGCTAGGAATTGGAGATTTCAATGAAATCACTAATACAAAGGACAAAAAAGGAGGTAGAGCTTTTGCATCCTTGTCAAATGGTCTAGCAGCAGTGATACATGAAAATGGGTTGGTTGGTCTGGGATTGATTGGAAACCCGTTCACATGGAGTAACAAACGCAACCTTCAAGCCAACATCAGGGAAAGAATTGATAGAGGTTTAGCAAATATGGCTTGGCGTCTTTTGTTCCCCAATGCAACAGTCAAACATTTGCCAGCGCACCAATCCGATCACAATCCCATCCTCCTCAATACCAGAGAAATCAACCCGCCGAACCCAAAATCCTTCAAATTCATGGCTTGCTGGACCCATGACAACTCTAGCCATTACATTGTAGAACATGCTTGGAAGATCAAAGCTTTTGGAGTGCCCCCCTTCAAACTCTGCCAGAAAATCAAAAATACTTGGCTTGCTCTCAGAACATGGAATCAGAACCACTTCGGCAATATCCAAACCAAGATCAAAATCCTCTCAGAAGTCCTTGATCAAACCCAGAAGGAAGACCCGTCGGCATCCAACTTGGAACGCGAGAAAAATCTCCAATGCAATCTGGATGAAGAACTGAAAAGAAAAGAGTCATTATGGCAAGATTGGTCCAGATACAAAAGAATCCTTGAAGGAGACCTCAATACGAAGTTCTTCCATCTCACAACAATTATCAGGAGGTGCCGGAATGCTATTTAATTCATAAAAGACGGTGAAGGTACATGGATCACAGGAACAAACCAGGTTGGAAGGTGCTTTAACAACCATTTCGAACAAACTTTCTCGACCTGCAAACCAACCTTCCTTCAGGACTTTGAAAATCTCTTGACCCATTCCATATCTGAAGCAGACAACCTTTTGATGTGCGCAATCCCTACTGACTCTGAGATAGAAAAGACCCTTAACCATATGGGTTCGCACAAGGCTCTGGGACCAGACGAAATGACAACACTCTTTTTCAAAACCTACAGAAAGATCACTAGTTTTGATGTCAAGGAAAGTGTGAAAAACTTCTTCATCACAGGCCACATCCTCAAGGAACAAAACCATACTCTCATTGCCCTCATACCAAAGCAAGACAGCCCAGTCTCGGTTAATCACTACCGACCAATAAGTCTATGCAATGTCTCTTACAAGCTGATATCCAAGATGCTAGCCTCCCGCCTCCAAGCAGTACTGCATCAGCTAGTCTCCCCTCTTCAAGCAGCATTCGTCCCAAAGCGCCTGATCAACGACAACAGCATCATAGTACAAGAGTTGTGGCACACAATGAGGAAAAATAAAGGAAAAAATGGGCTTATGGCCATCAAAATCGACATGGAAAAAGCATATGACAAAATGGAATGGTATTTCATACTCAACGTCCTGAAGAACTTTGGTTTTGATCAAAAGTGGATTGGATGGGTGGAACAATGCATAAGTACTGCAACTTTCTCAACACTCATCAATGGTGCACCCCACGGTCTCTTCCCGTCTTCTAGAGGCCTTCGCCAAGGAGACCCCATCTCTCCATTTCTTTTCATTCTGGGTCTGAAATATTAACCAAATTGTTACTTTTCGAAGAAAGCAAAGGAAACATCCATGGAATCAAGGCCAGCCGTGGAAGCCCAGCTATATCCCACCTACTTTTCGCTGACGATCTGATTATTTTTTGCAGGGCCAATAAAAATGAAGCCGCAACTGTTCTTAAATGCCTACAAAAATACGAAAGCTGGTCAGGACAGGTCATCAACCGGATGAAATCAAGAGTGTTCTTCAGCACAAATGTGAATGGAGTAGAAAGTCGTGAAATTTGCAATCTTCTGGGCATAAAAAAGGCACCACCCTCAGATAAATATCTTGGATTACCCATCTTTACCAATCAAAAAAAGATGGGTGTATTTGCAGCCTTAGCGGAAAGAGTTCGACAACGTCTGAGTGGTTGGAAAGCAAAATGCTTATCACAAGCGGGTAGAGGTACTCTGATCAAGGCAATTGCTCTGGCCATTCCATCCTATACAATGTCTACATTCGCAATACCTACGGCAATTTGCGAAAAAATGGACAGTCATATGAGAAGATTCTGGTGGGGGCATGATGAATCAAAGAAGAACCACTACTGCCCAAAAGCGTGGAATACCTTGTGTATCCCAAAAATGTTTGGCGGAATGGGGTTCAAACCAATGATAGAAGTAAACAAGGCACTACTTGCAAAGCTGGGATGGGTGATTCTCAAAGAACCTGGGAAACTTTGGGTACAAATCATGAAGGCTAAATATCTACATTCTTCAAGATTCCTGAACCACTAACCACCGAAGGATGCTTCTTGGATTTGGAAAGGGATATGCGCAAGCAAGAACATCATTGGTAAGGGCGCTTGTTTCATTGTTAGGAAATGAGATACCATTGTTTTTAGGCTAGACCCCTGGATACCCACGATTGAAGGTTTCAAGTCACATACAGAGGTCCCCCCTAGCCAAGGGTACAGCACGGTCTCGAATCTTATCGACATATTAACCTGCAGTTAGGATAGGCTAAAACTTCATCGCCTTTTTTCGGAACCCACCATTAAGGAAATCCTTAGAATTAGAATTTCCACTTCACAACCCCAGGATTTCTTAGCCTGGACCCTATCAAAATCCAGAAAATTCTCCACCAAAGCAGCCTACCTTGCAGGAAATATGAATAGATTCCAAACCAGCCAACCCCTCTTTCTACCTTTCTGGAAAGCCTTATGGAAAGCAAAGATTCGGGAACGCCACAAAATCCTCATCTGGCGAATTGCATGGAACATCCTCCCAATCAGACTCAAATTCCAATCCCTATTTTCGGATATAGAAACCATCTGTCCTTTTTGTAACTCGGAAGAAGAATCCACAACTCATCTCTTTATCACATGCCCTTTCACCCGCAACATTTGGTCTGCCTCTCCCCATAATTTCCGGCCACCACCTCTTCCAAGTCCGATGCAAACAATATCCAACCCCCCATAATGGCTTGAGTACATAGTATCTCCACCATTCTCAGGAAATTCTGATCCAAGTATCAAGGCTGTCTACACATTATATGCCTGTACTGTCTTGGACCATATATGGTGGTGCCACAACCAAAAACTTTTTCAAAATGCTGAAATGAATATGGAAAGAAGCTGCAAGCAAATTCTTGCTACCTTTGGTCACCTACAAAAAGCTTTCCTTCATGAAAATATTAACAGTAGCCACCCATCTACTGGGGTAAACTCTCCTCTCAATTGGTTCAAGATGAACTTCGATGCGGCAGTCAGAAATTCGACATCCGTCCAAGTAGCAGTCTTGCGAAACCATGAAGGAGTAATAGTCTCGGCACAAGCACAAACTTCCCATACGCAAGACCCAGAAAAGGCCGAAGCGGAGGCAGCGCTAATGTCGATCAATCTAGCCATCCGAAGTCGATGCTCACATGTGTTGTTTGAAGGAGATGCTTCAGTTATTATCAACTACTTCACCAATCTCGATCAAACTCCGAACTGGAGATGCTATGCTATTATTGAAGAAGCCAGGGAAAAATTGAAGTTCTTTACTTGCTGGACATTTCTCAAAGTTACAAGATTTCAGAACAGGCTCCCCCACAACCTTGCAGCATGGGCATATTGTAATCAATTTTTTGGCTTAGTTCCAATCTCCTCCATTTTCCATCTTTTGTCCATGGAGGACTCTGTGAACTGAGTAATGTACTTCTGCTTTTCTTTAATGAAGTCATTTGATTAGAAAAAAAAACAAATATCGCCACATGGCTGAGCCTTGCCTTAATGTTCTATTATCTTTCGGTAATAGATACCTTAAACATTTGGAAAACCATACGTAGCGGCACCATACATGGCAACAAAATCAAGGACTTATGGTGTACATTTCGACAGTTGTTCTTTGGTTATAGTAACCGAAATCTGGCACCATCACAATCTTCTGTGCTCACACATTTTCTGTTCCACCTATAAGGATCACGGGAATTAATCCTTGACATATGACACATCAAGTCAATATGCATGTGCTTACAAAGCATGCACAATCCTTTTTGCTCGAGCATACAACAACGACTTACATGATACGGGTTAGGCAGCTTTGGATCTTTCTCACAAGCTATCAATCTAGCATGCCTGATCTCATGGCACCCAAATAAAGGGCCTAAGCTCGGCCAAACCGAGCATGAGCGCTCCTTGCTACGAGGAGTTGCCTAAGCCTCGACCTTGCCGAGCATAAGCGCTCATTTCTACAAGGATTCGCCTAAGCCCTGGCCTAGCTGAGCATGCACGATCCTTTGTACAAGGAGTCGCCTACGCCTCGGCCTCGCCGAGCATAAATGCTCCTTGGAGGCAACCCATTTGTGCACTCTTGTTTTATTTTCTTTTATTTATCATTTGGCTTTATCATTAATTAAGTTTATTACTATTATGGGTATAAGCCTACATGTATAATAAGCATAATTTACTAAAGCCTAATTCAATCAGAGTCTATTCTAGTCAGGGTCAAGTCCAATTAGAGTCTTGTCTAGTTGGTTAAACCAATCCAAGTAGTTAAGTTTAACCCTAGTTAAGAGATTTGGAATTGATTTAGATGACTCAAAATTGATTGTAGATTGATCCCTCATTTATTTTAATTTCTTTGATTCAAATATGTGACTTGAGTTTTGATATAATTCAAATATAACTCCCAATAATTGGGAAATACCCGGCAATCCCAGTCAAACTGGGAGATCAATGATTATCTTATTAGGGATTGTGACGTGATCCTTGAGGATCTTAACGCGATTCTAACACATCTGGCCCACGGCCCAGTCCTACTAGGAGTCTTCTCCTACAGCTATATAAAGGGGTCTACCCCTCCAGGTATGAGACAATTACACAATTCATGCTTTTTCAGAGTTACTATCTTGTAGCTGCGTTCTGACTTAAGCATCGGAGAGTTCTCCGCCGGGAATCTCACCCGACGGTCACTCGTTTTCTGTCTTGCAAGTCATCGGTCCAGGCTTGGGTTCCGCGGATTCTGCAATGTACGCGGAGCATATCTTTAGCAGCAACAGATTGTGGCTATCTGTGGGACCCACCAGCCTAACCGTTTGACCTCAAGAAAAATTAAAACACACGTTTCGCAAGCAACGGCGGCAACGCGTCGAAACTACAACCGTCATCACCATTCAAACAGTGGGCTACCGCTGCAACTTCAAAACTCCGACCATGCACACGCAGCCAGAGTCAGCGGTGACGCAAAGCTGCTGGAGGCAACAACAAGCATCTCAACGAAAAAGAATAAAATAAAAAAACGAGCAATAGCAGTAACGGCATCGTCGCCACTGCCACGACAAAAGCCATCACCACCACCGCCGTAGGTGTCAGGCGGCCCCATCACCGTCACCGCCACGTTAGGCCCTCTGGGAAAACACTGACGCCGCGCCATCACCACGGCCTTGCTCCAGATCTACGATATTACGATGACTGGAAAAACACGGTCGACATGGCGTCGTGCGGCTACCCTGGAGGAACATCGGCCGATAGCCACCGCGGAGGAGTAACACCACCGCGACAGCCCTTCATCACCGCTGCAGCAACGGTGTCTACAGCTCTCGATCTGCTCCACTACTGCCATGGTAAAGGCACCACCACCGTCCTTCACCGTCACCCTACCTTGGTGCTACCGGCTACCCATGCTCCAGTTATGCGACCATACAAAGCGCCACCGCCACACAAGACGGCGCTGCCGTCGACTCACGATTAATGACTTACCATCACCGTCGCCTCGCCATGGTGATGCCTCACTACCACGCTGTCGCAAAATCCCGCAGCCACCTGTTTATTCAAAGGTCCAAGCCACCGCGACGCCATCCCATTCGCCGGAGTCGCGCCGAGTGTCGACGCCATTCTGTCGCCTCCCTGATTGCAGCCGGATCTGCTCACAAGCCATAGCTGCCCTTCGGTCTGAGAAGAGAAGAAGCAAACTCAATTAGGTGCATTCTCTCTAAAGAATTCTATTTTCACCCCCATAAATATGCATATTTGTAATTTAGACCCGCAGGGTCTTACTTATCTGACACATGCCCCAAAATTTTAAAAGCATTAAGCTTTTAACCCATGAAATGAGCATAATTATACTTGTTACCCTAAGGGTCTCATTTATCCGACTTGGGCCACACGCTTTTAAAAGTATTAAGCTTTTAACAGTCAAAACAGCCTATGTAGATTAAAGACCCACAGGGTCTTATTTAAATTCGCAAGTGTCGCACATTCTTTAAAGGCTGAGCACATTTCGTCGTTTGTGTGTCGTTAAAAATTAAGCGACTACGATTTTAGGCGCTAGCAAGTCTTCCTAAAGGCTGCTTCCTGTGCACTTTCATTACCTAGACTTCTTTAATTTTTTGTCTAGTATTATGCAGTTGCGTCCATTGGCGTGAGCACATTACATGTCAAAGCTTCCGATTGATATGCCATTTTAAGCTCACCTGCAACATGCAGTGCAACACACCCCTGTCGGCTAACCGACAAAACCCTAATGGGGCCGCGGTGACTAAAACACCGCTATTAATTCTGTGTTAAAAACATAGTTGCATTTTTATATGTTTTATTGCTTCAGAGGCTATTTTTTCAGTCACGTACTTTTATTTCTTACAAGGGTTTAAACCATGTCTGCAAACATCAACGGTGGCGTATAAATCACTTCATAAGCAAGGAACAAATTCACAGCACCCTGTGACTTAAAGTTGCGTTTAGGGTTTTCTGCTGCAGCATCTTGCCGACTCGGCATTTCTTATTATCTTGTGATGTTCGGTCACACAGTGACCTCGATCAGTGAATCATAGCATATCGTCAGCCTCTGCTAATAAGCATCACTAATATGCCGGTACAACTGCAAGCTCAAGCTCATGCGACCAGTAAACTTCTAGTTGCTTCTCAGTATATTGATGAACTGCGACAGCTACTCTACTGATCATCAGTGGCATCTTGCTCGGACGGACTACGCGTCCTCAAGCTTTATATGCTCATCCAGTCGAGCAAGCAGATTATGGTCTTCTATATTGCTCCTACATGTCTTCTTGGGCCCGAACTCTACATATGGGCTTAAAAGCCGTCTTTATATATCCACGCCTTCTCAAAGGCCGGGGGGCTTTATATTTCATGAGATCATTCTTATACAGGCTTAATGCCTTGTGTCTTATCAGACAGGGAAGTTCACAACAGCGACCATATTATGAGCTCCATGACCCGCGCCTTCTTATTTGGCATCGTGACAACAAGGACGAGAAACCCCCGAGGGCACAAACGACTAGAATTCTAAGTTCTGTCAAACCCCCAAGGGAGCATACAACGAGAACTCTAAAGTTCCGTCAAAACCCCCAAAGGCGGGTACAACGAGGACTCTAAAGTCCCGTTAAACCCCCGAGGGCATGTACGACAAGAACTCCAAGTTCTGTTAAACCCCCGAGGGCGTGTAAGACGAGAACTCTTAAATTCCGTCGAACCCTCGAGGGTAATTGCATGAGCTCCGGCTCCATCCGCCCCCGAGGGCCCATAAGATGAGAACTCTTAAGTTCCATCAAACCCCCGAGGGTATTTGCGTGAGCTCCGCACTTCATCAATCCCTCGAGGGACGAACACCCCCGAGGGTGATAGGATAGAGCTCGAGCTCTATCCGAACGGTTTAGCTACAGTTCTAACCCGTGAAACGACAAAGGACTATTGGACTTTATCCCCCCACCATTCTTTGTCAATTCAATACCCAGCCAAGCGTGAGTGCGAGGCTTCTTTGCCAGCTCTTAGCTGATTATAAGAGTTCGCAACAAAGTAAAACGCAAGCATGATGTGGTCGGCTCGAGCTCAAGAACATACACTTGCACAAAATGAACACCCTCCAAAGGAGAGGTGACCCCTCGAGGGGACATTCAAACACTTAGCACATGCAACAACTTACATGCACAGCTTTGTGTCCTCTCCCGAGAGAGGCTACCATGGGGCACAACCCCTAAAGGATCTCGAGATCCCATGATTTATCTTTCTAAAGATGATTTCGAATAGCCTACTCAGGCGACATTCTAAAACTTAGCTCTCGAGAGCTAGGGTTCTAGCGCTCTACTTGGGCAAAGTTCTAAGGCTTAAGCTCCCGCTTAGGTCAGAGCACATGGAAGAGAGAAATATTGTTACCCCTATAAGTGGATGAGAATCACTTACAAATCTGACGCATGTCTCGAGACACCAGGTATAAACTTCCTCAGCCAAACATTTTTGGCCAAGGAAGTTGGGGGCTTATGATATAACTCAAATATAACTTCCAATAATTGGGGGGAGATCAATGATTATCTTATTAGGGATTGTGACGTGATCCTTGAGGATCCTAAGCGATCCTAACACATCTGGCTCACGGCCCAGTCCTACCAGGAGTCTTCTCCTACAGCTATATAAAGGGGTATACCCCTCCAGGTATGGGACAATTACACAATTCATGCTTTTTCAGAGTTACTATCTTGTAGCTGCGCTCTGACTTAAGCATCAGAGAGTTCTCAGCCGGGAACCCCACCCGGCGGTCACTCGTTTTCTGTCTTGCAGGTCATCGGTCCAGGCTCGGGTTCCCACCACAAAAAAATATGTATTTTGCGACGGAGTTTTAGCGATGGAATACCTTCCGTCGCTAAACATGTCTTTAAGCGACGAAATATACCATCGTTAAAACTCCGTTGCAAAATACTATTACCGACGGAAGACACCGTCGGTAAAAATATTTTGCAATGGAGTTTTAACGGCGGACTTTTAGCGACGGAATTACCGTCGCTAAATATTTTTTATAAAATTAGTAATTTTGAGTTTTTTTTAAAATTATTTAAATGACGGAATAAGTCTGTCGCTAAAACTTCTGTCGCAAAAGTCTTTATAATAAGACATTCACCGACGGAGTTTTAGCGACGGACTTATTTCGTCGCTAAAGCTCCTCCATTTAAATCCAGATCTGGTTTCTTTCTCTCTCCCCGTTCTCTCTCTGAAATTCTGCTCCCACCCACCGCCGTTCTCACCTCCGGCGACCCTTCTCTGCGGCGACCCAGCTCCGGCGACACTCCCGTCCCCCACCCGATGTCGCGCCACCAAGCCTTGCACTCCGGTCGTGCCACAAAGCCTCCACTGTCGCCGCGCAAGGAAACCACCACTGCCGCCGCACCACCAACGCCGGCGCCGTAGTACCCACCTCGAGATTTGTATGTCAATTGCCCTAAATTATCTGAATTTTTTGTTAATTTGTCTTCAATTTAGGTTACATGCCCTAAATTATCTGAATTATTTAGATTTGTATGTCAATTTAGGTTCAATTTTTTGTTAATTTGTCAATAGAGCCCCCTAATTGAACCCTAAATTGAAGTAATTGAATCCTAAATTGAATGCCCTAATTGAATCGAACCCTAAATTAAACTAATTGAACCCCTAATTAAACCCTAAATTGATTGCCCTAATCTAACCGAACCCTAATTGAACCCTAAATTGAATGCCTCAAATCAACCGAACCCTAAATTGAATCAATAGAGCCCCCTAATTGAACCCTAAATTGAAGTAATTGAATCCTAAATTGAATGCCCTAATTGAATCGAACCCTAAATTAAACTAATTGAACCCCTAATTAAACCCTAAATTGATTGCCCCAATCCAACCGAACCCTAATTGAACCCTAAATTGAATGCCTCAAATCAACCGAACCCTAAATTAAACTAATTGAACCCCTAATTAAACCCTAAATTGATTGCCCCAATCTAACCGAACCCTAAATTGAATGCCTCAAATCAACCGAACCCTAAATTGAATCAATAGAACCCCCTAATTGAACCCTAAATTGAAGTAATTGAACCCTAAATTGAATGCCCTAATTGAATCAAACCCTAATTTGAACTAATTGAACTCCTAATTAAACCCTAAATTGATTGCCCCAATCTAACCGAACCCTAATTGAACCTTATATTGAATGCCTCAAATCAACTGAACCCTAAATTGAATCAATAGAACCCCCTAATTGAACCCTAAATTGAAGTAATTGAACCCTAAATTGAATGCCCTAATACAATCGAACCCTAAATTGAAATAATTCAAGCGCATCGGATATGTGAATTTTGAACGTTTTTTTTCCATTTGAACATTGATCATTTGTTTGATAATTTTAGGTTGTTAATTGTGCGTTTTAGAATTGTGATTATTGATCGATGATTTTAGGTTATTAGCTGTGCATTTGAAGTAATTGCGATTATTAATTGATGATTTTAGATTGTTAATTGTGCATTGAGCATTTGAGATATTGAGATTATTGACGGAGGATGGGACCCAATTGGATTGAATGTGTGGTTTTTGTTAATTTTTATTGCATTGAGCATTTGAGAATTGAGAATTGAGGTTGTTGACGGAGGATGGGACCCAATTGGATTGAGATACCTGTTAGTTAGCGCAGACACAGACAGCACGTCTGATCGACGGTGTCTGACATTTAAAAACAAATTAACGTATGCCGATGTGTCTGGAGGTGCGTGTCGGTGGGCATCGGACACGTGTCCGGAGGCTTCGGACACGTGTCCAAAGGCGTCGGACACGTGTCGGTATGTGTCGGACACGTGTCCGGAGGTGTCAGACACGTATCGGACACCATATCGACACCCTATATGAGGTGTCGGAATTGAGATTGTTGACGGAGGATGAGACCCAATTGGATTGAGATACCTGTTAGTTACCGCCGATGGCTCCACGATGCACGGGACCGGGCAAAGAAGGCGCTGCCCGCGGGTGCCCCGATGACGGACATGGCGAGATATCCCCCACATTGGATATCTCACCGTGTATGGGGGGAGATGATAGATCGGTGGGCTACGGATCCAGGTTGGGACGCCAAGAGTAAGAGCGGGACTGAGAACAGACAGAACAAAGATCCGACGCACACGGGGGGTCGGTGCCACACGACATCGTCCGACACAAGAACGCGGTCGAGCACCCGGATCTGGAGGACGATGAGGTCATAGCTCTGACGTATAATTAGACGCACGTGCGGAAGAAGGACAAGTACGAGACGCACCGGGCGGGCGAATATATTTCAGATATTGCCCGGCGGATCGATGTGAGTCAATTTATTTAAGTTAATGTTTTTTCTTTCTATCCTCAATGTCTGTTTCGTTAATTAATGCTCTAACATATCGTTAAACCACTATTTTTGCAGGCCTCGTATGAACAGCTAAGGGGGTCTGAGCAGCAGTCCGGACAGCCATCAGCGTCCACTAGTACGGCTGCGAGTACTGGGGGGTTGAAGCGATGGCTGGATACGCCGGAGGTCGTGAATCTGCCGAAAGGCCGCGTACGCGGCCTGCCTAGCACGACTGCTCTTGCCGTGATAGGAGCGTCCTCACCCCCTGCTGCCCCTCCACAGACACCGGCTCCTCGGCCTCAGTTGGACGACGAGGAGATCCAGCGCATTGCTACAGTGGTGTGCCGGATGATCAGGGAGCAGGGCACTGCTGGACAGGCCGCCCCGGCCCCGGATCAGCAGGATCCAGATCCGGGACTCGGGAACCCCTGATGAGCCCCTTCCCGTGCCCGTTCCTAGCTTCCCCCCCGTGCCCGCCTTGTACTCTTCTCCCCTCTCCTAACCGGCTATATCCGGTTCCCGGCTTGTACATATATGAATTTTTTTTATAATTGATTATATATATTTCTTTCTGTATTGATTATTGCTCGTTGTTGTTGAGATTTGAAAATTGTATTACAGGTTTGGGTAATTGAAAAATAAAAAAAAAATTCAAAAAAAAAATTGACTTTTGGCGACGGATTAATTCCGTCGCTAAAGTATTCCCACAATCAGTTATTTAGCGACGGAATATTCCGTCTCAAAAATATAAATCCATCGCTAAAGATTATAATTCGCGACGGAATATCCGTCTCTAATTAAAATAAATCCGTCGGTAAAAATGACATATTTAGCGACGGATTTAAAACATTCCGTTGCTAAACTATTAGTGACGGGCTTTTATACGAGGGATTTTTAGCGAGGGTGAATCCGTCGCTAATTATTTTAGCGACTGATTTTGGGCTTTTAGCGACGGATTTCCCCATCGCTAAAAGCCTGTTTTCTTGTAGTGTCCGCAATGTACGCGGAGCATATTTTTAGCGGCAACAGGTTTAATCCTTAAAGTTTGGTATATCCCCTTTGTCTCTTTAGAGATTTTTTTGAGTTAAAGGACAAATTAATCTCTCTTGGATTGGTTGATTAAGGGATAAATCGACCATTTTTTGACAAACCGGTTGGTAATGCAATTTAATTAGGAAGAACCGGCCAATAAGTTGACTTTTTAGATCTTTTTCTTCAAATCTGATATTCTTCTCCATCAGAGAAATTAGATAAGAAAAAGTCAATTTCACCATTTTATTTGCCCCCGTACCTCTATATGTTGATCCCTTTGGCTACAGAAAAGGGTATTTCTCCCTAGAAATTTTGGACCTTTCTTCTTAGAATTTATGCACTATTTCTAGTGGAAACTCTTCAAAATAAAGAGGATAATTCAGAATTCTCCTTTTTTCGGATCATAATCCCTTTGTCTACTCACATCAAGGATCCATCCCGACAGTGTTCCGAGTTATCTAAGCAATTCCCAACTCGAGGTCATTTTTCGTGTTTCTTTTCATTTCTAAATTCAGAGAGTTTAGATTATCTCCCTTCCACGCAACCATGTCTCAATCAAAATATACAAAAACTATAAAATAGAGTCTAAAATTTAGGTTCGTTAGACTAAAAGAGGTCGTGTCCATCATAAAGATTTTAAAACTGAGATTAAGGTCGTCTCCCTTAGGGTTGAGTAAGAACCACATGATTTTGATCGCATTTTGTCTGACAGGTTAGGTAGGCCACTTGACCCCTGATATAGGGTTCAAAGTAAAATTATATGTCATGTTAGCATTTACTTTACGTGCATTTCTGTTACATGTTAAGAAAGCGAAGAATTACAAAAACAAAGTAGAGATCATTAGGGTATAACGGGTACCTAATACCTTTCCATTGTATGAATAGTCTCCGAATCCATCCTCTCTGTTTTCAAAGATTAGATGCCTTAGTTGGCAACTCGGAATCATTTGGGTTTTTTTTTCTTAGGCCTTTCCTCGCCTAGGGAATCTATCGATGGCGGTGGGCCAATAATGGTGACTTCGCTGGGGATTAGAATTGAGAGGACAAGACTTAAAATATTTTTGTTGATTTTTGGCTTTCGTGATTTTCACTTATTGTGTAACATGTATAATGTGCTTTACCTGTTGTAATTGCATTTTTCATGACTCACACACAGGCACTGTCCCAGCCCACCTTTTCGAGAAACCCTCTAACTTCCTAGTTGCATAGCAATTTTTACTTTACCCACACCTCTAAGGCCTACTATTGAGACATGGGTGACAGGTATATCATGCAAATCAGGTTTAAGGAGTAACCTTACACCTAGAGTTGAAGAAATCTGCCACCCTGACCGTTTTCATGGCCTACCCTTCAATGGGGATACCTACTTATGATATGGTATATCGACTGCAAAACTGGCCGGTATTCCCACTAAAAGGTACATTACGAAGAAGGTGTCCCTGATTAACCGACGGGTGATTGGTGAGGCAGCCTCATTGTCTGAGTTGGGAATTGGGAGTGATTCAAGTGAGTCATCCTCCCGGGCTAGCCGCCCTTTTTCTTATCATCTCAGTTCCTCTTGTTCTCTTGCTGTGACGATGAGCTCTAGGGAATCTGAAGAATTTGATCTGGCTGAAATTGTGACGTCATCGCCAGAAAAGAGTCACTCTCCGGTGAAGGATGACGCGGTCGCTAGCTTTTCTCAGAAATGCTATGTGCTTGGCACTTGTTTTTCTACATGTTCTTACCTTAAGCCAGTAAAGACGTGTGGACTCAATTTTCACAGGTGGTTCACAAAGCCTTTGCTTATATCTTTCCAGATCAGATAAGAGTGGATTTGGACTGGACTTCAAAAGATACGGGTAAAAAATGGACTGAGGTGTTCTTTGGGTCCAAAGCTGGAGAAATGGACTTTTGCTTATCTGGGTCTGTTTCTAGATAATCTTCCCCTTTTGAATACTTCCTTAGCTTGCATAGTCTGTCCATGTACTTCCTCTGTAACCCTTTGGAGTGGATCTGACTCATCTAACCCAGTTGATGTTGTTTCTCCTAATTCGACTGTTGTGTTTGATCAATATGATCTAATGTTCAATTGTTGGTTTCGTCTGCTTTCATTGGACTTTAAGATTCTGAAGCTGAACCCTCCTTTCATGCCACTTTATCCCACCCGTTTGTTGATACTGATTTATGTGATCCTTCTCGAGTCAAAACTTTGTCACTCGAGTTTTATACGAGGGTTGGTTCTTTTTTGGACATGTCCTCATCCAGTGAAGAAATGGTCACTAAGGATAATGGACTGACTTTACCGCGAACTGATGAGGATGTTGATTAGATGGATGTTGAAGCTGGCTTAACGTGTTCTTAATTTTGCGACAGACATTTAGAGTTCTTCCGATATTGATTTAATTTCCACCTTCCATGCCTTGCTGTTTCTGTTGGTAGTTCTTCCAGTTCCTCCAGCTCCCGCAAGCAGTTGTCGTCTGATGGTTTAAACTCACCTGCGAATCTGGTCCCCAAGAAGCTTTGGTCGGAGTCTATTGACTCCCCTGTTTTTTCTTCAGGCATGCTTTATCTTATTCTTTTCGTCCATGGTTTGGCTGATAGTTCATCATCATGTTGCTTGAATGTGGGTACAAAGGATTTAAGTTATTTGCCGGGTGATTTTTCACTCAAGCTTTGCCTAAAAATTATTCATGTCTACGGGTGATTTATTTGACTAATGTTCCTAGTTCTCTGTTGACTTGCAGTGCTCACAGACAATGCTAGAGTTCTGTCTCGGTGCCTTCGGGATTGAGCCTTATCGATCCCTTGGCCTCCAATGAGACTTTTATGCTGGAATTGTGGTGGTTTGGGTCAACACACCACATTTCAAATGTTTTCTGGATTGATCCGTTCTCACAATCCTGATGTTATTTTCCTTATGGAAACTAAATTATTGTCCGCTTTAATTGCTAGTAAATTTCATAAATTGGTGGGCTTCTTTGAGATTGCGGGAGTTGATTCAGTTAGATCAAGTGGGGGCCTATTGCTTGGAGGGCTTCAACATCTACTGTTCACCATTCTCTTTTCTGATTAAAACTTTATTCTTTGTTCAATGTAATCTTCGGATGGTGTTGACATTTCTTTGGATCCATTTATGGTCATCCAGTTGTTCAATTTCATTCTAAAACTTGGCTCTGCATTCAGCATGTTCTAGAACCCTTTCATGTACCTCTTTGTTCAAGTGGCAATTTTAATCAAGCTTTGTCCTCCTTAGAAAAAACTGGTCCTCATTCAGGAAATCTTCCTGGTGTCCAAAGTTTGAGACTTTCTTGAACACTTTGGGTTAGTTGATATTGGTTGGAAAGGCTCCCTTTATACTTGGATTCCAGGTTCTCCATTATGAGGTTTTGTACTCGAAAAATTGGATCGGGTCATGGCCAATCCTGATCAGTTCCTCCAATTAACTGAAGCTTTAGCTAGTAATCTAGCTATCCAACTCTCGCATCATCTTACATTCAAATTCTAAAAGATATTTGGGCCTCTCCTCCTTTAGGCTCGCCTTTATTTCAAGTAATGTCTTGTTTCAGATTTGCATTACGAGATCTTTGTTCATGGAATCGTTTGAATGTGGGCAACCTCGCTGGACTTATCCTTACTAATCGGCATTATCTCACTTCTCTGTTTTCTTCGAGTCCACTTTTCAAATCTCAATGCAATCATATCTTTCAACAGAGGCATACGCTTGTATTTTTGTTGACCTGTGAAGAAACATTTTTGGCTCAATATTCTAAGAGTGAATGGTTGGATTTAGGTTATCGGAACACTAAATTTTCCGTACTTCCACTCTCATTCTTCAAAAGCATAATCACGTCTACTTTTTTAAAGATAGTCGAGGTTTGCTTCAATCAGACGAATTTTGTATTCGGATGATTTTGCTTGACTACATTAAAAGCCTTATATTCTTCTGCCCGTACCTCCTCATACCTTTCTCCTGAGCCCTTGGCTCTTTGCTCTCTTTCATCTGATCAAGTACTTCAGTTGACTCAACCTTTTACGGACACATAGATTAGACATATGGTTTTCCTTATGAAAGGGCTTAAGGCTCCTAGGTCTGATGGAATATGTGCATTTGTGCTTCATCGATGTTGGCATTTCATGGGGTCCTTTAATTACTCGAGGTGTTTTATCCTTTTTTAATTCAGGTTATATGCTCCGGCATGTGAATAATACTTTCATCACTCTTATCCTGAAAAAGCCTTTTCCAGAATCTGCTGTTGATTTCAGACCAATTAGTTTGTGCAATGCGATCTATACAATTATAGCCAAAGTATTGGTGAACTGTTTGTCTCCTTTCGTGAATTCTCTTATTTCCCCCTTTCAAAATGCCTTTGCACCTGGTTGTTATCTCTTGAATAATGTCATCCAACTCAAGAATTGACACATTGTTTTAAGAAAAAGAGAAAAGGCCGTGCCGTTTTTAAGGCTCCTAAACTTGATTCGAGCAAAGCTTTTGGCCGATTACGTTGGGATTTCCTACGTCAAGTTCTGACAAACATGAACTTTCCCCCTTAACTGGATTCAGCTCATCATGCGGTGTGTTACTATGGTTCGTACTCAATCCTAGTCAATGGATCCCCCACGCCTCGATTCATTCCAAAGTGTTGTATCCATCAAAGGGACCTGCTTCCCCCCCTTGTGTTTATCCTTTGTTAAGAAGTTCTTTCTGCTTCATTACTTCAAGCTGAGCATGCCGGTTTGATCTCGGGAATCAAAGCTGGGCGGTAGTCTCCTTCCATTACACATCTTATGTATGTGGATGACATCTTCTTGTTCCTTAAGCTTCAAAATAATGTTGTGTAAGAGGTTTCAGAGTTAAGCTCTCTTTTGGCCCATTATTGTCAGTGTTCTAGTCAACAAATGAACTGACATATATCAGGTCTCTTCATAAGTCCTAATGCCTCTGCGGAAATACGGGTTCAGATTGAATCCGCACTTGCCCTTTCGCTGCAACCTAATCTCAGAAAATATATGTGTGTTCAATTATATATTTTGGACAATCGTAGAATGATTTTCGGAGCTAGTGCAGCGTCCCCCCGGTGTGCACACTGGTTTGGTCTTTTCATGACTAAAGCCGATCATGCCACTTTAATCCAGTCAGTTTTATCTTCCCTCCTTATTCATTATATTTTTGTTTATAAATTCCCGATCTACGTGTGTAAGCAATTAGACCAAATCCTAGCTTGGTTCTAGCTAGTGGTATGGTGAAGCTTCCTATAAATCTATACACCAGATATCTTGGACTGTTCTTTATCTTCTGAAACAACTTGGTGGTTTGGGTTTCTGTGATTTCAGGTCTTTTAATGAAGCCCTGCTATCCAAACAAGCCTTAAAAATTTAGTCCTAATTAAATCTAATTAACCATAATCAAACTCTAATTAAATACTAATTAAACGTAATTAGGCCCTAATTAATACATCTCTAATTAAACTCTAATACATCCCTACTTAACCTAATAAATCCTAATTACCCTAATTAGTCCTAATTAAACCCTAACAATAAGTACTAAGTAAACCTAATTAAGCCTAATTAAATATAATCAAACCTAATTAAATCTTAATCCACCCTAATTAAACCTAATAAAACATGATTAACCTTTAATTGACCCTAATTAAATCCTAATTAAACGTGATTAAGCCCTAATTAAACCCTAATTAAACTTTAATACGTCCCAAATTAACCTAATAAATCCTAATTAGTCCTAATTAAACCTCATTTAACCTAATGACACCCTAACAATAAGTACTAAGTAAACCTAGTTAAACGTAATTAAATCCTAATCGGGATTAAACCTTAATTATCCTAATTAAACCCTAATACATCCCTAATTAGCCCTAATTACCGAAATTAGGCCCCAATTAACCCTAATTACCCTAGTCAAACGTATTAACCCTAATTACCCTATGTAACCCTAATTAAATGCTAGTACATCCCTAATCAATACTAATAAGCTCTAATTAACCTTCATTAAACCCTAATACATCCTAATTTCCCTCAATAAACCTATTAACTCTAATTGCCCTACTTAACCCTAATTAAACCCTATTACATCCCTATTTAGGACTAATAAGTCGTAGTGCATCCCTAATGAATCCATATTCCACTGAGAAACATGAGTTGACTTCCCGCATTAGGAATATTCGTCGTTATTTTGTGAAATCCATTGACCACGAGTTGGTTCAATTCTTTGCCAATGAATTCTAATTAAAGTGAAATTGGTAATGCATACAACAATCTTTCCAAAATTTTGAAATTTCATAAAACAATATATCGATTCATGCTCTGTGTTCTATGTCATGAATATTTTGGTACACGTTCTCCAGTGTTTCTCCGGATGCATACAGATTTGGTATTCTAACATCCGTTAATTTTTGCAAGACCAAGATTAGGCAGATGTTAGAATACCTAATCGCTATTGTAACATTCCGAAGTTTTTCGGAATGTTAGATAATCGATCGATTACACTAAGACAATTATAACCCCATAACCAAATGGATAGTCATCATCAGAGCAGCTAAACCTTTAATCAACCAACACTCTCAGTAGGATTTCATAAATCACACATCAAACTAAGTCTAGAAATGTTTTTTTTTTAAATAATACTCATTACCCGCATAGGAGTTCTAATGATCAATACCAAAATTTAATTCCTTTACTTTCGCTCGCTCGGCACTAATCCATGTTTAGGTAACCTACTGCTAGCTGTCACTTGTGGAAAGGAAGCCAAATGTGAGTGAGCTTTTGAGAGTCCAGTAAAGTTGCACAAAGATTTAAAACAATAAAAATGATTCGGACGATTTTATATGTAAGCCAAATAAAACTTTTTAAGACAGAGAAACATAGCGATTCAAATGATTTTCTATATACAATCAATGATAATTTCAAAACAGTTTTCAATGAAAACCACAACATTTCAATAGAAGCATAAGGATGAGTATCAACTCAATCGCTTAAAATAATATCATTTCAAAACACTTAAAGCATGAATGAATAGTATTTAAGATAGTTCAAGTGCAATAAAACATAAACATGAAACATTGAACATGAGCAGTATAGAAGTAAAGCCACCCCGGCAGTGCTCGATACGCTTTACATATGCATATGTACATTGACTAGTCCATTTAGGTACTAGTTAAGCCCATCTAATAGACCATTCTTATAACGCCAACAATACAGACCATCCTTATGGCTCCCAAGTTATTAACTCATGTCAACATTGAGAAGCAATAATGCATTTAAAAATATTCAAGAAGATCGCTATACGATCGCTATCAGGCTCAATTCAAAACGTTTTACAATGATTGAATTTAGTAAACAGATGAGAATAACAAATTCCAAACGATCGCTGTCAGGCTCAAATTTGGGTTTCATGGACAGTTTTAAAACATCTTTTATATCAAATATAAATCAAATCAATGTAGTTTGTAAAACTGTTTTATAAGTATTTGAAAACATAGTAACGAAATAGGGTTCGGATGAATTCCTTAACTCGGTCCAAGCTTGCGATGTTACCAACCTCGATCAATATTTTCTGAATAAACTTAGATTGATAATTTATTTGTTAGAACATAATTTATGTCAAATATGCTGTAAACCCTAATATCAACTACCCACTAGGTACCCACTCTTTCCGAAATGGCACAGTCAAATCGGTTCTCGCACACGACCAACCTAACCGAAAATCCTATACACTCCTTAACATGTACCGAGACTCTAGAGTTTATAATAATTTACAGTAAAACACTTTTATAGCTTAAAATATTATTAAAAGTTAAAATATGAATTTTCTGAATTTTTGAATATTTTTGAATTCAAAGTAATTTCCTTAAATGCAATAAAAACCCATAAATTCCCAAAATTGCTTCTAGCTGAAAATAAAGTTCCATAATTTTTGTAACACCTTTCAAATATGTATAAAATTATAGAAATTAAAATCAGAATTTAAAAGACATAAAATTATTTTTAAAATTTTTCATTGTGCTAAAACCAATACGATATGAAAATCATAGCAAATCAACTCCAAAAATTATTAAATTCAAACTAAGTCTTATGTATACCATAAATACATTACTGTAGTTTTTCCTAAGATGTTTTCAGGGTTTAAAGGTTTCAAAAGAATGTTTCAATTTTGAAATTACAGAAAATACTAAAAATACATACGATTTCAGAAAATTATAAAATTTTGCCACGGATTCTAATATGGCCTATCGTATTATATTGTAAAGTTTCACATGTTAACAATAACCGTGCGCTAGTTAACGGACGTGTCGCATTTCACGCTAACCCAAATTTACCCGTTCCGTACTTCTCTTCTTCTTCTTATCTTCTGCTTACAGTCAAAAACCCAACAGCCAATAGCCCTTAATCCCTCTCTCTCTTTTCCTTGCAAACCCAGAAGCTCCAAAACACACAACACACACTTACACAGTTACTCAATTTCACACTCACTACACACATATGTCCAACACAACAAAGTAGTAGTGCTGCTACTCTCCCCTTCAATTTCATTCCTCCACGTACACAACTTTTCACATGTACACACTATAGTTGCACACCCACTATTTCACTCCATCCACACACACATATACACAATTGATATACCTACACTACCTACATACACATATGCAGGCAGTTGCCTGCCTGACAGCACACACACTTCTGCAAACACACACCACACACTACCTCACACACCAGACACATACACACAGTCACATACACACAGTCACATACACACAGTCACATACCTAGTCATACACTAAAACACATTTTTACACACATACTCTTCACGTATAGGACAACACCATACCGCTTTTCCCCCTCTTTCACCACCAATGTACCTACTATACCCTTTTTCCTTTCCCCCTTCACCATTTCACACACACCATATTCTTTCTTGTTACATACCCACATGTGCACAAAGGTTTACCAGCCATGCCCACTGCCATGGCGGTGGGTCTCCTTCTTCTTCCTTCTAATTTATATGCACTCACCCACAATATGTAAACACACACACACACACACACACACACACACACACACATATATATATATATATATATATATATATACACACACACACACACCTCACAATACTGCACACACCATTCTTCATCTCACACTCACTTGCACTTAAGATCTTCACAGAATTAGGTTCACAGTGCCCCATCTCTCATTCCCCTCATACACTTCACTCATTTCACCACTCAAACACCTCACAACAGACACATTCCATCTCGCAGTCACCCCAAATGCACACACCCAGTACACATGCACACCCACGGCACATGCAAGCACCCACATTCACCCAAACACTCAACACTACTCACACACAAACTCACATATGTATTTACAAAAACTCACGCACACAACAAAGGTAAACTGCCTAATGGCAGTACTCTCTCAATCTTCCCCATTACACACACACAACAGAGTTTCACCCTCACGGCAGCCTTGGCTACCTTCCTTCCCTCACAAACACACACACACAATACGCACATAACTCACACACACTTCACAAAGCTACTGCCTCACGATAGTAGCTTCCCTTCTTTGTTCAAAACCCACACACACATGCACACTACACACTACTCATACTGCTCTATGTTACTGGAGCACCCCAATCTTCCATGCCCACTGCCGTGAGGCAGTGGGTCTTGCTCCTTACCTTTTTTTAACACATGCACACATATATGTGCACAACGACCATCTCCCTCTCTATCTTACTTCTTATACCCATTTCTTTTATACACCTTACACACAGTCAAAACACACCCACTCACTCCCTGTAAATACACTTACCCATTTGCGATACCCACTGCCGTGAGGCAGTGGTTCGTCCTCTCTCTCTCTCTCTCTCTCTCTCACCTTTCTTTCTTTTCCCAAACAGTCTCATGCATTCTACAATCACATAAACCTACTACTCACCAATTTGCACTCAATACATTCCCTTTCTTCATCCATTATACGCAGCAACACAACCAAAAACATACACATACCCGTCACTGCTTATGGTCCCTATCTCTCTCTACACACACACATACACACTCAAACCCGTTTCATCTTTCACTCACACAGGTTCACAAAATGGCATCATTCACTCAGTTTTTGCATTCACAAACGCTTACACAATTACATGCACACACTAACGCACGACAGAAAACCCACACATTCACCTTCCATGTAGAGGTGTCAAATGGGCCGGGCGGCCTGCGGGTTGGCTCAGCCCAGCCCTAAAATGACCAGGATTTGGCCCGGCCCAGCCCGGCCCTCTTTTGGCCCAAAAAATAGCCTTTTCAGTTTTTTTAACTAAGGTGTATTTGCTTGCCTTCTATGACTAAAATGTAGAAGAAATCTATTACTTTTAGATCATTAGTGAGAATAACTAAGGTGTATTTGTTATTTTGAATAACAAAAAAAATAAAATTGGGCCCGGGCCCTGCCCTAGATGTTGGGCCTAGGGCCTGGGCTTGGACTGGGCCCAGATTTCCTTCATTCCGGCTCGGCCCGTTTGACAGTGGCCCTGGCCCAGTTTTCTGGAGCCCCGATGGGCTTGGGCTGAGCCGGCCCAAGCCCGGCCCATTTGACACCTCTATTTCCATGCCTACTGCCGTGCGGTAATGGGTCTTGTTCTATTCCCTGTTTGTTTTTCTTGCATCCCATTTACTTTGAACTCACAATTACAATATACCCAGTTCCACTCAAAAAACCCTCGTTTATAGGTCTCACCACGGCAGTCCATGGCTGCCCAGCCTCCTCTCTTTCTCATTGCAGCCATGGCTACCATCTCCTTTTCTCAGTTTCTCAACCATGACAGCCCAACGCTATCACCCACACATGAAACCCCTCACAGCCCCGGTTCTACACAGAAAAGTAAGGTAATGACCTCTCTTGAACCCACTGCCTCACGGCAGTGGGTTCTCCTTCCTCACTTACATAGGTTACACACTCTCTCCCCATATGTGTGATATACCTATTATCGCCACAAATTATCTACAATCTGCCATAAACCCAAAAGCCCTCACGGATCTCTCATGCCTCCCCTTTCACTGAGATTTATGATTGAATAAGAGAGAACAAGTTGGAAAAGAAAACTTACCGGAGAACCTAAATCCTGACCGCCAGAAAATCTTCTTGATCTCTTCCATTGTCTCTCTCTCAGAATATCTGTATATGTCTCTGGAACTGGGTTTGGCGGCCTAAAGAGTGGCTGCCCAGATAATGCCTTATATATATATATATATATGTATATTAGAAGAAACCCTAGTTGGAAAAAGAAAACCCTACCCATTTATTTGTCGCTAAATCATCTTGTCCAAACTTATCTTCTTTTTTTTTTTTTGCAAAAATGGTTCAATAATGGAGTATTTACGATAATTTATGGGTTATGAAAAATTATGAATAGTTCTTACGTAGTCCCACTTCCGTAATCATCGCTAGAAGTTGCTATATAAATACGCCGATACCAAAAGAAGTTTAAATTGGTCGCTAAAAAATATATTTGCTGCTAAAATTTTTAATTAGATCCGAAGGGGTGTTACAGATATCGTGTACTTGGATAAATACGGGGATGTGCTGCTGAGTTTTTTTACAAACATAGGACTAAGCATAAGTTGGCAACTGTTTTATAAACATGTGCTTTTTTTGGATGGGATATGATCACTATCTATTAGAGAACGAAGGAGGTATATACAGACATGTTGTCACATGTATGCGTTCATCTTCACATCGACCCTGCCTAATGATTGATTTTAATTTAAGGTGGTATGTAGAAATCTCAGTCGTCAAGTCGGTCGATAAAAATTGGATGAAAAGGAAGAATGATGATGATTTTGAGTATCGTGTCGACGAATTTCTCGAGTTCGCTTACGAGCATCCTGCACATGTTAACTCTAAGACAATAAGGTGTCCGTGCGGTATATGTGAGTTGTTGCATTGGAAAAGGAGCATGGTGGTAACATGGCATCTTCTTCGGTACGGTTTTATAGGTGGATACACAGGGTGGACCAACATAAGAAAAAAATAGTATTGTCATCCAACCCAGCTAGTTAAGTTGACGTTAAGGAGGAGGCACAATATGATTACCGAGATATGATTATGGATGCTGGGCATGCTAATGTTGAATGGGGTGACTACCATGGCGTTGACAGTCCCCAGCAGCCGAACGAAAGGGCTAATTAGTTTTATGATTTGTTGAGAGACGCAGAAGAGGCATTGTGGGATTGAATCCGAAAACACACACGACTATTTGCGGTTAGTTGGTTATTACAGTTGAAATCGGACCACGGGCTAAGTGAGAAAGAATTTAACGAGTTTAAGAGGATAGATGTATGCAATAACGACTGTGTATTGTTCTGGAAAGAGAATAAAGACTTGACACAGTGTCCAGTATTTGATCATTCAAGGTATAAATCGGACAAAATAGAAGAAGGAAAACATTACATGAAAGGTACTGTGAAATTTTCCTGTTACCCTAAGGCTTCAGAGGATATACTACTCCTCTAATATGGCTGAACATATAAGGGCTCACTGTGAGACTCGTAGCAATGATGTCGATGTGCTGACACACACAACTGATGTAGAGGCATGAAAGGAGTTTGATCTCATGCATCTAAGCTTTGCTCAGGAAGTTCAAAATGTTAGACTTGGTTTGGCAACCGATGGGTTCAACCCTTTTGAGTAGTCTAGCATGCCTTACTCGACATGGCCTGTTATTATTATCTCGTACAACCTTCTACCAGGCATGTGGATGATGAAGTCGAACATATTTTTGTCGTTACTTATTTCGGGGCTGAAGAGTCCTGGTAAGGACATAGATGTGTATTTAAGGTCGTTGATTGATGAGCTCAAACATCTATGGGATCATGGAGTCAAAACTTATGATGCATCCCTTAAATATAATTTTTAGATGATGGCTGCTTTGATATGGACTATACACGATTTTCCTGCATTAGGAATGACATGTGGGTGGAGCACACATGGAAAATTAGCATGCCCTGCTTGTATGGGCGTGAATCCTGAGCATACGTTAAAGCATGGCGGGAAGCTCTTGTGGTTCGGATGTCACCGAAAGCTTTTGCCACCAGACGATCAATTCTGTAGGCAGAAGGATAAATTCAACGGGGCAATCAAGCGTGAGGTTGTCACACTGGACTACCTATCTGACAAAGAAGTGCTCTCGCACCTGTAGGGCACTTGATATTGACATACCTTACGATAAGGGTGTGGCGGATCAGAAGATTTCAGGATACGGAAAAGAGCACAATTCAAAGAAGCAATGTATTTTTTGGGAGTTAACCTACTGGAGGACACTCATTATCTAAAACAACATGGATGTGATTCACATTTGAGAAGAATGTTTTAAATAATGTGTTCAACACAGTGATGAATGTCAAGGAAAAATTGAAAGATCACCTTAAAGCGAGAAAAGATCTACAACATATGGGTGTACGCCATGAACTGCATCCTCGGACAGTCAGCGGGGGGATGCTGCTTCCAAAAGCACCTTACTGTCTAGACAAGAAACATGTGGAGAAAGTCTATCAGTGGGTTAAGAATTTAAAGCTTCTCGATGGGTATGCGTCGAGCACATCTCGTTGCTGTAATATATCATAATGCAAGTTTCAAGGGATGAAGAGTCACGACTGTCGCGTATTTATAGAAAGATTCATTCTTATTGCCTCCCGGGGACTATTGCCAAGGATAAATGCGAGACTTTAACTTAATTATCTCTTTTCTTTCGAGATATCTATTCTTCTACAATCTGGGTGAGTAACATGGAGGTGCTTGAGAAAAATATTGTGTTGACAATTTGTAAGTTCGAGAAAATCTTCCCACCGTCATTCTTTGATTCAATAGAGCATTTGCCTATTCACTAGGCATATGAAGCTAAGATGGGTAAGCCTATACAATATCGGTGGATGTATCCATTCGAGAGGCATTGCTTTAACTTTATGTTGTTTGTTAACAGGTAATGCAAACATTGATTCATTGATATTCCACCTAACTTTATTCGTTAAATTTCTAGGTTCATGTTATATTTGAAGAAGAAAGTCTGTAATAAAACTCGTGTTGAGGGCTTAATCGCTGAGGTTTATGTATAAAAGAGCTTGTAAACTTTTGTAGCAAATATTTTGGGCTTGATGTTGATACAAATCAACTAGGCCGAAATGAGCCCAGAGCCGACACACATTTGGAAGGAAAATTGTCAATATTCAAACAGTCAGGTAGTTTGTTCAGACGAATCTATACTCGGTGGCCAATGGATGTAGAGTACAGTGCTACAACAATATATACCGTTCTAAATTGTGATGAAGTTTCAATATTCGTTGAGTAAGTTTATGACTTCAGATAATTACTATGCAGTAATTAAAAATGTGTGACAGTGGGTTAACTCTCTCAATTTGCCGTGAATTCGATGCAGAATCTTGAAATCACTAATCCCCGCTAGACTTGAATCTCATCAAAAATCGCAATTTGTAGAGTGGTTCAGAAGATGTGTAAGTCTTTAACCAAAACATACTGAAACCAATAAAACAACCCTAAAGGGGGGTGGGGGGGGGGGGTGAATAGGGTTTTTGAAAATTGACGGGAAATTTAAACTAAGCACAATCATAAATTTCAACGAAACTAAGTAATACTTCAATCAAGATGCTAACTATACGATCTCAAGCAATTATAAAATAATAAGCAAAGAGATTGAGTTAGTGATACTTGATAATGAGATTGAATTGGTTCTTGAATTACTCTCAAGCCTACATCCACCTCTTCAAGGAAATTCCTTGTAAGAGCACTAGAATCCACTAGCAACAATGTTCTTCCGGGTCAAGATAAAAAACCTTTCAACACTTTGTGATATCCCTACACCAAGCACAAGCCTTGAATCCACAAAGCTCACCCAAGACTTGATCACAATCCTTTTACAAAGGTCAAATATGTAGATATAAACCCTCTTGAAAGGAAATGAGTACAAATGAAGCTCTAGTACAATAGATAGATGAGAGAATTGATGACTTGAAGAATGCTCACTCTCAATCAAAGAATTACTCACAAAGATGCTCTCTTAAATGATGTAAAATCATGAAAATGAAGAGAGAAAAGTTTAATCTATGAGCCTTGATATTTCTCTAATGAATGAAGGCTTAGAATGTGGTTTCCATGGTGTATGATGAAGCTCCAAATCACTTATATAGGGAGCAAATGAAATATAGCTGTTATAGGCATTATATGAGAAAAATTATCATTGCAGTTGACTGTATTCCCAATACAGTTGATTGAGTTCCCTCTGAAATAGCTGTTGGAGTCTTGTCCTAGAAAATAGCCATTGGAGCTAAATTTTGACCAATGCAGTCGACTGTATTACCCTACTACCTATCGGATGCCTCACCGAACCCCCTTTCCTATTTTGTCCATAACTTTCTTTAGAAAAATCAGATTGAGGTGCCGTTTTTTACGTTGGAAAGCTAAGGATTTTTTTTTTATCAAAATATGAAAAGTTTAGCACTAAAAACATTTTTAATAAAATCTGAGTAAGCTCCAAAGTTCACTAATTTTTAAGAACCACACTTGTGTGAAAGGTCATGAACTCACATGCAATGCACAAGGTGTCCTAAGGTCATTTTATGTCATAGTCATCAATTAGTCACATAATAGTAAAGATCAATCATAATCGACAGCAATTTAGCCTTTCTTTCTTACTCTTTGGCATTGGACTTGTTGAAGCTTCCATGACATGCCCACTATAGCTTTAATCTATCTATTCAACTTCTCAAATGTGTCTTCATGAGTGTGCATATATATATATATATATATATATATATATATATATATATATATATATATATATATACCTACTAAGAATATACTCAAAGTACACATTAGAACATAATTAATGTGTAATTATCATCAAAACAAGATGTAAGCCTAGGTTATCTAACTATATGGCTAACACGTACTATGTTTTATATGCCACTCCATATGTGGTTTATTAACTTTCACCGTCTTATATAATAGGTTTAGTCGGTCGATGCTCTAGTAGTCTCCTTGTTGAAATCATTAGATCAAGGCCCTAATAAACAAGTAGCTTGTCATGGAGCCTATATCATCAGTGGGTTTAGGTTTAACATAAAAGATGATGACCGAACTAAACAAACCCAAAACAGTAGAGTCTTGGTCAATGGTGATAGTTATGACGAGAGTTGCATGAACTCTTATGAAAAGCTAGATGAAATTATTGAGCTAACATATCTTGATTCCTAAAATCACCTGATAATGTTCAAGTGTACATGGTTCGATGTCACCATGCAGTAGAGGAATCCATGTTAGCTCGGAAGGGATTGTAGATGTCAATGTTAAGTCAAGACTTGCATCAGACGAGCCGTTTATGTTTGCTAGTCAAGCTGCACAAGTCTTTTACGTGGAAGACGTCGCAAATCCTAAATATCATTGGTATATAGTTATCAATTCCAAGAAATTTTCCGTGGCATATGATAGTGAGGCAGACACCTTTCAAGCTGACCAAGCACTTATCTCAGTACCTGTTGAGGTGGACGATTTGGAGGACGATCTCCCTCTTCAATCAACAATTGATATAGAAGAAGAAGTTGTAGATGATGACGCGAAAGACGTATAAAATGTTGAAGATGATGAGGCTGAGTCTAGTGACAATAAGGAAGAATTAGTCAAAGAAGAGGATGATGAGTTCGAGGAAAAAGAGGATGATGAGTCAAACAATGATGATGGCGACGATTCCCAAAATGAAAATGATTGACTTGTACTGTTGTAACATGCATTCTCTTAGTACTCAGTTCATATAGAGTTTTTATACTTGGTTCATATAAATACTCGACATTTATATAGTGTTGTAACATGATGTGGGCTATACATTGGTATGTATGTGTTAATTTCTTTGGACTTGTTGCACAAAGTCAGACATGGACAGATTACCAGCCATCTGTGGTCGACGTGGACGCCGAGCTGCATCAACCCCGGTGGCTCCTGCCTTGTCATTTCCTGATGATGACGGGGCACATAGTGCTCACATCCAGTAGGCGGGGGCCCAGCACAACTACACCCAGAGTCGCAGCCACATTTGCTACTCCAGCCCCAATCCCAACCCTGTGCTGATTCCTTCCACACGGCCGCTGGTTCTTCTTCTTCTGTGGGTTCTACCTCAGGTATATTTGATAATGCTAGACTGATATTTAAATTATATTTGATCTGTATTAATTTTGATATTTTGTAGTATCTCGACGAGGCCGTGGACCGACATGCGGGGTGCGCATCAAATCCTAGCATAAACAGAGAGTTACTCTCACCTAGGAGGGCCAGTAAGTAAAAAATTACATAATGCAGTACTTACAATCTTCAATTTTGATATTTATTAATGTCCACTTATTAATGTATTCGATGATTATTTCTTTATCCAGATCCTGGAAACTCCGACAAAGACGAAGATTGGCGTCCTTATGAAGGGCCAATTTTTTTTGAGTCACGGCTATATTGGAAGGATTGGGATGCCGTGACGAGGGAGTCTTTATGGGAGGAGTGGCTGATATGATTTTTAGCCATTTGTGTCAATCATAGAGCGTAATATTAAATTAACCATATTGATTGTGAGGAGGGGTCCGAGTTTGAGTCACTTGAGCAGCAGCCATTGAGGAGGTAGGATTTTTTTGCCTACATAGGCAAAAAATACCTGCAATGGCTACATGACGCACCGGAGTGGGTGAGGAAGATGATGCCTGAGGGTGCCCCGATAGAGGAGTGGAAGAAATTTCCCCCTCATTGGATATCCCCAGTCGTATGGGAAGAGATGGTTGATAAGTGGAGGGCTGATACATCCTGGGAGGCCAAGAGTAAGAGTGAGAGCGAGAATAGAGGGAGGGGGGTTTGATGGCTCACGACGTCCTCCCGACACAAGAATGCGATTGAGCATCTGAACCTGGCACCGGATGAGGTCTGTGCTCTGACGTACACTCAGATGCACGTGAAGAAGAAGGATAAGGAAGATCAACACCAGGCGGGGGACTATGTTTTAGATATTTCCCTGACAGATTGATGTAAGTTACAAATTAATTTGTTTAGTTTGTTAAATTTTTGCATTTGTATTCAATGTTTGTTGCCTTAATATTTTAAATGTCAAATCACTATTTTGCAGGCCTCGTACGAACAGATCAGGGGGTCTGGGCAGCAGTTCAGACAGCCATCAGCGTCCACGAGTACGGGCATGACTATTGGGGGATTGAAGTGATGGTTAGATACATTGGGGTCGTCAATAGGCCGAAAGGCTACGTACACGACCTCCCTGGTACAACTGCACGTGTCTTGATAGGAGTGTCCCTACACCCCACTGCCCCTCCACAGACGCAAACACCGACCATGGGGCGACCGTCGTTACAAGAGGACGAGATCTATCGCATTGCTACGGAGGTGTATAAGATGATCGCGGCGAATGATCAGTTACAACTACTATATACGTTGAGTAAACACTTTATATGATTGATATCGAGATTAATGCATCCCTACCTTTACATGGATCAGAATCACAGCGCCCCATTAACGAGGACGATCAACAGGATCCAGATTCGGGGCTCGCCAACCCCTAATCAGCCTGTCCCCGGCCTCCTAGCTGTTTGTATCTTGCCCCGGTGCCGCCGCCCCCCCCTTTTGCCCTCCCGACTTGTACTCCTCTCCCCTCCCCTGCTCTATTGTACCCCGCTCCCGTGCCCTCCTGAACTTTGTATACATTTTATTTTTCGATTAGTATAGAATTCATTCTTTTTAGTTATGTGTTGTGTCTGTTTTAGGGTTAAATACTTGCTGATGGATCAACAACTATTTAACCCTAATGTGCATTGAGAAATATTTGCTGGATTGAGAATGTTGAGAATTTGTAATTACAGGTTTGGGTATTAAAAGAAAAAAAATTTTAAAAATTAGTTTGACTTTTAACGATGAATTTTCTTCCGTCGCTAAAAAGTCTCACTTGAATAAATGAATTTAAGTGACAGACTTTTAGTAACGGATATTCCGTCGCTAGATGCTTGACTTTTAGCGACGAATAAGCCGTCGCTAAACATCTGTTGTTAAAACTTTGAAGACGAATTGTTCCGTCGCTAAATATTTTACGTAATAAATTATTTTTTTAAAAAATTAAAATACGAAAAATATAATTAGCGACCGATATTCCGTCGCTAATTGTATTTGTAGGTCCGTCGTTCAAGATAGACTTTAGGTGACATATTGAAAATTTTCGTCGTAAAACTTTTAGAGACGGGGTTGTAGGCAACAGACGGGGGGGGCCTCTGTCGTTAAAAGTCTTTACTGACGGGATTAAGACTTTTAGCGATGAAATTGCACGTCACTAAAAGTCCTTTTTCTTTCCGTGTTTATTCTCCTCTGTATACCTTAATCCACCCAGTTCCTTGTTCCTATCCTCGTAGTCAAGCACCTATTACACGCGTTATAGCTGTTTCTCTGAGTATTGCTGAAAACAGGTTTGGGCTTGACTTGGTTTTATTAAATGTTTGGTCGGTTCCTATCGGCTCTATACTTCTAGTTTTACTCTCTCAGACGTACGGAACCCGGATACTTTTGCTCTTGTTTTAGCACCTCAGTGGGTAGCTAGTTTACACTGTCTTCATATTGTGTTCTTAACTGCATCATCATTCATGCTTGAACAGATTAGAAGCAGTGTGAGATCTGGTGCACAGTGCTCTTTTGTTTGGACTGAGATAGCTGTCAGTTGCCAATTCTTGCATTCAGTTTATATTGGGACGGGTACAGTCTACTTTAACGGCCTATATTTCTCAATTTCCAAAAAAAAAAATAAAAATTTAATCTTGCTGCCCACCACAAGTTGTGGTGCGTACTTAGAGAAAAAAAAAAAGAAGTTCGTGTTACAGGAGGCACCATTCAACAACTAGTCGTGGTGATCACCAACCAACTGCTCCGAATATGTTCAAAACAACTGGACAATAAGTGTCTATCACTATTAAAAATCTATACAACGTTTACATTACACTTCATATCTATTCCATATAACTTGAAAATATCCTACTCAAAACTTAACGGGCAATAACGAGAAAGCCCCATAGGTCTATATCGGGGCGAATATAATTAAGAAGTGGCAAGTGAGGGCCATGTTGCCCCCCTGAATTTTGGAAATTAAGTAAATTACCTTATTTTAACACGCAGTTTACCATAGATAAGTCTTGGATCTTTAATCAAAAGTAATGCATCAATTTATCTTTAAATCGCGTCCATGCAATGAGCACCTATTTGACTTTGCCTAATTAATCGCGTCCATGCATTCATTTTTTTTTATCGGCTCAAACATAAATGAATTAACCAAACTGGGTTTGAATCTACTGAAAGTGGATGATGAAGAGACTTACTAGGCTAATATATTGAATTATTATCTTCCAAGTGTATGACTTTAAAGTTTCGAACTCATGCAGAATCTAATCGATCCATATTGAATAATGCAAGATAGACATGAATTTCCCTTCCGGAACTTTTTACTTTAATTTGTCCTGTTATGTATTGTTTTTGATCAATTGATTGAGAAATGTAGCTCAAATGATTTTTCCTTTGATCACTTATGTGACATATAAACATGTCTTGAATTAAGAAATTCCGTCGATTGCTTCTTTTAAGTTACAGCTTTTGTTATTTAGTTATTGCCATCATCTAGGGGGGAGGAATTGAAGAATGATGTTAAAGATTTTCTTATAGTTTCCCGTGTGGTTGCATGAGAAGGAAAATGCTTTATACAAATCTGGATATTGACAAAATCAAGTGGTGGGAATGTACCAAATTAAAACTCATAGAATCCAAGAAAAGGGTAGATTGTTACCACACGAAAAGTCTCATAAGGTTGGTGTTATGCACGGGAAGGCCTATTTTCTCATTAAGATGGAAAAAATAAATAAAGGAAATCAAAGATGAAAAGTATCTAAAGAAGGTATAAGTATCGCTTTAGGGTAGGGCAAGCCATAAAAAAAATGAACATTGAGATGCCATAACTTGATTACTACTTTCAAACGATTCAGAAATTATTTATATATTTGATTTAGCATGTTGTGACATAGAATTATTTATATTGATTGATCTTTTGAAGGCATATATACTTGAATGGGCGCTATTAGACATTTTTATTTTAATAAGTTGTGATGATTTCAAGCATTAGTTATAATTCCCAAATTGACACATTGATAGTCTATTGGTCTTAGTTGATATTGCTGGAGTCAAATTTATACATACAATATTTATGATATAATTATCAAAATGAGATACAAACAGTTAAATTGCTTCATTTAAATAATTATATTTATCGTGATAAACGTAGATGCCTACGTGCAATGCACGTTCACTCTACTAGTAATTCGAAGAGTGTGTAAAGTATGAAAGGGCACATATAGTATATAGTAAATACAGTCTTAAATAACTTACAGTAGTGATAATAAAAATCAAAACGCCGAAGATGTTACATTTCTGTTGCTTTAAATCTATACTACCTATAAAGTATGAATCTTTTAAATTATTTTATTTCGTTTTTGCCCTTCGTTAATCACTCCAAGAACAATCCTACCCTTTCATAAATACTATTATTAATTTCTAATTTTGTAATTATTTCCGATTTTGCCCTCCGTTAGTTATTCCAATAACAACCATACCCTCCCCTAATTAGTTTTTTGGTAATGCATTTAATGAACATTAGGTCATAAATATAATCTAAACCTACATTTATACATTTGGAAACAAAATGCGTGGTTGCAAAAAATATATTTATGTGTGTGTGTGTGTGTGTGTGTTTACTATCTATAAAAGTACGAATGTTTTAAATTATTTTTGGACGATTATGTCCTCCGTTAATTACATCAATTACATTCTTACCCTTCTTTTATTATTTCTTTTTAAATTTTGATAAAATTAAAGGAACACTGGGTAATGATTCTATTCTATACATTGAAAAGTGTGATGAGAAAGAAAAATAGAACAAAGAAATTCATTTATTATTCTTGTTTTAGTTTGGTTATAATGAAATAAACATTAGATATTAAACTGATTAATGAGAGCTGTGATTTTTTTTTCCTTAGCAAATAATTAACCAATTGAAAAACTAAAAAGAAAAGAAACTAAAATACGTGAAAAATCAATTAAGAAACAAAAATTTGTTGGAAAAACAAAAAATGGAAAAAAAAAAACCAAACAGGGTTATATATGCATAAAAAAACAAGGCTTAAATATAGTGCCTTTTTTAACTGAAAATATGTTCGGTTGTTGCAGTTGAAGACCGGATATTTTGCATTTCTTATTGATGAAATGCAAAGTACCTGGTCTTGAAAATACAAATAACCATAAATCAATTTAACAGATTACAAAAACAAAGACGTAGATTTATAGTTTTAATTTCATTTACTTTTATTTTCAGCGGTACCATCAAATATTTTTTTAATCCAGAAGTCTATAAAGAGTATTTTCAAATATTGAACTGATTATAATTGCGAACATCAAATATACATTTCTTCTAAAACAAGTCACAAAAGAAATAACAATATAATTGAATTACATTAATTTGATCCCGAAAAGATAATAATATCAGCTCAAATATTACTCTTAACTATATTCACATACAACACATGTGCTCTATACTAATATTGTACACGCGTCTTAGTAATTCATATTAGTTTACTAATTATACAAGAATCGAAACAGAATAGCGGATAATTTTCTTTATTAAAAGGTTAGGTCTATGTCAAAGAAAAGTTTGAGACCTAAATGGTACAAGCACTCCAAAACAAACATACCGTAGCAAAAGCTAAAACTGTTTTGGCAATGACTAGCCTTAAAAAAAATCCCCATCTTAATCCCCATCCTTTACTTCATTAACGCCTATTGAACTGCTTCGGCAATTACATGCGTTCATTTTAAATCTCCTAATTTTGACTTTGCCTAAGTAATGAAGCTTGATTTATAAATAGAAAAACAAGTAAAGCACCTAATGTAATAACTCAAACAACTTGCATGCATATACATTTAACTGTTTATACTATTTATTATACGTCCTTGGTTTTCTATTACTATCATACAACATGAACAAATTTAAGTGTTCAACTAAAGTTTTACTTATTAGATTTTCCTTACCGCATCTGTTTTTTTATTGACTATTTTTTGGATAGTTACTCATATGTTATTGTAATTTTGGCGAGTTTTTAAGTGTCATTAATAGTTTGGCATACAAGTCTTGCTAGTAATATTTTTCACTTAAATTTTTACGCTATATTTTGTCCCCACTAAAGGTAAGATCCTAGATGTGTGCCCCTAGTTGATATTCAAGTACTTAGTGTGGGACTCATACTCTCAGATGTCCACTCACTTATGACCAAGACTTTTTTTTGATCAGCTTAAACGCATGGGTGAATTAAAGTAGACTGAGTTTGGGTCTACCCGCAGAGTTAAGATGTAAAACTAGGATCCGGATCGCCTGCTGTAGCTAGGGTTATAGCAGGCATACCGTAGCTCTAGTTACAGCCGTCCGATTATATTAGGTGAAAGAGAATGACTCAGATGAAGCCACATCACCCGACAGTTCTTCTCTCTTTCTCTCTCTCTCCCCCCCCCCCCCCCTAATTTTATCTGCCCGCTGCGATGACTTCTCCACGCCCTCCCTTCCGGCGACAAAATAGCCAGACGGTGCATCTTTGAAACCCTAAATCACAAGTGCCAACACCTACACCTTATACCACCAACAAAGCGGAGTCATTCTCATTGTACACCGTTCACCGGCGACGACACCTTGTGCCTTCCCCACCTTCCAGCGGCGACACCTTGTGCACTCCCTCTCTTTCCTCTAAAAATCAACCACATGGGGTACTTGATGCAATTCTTCGGCACTTGAGGAAATCGTAAGTCAATGCTAAATCTGGAATCTGTTGAACTGAGGTGTAACCTGCATTCAATGATGTGGAACTATCCTTGTGACTTGGCTGAATACCTTTACTGTTGTGAGTGAAGAATTAGTCAGACGTAACCAGTCTATTAGACGTTAGTAATGCTTTGCTTAAGAGTCCTATATGATGACTGTTTTATGTTAGTTGAACACATTTTTTCTTGAACTTTATCAAACAACTTGACCAATCGGGGATGAAGAGTTGGCAACTGGAGTAGTATGAGTTGTTGTGTATCTGGGCTTTCAAGTGTTGCTGCTAGTATGCCGGTGAAGAGTGATCTCCTTCAGTTGCTTGTGGATAGATTGGAACATCAAATAGTTTGCAATTGGTGATTCCGGTTTTAATGAATGACTGAATTGTCTTTTATTTTGACCTCTTGCTTTTAAGTACTATCTTTTTTCCTTCATACCTTGACCATTATACAAATCCTATAGGATGCTGGTCAAGACTTGTCAGTGTTATGTGCCACATGATGCGAAGGCTAATTTTTTTTTTAAAAAAGTTAATCAAGAGAATTGTATTGATATGCAATTTTTCATCTTTGAAAATATCACCTCGGTGAAATATAAAGCTCGTGTAGAGGAGTCAAAATTAGGTAGTTCTTCCTTTGCTCCAGGTTCCATGTGTCTTGTCATCATCGTGATTTGTTAGACTTTCATGTTCTTAATAGAAAAAGAGAGACCATTTTAGTTGGGCATTTTGCAAAAAAGAAGATGGGACACCAAGTTGGCAAAGATAGATCTACCAAATTCTATTTGGTACATTAAACTTTAAAATTTGTCGGACTGAAGCTAGATTTATTATTAGATGAACGGTAGCAGTTATATGACTTAACATGGAGTTTGCAACTAATACACTCGTTCTCCAGTTTTGCACTATAAGTTATTGTAGGTCATGATCAGAAAGATCTGTTAGTATATCTATGTGACATTGTTGTAGATTGAACTTACAAAGACAAGAATAGTTAGGTTGAGACTTTTGTTTTGTATATCTATGTGTTGCTTTAGTGATATGAGTAAAACCTGCATCAATAATTTCTAAAGTTTGTGAAGAAAATATACTTGCAAGATGTTCATAAGTTCTGACATTTACATCTCTTCACTGGGTACTATGAAGTTTAGATAATCTCGTAGCTGGTGATGCTCAGACAACTAATGGTCTTCTTATTACTGGAGAGGAAATTACAGGCTAGTTTTTTATGTTTTCTGGTCACTAAGTTAGGTAGTTGTTTGTCCGGTACATTTGTGTTGTAAAGAACTGATTTTTTTGGCATTTGTAATTAATGTCATAGCAGCTTCAATTAAATGGAAGGATATGATTCCTCAAACAGCTTTTATACTCTGGCAGTATGCCACAGAAACCTGAGAACTAAGGATAGATATACAAAAGGAATGATCACTGATGAGAGCTGTGTTGTGCTACCAATAACATCTAGCTCCTTTGAATCATCTTTTCTTTCACTGCCTTCACTCAGCTGCTATGTGGAAGAATGCTTGCTCGTAATCAATTGTCGTATGCTCCAAGGTCACGAGAGACTGAACTGGCTCAACTTGTCCAAAATTACAGTGAATCAACTTCTCAAGCTAAGGCTTGCACCGGCTTTTAGTTACTGCTTACAACATTTGGAGTGAAAGGATTACTTGTATTTTTTACTGCATTCTTTGGTAGTTCTGTTTTGAGTGCATTCTTAGCTAGTTCTGTTTTATTAGGCTGTATTTTGTGTAGAGATTTACATGGTTATATATGTCGATGTATACTGAGCTTTTTCTCTTGAAGTGTAAAATAATATTACCTTTTAACTGAAAGAAGGCATGTAAACGATCCTTTCCTAAAAGGGTTACAAGTACTAGGGCTGTATACGAACCGAGTTCGAGCCGAACATGGGTGTGTTCGAACTCGGTTCGTTTAAGTTTTGACATGTTTGAACTCGGCTCGAGTTCGTTAAGAGTCAAAATATCAATGTTCGAACTCGGCTCGAGTTCGTGATGGTGAAACTCGGGCTCGGCTCGTTTAACTCGTTTAACAATACGAGCCGAGCTCGAGTTCGGAAACTCGACTCGGATTCGTGTTCAACGTCAATCAAATCCCTAAATTTACTCAAATCCATAAATTTACTCAAATCCCTCAAATTGTTCAAGCGATCAAGCTAACGAAAGAAAAATAATAACAGTTATAAGTCAATATCAAGCTATAAGCCATATCAAAAACACGACAGAGATACAATGAGGATGCAAAATAAAAAGATTGTAAAACGAAATCTCGATCGGCGATGCATGCCCTTTATGAATCAGCTCCTTCTTCAAGCCCTTGATTTTGCAGCTTTGCAGTTCAGAAACATGCTTGAATCCGGCGACGCAGGTTGAATCCTGCGACGCATGTTGAATTCGGCGACCGGCGATGACGGGTAACGTTATTACCGCCTGTGAAGCAAGAGAAGGGCCCTGTGTGCGATCTGTTGTGTGAGAGATCGAGAGAGGGGAAGCTGTTGTGCGATCGAGAGAGTGTGTGTGAGAGAGCTCAACAGAGGGGGAGAGAGAGACGATGGAGAGAATGGGGGAAAGGAGTGCGGCCGTGAGAAGATTTGAGAGATTAGGTTTAGGTTTAGGTTTTTTAGTTTATATATATAGTTGGGTTTCATGTTGGGCTTCAATTTATTTAAGGGTTGGGCTGGCTCTATATAAGTGGGCTTGGGGTTTGGGCTAATTATTTTTAAGGCCTGGCCTCCATGTTTAAATTTTGATTAATATAGTTTGTGTAAATATTAATTCTTAAACATATTATAATTAATTTATTAATTAGACGAGCCGTTCGCGAACACGTTTGTGAACATTTTCGATTGTTCATGTTCGGCTCGTTTAATAAACGAGCCCTAAAACCTTGTTCATGTTCTGTTCGTATATTATACGAACGAACATGAACGAGTTTTGTAGAGAACGAACCACGAGCCGTTCGTGAACGGCTCGGTTTATTTGCTTCATGTTCTTTCAATTGATGTCTAGTTGTTAAGGCATTTATGTACGCAATATTGTTACAACATTTTATAAATATTTTTGCAAAATAAGAAAATCGATGCAACTTTGTCGCTAGATTTTTCAAAGACATATTGTGTCTCTTTACTCTCAATATTGTTACAACGATTTATGCTTTCCTTTAGAAAATAAACACAATATATCTCTGAAAATATATCATTGTTCTCTTTTAGAGAAAACAGACACAGTATATCTCCAAAAAATCTAGTGACAAGTTGTATCGATTTTATTATTTTACAAAAATGTTTATAAAAAGCTGTAATAATATTGCACAGGTAAAAGCATATAGCAACTAGTCATCAATTGAAGGAACATGAAGTAAATATTCTTCAAGTATTCCTTTCACTCCAAATGTGGCAAGCAGTAAGTTTAGACAAAATTGCAAGAACACTACCATTTCATTAGTATTTCAATAGAATTAACATTCTTGGTACCTATTATTCAACTTTTAAAGGTGTTAACTAATGATTTCAAGTAGAAATGGACTTGAAAAAGATTACGGAATGGCTAAGAGCTTGAATCAAACCTGGTGTATTTATTACAAATTATGATTCTCCGTTCACCTTCTTCCACAAATACAGTACTAGGTATTAAGAAAGCCTACTACTAATCAAAGCTATACAGCAAAATATACAAAAAGTCAACTTCCTTGAGACTTATTCCCTCATTAATCCACCTGTGCATAATCTTAGATAAATGTTGTTGTTAGGCACCTTATTCCAGCTGCTCACATGTAATACCCCAAAATTTTATTTTCTTATGTTAAGTTATTACCAGAAAAAAAATGTTTCTGAAGTTTTCAGTCGATGAACAGTTACTTTGAGTTGATGAACAGTAACTTTCAGTCAAATGAACAGTACTTTTAGTCGAATTAAAACTATTTTTGGTCGAATTAAAAGTGTTTTAATTAAACGTATTTTCGGTCAAATTAAAAGTGCTTTTGGTCGAATTAAAAGGTATTTTCGGTTAAATGGAACCTTAAGATTTTGGGAAAGGCATTTTCACGGCTGAAGAATTGAGTCGAATAACACTTGTTTTACTTCGAATGAATAGTGTAATTTTTACCTTTATATAAATAGCCTCTTTATTTTCTTTTAGCCCTTTTGTTCTCGGTTCCCTGTTCTTTTGTAGAGGAGATAGAGAGAATAGAATGCTTGGAAAGCTCCTTTGGTACTAGAGCGGTATTTTGAGGTTTTCTTGTCCTAAAGGCTTGATTAAGGTAAATGTTTACTTTTGAACTTCAAATCAGCGATGGACCAATCGTTCATATTAGTGCTTAGTTCTTTTTGAAATCTGAGCTTCTTCGAATTGAGTTAAGTGATTCTTCTTCTCCCTTTGTTTTGAACTTTATTATGAATAATTTGTTCTCAATGCTATGACTAGAGGTGTCAATAGGCCGAGGCCGGTCCGAGGCCGGTCCGAGGCGGTGGGGAACCGGGCCGGGCAAGAGAAGAGGGGTATCCAGCCCCAATCCAAGCCCTGGCCCTAGGCCCAATATTTAGGGCCCGGCTGGGCCCGGGCCCAACAATTTTATTATTTTTTTTCCAAAAATTCTTGTTATTCATTTTCAAAATACGGAGATTATTCCTCAAGACTCTTTGACACTTCACCCACTTCATGGAATTAAATTTAGAATTCAATTCACCATTTTTTTGTTTGAAACAAAAAGAAATTTAAATTACATAATTTTTATTTATGTTTAGATCTAGAACACATATAAAATGAAAATATGATAAATTTTCATATAATTATTCCCTTGGCTAGTGATGCAGAACACAAAGCAAATTCTATAACGGAAACATTAAATGGAAGCTCACTCAGAAATCATCAAAAACACGTCACCGTCACCACACCCACACTTCACTGCGTATGTTAAAGAAAATACTGATCATATGAATTCAATAACACCTTAAAAACTATTAATTTAACTAAAAAGATCCAAAATGTCAAAAGGATAAAAATGTAATAAAATGGACTTAAGAAAAAGAAAGGAAAAAAATTATAAGGGATGGCCAGTGGGCCTGAGCTGGGCCGGGCCAAAAAACGGGCCAATTTAGGGCCGGGCCCGTTTCCCAAATATTTCAGCCTGGCCCTGGCCTTATGGACCAGGGCTGCACTATTCACCTTGAAGGGCTGGGCCGGGCTGGCCCACGGGCGGCCCGACCCTTTTGACACCTCTAGCTATGACTTGTGGGAATCAAATTCCGTTGAATTTGTTTGACCTCATAATTTGCTATATTGATATCGTTGTTTCTGTGATCAATGGTTATCATTATTTCGTAAACTTTAGATATTGTTTGACATGTTCGATATTTGATAACGGTTATTTTGATATTTTTGTTTTGGTAACTCTATGAGCCATGTCACAGTGTATGTGACTTATTTCCGACTTACCCAAGTGGATTGAAACGTGGGCTAGCTCAGCCAGTATTGAGCTAGAGATCGCGATATTACTTTCTGAACCAGCCACATGTGTCAGTAATGACGTATGTGACCACTTTCTGTCTGTCTCCGTACTCAGATATATTTTGGTATTTAATATTTGGTCTGATCTCTGTTCAGTCAAAACTGGTGTGCCTTTGAAATCTTGTATTTCAGATATAGTTTGACCTTTGAAATTTGGTTTGATGTCCGTTTCGTTGAAACTTTTGTGCTTCAGAAATTTCGCTCCTCAGATATTTTTATTTTTGTTTGATTAGTCCTTTGAGCGACCTTACTGGGCATTTGGCTCATTCCCTTATTGTTTTTCCTTTTAGGTGATCAGTAGGTGAGATTTTGAATTTGAAGGGCTTGCTTTATGACCAAGAGTTAGCTTCCTTATTTTAGAGTTAGTATTGACATTTAAGTGTAACAACTAAGGCAAATTGATGTTACTTAGGTTTTAAATTTTGAAACTCCGTGTTGGAGAACTCTTTGGATTGTATAAAAACTTTGGGCCACTATGTCAGATATTGATGTATTTTGGGATTTATTAGTGCATGCTCTGACTAACCGTTTGGGAGACTATTGACAATTAAAGGTTCTCTGATTCCGTTTATTCGACATTCACGCTCTGGAAATTAATAATTTAGGGCGTGACATCACACGCCATCAGATCATTTGGCTAACACGTCTAAAATAAAATCCAACTATGAACCAGATTTGCCTTCACATACGGAAAAACTATGTTACTTGAAAACCAAAAATTCACGAAACTAGAGATCTCGTCATCTTGTGTTGATTTTCATCTAGAATGAGGTGGGTGTAAACTGAAATGTGGGCTTTAAAGCAGAGAAACAAAGAACAACTTAACACAAAGCATAACAAGAAGTACATTTTGAAGCATCATCTATCCTATGGATCATCTATTTCTTAGCAAGGCGAGAGGGGAGGCATGTGAATGAATTAGGAAGCTACGTAATGTGGCATTCAAAGGCATTAACCCAGAGAAAATGATATCGTAAAAAGTGACCCAAAAATCAAGTGGAAGAGCTCAAAAAGTCTCAGTAGAAGTGATCGAAAAGGAGACCTCAACCCGTAGACGATCAAACCAAACCTGCTAATTACTGTGGCCATGCCGCAAAGTAAAAGAGGCAAGTAGTGAGGCCAGGGATAAAACTTCGTCCGTACCCCTCCCAATATGCACCGAATGCAAGAATTGGCAACTGGCATCTATATCAGATCAAACAAAAGAGCACTGTAAACTAGCTCCCGCAGTGCTTCTAATCAGTTCAAGCAGGAATGATGATGCAGTTAAGAAGATAATACAAAGACAGTGTAAACTAGCTAGCCACTGAATTGCCAAAATAAGAGCAAAAGTATCTGGGTTCCATATGTCTGAGAGAGTAAAACCAGCAGTATAAGAGCCGATAAGAACCCACCAAACATTGAATAAAACCAAGCCAAGCCCAAACCTATTTTCAGGAATACTCAGAGAAACAGCTGCAAAGCAAGTAATAAGTGCTTGATTAAGATGACAGGAACAAGGAACTGGCTGGAATAAGGTATAAAGAGGAGAATAAAAATGTTGGAGTCCAATAAAATCAGTACGATTAACATGGACGGAGTTTTTAGACTTAAAGAACTTATGAAGCTTTTTTTGATACATCCTAGAAAATTGAAGTTCATTTAGCATGAAATTTATTTTTGTAGGATGATGATCAAAGCTGGAATGGAGATCGGAAACACACTGTCATCATGAGCAGGTCAAATATTCCAAAGATGATACGAGTCATACTGCACCAAAAATCAGCTGAATCCAGTTAAGGGGGAAAGTTAATGTTTGTCAGAACTTGACGTAAGAAATCCCAACGTAATCGGTCAAAAGCTTTGCTCAAATTAAGTTTAAGAGCCACAAAGACGGCGCGACCTCTTTTGCATAACACAATGTGTCAATTCTTAAGCTAGACGACATTATTTGAGAGATAATGACCAAGTGCAAAGGCATTTTGAAAGGGTAAAGTAAGAGAATTCATGAAAAGAGACAAAACGGTTTACCAGTACTTTGGCTATAATTTTATAGATTACATTGCACAAACTAATTTGTCTAAAATCAACAGCAGATTCCGGTCAAGGCTTTCTTAGGATAACGTTGATGAAGGTATTATTCACCTGCCGGAACATATAATCTGAATTAAAAATGGATAAAACACCTCAAGTAATTAAGGGACCCATGAAATGCCAACATCGATGAAGCACAATCGTAGATGTTCCCTCAGCCCAGGAGCCTTAATTAAACCCTTTCATAAGGAAAACCATCTATCTGATCTATGTGTCAGTAAAAGTTTGAATCAACTGTGTTTGATCAGATGAAAGAGAGTGAAAGAGCCAAGGGCTCAGGCGAAAGGTATGAAGAGGTACGAATAGAAGAAAATAAGGCTCTGAAGTAGGCAAGTAAAATCATCCGAATACAAAATCCGTCCGATTGATGCAAACTCCGGCTATCTTTAAAAGAGTAGATGTGATTATCCCTGGCCTCACTGCTTGCCTCTTTTACTTTGCGGCATGGGCACAGTTATTAGCAGGTTTGGTTTGATCGTCTACGGGCTGAGGTCTCCTTTTCGATCACTTCTACTGAGACTTTTTGAGCTCTTCCACTTGATTTTTGGGTCTCATTTTGCCTAGTTTAGAATAGCTTTGGCATACATGGCATGGGGCTATCATGCTTTAGCGCTTGTTTACGTTTTCATCATAATAGTTGGTAACGACTGTTTTAACTCTACTTTAATGGTATATTTTTTCTCAATTTTGAAAAAAAAAAGTTAATCTTGTACCCACCACAAGTTGTAGCGTGTACCTAAAAAGAAGAAGAAGAAGAAGAAGTTGGTGTTGCTGGAGTCACCGTTAAACAACTGTGGTGATCAAGAACTAACCGCTCAAAATGTGTTCAAAACAACTAGAAAATGTGTCTCTATGACTATTAAAAATCTATACAACGTTTACATTGCACTTACTTCATATCTACGCTCTCTTACTTGCTAAGAATGTTACTTGAGAATATCTTACTCAAAACTTAATGGGCAATAACGAGAGAAAGCCCCATAGTTCTATATGGGGGCAAATATAAGGGGTGGCAAGTGAGGGCCATGTTGCCCCCATAATTTTGAAAATTAAGTGAATTACCTTATTTTAACACGCAATTTACCATAGATAAGTCTTGGATCTTTAATCAAAAGTAATGCCAATTTATCCTTAAATCATGTCCATGCATTCATTTTAATGAGCACCTATTTGACTTTGCCTAATTAATGAAGCTTGATTTATGAAGAAGAAAACAATTAAAGCATTTAATGTAATAACGCATATATACATACAACCGTATATAATATTTAAATTCTTATGATAAACTTGGCCATCTTACGATAAGATCATATATTCGTGCCTTGTTTTTATTAGAAGTATTTATTTTTATCTTTTCGGAGTGAGACTCATACCTCACATGCCCGTCACTAGCTGCAAAGTCTTTTTTTTTTTATCAGCTCAAACATAAATGAATTAACCAAACTGGGTTTGAATCTACTGACAGCGGATGATGGAGAGACTTACTAGGCTAATATATTGAATTCCTCCTTATTATCTTCCAACAAATTCATGCTGCGAGATTGAAATTGATGAGATTTTGATGTTCAATTCAGACGCATTATTATGTTGTAAAAGTGAAGAGACAAAAACTCGGCCTTACATTTAATAATTAAATACGTTAATAAACAAAAGAATACTTCTAAGAGACAAACACCATGTTATCACAAAAAAGCCAAGATTAGCTTCGTAGCTCCGAGGATCGCCATTTCTGCCGAGCATACTCAGACAAAGCGCAACAATATGAGTCAGAATTCTGCGGTGACGAGGCCGTTGGTGCTGCAGAGGAAGGTGGCAGACTTGCGACCGGCACAGTGGGCATGTCAATTTCAACCGGAACCAGTCGTCGATGCAGTTGGCGTGGAAGTAGTGACCGCATTTGGGTAGATGGCTATGAAATCCATCTCTCTCTCCAGAACATCACAGTACGAGCACTCCAAACTTAACATACCGTCACAAAAAGTTAAAACTGTTTTTGACAATATGAACAAAATTAAGTGTTCAACTAAAGTTTTATTTATTAGATTTTCCCTTCGGCATCTGTTCTTTTGTTGACTATTTTTTGCATAATTACTCATATGTTATTGTAATTTTGGTGAGTTTTTAAGTGTCATTAATGGTTTGGCATATGAGTCTTGCAAGTGGAGTAATATTTTTCACTTAAATTTTTACGATATATTTTGGCCCCCACTAAAGATAAGACCCTAGATGTGCGCCCCTACTTTTTTTTGGTGAAAAGGATATAACATAAAAAACTGAAAGCAGGGAAACAACTATACAACAATATTCATATCTTCTTCCAAATTACACAAAAGGTTGGAAGAAGGAGGAACATAGTCAAAATGATTGACAACAAAAGCTAAAGCAGCAAGATTATGAGCTGCTCTATTAGCAATTCTAGGAGAATGAACAAAGTCCCAGTTGGGAATTTGTAAAAGTAGGCACTTGAATTCTTCGACGATACTTCTGATGTTCCAAAAAGGAGAGGTTTGATTAGTAATCATCGAAATGATTTGTTCCGCATCTCCTTCAAAAATGACATTAACATTCTGTTGGTTCAAGGACGTACGGATGGCTAAAAGTGCTGCCCATGCTTCTGCTATTTTGGGCTCCATTGTGTCCATTGTTTTTGTGTTCCCAAATTCACATTCCCCATCAGTTACAGCAAAGAATAGCTACACAGGCTTTATCACCATGAATTGCTGCATCAAAATTGATTTTGCTCCATCCTAATGGAGGAGGGGACCAAACATGGGTCGATTTCTTTGATCCTTTGATTGTTTCAATCGCTGAAATGTAACTTTGGGCTGAATTCATGATGTTATTGCCCAAGGATATGGGATCAAATGCTGTTCATGATTTTTTTGTTCTTTGCCATCCAGACCAAGTCCAAAAGAGTTGTAGCAAAAATAGTGTACCTGATTTGGTCTTCAGAGGATAGTCCTGGGGGTTTCATTATGAACTCCAGCCATTGGATTTGGCAATCCATGCCTTACGGAGGTCGGAATCCAGAAGGGGAAGCTGCCCATAAAAGTCTTGTCATGTTGCAAGATAGGAACAAGTGAGTTGCTGTTTCTAAAGGATGAGCACAGAGGGGACAACTTGAGTCAATATCCAGGTTATGATTCGCTATTGATTGCCGGAGGGGAATGATATTCCAAGCAATTCTCCAAATCAAGATTTTATGGCGTTCCATGACTTTTGCTAACCACACTTTTTCCCAGAAAAGAGGCGGGAAGGCTGGGTTTAGAACAAACTTTAGCTCATTGTCTTTGAGATAGGCAGATTTGGTAGTGAGATTGCCTTTTTTGTTGGGGGTCCAATCATGATGTCTTGGGTTTGTCTTGATGGGATTTGGATTTTCTTGATAGCTTCCATGGTGGGGGAGTCAAATAACATCTGCAGCTTTGGCACGTCCCAACGTATATCAGTAGGAGAAATAAGATCAGCAACTAGTGAAATATTGGGATTGTTTGCCATGGTTTGTGCTGGCTTAAAACCTTCAGGGAATGGGATTCAAGAGTCCTTCCATATGTTTGTGGATGTACCATCCCCAATGATAGAGCCCAGATCTTTGCCTAGTAGTTTTTGACTTTTGCAAAAACCTTTCCAAGTCCATGATGCTAAAGACTTCGGCGTATGAGCAAGAAATGGCGTTCCTAGCAAATATTTAGCATTCATGATTTTAGACCAAAGGGAATCTGGTTTGGTGATTAGAGACCAACCTGATTTGGCTATGAGAGCCATATTAAAGTCCTGCATTTTCTTGAAGCCCAATCCGCCCTTCGATTTTGGAATGCATATGAAATCCCATGCCTTGGGATGGTAGTGATGCGAACCATCATTCTTGAATCCCCGCCAAAATTGTCTGAGGCATTTGTCCAGCTTGTTGGTGATCTGTTTAGGGAGCACAAAATTGGACATTAGGTAAGTGGGGATTGCCATTGCACTTGCTTTGATTAGGGTAGCTCGTCTTGCATGAGAAAGAAGTCTTGATTTCCAACTTGCAAGCCTTTTTTCAACTATTTCCACTACTCCGACGAATGCTTTCTTCTTTGACAGGTTTGTAAACAAAGGCAGGCCTAAATATTTTGCTGTTTGTGGCGCTTTTTAGAAGTTCAATGCTCGGCAAATATCACGGATAACACTGTTGCCTGTCGATTTACTAAAATGGATCTGGGACTTTTCCTTATTTACACATTGGCTGGACCATGCGTTGTAGGTTTCAAGACACCTACCAACATGATTTGCTTCTGTAATGTTGGCCCTACAGAAAATGAACAAATCGTTAGCAAATAAAAGGTGCGAGATGGATGGACTTCCCTTGCTTGCCTTGATTCTATGGATATTACCCTTTTCTTCTTCTCTGAGAATTAGTCTTGTGATGATTTCAGATGTAACAATGAAGAGAAAGGGGGATAACGGATCTCCCCGACGGATCCCTCTTTGTGGTTTGATGAAGCCATATGGAATTCCATTGAGCAAAGTTCAGAAACTTGTGGTGGAAATGCATTGGTTCACCCAATTGATCCAAATCTGAGGAAAACCAAAATTTCTTAAGACTGAAATAACAAACGGCCACTCTACTTTGTCGTTGGCTTTCTCCATATCAATATTGATAACCATTAATCCCGCCCCTTTTTTCCGTCTCATTGTGTGCCAGAGTTCTTGGACAATGATACTATTATCATTTATGAGCCTTCCAGGAACAAAAGCTGCTTGAAGCGGCGAAATTAGTTTAGCAAGAAGTGGTTTCAATTTGTTTGCCAAGATTTTGGAAATAGCCTTATAAACCACGTTGCAAAGGCTAATCGGGCGAAAATGTTTAGCCTTGGTTGGGGCAATGATTTTAGGAATCAAGGCAAGGTTTGTGTGGTTGAGATGTTGGAGATTTGAGCTATTTATGAAGAAGTCTTGAATATTCTTGCAAACTTCAACTTTCACTGTATCCCAGTATGTTTCGTAGAATAAAGCAGGCATTCCATTAGGACCCGGGGCTTTGAGAGGATTGAAGAATTTCAAAGTTTTGGCGATTTCATCCATTGAGGGGATAGCACAGAGCGAAATTATGTCTTTTTCCGATAATACTGGAGTTATCAGACCATCTAGATCAGAGGGGATTATCGGGTCTGATGTGAGAAACAATTTTTGAAAATTGTCGTTTAAGCATTCCCCTATTTCATCTCTGTTGGATATCCATCTTCCATCCAAGTTTTTGATAAAGTCGATGGAGTTCCTTCTTCTTCTCATCAAAGTGTTGAGGTGAAAAAACTTGGTATTTAAATCTCCGTCGCATCTCCATTTTATCCTTGATTTTTGATGCCATAACCATTCTTCCCGTTTGCATTGTTCATCTATCTCCGCCTTAACGCTTTTTTCGAGCTCCAGATTTCTAACTGAAGGTTCCATTTGTTGGATGGAATCTAGTTTCTGAGTGAGCACTTTGATTCTGGTTTGAATGTGGCCGAAATGAGTGATATTCCACTTCTGAAGATTTGTACTGGTGATGTATGTCTTCTTACTCAAAATTGCTCCTGGGTTACCCGTAACAGAATTTCTCCAAGATGATTTGACAATATGATGAGAAGTGGGATCTCTGGTCCAGGCTGCTTCGAATCTGAATGGTCTCGGTTTTGGAGAATTATTCTTTTGAGTCTTGATAACAATTGGGAGATGATCAGAACTCTTCCCAGGAAGATGAGTCACAGAAAACATTCGGGAAAAGAGTTCTCCAAAGAATATTCACATAAGCTTTATCCAGCCTTTCCTTGATATTTGTAGTTAACGGTCTGTTATTGCTCCAAGTGAAAGGGTTGCCAGAGAAACCGAGGTCCAGAAGTTGGTTATTGTTGATGAATCCACCTATTCCACCTGCAGATGATGATTGAACTGGACGACCTCCTTTCTTTTCCATTTGGTTAGCTACCACATTAAAGTCTCCCAGGCAGATCCAAGGTCCTCAAAATGAATTTGCTAGAACATCCAAGTCTTCCCAGAATTGACTTTTATTCCCCTAGTGGGGTGGTCCGTAGATGGCCGAGAGCATCCACGGATTGCAGGGAGGGTTTGAGAAAACTAGCGCATTGATGATATTACAGTTTTGGAGGATGATTTCCAAGTCGACTCCATTTTTCAATGCAAGGCAGAGACCTCCTGCCATCTTTTTTGTTCCTGAGGGTGGAACGAAACCCAGATTATAGAAGCCAAGAGAATTAAGAAGGGGGTGAGATAATCAAAGTGAGAAAGAGTTTTAGAGAGGAATAGAATGTCAGAATTTAACGTTCTGACATCCTTTTTGAGAGCCCTGACGCGAGCGGCATGCCCAAGCCCTCTGACGTTCCAGGCTTGTATGATCATGGTGGTTCCGGGGCTAAGCAACTGCTTGCTGCCCCAGATGAAGGAGGTGCTGCAAGTGAGAACGACAATGCATTTGGTTTTCTAGCTTGGTCTTTGAGTTTTTTAAACTGGTTTGCTCTCGGGGTGGGAGTGGTGAGTTTGGAGGGGGCTTTTTTTGGTTTAGGTAGTGGTGCAGATTTGGGCTGGGGGTTTTGACACAGAGGTAAGGGGTCCATTTGGTCAAGAGAGATTTTGGGCTTTGGACTTCCTCATGAATAATTTTACGCTTTGGGTTTGGTTTGGGGGGAGTCGCATCATCAGATGAGGGGGTAGGAACTAAATCTGTAGAGTTAGAGATAGATTCCAACAGGTTGAGGGTTTGAAGTTGGGGAAAAAAGGGATGTTTTGATTGATGCTGGTAAGTTGTGTGTCAGAGAAGGGTGGCTTGGTTATGACATTGTCAGGTTAGGTTTTTTGGTGGTTGTTTTTTATAGTGGAGAGCTATGGTACAGTTTTTAAGGCGATGTAGGGATGTGTGCTGTCAGAGGCATGAGAGTTTGATTGGAGAGGAGCAGTTGCATCCATGAAATTTCGGCCAACTCCCGATTCAAGTTGTTGAGGGGAAGTAGGGGTTGATTGAACTGGGATAATAGGGTGTACAGAGTGGGATTGGAAGAATTCACCTGTGAAGATTGACGGATTCCATTCTGCTTCCTGCAATATGGTATCTGTGTATCCGGCTCGCAGCCAAGGACCGTAGGGACTTGATGAATTTTCAGGTTTGTTCAACGACGGATTCGGGCAATTTCGAAGCACGTGTCCTAATTTTCTGCAGTTAAAGCAAAAATCAGAAAGTCGCTCGTATTGGAGATTAATCCACGCTTTTGATTGTGAGTCTTTGTTTATGCTAAATCCTATGTGGAGAGGTTTGCTGACATCAATTTCCACTCTGATTCGCAGGAATTTGAACCAAGATATTTGGACGTTGGAGGTGAAATCAATTTCCTTCAAGGTCCCTATTTTTTCTGCAATTTTCTCTGCATTTAGCTTTGTCATTTGATTGGGTGGAAGACCACAGATTCGGATCCAGAAGGGGGAGAGGTTGAATTCAATTTCCTTCATAGTCAGATTTGGAGGCCAGTCTCTCACTACCAAATGGGAGCTCATGATGGACCAAGGTCTTGAATCTAGAATCCTGGATCAATCCCATTCGTGATTGAAGGCAATACAGTAGGTGTTGTCTTCCAGGAGTTGTATTTTCATACATTTGGTTGGGTTCCACACATTGGAAAGGATATTTTGGACAGCTTTGTTGTTTTGTTTCTTGATACTGATGATTTTTGCAAGGAGCATGAGGGAGGATTCTTTGTTGGCATTGGTATCGTCTTTTTCCAGTTCAATGGAGTCTTCACAGTGCAGTTGATTGGTTTTGGTGATGATTTTGTCCAAATCAGATTGGTGTTGTAGGTTTGCCATCAATGCCAAGGAGATGAGTGATGGTCTGAAGTTGTTAGGGTTATTGAATGTTTTGTCAAGAAGTAGGTGAGGTCAAAAGTTAAGAGAGAAGAGGTTGGATTAGTTGAGAATGATGTTGATGTTAACAGGGATTCAAAGCTGAGAAGAAGCTGGAAATGGTGGAAGCACACCAGAAAAGCCTTCAAAGAAGGGGATGGGGACGCTACTTCCAGAGAAGAGAGTGGAAAAAAGTTAGCTTTTCTGCTACTTGTTTGTTCTTAATTTAGCTACAATGTGCGCCCCTACTTGATATTCAAGTACTTAATCTTATCTTACAATGTAGGACTCATACTCTCAGACGGCCCTTCGCTAACGGTCAAGACTCTTTTTGATCAGCTCAAACACATGAATGAATTAAACTAGACTCGGTTTCGGTCTACACGCAGAGTTAACATGTAAAAATATCAAATTTAAAATCAGCTGATAGCGGACGCAAAGACCCACTGGGTTGATATTATTATCTTCCTTCAAAATCATACTATCAAACTATTTATTAAGATTGATGATATTTGACGTCCAATTGAAAAACATGTTGCCCTAGAACATAGGCTTAATTAGCTGGTGAAAAGATAAGAGTCGGTGTTGCATTTGATAATTAATACGTTGAAGCTTAACAAACAAAAGAATACTTCTAAGATACAAACACCATGTTCTCACAGAAAGCCCAGACAAGGTCGTAGCTTCGACGATCGCATATTCTGCCGGGAATACTCAGAGACAGCGCGACAAAATGATTCAGAAATCGACGCTGACCCGGCTGTTGGTGCCGCCGAGGAAGTTGGCAGACTTGCGACCGGCACAGCGGGCACGTCAATTGCGACCGGAGCCAGTCGTCGATGCAGTCGGCGTGGAAGCAGTGGCCGCATTCGGGCATCTTCCGGTAGGTCTCTCCGCCGGCCACGTCGTGGAGGCAGACGGCGCAGTACAGTGATGAGGTGGTGGACTTCTTGGGGTTGAAGGTTAATGTGGGGAGACTTCGTTGACGACGGCGAAAGTGCTTCAGAAAGAGATGGAGCACGAAGAAGATGGTAACAACGGCAATGGTGGCCTTGCTGCCATTTGTGATTGCCATGAAATCCATCTCTCTCTCTCTCTCTCTCTCTCTCTCTCTCTCTCTCTCACACACACACACACACACACACACACACAATTTGTTAAGAACAACAAAGATGACTATTCATATGGCCAGAGGTTGTTGGCGTTAGGATGTAAATTCATACACATATTGCGTGTGTTTGTGGGTAAAGTAACAAATCAGGACCTGTATTTGCCCCTGTTCAGATAAAGTTTTGCTCAAGCAAAATCCAAAACTGCTTTGAGAAGGAATTTCAATGTTTGTCAATATTTCTTAACAAAATAATGTGAGTACAATCCAACACTACACGAAAATGTATTTTTTGCGACGAAATTTTACCGACGGATTGCCTTCCGTAGCTAAAACGACTTTAAACGACGGATAACACCGTTGGTAAAAGTCCGTTGTTAAAGACTTATTATCGACGAAGTAAACCGTCGGCAAAAGTTATTGCCGACGGTGTATTTGCGGCAATCTTTTAGCGGCGGAATTACTGTCGCTAAAACTTTTTTACATAATTAGTTTTTTTCTCTGGTTTCATAAAATTGTTTTAGCGACGGAATTGTGTCGTCGCTAAAACTTTCGTTAGTAAAATTTACCGACGGCCTTTTAGCGACGGGTGTTCCCATCGCTAAAAGTTCTCGATTAAAACACCGAGATCTGCTTTTTTCTCTTTCCCTTTTCTCTCTCTCTCAAAATCTCCCACCGAGATCTGAGCTTTGAGCTCTGGCGAATCAACCTCCACGGTGACCCACCTCCAACGATCCCCTTCCACAGTGACCCCTCCACCGCCGCAAGTTAAAAGCCCTCCACTGCTCCCGCCTGAAAAGCCTTCTACTGCCGCCTCGTGAAATGCCTGCCACCGTTGTCGCGTCACCAACACTGTCGCCCTTCACTGCCACCGGCTATTGTGCCTTCTTCATTAGAAGGTAAGTTCCCAACACCCTAATTATTTTCTCTGCCCTACAAATTTGTTTGATAAGTTTCTGTTGATGCTTGATTTTGCATTCAATCTGTATAATTCTTTCAAATTTATCCGTTTAGTCTATTTTTTTTGCTGGGATTTTGCTGGGTATTCGTTAAGTCTAATTATTTCCAAAAAAGTTAGTGGATTTATCACTGTAAATCATAACCTACGATAATGAGACAATCTATGAAGAAATCAGCCGACTGTTCGTAGTAACCATCCCTATGATGAGACAATCTGTAAATTGAAGTAATTGAACCCTAAATTGAATGCCCTAATCGAATCGAACCCTAAATTAAACTAATTGAACCCTAAATTGAATTCCCTAATCCAATCGAACCCTAAATTGAACTAATTGAACCCCCTAAATTGAATGCCCAAATTCAACCAAACCCTAAATTAAAGTAATAGAACTTCCTAATTGAACCCTAAATTGAAGTAATTAAACCCTAAATTGAATGCTTTAATCAAATCAAACCCTAATTTAAACTAATTGAACCCTAACTTGAATGCCCTAATCCAACTGAACCCTAAATTGAACTTATTCAACCCCTTAATTGAACCTTAAATTGAATGTCCCAATTCAACTGACTACAAAATTGTAGTAATTGAACCAAAATTGAACTCTAAATTGAAGTAATTGAACCCTAATTAAACCATAAATTGAATGCCCTAATCGAATTGAACCCTAAATTAAACTAATTGAACCATAAATTGAATGCCCTAATCCAATCGAACCCTAAATTGAACCCCCTAATTGATATGTGAAATTGAATGCCCCAATTCAACCGAACTCTAAATTGAACTGATAAAACTCCCTAATTGAACCCTAAATTGAAATAATTGAACCCTAAATTGAATGCCTTAATTTAATTGAAGCCTAAATTGAACTAATTGAACCCTAAATTGAATGCCCTAATCTAACCGAACCCTAAATTGAACTTATTGAACTCCCTTATTAAATGTCCCAATTCAACCGACCACTAAATTGAACTAATAGAACTCTTAATTGAACCCTACATTGAAGTAATTGAACCCTAAATTGAATGCCCTAATCGAATCGAACCCTAAATTAAACTAATTGAACCCTAAATTGAATGTCCTAATCCAATCGAACCCTAAATTGAACTAATTAAACCCCCTAATTGAACCCTAAATTGAATGTCCTAATTGAACCGAACCCTAAATTGAATTAGGACTATCTTAAATTGAAGTAACTGAACCCCTTAATTGAACCCTAAATTAATTGCCCTAATCGAATCGAACCCCAAATTGAAATAATTCAAGCGCATCGAATATGTGCATTTTAAACAATTTTTTCCATTTGAAATTTGATCATTTGTTTTATAATTTTAGGTTGTTAAGTGTGCATTTGAGAATTGTGATTATTGATTGATGATTTTAGGTTGTTAATTGATTAGATGTGCATTGAAGTAGTTAAGATTATTAATTGATGATTTTAGGTTGTTAATTGATGATTTTTGTAATACCCCAAAACCTTGAAATACTCTTAATAAATTTAAATAGGTATAATTAGCGACAAAATTAAAATTTTAGCATTTGAAATATTTCCTGATAATGACAATTTAAAATTTCAGTAGCGGCGAAATTATTAGCGACGTTTTAGCAATTTCTTAATAGCGACGATTTGTCAAACGGGGTGACGTAACAAACTATTTATAATTTTCCTTATACATCACGTATTGAAAATATTTTTTTATTGGGACCATAATTCTTTTATAAGTATTAGGTTGGAAGTTTTAGCGACAAATGATGTGTAGGGTTCTTTATTTTCTAACTAGGGTTCTTGTGTTTATATTAGTACTAAACGGTTTGGGCAGCCGTCAAGGCTCCCTGTATCTGTCACACATCGAGAGAGAGAGAGAGAGAGAGAGAGAGAGAGAGCAGAAAGAGGGCAGCAAAGAGAGAGATCGAGGACTCTTCTGGCGAATCTTTTTTGGTCAACTTACTTTACAAATTTATGCTTCATATGTATACATATATAGGTGTGTTTCGGTAGGTATATAACTGGGTAAATGTCATAGCGCTAGAAGGCTATAAAGGGTTTGATTTTTGGGTGAGTTTCGGGTTGCTGTAATCGTCGTTATGAATATGAATCTTATGCGTATATATGTGAGTTGAGGGGCTGAATTTCAGCCGTGTAGACAAAGTGTTTTGGTTGCGTGGGTGCTGTGTTGGTTGTGGCTTGATGGGTGTGGTTTTGTAGCGAGTGTTTTCTCTTTTGTTGTTGTTGGTGGTCTCAGTTGGTGGCGGCACATTCACCTGGTGCGAAGGTAATTTTCGAGGTGTTAGAGGAGTTTTGTTTTTGTTTGGGATGACCCGTGAGTTTTCTTGATGTGGGTTTGAGAAAAAATATCCGTGAGTTTTGTGTGTGTTGACGACGACAGGAGAGTCGATCTGGGTTAGGGAAGAAAAACTCACCGAAGAGCTGAGCAATCTGTTTGAAGTGGATTTGGGTTTTGTGTTTTGGTGAGTTCAAAGTAAAGTAGATATAAGTTTCAGGTCCACATGGATCTTCACTTTAGTGTCTAAGAGATAGCCAACGACTTTGTGAATACATGAGCTTGTGTTATATGTATATACATGTGAGTGTATAAGTGGCCAAGGTACAGCATATGTATTTGCGTTGTGTAAGCATATGTGCGTGAATGGAAGGGGCACATGGGTGTCTATGTAAGTAAAGCAGTGTAATGTAAAGAAGGGAAAAGAGAAAACTACCCACTGCCGTGAGGCAGAGGGTGCGAAATGAAGGCAGTGGGTGCTTGTGTGCTATGTATATGTTGGTGTGGAGAGATTTTGAGCATGTATATTCATATATCTATGTGGGTAACCGTAATGGGAAAGAAGAGAGAGACAGTGGCGTGTAAGGAAGTGTTTTTTCTTTCTTTGAACTTGTGTAAATGAGGTTGAAATGGAGGGAATGTGGGTGCCATGTATGCGGAGCAATTTGGAGTGATGCAAGGGTGTATAATCATATATCTAAGTAATGGGTTTGCAAAGTGGAGAAGTGCTTTGAGTGTACAAGTGTTGTGATGTGTGTGTGCATGTAGTTTAATGTTAGGCTTAGCACGAACTTTGGATAGCGTATAGTAAATATTAGAATGTGAAAATTTATAGGATAGTACCTGAGACTACGCTAGAATTACTGGTAAAATTTCATAATTGTCTGAGATCATATGTATTTTTAATATTTTCTGTAAGCTTAAAATGGTAAAATTCGTTTGAAGCACTTAAACCCTCAAACTGTTCTAGGAAAAATTACTGTAACGCTTTTATAATAAAATAAAGACTCAGTGTAAATTTGGTGATTTTTGGAGTTCATTTGCTATCATTTCTCTATCGCATTGAATTTAACAAAATGAAAATTTTTAAAATAGTTTTAATGCCTTTTAATTTCTGATTTCAATTTCAGTAATTTTTATAAGTCCTCTTAAGCTGTTACAAACATTATGAGCCTTTATTTCCAACTAGAAGAAATTATGGCAATTTATTGGTTTTAGTGTATTTAAGAAAATATTTTTATTCGAAAATAATCAAAAATCATATTTTTTATTCCATATGTTATATTAAGCTATAAATAATGTTTAATGAACGATTAGAACATTTCTGGGATATTTCTGAGTCTCGGGGAGTGACGAATTTCGGGGTAGGTTGGCCGTGTGGAAAATCGCTCCGAGTTTCATCATGTCCGGGTAGAGAAATGGGTACGCTATAGATAATTATATTTAGATTTTAATGTAGTGGTATGAATAAGTGTTCTGATAAATGACTCTGCCAATGTAGGTTAATCTCGAGGAATTTGGTTGAGAGCGTCTTTAGCTTCAGTGCTTGGATTGAGGTAAGGGATTTCTTCCGAAACCCTATTCATCTATTGATATCATAATATTCTTTCTGGTTTGTTATTAACGTTTTCATTGGACTCACTTATATTGTGATGATATTGCATCGATTGCCATTAATACCCCGCTTTGAGCGTTATATGTTTATTGAAATTCCTTTTCGATGCTGTGTATTTATTTCTCATTATGCATCGAATTTATCATTGATTTATTGGTTATTGCACTCTGAATATTGACATGAGTTGGTGTTTTGAGGAGTTATAAGGATGGTCTGTATCGGGGGTGATATAAGGATGGTCTGTTATTGTCAGGAGATGCAAGTACCCTAAGGGTCTAGCTAGTGTTCATATGCATATGCAACCTTATTGTTAGTGAGCACTGCCTGTGTGGCTTTGCTAAGTGTTACCCTGCAATGCCTTTGTGGCTTTGCGTCATACTCATGTTCAATATTATCTGCATTGCTTCAGTGAAATTGAAAGTGTATTTATTGAATTTTGAATTGAGAATATTTTTCTCCATTTTATCATTGATATTAAATTTTCCCAAAAATCGTTTGTACTCTTTATTTGAGTTTTGAGCGATCTTACTGAGCTCTCAAAAGCTCACTCCCTTTTCTGTTCCTTTCTGCAGGAAATAACCGTCAGTAAGATTTCGGGACGGACGAGCTTAAATCTTAGAGTAGATTATGTTTTTACAATATTGTTATTTGAGTCTTGTTAGAGAACCGTTATGTAATTTGATAATTTAAGTACTTTATCATTGTTTTGAGACGGTTTGTTAAGTTAGTTGATGGACTGTAGTGCTCTGATTTGAATGTTGTTGGGTTATCATTAGTAGTACTGAATTAATTGGGCAATTGAGGATTTGATGGATTGATCGGATAATGCTCCAGAAATTTCGGGGCGTTACAATTTTAGATTGTTAATTGTGTATTGAGCATTTGAGATATTGAGATTGTTGGCGGAGGATGAGACCCAATCGGATTGAATGTGTGATTTTTATTGCATTGAGCATTTGAGAATTGAGATTGTTGACAGAGGATGGGACCCATTTGGATTGAATGTGTGATTTTCATTAATTTTTATTGCATTGAGCATTTGAGAATTGAGATTGTTGACGGAGGATGGGACCCAATTCGATTAAGATCCCCATTAGGTAGCATAGACACGGACACCGCGTCCGATCGACGCAGACACCGAAATAACATATTTTAGCTTTATACTTGTGGACACTTCTTCAATGGGTGTCCGGCACCTCTTCAATGGGTGTCCTGTACCTCTTCAATGGGTGTCCGACACGGTGTCTGGCAATTAAAAAATAAATCAATGTCTTCGAACACTGCTGAGAGGTGTCGGACACGTGTTCGGATGTGTCGATGAGGTGTTGAGGTGTCGATAGGTCACGGACACCCCGTCCGATCGACACCGACACCAAAATGTCACATTTTGGCTTTATACTTGTGGACACCTCTTCAAGGGGTGTCCGGCACCTCTTCAAGGGGTGTCCGGCACCTCTTCAAGGGGTGACGGACACAGTGTCTGGCATTTAAAAATAAATCAATGACTTCGAACGTGTCCGGAGGTATCCGACACATTTCCGGAGGTGTCTCACACGTTTCCAAATGTGTCGATGAGGTGTCGAGGTGTCAGTAGGTCACGGACACCGCGTTCGATGACACCAAAATGTCACATTTTGGCTTTATACTTGAGTACACCTCTTCAAGAGGTGTCTGACACCTTTTCAAGGCGTGATAAACACGGCGTTCGTCATTTAAAAAATAAATCAATGTCCTCGGACGTGTCCGGAGGTGTCGGACACCATACCGACACCCTATATGAGGTATTGGGAATTGAAATTATTGACTATGCATTGAGAATTTGATAATTCATATTGTTAACGGAGGATGAGACCTAATTGGATTGAGATATCTGTGAATTAGTTGAATGGTTGATTGTTGAATTTAGGTTAATTAGGTTAGCGCGACATTTTAGCACCCCTTAGAATCTCATAGTGGCTCCAACACTGGATATAATTAGCCCTAATTAGTCCCGATTAACCCTAATGAACCCAATTAGCTCTAACAAAAATAATTAGTTTTAATTAACCCTAAGAATCCAATGAAAATTAAATTAGCTGTAATTACCCCTAATTAACACCAATCAGTCTAAATTAAACCCTAATTAGCCCTAATTACTCATATCTTGTAGACCCGTGATTAGATTAATTAAACCCTAAAACCTAACTAAACTCTGATTATGTGCCTAATTGGTCGTACTTAAGCCTAATTAGCCCTAATTAGGACTAATCGACATACTCCGCAAAATTAAACCCTAATTAGCTCAAAATAACCCTAATTAGTCCTAATCAACCATAATTAGCCCTAATTAGTCCAAGGCAATCCTCATTAACACTAATTGGCCCTAACATAACCCAATTAAGCCTAATTAGTACTAATTAGGACTAATCAATATGACTCCGCATAATAAAACCCAGCTATTAGCTCAAAATAATCCTAATTACTCCTAGTAAACCCTAATTAGCTATAATTAGTCCAAGGTAATTCTCATTAACACTAATTAGCCCAGAGATGATTCAGGTTACTCGTTGCTTATAAACCCTACATTATTTATATTCGTTATTGTTTTACGAAATCCATTGGCAACGAGATGGTTCAACTCGTTGCTAACGAATTCTATTTATAATGGAATTGGTAACAAATGCAATGATATTTCTGCAGTTTTGATATTTCAAAAAGATTCTTACATATGTTATCAATTTTTGAACGCATGCATGCATAAAAACCTTTAGTTTCCGTTCGAAGGTATTCATTACAAAGTAATGCTTTATAATGAGCCTTTGGATGTCCAGTTTGGACAATTTGGAAAAGTTACGTGTTTATAAAATAGTGTTTCAATTCATGCTCTGTGTTCTATGTCGTGGATATTTGGTACACGTTCTCACGTGTTTCTCCGGGTGCATACAGATCTGGTGTTCGAACATCTTTCAAACCTTACAAGGCAGGGTTTGATGAATGTTAGAATACCTAATCGATGTCGTGTACTTGGAGAAATGCAGGGAGGTGCTGCCGAATTGTTCGCAGACATAGGACTGAGCATGAGTTCTTCACTGTTTTAAAAACCTGTGCTTTTCTGAATAGGATAGGACCACTACCTATTAGAGAATGGAGGGACATAGATAGAGACATGTAGTCATATTCATGCATTTATATTTTCATCGACTCTGCCTAATGATTGGTCATAATTAAAGGTGGTATACAATACGATTATCTCAGTCATCATGCCGGTCTATCGAAGTTGGATGAAAAGGAAGAATGCTGACGATTTTGAGGATCGCGTTGACGAATTTCTCGACTTCGCTTACGTGCATCCTGCACATGTTGACTTTGATAAGATAAGGTGTCTGTGCGGTAGATGTGAGTTGTTGCATTGGAGAAAAAGAATTGAAGTAAAATGGCATCTCATCGGTACAGTTTTATGGGTGGATACACAAGGTGGACGCAGCACGGGAAACTATAGTATTGTCTTCCAACCCGGTTAGTCAAACTGAAGTTAGGGAAGAGGCACAGTATGATTACCGAGATATGATTATGGATGCTAGGCATGCTAATGTTGACTGGGGTAACGACGGTGGTGAGGATAGTGCCCAACGGCCGAACGAGAGGGCTCATCAGTTTTATGAGTTGTTGAGAGCTGCGGAAGAGCTGCTGTGGGAAAGAGCTCTGAAACACACAAGGATGTCTGCAGTTAGTAGGTTATTACAGTTGAAATCAGACTACGGACTGAGTGAGAAAGGCTTTAACGAGTTTGTTACCTTAATCAAAGAAATTCTGCCTGAAAGTGAAAAGCTACCGCTGTCGTACTATGACACGAAGAAGATGATGAGGAAACTTAGGTTGAGCTATGAGCGGATAGATGCGTGCAATAATGATTGTGTATTATTCTGAAAAGAGAATAAGGATTTGTCACGGTGTCTAGTATGTGATCATTCGAGGTACAAACCAGACAAAGGAAAGAAGAAAAACATTGCATGAAAGATATTGCAATATTTCCTGATCACACCACGGCTTTAGAGAATGTACTACTCCTCCAATACGACTGAACATATGAGGGCTCACTGCGAGACTTGTAGCAACGATGTCGATGTGCTGACACACCCAGCTGATGGAGAGGCATGGAAAGAGTTTGACTGTCGGCATCCAGTCTTTGCTCAGGAAGTTTGGAATGTTAGACTTGGTCTGGCAACCGATGGGTTCAACCCTTTCGGTCAGTCTACCACGCCTTACTCCTGTTGGCCTGTTATTATTGTCTTGTACAACCTTCCACCAGGCATGTGCATGAAGAAGTCGTACATGTTCTTGTCGTTGCTTATTCCGGGGCCGAAGAGTCCAGGCAAGGACATAGATGTGTATTTAAGGCTATTGATTAATGAGTTAAAATAGTTATGGAATCATGGAGTCAAAACATATGATGCATCCCTTAAACAGAATTTTCAGATGAGGGCTGCTTTGATGTGGACTATACATGATTTCCCCGCATTGGGAATGACGTGTGGCTGGAGCACACATGGGAAGCTAGCATGCCTTGCTTGTATGGGCATGCCTTGGTTGATTGGCGTTCTTGGCTGGAGCACACAGTGGAAAGCCCTCATGGTTCGGATGTCACCGTAAGCTTTTGCCACCGGGCCATCAGTTTCGTAGGCTGAAGGATAAATTTGACGGGACAATCGAGCGTGAGGTTGTCACACTAGACTACCCATCTGGTGAAGAAGTGCTCTCACACCTGGAGGCTACTGATACATACATACCACGAGGCAAGGTTGTGCCGGATCAAAAGATTCCAGAGTATGGGAAAGAGCACAACTGGAGAAAATTTTGTATCTTCTGGGAGTTAGCCTACTGGAGGATGCTCGTTATCCGAAACAACATGGATGTGATGCATATTGAGAAGAATTTTTTGATAATGTGTTCAACACAGTGATAAATGTCAAGGGCAAGTCAAAAGATGACCTTAAAGCGAGAAGGGATCTATAACAGTTGGGTGTACGCCGTGAATTGCATCTTCGGACAGTCAGTGGGAGGATGATACTTTCGAAAGCACCTTATTGTCTATACAAGAAATAAGTGGAGAAGGTCTGTCAGTGGGTTAAGAATTTAAAGCTTCCGGATGGGTTTGCGTCCAACATATCTCGTTGTTACAATGTATCAGAATGCAAGTTTCAAGGGATGAAGAGTCACGACTGCCACATATTAATGGAGAGATTCATTCCTTTTGCCTTCCGGGGACTGTTGCCAGAACCCGGAATTAATGTGGTCCAGAACCCAGATTTGGAGGATGATGAGATCGTAGCTTTAACGTATAATCAAACGCACGTGCGGAAGAAAGACAAGGACCCGGCGCACCGGGCCGGAGACTATGTTTCGGATATTGCCCGGCAGATCGATGTGAGTCAATTTGTTTAAGTTGTTAATCTTTTGTCTTTCTATCCTCAATGTTTGTTGCATTAATTAATGCACTAACATATCTTTGACTTACTGTTCTTGCAGGCCTCGTATGAACAACTTAGGGGCTCCGAGCAGGCGTCCAGACAGCCATCAGCCTCCACTAGTATGGGTGCAAGTACTTAGGGGTTGAAACAATGGCTAGATGTATCGAAGTTTGTCAATCGGCCGAAAGGCAGCATACGTGGCCTGCCTAGCAAGATTGTACGTGCCGTGATAAGATCGTCCCCATCCCCAGTTGCCCGTCCACAGACACTGGCTCCTCCGTTTCTGGTTTCTGAGGAGGAGATCTAGCGCATTGCTACTGTAGTGTTGAGGATGATTAGGGAGCAGGATTAGCAGGGTAGCGTTGCTGGACATGCCGAGCAGGCCCCGGATCAGCAAGATCCAGATCCGGGACTCGGCAACCCTAGATGAGCCCCTTCTCGTGCCCAGTCCCAGTTTATCCTCCCCCCACCCCGCCCGGCTTGTACTCTTCTCTCGTCCCCTAACCGGTTGTACACTACAAGAAAAAATGCTTTTAGCGACGGGGAAATCCGTCGCTAAAAGCCTAAAATCCGTCGCTAATTTTTTTAGCGATGGATTTACCGTCGCTAAAAGTCCCTCGTATAAAAGTCCGTTACTAATAGTTTGGCAACGGAATTTTCAAATCTGTCGTGCAATATTTAAGATTTTGCGACAGATTTATTTATTAATTAGCGACGGAATATCCGTCTCTAATTACATTTTAAGTATTTTAATTTAATTTTTTTGTTAAATTAGCGACGGAATATTTCGTCGCTAAATGTCTTATTTAGCGACGGAATAATAAAAAGGCTAAAAACGGATAGTAATAAAAAACTTTTAGAGACGGATATAATCCGTCGCCAAAAGTAAAAAAAAATTAAAATTTTTTTTTATTTTTCTAATGCCCAAACCTGTAATAAAAAAATCAATCCTCAATAACAACGGGCAATAATCAATACACAAAGAAATATGTAAAATTAATCATAAAAAAGACTCATTATGTACAAGCTGAGAACCGGATACAGCTGGTTAGGGGAGGGGAGAAAAGTACAAGCCGAGCGCGGGGACCGGGGAGGGGGGAAGCTGGGACCGGGCACGAGAAGGGGTTCATCAAGGGTTGCCGAGTCCCGGATCTGGATCCTGCTGATTCGGGGCCGGCTCTACATGTCCAGCTGCGGTACCCTGCTAATCCTGCTCCCTGATCATCCTCAACACCACCGTAGCAATGCGCGCGATCTCCTCGTCGTCCAACGGATGCCGAGGAGCCGGTGTCTGTGGAGGGGCAGTGGGGGGTGAGGACGCTCCTATCACGGCACGAGCAGTCCAACTAGGCAGGCCGCGTATGCGGCCTTTCGGCAGATTAATGACCTCCGGCGTATCCAACCATCGCTTCAACGCCCCAGTACCCGCACTCGTACTAGTGGACACTGATGGCTGTCTGGACTGCTTCTCAGACCCCCTAAGCTGTTCATACGAGGACTGCAAAAAATAGTGATATAAAGATATGTTAGGGCATTAATTAACGCAACAGACATTGAGGATAGAAAGACAAAAAATTAACAACTTAAACAAATTGACTCACATCGATCCGCCGGGCAATATCTGAAATATAGTCGCCCGCTCGGTGCGCCTCGTCCTTGTCCTTCTTCCGCACGTGCGTCTGATTATACGTTAGAGCTATGACCTCATCGTCCTCCAGATCCGGGTGCTTGACCGCATTCTTGTGTCAGACGATGTCGTGTGGCACCGACCCCCCGTGTGCGTCGGATCTCCGTTCTGTCTGTTCTAAGCCCCGCATTTACTCTTGGCGTCCCAACCTGGATCCGCAACCCACCGATGTAATATCGCGAACCTAGGGTTAGCCGATTAATATTACTTTAGCAACAAATTCTATGAGTGATATTCTTTTGAGTTCTTAGGGATGATTAGCTTGAGCAGTATTATTAGTGACAAATTAAAATACCAATAGCTGCAGATAAAAAAAAGCGGTGCAAGAAAGAAATAAATGAAACTAGGCCGGTGACGCTTGAGAAGTTGTAATAAAATTTTTGTATATAATTAACGTTATATCTTTTGAGTTATTTAAAAAGGGGCATAGAGGAATTTAAAAATACCCGAGAGATTCAAGATTAAAAAAAAATTATGCCATAAAAGTTAAAAAGGGGGAAAAGAAGAAAAATGAGAGAAGAGGGAGAGAGAGGCACCGGCCCTAGTAGGTATGCAATGCCGGCGCTGCTTCCGGCCGCACACGCAGCCACCGGCGAGCAACTTCAGTCGCCCCCTCCACCGAGAACCCCCGCACAACACCTTCGCAACCACCGTGCCGTAGCCAAGGCGCCGCTGCCACCGCCAAGCCGTCGTGCGATCGCTGTCGCCGGCAGTCCCATCACCAACCAACGCCTCTTTCGGATCACGGCAGCCCCATCACCGGAGATCAACTCTGGCTATAAGCCTTCACCGGATGCCGCGACTGCCGTGCCATAAATTAAGCGCCTTTGCCACCATCAGCTCATTCTCAAAACCGGCCAACAAAAGAAAAAAAACAGAAATATTCTAGATCGATGCCAAAGGACGACCACCGATCAACCGACGACGCTACAGATGGATGTCGACGGTGATAGGGTCGGCGGTGGAGATGTTGGGTGGGATGAAATTAGGTGTGTTTGCAGGTGTGTTCGTGTGTGTGTGGGACCAGTTATGGGCTGCAACTGGTGGAAATTTCCGTAACGGGACACCTGACCGGTAAAGGTGGCGTCGTCGGAGCAACCACCCAACCTTTGGTGTGGCAGAGCTTTGGTTGTCGTTCGCCACCGCGGACGCAAGGAGCCACCACCGTGGCATACAGCCCCCAGTTGGTGTTGATTTTTTTGTAAATGAGTTTTAGTGGTGCACTTGTGTGTTGGTGACAGTTCAGTGGTGTCGTTTAGCGGCAGTGTTATCGGTGGGTGAAATGGATTGAATTTGGTGCTTTATGTTTGCAACTGTGGGTGTACGGTGTGTGTGCATGGAGTTGTTTTGATTTTTGGTGCGGTGCGGAGTGGAGGTATCACGATGGTGCTTGAGACAGCTGGAACGATATCATGGCGGTGCTTGCAATGTTTAGAATGGGCTAAATTGTGATGGTGCATGTGTGTGTAATTGTTGTGATGGAGGGTGTATGACTGTGTGATTGTGGTTTCTGGATAATTGTGCGTGTGCACTAGTGGGTGTACGTTGCGTGTGTTTGAGCAGATGTGTATATTGTGTAGGTGTGGGGTAATTTCTGCAGTTGCGTGAGGTGAATGAGCACGTTGTTGTGTAGGCAACACGGTAGTGCATAAAGCCTTTTTATGTGTGAGTAGCAATACGATGGTTGTACGTCTACTGTGTGGAGAGAGTGTGGTTGGGTGGTAGTGTACGGTTACGTGCCTATCTTGGTTGTGTGTTTTCCAATGTGAAGGGTGAGTATTAGGTGCTTGGACGATTTTGGAAGTGACGGGTTACTTGGGTGAAAATCAATTGGTAAAGTTCAGTTGTACGGCTTTGTGGTATGGTAAGTACGGCTATGGAGATGAAAGGAATGGCCTTAACGGTGCTATTGGTCAAACGTAACAACTGATCATCGCGCTACATTTTGGATCGAGGAAATATGTCAGCAACAAGTAAGTACCCCTGTCATGTTCCTCCGTATATTTATTTGCAAAAACTATAATATGTATTTATGTTTTGATCAATTGAAGTTCAAAGATTTATTCTGCATATGTTTTATTTCTAAAATATTTGATGAGAAATGCAATTTGAAAGAATGCCATGGAATGTCGTGTGAGTCATAAAATTTTACTGAGTACATGTTAATGAGCAATGAAACTTGTCTTGGTTGCTGTGCCCCATATCCAACAGGGGAATGTTGGATTTCGGGCCCTAGTCAACGGGGCTCATACGTTGATGCATAGTACTATGGCTGGTGGTGCGCCCTTGCGTCCACATGATTATTTTATCCCGGGTGTAGGAGGGATTTCGGGCCCTAGTCAGGGGGGCTCGTACGCTGATCGTAGCATACCTACGAAAAGAAATATATGTGTCTGATGTGAATGGAATGAACGATAATTGTACTCAGAATTGAACATCTTCTCTTTTGAAATTTCATGTATATGTGTATATGTATATGAAGGACGTTTTTATGAATGACAATAATCGATTGTGTGATTTGTTAAAAGAAAACCCATGGCATGTTTTAGAAATTTCAAACTTATTTTAGGAACATGGCTGGTGTATTTGCTGGGCTTTCGCTCATTCCTTATTTTTCAGGTGACGACTTAAGGCAAGTGAAGCCGTATGAGCCACACGAGGGAGTAGTGCCCGAAGAGAACTTCTAGAATAATGAGTGCCCACTATTCGAACATTTTAGTCTATATTAAATTACGTTATGCTTGAACTGATGTAAGGAACTCTGGTCTCCTCAAGTTTTATTTATAAGTTTTAAAGATTTGTAATGAAAGTTTTATCTGAAAATTTTTTGAGGTCCGTAAATTAGAATTAATTTGGAGTCACAGGATTGTAGTAAGGCCTGGCAGAGCCCTCAGTTGGAGTCCATTGGGTCTGCGGCCGGTCACGTGCCTAGCTCGCAGGCCTGCCCGTGGGTTCGGGTCATGACAACCGATCTATCATCGCCGTCCATACAGTCGGAGATATCCAATGTGGGGGATATCTCGTCATCTCCGTCATTGGGGCACCCTCGGGCAACATCTTCTTTGCCCGGTCCCTTGCGTCATAGAGCCATCGGCGGTAATTTTTGCCGATGTAAGCAAAGAAGGCCTGCTGCCCCAGTGCCTGCTGCTCAGGCGAGCCAAACGTGAACCCTTCCTGTAAGGCATTCAATAACACAAATTAACTACAGAAAACAAACTCTAATTAAACAAATACTATTGCTGAAAAAAATACTTCACCGTACCAGCCACTCCTCCCATAGGGACTCCCTCGCAGCGACATCCCAGTCCTTCCAGTACAGGCGTGGCTCGAAGAATCGGCCCTTCACAAGAACGCCGATCTTCGTCCTCGCCTGATTCTCCAGGATCCTGCCAAAGAAGTAAATAAATAAATAAATTAATACAGTTCAAATATAAATTAACACCCCAAATTTTAAATATAAGGCATGATGTGATATTTTTTTTACTTACAGGCCCTCCTGGGTGAGCGTAACTCTCTGTTTACGCTGGGGGTCGATGCGTACCCCGCGTGTCGGACCACGGCCTCGTCGAGATCCTACAAAACACAGACATTAATACAGTTCAAATATACTTTAAATATAAGGCTAGCAAAAATGTACTAAACACCGTTATCAACTATACCTGAGGTAGAACCCACGAAAGAAGGAGAATCAACGCGCGTGTGGGATGAATCTGCGTCGGGTTGGGGCGACGGCTGGGGCTGGGGCCCCATCTGCTGTACACGATCACTCTGTGCCTCGTCATCAGTGGGCAATGACGAGGTGGGACCCACCGGGGAGGAAGCAGCTCGGCGTCCAACCCGGCCACGAATAGCCCGTATCCTATCCATATCTGACTTCGTATAGATAAATTACAAATACATGAACACATTAAAAACAATAATTTGGCAGAAATCATCATCGGCACTATATATATATGAACGGAGGTGCAAAAACACATCAATATGAACCAAGTTCTAAAATGTGACTACATTTTTCCCGGCTTGTTACAACATTACAACTCAATCATTTTCAGTTTGAGAATCATCATCATCTTCATTACTTTCCTCGTCGTCCTCTTCTTCGTGGGACTCGTCGTCCTCTTCATCTTCTAATTCATCCTCTTCATCAGTAGACTCGGTCACATCATCTCCAACACTTTCCAAGTCTTCCGCGTCATCATCTACGACTTCTTCTCCTACATGAAGTGTTGTTGGAAGAGGAAGATCGTCCTCCTCGTTGTTGACCTCAACAGGGAACAAGACAGGTGGTTGGTCGGCTTGAAAGGAGTCTAGCTCACTGTCATATGTCACGGGAAATTTCTTGGACTTAATAATTGTATACCAATGAGATTTGGGATTGGCGACGTCCTCCCCGTAAAAGACTTGTACAGCTTGACTAGCAAACACAAAGGGCTCGTCTGATGCAAGTCTTGACTTGACATTGACATCTACAATCCCTTGAGAGCTAACACTGATTCCTCTACTGCATGTGACATCGAACCACGTACACTTGAACATTACCAGGCGATTTTGGGAACCCAGATATGTTAGCTCAACAATCTCATCTAGCTCTCTGTAAAAGTCCATGCAATTCTCAGCATAACAGTCGCCGTTGACCAATTCTCCGTAAAAGTCCATGAAACATGTCAAACACCTCCGGAAATGTGTCGGACACCTCCGGACACGTGTCCGACACCTACCAACACGTACCGACACCTCCGGACACGTCCGAAGTCATTGATTTAGTCGGACAACGTCTCCGTCACCCCTTCAAGAGGTGTCCACACATATAAAGCAAAAATGTAACATTTTTCAGTGTCGATTGGACCGGGTGTCCGTGACCTACCGACACCTCGACACCTCATCGACACATCCGGACACGTGTCCGACACCTCATATAGGGTGTTCGAAGACATTGATTTATTTTTTAAATGCCAGACACCCATTGAAGAGGTGCCAGACACCCATTGAATAGGTGCCTGACACCCATTGAAGAGGTGTCCACAAGTATAAAGCTAAAATATGTTATTTCGGTGTCAGCGTCGATCGGACGTGGTGTCCGTGTCTGTGCTACCTAATGAGGATCTCAATCCAATTGGGTCCCATCCTCCGTCAACAATCTCAATTCTCAAATGCCCAATGCAATAAAAATCACACATTCAATTCAATTGGGTCCCATCCTCCATCAACAATCTCAATATCTCAAATGCTCAATGCACAATTAACAATCTAAAATCATCAATTAACAACCTAAAATCATCAATTAATAATCTCATTTACTTCAAATGCACAGCTAATAACCTAAAATAATCAATTAACAACCTAAAATCATCTATCGATTGGATTAGGGCATTCAATTTAGGGTTCAATTAGGGGTTCAAATAGTTTAATTTAGTGTTCGGTTCAATTATGGGTTCAAGTAGTTTAATTAGGGTTCGATTACATCAATTTAAGGTTAAATTATAGTTGAATTTAGTGGTCGGTTGAATTGGGACATTCAATTAGGGGGTTCAATAAGTTTAATTTGGAGTTCGGTTGGATTAGGGCATTCAATTTAAGGTTCAATTAGGGGTTAAATTAGTTTAATTTAGGATTCAATTCGATTAAGGCATTCAATTTAGGGTTTAATTAGGATTCAATTACTTCAATTTAGGGTTCAATTAGGGGGTTCAATTTAGGGTTCGGTTGAATTGGGGCATTCAATTTAGGGTTTAATTAGGATTCAATTACTTCAATTTAGGATTCAATTATGGTTCAATTAGTTCAATTTAGGGGACGGTTGAATTAGGACATTCAATTTAGGGTTCAATTAGGGGGTTCAATAAGTTCAATTTAGGGTTCGGTCGGATTAGGGCATTCAATTTAGGGTTCAATTAGGGGTTCAATTTAGGGTTCGGTTGGATTAAGGCATTCAATTGGGGGTTCGGTTGGGGGTTCAATTTAGGGTTCGGTTGGATTAGGGCATTCAATTTAGGGTTCAATTAGGGGTTCAATTTAGGGTTCGGTTGGATTAGGGCATTCAAGTTATGGTTCAATTAGGGGTTCAATTAGTTTAATTTAGGGTTTGATTCGATTAGGGCATTCAATTTAGGGTTTAATTAGGGTTCAATTAGGCCAAATGCTTCATAATCAACAAATTCAGAAGACAAAATAATGGCCAAATGTCCAAATTAACAACAACATCAGATTATACATGGCAGAGAAGACAAATTCGAATATGGCCAAATGCTTGATAATCAACTTTGAAAAATAAACAACAAGACTAATTTAGGGCAATTGACATACAGATCTCGAGGTGGGTACGACGACGGCAGCGTTGGTGGTGCGTTGGCAGTGGTGGGTTTCATCGCGCGGCGCAAGTGGAGGGCTTTGTGGCACGGCGGTAGTGGAAGGCTTGGTGGCGCGGCGTCGGGTAGGGGACGGGGGTGTCGCCGGAGGTGGGTCGCCATAGAGAGGGGTCGCCGGAGGTAAGAACGTCGGTGGGTGGGTGAGAGAAGAATTTCGGAGAGAGAAACGGGAAGAGAGAAACAAACCAGATGTGGGTTTATATCAAGGATCTTTAGCGACGGAATAATACCGTCGCTAAAAATCCGTCGGTGAAGGTCTGACTTTTACCGACGGACTTTTTAGCGACGATTTTATTCCGTCGTTTAAATAATTTAAAAAACCTTCTAAAAATACTAATTTTTTAGAAAAATGTTGTCGACGATAACTCCGTCGCTAAAAGTCTGCCTTTAAAAGTCCGTCTACAAATAGTTTTATCGACGATGGCTTCCGTCGGTAATAGTATTAAACGACGGATTTTTAACGACGGGATATTCCGTCGCTTAAAGGACTTTTTAGCGACGGAATTCCTTCCGTGGCTAAAAATTCGTCGTAAAATACATATTTTCTTGTGGTGGTATCTGATTCCCCCTTGTACATTATGAGTTTTTGTTTATAATATATATTTTTTATGATTGGTTATATATATTTCTTTGTGTATTGATTATTGTGCGTTGTTGTTGAGAATTGAAAATTTTATTACATGTTTGGGTAATAGAAAAATAAAAAAATATTTAAAAAAAAAATTCACTTTTAATGACGAATTAATTCCATTGCTAAAAGTGTTCATACTATCAGCTTTTTAGTGACGGAATGTTCCGTCGTAAAAAATTATTTAGCGATGGAATATTCCGTCGCTGAAACATTCATACCGTCGCTAATTTTACAAAACAGAAAATAAATTAAAATACGTTCAATATAATTAGCGACGGATATTCCGTCTCTAATTGATAAATAATTCCGTCACAACAAGTGCAATATTAGATGACGGATTTGAAAATTCCGTCGCCAAACTTTTAGTAACGGCATTTTATACGATGAACTTTTTAGCGACGAATTATGAACTTTTAGTGACGAATTTACCCGTCATTAAAAGCCCTTTTTTTTTTTCCTTGTAGTGCAATTCCCCGGTTTGAAACCATTGGTACGTGGTGCTAGAGTTGTCAAACGGGCCGGGCGGCCCGCGGGCTGGCCCGACCCGGCCCGGTTCTGGCCCGGGCTGGCCCGGCCCCGACGGTGAACAGTAGCGGCCCCAGCACAGCGGGCCTGGGGCCTGGGCCTGGACCAGGCCGTCCATTGCTGCGAAAAAGCCCGGCCCGGCCCGGAAACGGGTTTGGCCCTGCCCGAAGTCGGCCCGGGTCTGGCCCGGTCTGCGGCCCGGGTCTGGCCCGGTCTGCGGCCCGGATCTGGCCCGGGGCTGGCCCGGTCTGCGGCCCGGGTTTGGCCCGGTTTTGGCCCCACTTGTTTGAATTTTTTTGTTTTTCCCCCCTTTCTTCCACCCCTTTTCCAAAATTCCACTTTTACCCCCCCAACAGCAATATAACGGCTAGTTTGGGGGGTATTTTAGTCTAACCTATATTTTTCAACTCCTTTACACTCTTACCCTCCCCAACAACTATAAACGGATAGTTTGTAGGGGTATTTTGGTCTTTTGTGAAGTTTCTAAAATCTATAAATTCACACCATTTCTCTCTAATTTTTCACACCAATCTTCTTACTCTCTCTTACCTAAACATTCTATATTTCTACAAGCTTTGCTACTATTTTCCTCTCCAATTACTACTCTTGCTAATTACTACTAGTATTTACTAATTAGTACTCTTGTTTATTAATTACTAGTCTTGCTAAATTCTTTTTAATTACTACTCTTGCTAATTACTACTAGTATTTACTAATTAGTACTCTCGTTTATTAATTACTAGTCTTGCTAAATTCTTTTTAATTACTAACTCTCTAATATTTGTTACTCGTTCATTCTTTTAATTGTTATTTCTTATTACTACTCTTATACTTGTGTATTTAGTTACTCTTACAAAGTTTAGCTCGAAATATGGCTGGATTATTGAAGAAAATGAGGCGTGCATCGTCATCACGAAAAACATCATCATCATCGCAAGCACCACCACCAGCACAAGCGCCAGCGCCACGGCCATCACAAACACCAATCCAAGCACCAACACAACCATTCGTTCCTGGACGAATGAGTACAGGCTGTATGATAGATACCCAAGCCAATTGGGAGTTCAATCAAAACATTCCAGATTTTGAATACACGCCTGATGAAGACCCCCCGCATTATAGTCAAGGACGCAGCTCGGTTGGCGAAGCTACTACTCCGTGGCATAATCTCAACCCTATGCCTGGTCATGATGAAGAAGGGCCGAGCAATGCCTCCGGTAATGAGCCAGAAGTCCAAAAGGGGAAAAAAAGAAAGCCGAGTGTTGGAATCATTTCGATGTAGTTACGGTGGACGGCATCCGAAAAGCTCGATGTAAGTACTGCGCTAAATTATTTTCGTCTGGTAGTGGTAATGGACATCTTAACAGGCATTACCCTCTGTGTGCACCTCGACAAGGCCACGTCGAACCTACCCAAACGCAGTTATCTTTTGACGGTAAGTTATTTGTTTATAATCAGCGAGAGCAAAGAGACGGTCTCGCTGAATTTGTTATTCATGATGAACAAGCCTTTTCTTTTGCCGATAATCCTAAGCACTCTAGATATATGAACACATACGTTCAACCTTTGTACAAAAAGGTTCATAGAAACACAACTAGATCCGATGCACTCCGACAGTACAATGCTGCTAAAGCACGCCTTATCGATTATTTCGATAAATTTGAAGGTAAAGTTAGTCTTACTTCTGATATTTGGCAATCTCCTTATACTTTTGTTAGTTATTCTTGTGTGACCGCTCATTGGATTGATGTAGATTGGGTTATGCACAAGAGAATCATCGCTTTCGAGCACTTCCCTTATCCGCATGATGGAATGAACATTGCTATTCTTATATTAAAAGCATGTACCACATTTAAAATTAAGGATAAGATTATGAGTGTTAGTTTTGATAATGCTTCTAATAATAAAGTTGCTGTTGCAGCTTTAAAGGAGACGCTTCAACCTGTACTTAACGGTGAATTATTTCATGTTCGCTGTGTTTGTCACATTATTAATTTAATTGTTCAAGATGGTTTAGCTGCTGCAGGAGATATTCTTCTCAAAATGAGGGGTATGACAGCGTATGTTAATAGCTCGAGTCCGAGAACACAACAATTTAAAACGTTGTGTGTTCAATATAATATGCCTCGCAGGAGAGCAGTTACAGATGTGGTCCACAGGTGGAACTCTACATACCACATGCTTTTACACATTCTGGCATACCGAGAAGTCTATACGCATTTTCTACTAACCCAGTTCCCAGCCGGCTTGCCAACTCAAGAGGAATGGCAGATGGCCACATACCTAGCTGAATTTTTGGAGGTATTCTACACGTCTACCAATTTATTGTCTGGTACGTACTATCCCACCTCTCCTCTCGCTGTAATAGAAATTCTGAAGATGGCTACAATGTTAACAAAATGGAGATATATAGGACCCTTTAAGGAAATAGTAAAAGTGATGGATCAAAAATTTAATAAATATTGGAGTAAGCTGCCTGCTATTTTTACTGTGGCTACTTGTTTAGATCCTAGGTTAAAGTTGCATGGCGTGAACGCCTCGATACAAGAGATATCGAAATTAATGTGCTACACAGCAGAGGAGACAACCGCATTCACAGCAAAAGTGAGCAAGAGGTTTGAGGACTTGTTCAACGTCTATCGTAATTCTGCTGACGTGCGCGGGCGAGCTACATCATCATCCACTGTTGAGAGGTATTATGCGCCATACCTTCAGGGCTTTGAACATCTAGTAGCAAGACAACTACCAGGTGAAGGTACTTCTAATTCGGCAGGTTCGTATACTTTTTCCTCTTTTAATGAGATTGGTGTATATGCAAATACTGATCATTATTCTGATTTATCAAGGCAAGAACAGGTTAATTTTAATTTGTTAAATTTTTGGAAACAAAATCAAAACATGTATAAAACTTTATCCCAAATTGCACGGGATGTACTGCCAGTGCAAGCCTCCACGGTTGCTTCAGAGTCGGCATTTTCAGCTAGCGGGAGGGTTTTGGATGACAGGAGGAGTCGTCTTAACCCCGAGTCGCTCGAGCTATGTGTATGTTGGAAGGATTATCTTGATGCGAAATACCGCGAGCAAGATAAACCGATTGATGATAGGAAGAGCAGTGACTCGGATATTGAAGTACTTCTGGATGATTAGGTAATTTGTTTTTATTTTCCTCTTTTGATCCTTTTGGTTGACGTTGCAGATTTCTTGATCTTTGATTGCTGATATTTTGGATAGACATTCATTATTATTTTTATTGTTAGAATTTTAAGAATAAATTTTTTCACAAAATATACTTTTTTTTTCATATATATAAAATAAATTTTTACAAGCAAGATATATATTTTTTCGTATATATAAAAAAATAGGTAACTTCGCCTGTTTGTTTACAAGCAGCCGGTCCCAAGCCCGGATAAAAGGAGGAGGGCCTATGAATACATTTATTATTTTTCTATATAAATTGTTATGTGTTAAGATTTTATTAATAAAGCTCATCAAGAAGAGTATGAAAATGTTTAACATATAATAAAAAATATAATGGCTAACAAATAAATATGTATATACATACATACATATATATGTATATTACTTATAATGAAATAAAAGGATAAAGATTAGGTTCGTTAAATTGTGAATATTGCCTAGAGATGAAATTTAAAATTGAATAACAAGAAGAAAAAAAAAAAAAAGGGCCCGGGCCCGGCCCAAGCCCGGCCCTAGGGCCTGGGCCTGGACTGGGCCTAGGTTTGCCTTCGGCAGGCCCGGCCCGGCCCGGTTGGCAGCCCCCACTGGCCCGGCCCCGGCCCGGCCCCACAGCAGGCCCGACGGGCTTGGGCTAGGCCGGCCCAAGCCCGGCCCAAGCCCGGCCCTTTGACATCTCTACGTGGTGCGTAGAAAGTTTTAAAATATCATTGTCACGTCATTCTGGGGTTATATTTTAGAATTAAAGCTTAAAGTTGGAATCAATCATTGATCACTTATTTGTAATTTTCAAGAATTACAAAAGTGTGTCTACAGTGGATAGTAAAGCCACATTCATAAAAAAAATTATAGCAGCAATATTAAAAATCAAACGTAAAAAAAGTTACATTTCTTTTGCCTTATACTCTCTCTGTCCTACAATTATTGATCAACTTTCTATTTAGGATGTCTAAAAACATTACTCACTTCCGTATTTAGGATATAAATTTTGATATTATTTCATTTTTTGCCCTTACGTGTATACAGGTCTCAATCACTTCGTTGTTATTGGTACCCACCTCTTCACTAGGGGGTATATTAGACAACTTACAAAAGAAGACCAACTATTTAAATTAGCGTGTAAAGTAAATATGGAGCAATAATTTTGGGACGGGAGGAGTGTATTATAGATTGTGTGGTTACATCTCAGTGCACGTAGTTCATATTAGTTTATTAATTATACAAGAATCAAAACAGAGTAATGCATAATTCTCTTTAAAATAGATTAACGTTAATGTTAAAGTACGGTTTAAGAAGTAGATCGTACAAGCAGTTCCCAACAAAAATAATTTTGGTAAAAGTCAAAACTGCTTTGGCAATGACAAGCTTTATAAGAATCTCAATCTTAGTCAGAGTTTGGTAACCCGGAGGCTTGAAAATCGATTATCACTGTAGTGCATGGTATTTTCTTAAATGTCAGTGTCACATGGAATCGACTTTTAAAGTAAGTTGGGAATCAATTAATAATCAGGTATCTCATTGCCTTTTAGAATTACCAAGTTGTGTCTTTATCAAAGGTTGAACTACAAGGCACACATATAATTAACACATTGAAATAATAAACTTATCGCATCAATACAGAAAATCAATAACTGAAAAAGAGATATTATTTTCGCGCTTTAAATATTATAAATCATGCAATTTTACACCTTAGTTCGTATCAGTTCAATAATTACATGAGAGTTTAAACAAAAGAAATGCATGAACCTTTTTTTTCCTTCTATATCTATGTATTTTTATGATAATAGATTTATAAGCTAGGAGAATGCGTACGTATCTGCTACAATGGAGAAAGCGTATGTGCGTCAAACCTTAATCGTAACAACAAAAGTAAGTAGAGTCATAAAGTTTGTTTACTTGACGCCTTTTGTTTTTTTGTCCCAAGGCATGCTGATTGTTTGGTAACAAAAGAAGACGAGATTAAGCTATGGTGGAAACCCAGTACCTCTTGATTTGTGGACAAGCTAGCCAGATTAAATTATATGAAGGACGAGTGGCGCAAGAACATGGAAAGGTAGGTAACGGATGGTTGAGAAAGATGTTAAAATATTAATAAGCTTTATCCTTTTAGTCACACGTTACTAATTAAATTAGTTAGTGGCATGTTAGTGGTTATTAATCACGTGTTAGTGGTATGTTAACGGTGAATATGTTATAAATGCATTCCTAATGTGGTTATGACGATGAACAAAGATCTAGTAATTGTATAGATAGTGATGTGAGTGGTGTGATTATATGGAATGAAAGTATTCTTTCAAAATCTCTTCGTTACCTCCTCGTATTTGTGAGCGAGAGAAAGATGGCAAACAACATAGTTCCATTTTAAATCCCGCGATTCACTAAAGATAACTACGAAAATTGTTGGGAGGTGGTAAACAAGGGCTTTGCGGAGCCTCAAAATCAAATGGCATTGAGTGCTCATTCAAAGGAGGCGTTACAAGCTACTAGAAAGAAAAATCAAAAGGGTCTTGCAGTCATCCGTCAAAGCTTGGATGATGCGATGCTGCAAAAGATTATAAATGTTAGAGCAAATGCTCCGTTCTCTCTCTACTCCTTTCCTCCACCTTCTCTCGACATTTATAGTAGCTTCTTAATTCTCATACCTACCTATTACATCTACATAACTTCAGCCTAACAAGAACCACCGTGTACTACATATCAAACCGTTGACAATTTCCTCTTCAAGTCCACCAGTATCTCACCAACTTCTATTTCTTTTTTTTTTGTGTGGTAGAAAACAACTTCTATTTCTAAAACCATGAAACTCTACTGTCCTTGTTTCCTTGCTCTACACTCTACTTGTTAGTCCGTGTTAATATTCTTGTATTGTCCTGATCCTCCCAGCAGCCCTGTCTTTCATTTTCTAGCCGCCTCATGTCGTCCAACTTTGAAGGTGACGACCGACCAAGACTCCCTGTTTTGGAGAGAAGTAGCATCATCATCCATGTGGATAAACAAAAAATGATGGTGATATAACTCAAATATAACTTTTAATAATAGGGTGACACCCGGCGATCGCAGTTATATTGGGAGATTGATATTATCTTATTAAGATTTTAAAAGAGTCCTTAGAGATCGTGACATGATCCTCGAGAATCCTACCACGATCCTAACACATCTGACCCGCTGTCCAGTCCTACTAGGAGTCGTCTCCTATACCTATATAAAGGGGTCTACCCCTAGGTATGGGCTAATTACACACACAAGGACACAGTCTTTTCCTACTTTTTCAGAGTTACTATTCAGTAGATGCACTCTGACTTAATCTCCCAGTTTGGAGAGAAGTAGCATCATCATCCTGTGGATAAACAAAAAATTATAGTGATATAACTCAAATATAACTTCTAATAATTGGGTGACACCCGGCGATCTCAGTCAAACTAGGAGATTGATGATTATCTTATTAGGATTCTAAAAGAGTCCTTAGAGATCGTGACGTGATCCTCGAGGATCCTAACACATCTGACACACAGCCCAGTCCTATTAGGAGTTTTCTCCTATACCTATATAAAGGGGTCTACCCCCAGGTATGGGACAATTACATACACAAGGACACAAATCTTTTCCTACTTTTTTAGAGTTACTATTTTGTAGCTGCATTCTGACTTAAGCATCGGAGAGTTCTCCGTGGGGTGGGGAACCCCACTTGGCGGTAACTCATTTTCTGTCTTGCAGGTAACTCGGGTTTCGAAAATTACACGGAGCATATTTGTAGCAATAACAGATTGGCGCCATCCGTGGGACCCACCAACCTAAACGATTGACCTCAAGAAACCTCAACGGTTGTACCGCAAATTGCCGAGGACTACATGTCAAAACCGCTTCAGAATATGCCACCGCCGCATGTGTCAGATTTAATTGTCATCGCACTAAAAAACCTTGAAGATAGAACAAAGCTGCCGCCGGCAACCAATACCGATGGCCCTAGTGTCGTCAAACTGTCAAACGTTCCTCTCGTCATCAACGACAAACCAAGAGGAAAATATGGGGTTGCTCGAAGCCCGTCGAAGACCACTGCGACAGTAACCTGCATTGTCGCAATCAAGCCGACATCAACAAGCGGCTTGACGGTGGGATGCCTTGCACTCAACCACCAAATAACCCATCGCCGCTGAAAATCTCCAGTCCAATCACAAACAAAAATCAGCTGCCAAAGGACTGTTTCTTCCACGGCTGCTACTTCGATGACCCTTCAATGCCAACTCCAATCTGTACTGACTTTCACAACGCCGGCGAAGGGCTCTGCCACGTTGATGTGACCATCGCCTCCACTGCCACCATCGTGAAGCTACCCCAACATCAACAACAATTACAAAGAAAGGAAGGAACAGAGGAGAAAGAAACAAGATTGGTGTAATCGCCAGCACTAATGCGCACAATTGCAGACGTCGCGCTTGCTATTCCATCTAGGCATGATTTCAACCAACGGAAGCTCCACCGTCGTCACGCCAAGCCAAGAATTCAATCTTACAACAAGCACCATCACTGGCTCACTCTCAATTTGCCCAATCACCATAGTGGTTACCACCGACCGTTCCCGTGAAGCTGCCAGAGCAGCAAGACAATCACAATAACTTAGCAACAAAAAAGGGAGAGATTGTCACCTCTGTGCATAGTTAGCCATATTGTCGCGACCTCACAGCGCCGTCCACCATGATCGGCAGTAGCGACGACTCCAGGCGATTGTCATTCTAGCCGACATTGTCGCTGCCACCATGAGTGTCAATCGGTGTAATTGCCAGAATCGAGCTGTCAAATGGTGCCTTCGTCACTTGGTGTCCGCGCCACCGCGGCCATAGGAAAAGCACCGTCGTCGTAGCAAGTTGACCCCTCACTACAGCGCCGCTGCAAAATTTGGACGTCATCTCCAGATCACCGCCATTGAGACGTGCACTACCGCGTCGCCATGGGCCCCGTCGCCACCGTGAATAGTGGCAGCAACAATTGGTTCATTCGTACCGAAGCTGAGACAGAATCACTCCATCAAGATCCTGCCAGCTGAGACCACGGCAAGCATCGCCACCACCGCAACTAGCGGTCGACTCCATCGCTGCCTGAACATTGCCTTATCACCGCTACCGGCGGTCACCTGCAGCACCGTCATGCCAACGCAACACTGTGCCGCCTCACCAGGCCCTACTTTTCTATTGATAGAAAGAAGGGTAGTCCCTATCCAAGGCTTAAATTACTCTCACGAGCATTAATGGTGACGTATGAATGGCTTTGTAAAGCGAGGAACAAATTAAGAACACCCTGCAACTAGAACTCACGCCTAGTGTTTTTGTTGTAGCATCTTGCCGACTTGACATTTCTTATTATCTTGTGATCTATACGGTCATACAGTGATCAACTATAAACGATCAGTGCATGCTACCAACGTGTATGTCGATATACTGCTGCAACTTCTCTACCGATCATCTGTGATATCTTGCTTAGATGGACTCTACGTCCTCTAGCTTTATATGCTTATCCAGTCAAGCAGGCAGGATATGGTCTTCTACATTGCTCCCTTAAGGTCTTCTTGCGATCGGCCTTATATATAGGCTGAAAAGCCGTCTTCATATATCTACACCTTCTCAACGGCTAGGGGGCTTCATATCTTATGATATCAGAAATATTACGGGCCTAATGCCTTATGCTCTCTCAGACAGGGGGCTTCATAGCAGTAGACATATTATGGGCTCAATGCCCCGCACCTTCTTATTTAGCGCCGCAAAACCAAGTACTTGTTTCTTCGACCGAAACCCTTCAGGGTATTTTCGTGAGCTCCGTGCTCCATCTGCTTCTGAGGACACGTACGACGAGAACTCTAAAGTTTTGTCAGACCCTAAAAGGTATTTTCATGAGCTCCGCGCTCCATTCGCCCCCGAGGGCATGTATGACGAGAACTCTAAAGTTCTGTCAAACCCTCGAGGGTATTTTCGTGAGCTCCATTCTTTATCCACCCCTGAGGGCACGTACGACAAGAACTGTAAGTTCCGTCAAACCCTCGAGGGTATTTTCGTGAGCTCAGCGCTCCATCCACTCCCGAAGGTGTGTACGACGAGAACTATATGTTCTGTCAAACCCTCGAGGGTATTTTTATGAGCTCCTGTGCTCCATCAGCCCTCGAGTGCACGTACGACGAGAATTTTAAGTTTCATCAAGCCCTCGAGAGTATTTTTGTGAGCTCCGGGCTCCATCCGCCCTCGAGGGCACGTACGACAAGAATTTTAAGTTTCATCAAACACTCTAGAGTATTTTTGTGAGCTCTGGGCTCCATCCGCCCTAAGGGCACATATGACGAGAACTCTAAGTTCTCTCAAACCTTAAGGGTATTTTGTGAGCTCCATGCTCTATCCATCCCCGAGGGCACGTATGACGAAAACTCTAAGTTTCGTCAAACCGTCGAGGGTACTTTCACTTGCTTTGAGCTCCAACTGCCCCCGAGGGCGTGTAAGACAAGAACTTTAAGTTCCGTCAAACCCCCGATGGTATTTACATGAGCTTTGAGCTCTGTGCTCCATCAACCCTCAAGGGCGCTTACCAGAACTTTACGCTCCATTAGCCTTCTAGGGCGGTCCTTCGAAGGATGAACACCCCCAAGGGTGACAGAATAGAGCTCGAGTTTTATCTGAGCGGTTTAGCTATGGGAGCATGTACAATTACAGGGGGATGTTCAGTACCGATTCTTATAGTACTGTTCGGAGAGTTGACAAGTTAATTCCTGTAGATGTTTATTTGTCGGGTTGTCCACCTAAACCGGAAGCGGTTATAGATACTATAACAAAACTTCGTAAAAAAATATCTCGAGAAATCTATGAAGATAGAATTAGGTCTCAACGGGAAAATCGATGTTTTACTACCAATCATAAGTTTCGGGTTGGACGGAGTATTCATATTGGAAATTATGATCAATGATTCCTTTATCAAACACCATCTACTCCAGAGGTTCCTCTTGGAACATTTTTCAAAGACAAAAGCTCAGTATCTTCCCACAAATTAGTAAATTAGACAGGATTTCCTTGGACATAATAACAAGTAGTGGGTGAATCTTCAGAAATTTCATCATAAATGCTAAATACTTATACAAATAAAATGCGGGAGAGATAAAAAAAGATGCAGGGTCGTTTGTCTGCTTGGCAAGCGTGGGCTAATTCATAGATCTTTGGGCTTTGATTACCAAGGAATAGAGACTTTACAAATAAAACTCGAGGATTGGCATTCCATTGATGTAATTTTATATGTATATGGTTACAATTATCTACGCTCCAATGCGACTATGATGTAGCACTTGGTGGGCTTTTAGCTAGTGTGTATCATCTTACGAGAAAAGAGTATGGTGTGGATCAACCAGAGGAGGTATGCATCAAAGTATTTGCTCAGAGGAAGAATCCTTAAATTACATCTATTTTCTGGGTTTGGAAAAGTGTGGATTTTCAAGAAGGGGAATCTTATGATATGCTGGGAATCTCTTATGATAATCATCCACGTTTGAAACGTATCTTAATGCCTGAAAGTTGGATAGGATGGCCTTTACGTAAGGATTATATTGCCCCCAATTTTTATGAAATACAAGATGCTCATTGAATAACAAGAAATGAATCTTCACTTCTATAATTCCAGTGAAACGGCAAAGCACTATGTGGGACTTCATCCCCCACCATTCTTTGTCAATTAAAAAAACCCAGCCAAGCGTGAGTGTGAGGCTTCTTTGCCAGCTCTTAGTTGATGATAAGAGTTCACGTCAAAGTAAAATGGAAACATGATGTGGTGGGTTCGAGCTAAAGAACACATACTTGCACAAAATGAACACCCTCCAAAGGAAAGTTGATCCTTCGAGAGAACATTCAAACACTTAGAACAAGCAACAACTTGCATGCACAACTTTGTGTTCTCTCTCTCGAGAGGCCACCATGGGGCACAGCCTCTAAAGGATCTTGAGATCCAATGATTCATCTTCCTAAAGACAATTCTGAATAGCCTACTCAGGTGACATTCTAAGGACCTAGCTCTCAAAAGTTAGAGTTCTAGCACCCTACTTGGGCAAAGCTTTAAGGTTTAAGCTCCCAAGAGCTTAGGTCTGAACACATAGAGGAGAAAAATATTATTACCCCTACAAGTGGATGGATAATCCTTTACAAATCTAATGTGTGTCTCGAGACACTGGGTATAACTTTCTCAGACAAATATTTTGGCTAAGGAAGTGGGGGGCTTATGAGATAACTCAAATATAACTCCCAATAATTAGGGGACACCCGACGATCCCAGTCAAACTGGGAGATTGATGATTATCTTATCAAAATTCTAAAAGAGTCCTTAGAGATTGTGGCATGATCCTCAAGATCCTAACGCAATCCTAACACATCTGGCCAACGGCCCAGTCTTACTAGGAGTCTTCTCCTATAGCTATATAAAGGGGTCTACCCCCCGAGTATAGGACAATTTCTCACACACCCACAAAGACACAGTCTTTTCCTGCTTTTTCAGAGTTACTATTTTATAGTTGCGCTCTGACTTAAGCATCGAAGAGTTCCCGATAACTCGTTTTCTGTCTTGCAGGTCATCGGTCCAGAGTCGGGTTCCAAAAATTATGCGGAGCATATTTTTAGTAGCAACGTATGGCAGTAGAACAAATTTCCAAAGCATGCTGATGGGAAAAATAGTGGATGCCGAAGTCTTTACAGAAGGTGATGTTCAGAGGTACGTGCAAAATATTGGTCGCTTCTTGGACCTGTCATAGTCCATAAAATAAACAGCCTCTTCCTCTTTCATTTCACCACACCTGTTCAAGCACAACTGCTGTTAAAAAATGGTCAATGGAATATTAAAGGTTGTTCGCTTTTGTTGAAACACTGGTTGCCTCACACTGTATTCTCTCACGCTACATTTCCAATCGCGGAGCTCTGGGTTAGAGTCGTAAACATAAAAAGCAAATGTTATCATCAAGATTTAGCGATCAAAATTTGCACGGTTTTAGGTCAACTTCTTGATCTAGACTGGTCTGAAAGAAGATATAAACATAAGGATTGTTTTAGGATGAAAGTCTATATCTCCGTCGATGAACCTTTCTTTCCTTGTATGTTCATTCCACTAATGTTTCAGATAGAATCACACTTGATGAATTATGATGTAAAATGGTTGGCCTGCATGTATGTGAGGGTTTGTCATGCATGCTACTACTACAGGCGTATCAGGCATGGATGGACGTGACTTCTGTACCGTATCTTTGAATGTTGTCTCAAAATCTCTTAGGAGGCGTGCAGCCATGCTTGATGGTCCAGATTTCCTTCCCACCTTTGTGGCAGATGGTGTCCCCATGTTCGAGCAATCGTTGAGATCATACCCTAATATAAAACATAAATCATAATTCTCGGGGTACTCATATTAGATACAAGCTATGGTTCGGACTTGTTCAATGCAAATCAAGAGTTTTTGGGATTTTCTATAACTCTAGTATGTATTCTACAGAAAGTGGCACCTATTGTTCCTCTGCTAAAATTCTTCCGTAAAAGAAACTACAGTAGCCAGTCCTCTGGTGAGAGAAACCACATAACTCATACATTTGGATAGAGAATCAGGTGATGACATCACCATGAAGGATGTACCTGGAACCTAAAAAGTAAGCCTAGTCCTAGCCAAAGAGAGAAAGAGCTACCTTGAGACAATTCTGTCAAATCAAAAACCAAGTAAGGATCTACTATTGACAAAACTTATTTGCCTCCCTTTCTCCACGTGGTCAACCTGCCCTTTGCCCACCTACAAACCTCTCTATAAATTCTTCCCACTTGGTCGTGCATGCTTCACCTCATGCCATCAAATCTGTCACATGAAGGTTAGACCCCCTCACCCTAAGCCAAGCCTTTCCACAAGCTATCCAAAAGAAACTCTTTATAGGTTCAGACTCCACAGAACCAACTTGCAAGCTACAACCAACCAATTGCTAGGCCTTAATTTAGACCCGACCCCATCTCAATAACCCTCTATTCATAGATCTGGGCCCTTGAATTAGAGCCTAATTTTCATATCACAAGCCCAGTCAATACATTGAAGAAATAGGTTGACTTGAACTTGGATACGTCAAAGCCTTTATCTCAACCACTTGGCCCAATCTCAAATGGGCCTTCTGAATCTGATGCATACTTTGACTGCCCAACCTGAAGGAATAGGGGAGACCAATCCAAGTAACCCATTTTCCTCACATCCTACCCTAGCCAAATTTCTTCAGGTTCCGTCCATATTTCTTAAGGTGGCAATAGGGAAGGGAAACCTCACTACTCATCACAGCATACCAAATGGCGGTAACACAATTGGCCCATCTACTGTCTCCACCAAGGACCTTTCAAGCTGCCTTAAGATGTTGATGAATATTCCTATTCCCCCTTCTTGAGCCAAATTTCAATCAGGTTATCGATAACTTGAGCTCAAATGTCATAGAGAAACAAAAAGATGCATTGATTGAAACATCTGGGAAGCAGGAAAAGATTTGTGGCGCCTAAATTTAAAAATTCTTCGGATGAAGATATGTACCAGGATATGAAAATTTCCACTGAAATTTTATCTGAAAACTTAGCAAAGCGGTCATCGGGTTAAAGGAAAAATATGGAAGAGATGCTACCTGAAGAAGACATGAATTCGCAAGGGTCAACCAACAACAATAAAAGAAAGACAAGTCTGGATGAGGATGTGTTTGGCAGCTCTGTTTCTCCAAAGGAATCTCAGATATCTCCTAATCTGCAAACCATAGGTTTAATCACTCTTCTCCTACTAGTTTGATCATTTATACAACATAACATGGTTAATGTTTGAAGAAGTGAATCTGCATATTGAACTTCCTGAACTGCGGCATTATCGGCAAAATTCTAATTTTCTTGAATCTGAGTTATATGGGTATTCTATCTCTAGATTACCGCTATTAGATCTTAGAGCCTTTGTTGATCTGTCACGTAAGAGGAAACCGTAGATGAATTAGGACTTCAACGGAAGAAAGAAAAAAAGAATCTACGAGGAAAAGAAATTGCAGTACTTATACGAGGTAAAACTCCCTTGAATTCTTTGGGCAGAGATCTCTGATAAGATGTTTTCTCTTTATAACAAAGTCCACACTCATCTCCATGCTGATCATCCTTTAATTTTTTGTGGTTTTCCCCATATAACCCCAAAGGAATAAATGAAATGACTTTGTTAGAACTGTCTGGGGTTCGAGCAACCCTGAGCAGTTCACTTGGCAAAATCTCTTACCCGGACCATTGATTTAGACTTAATTTTCCTCTCAGAAACCAAGATGGAGTTTGTACCGGTGGGAAACAAATTTTAGAGATTAGGTTATTCTTTTTATATTAGTTTTGACTCGAACGGTACTAAAGAAGGTATTTGGTTAGGATGGAAAGATTCGCTTACTGTCTCAGTCTTGTACAGAGATAAGAACCTGTTAGTCATCTCTACATCTTATAGACTTGGTTCCTATTGGATTGCGGGTTTTGTTTAGGGTCATCCAACCTTGGCAAAAAGACAAGCTACTTGGGCTAGGTTGGAAGATGTCCTAAAGATAGTAAAAGGACCCTTAATTTTATTAGGTGATTTTAATCAGGTGCTTTACACAGGGGAAAAGATGGATTATGCTCACATGATTTTTTGGGCCATTTTTGGCTAAACAAATTCTCTTTAATCTGGGACTCTGTGATTTGGATTCGGAAGGCCAACTGTTCATGTGGACCAATGACTGATAAGGAATATCCTGCATTTTGAAACGTTAGACAAGGGATATGCCAACCCCTACTGGTTGTTGCTTTTTCCTAACTCAGTAGTTCAGAACAAAAGCATTCAAGCATCTGACCATGCACCTATAATTTTTCAATCAAGTAGACGCTTATCAGGTAAGCTTAAACCTTTCAGGTTCGAAGCCATGTGGCTTAAACATTTAGACTATTTCTATCTTATCCAATCAGCATGGGAAAAACCACTTCTAAATTCTCCGTTATTCCAAACAATGTCCAGAGGAAGACAACTAGCAAGAATGTTGGGATCTTGAAATAGGGAGTCATTTGACTACCTTAGAGGTGTCAAAGGGCAGGGCTTGGGCCGACCTTGCTCGGGCCCAGAGGACCAGAAAACGTGCCTGGCCAAACATGGCTTCAGGCCAGAGAAACCGGGTCTGGCCTGGCCAGGGCCTAAAAGTTAGGAAATCCAAGCCCTAGGCCCTAATTTTAGGGTCGGGCTAGGCCCGGGCCCTTTTTTATTATTATTTTTGTTTTTTGTTGCAAAAATATTAACACATGAAATAATTTTTTTGATAGACCCTCCTCCTTTTATGCGGGCATGGGACCGGTTGCTTGTAATTTTGGAAAAACAAGAATGATTAGCATCTGCTCCTACTTTCTCTTATCAAATATTTTGCATTTTGTCTTGATAATTCCACTTAATTTCATACCACTGCTTTCACTACAAGAAAAATAACTTTTTTCGACGGAACAAAATCCGTCGCTAAAAGTCACTTTTACTGACGGTTTAGCTACAGATTTATCCGTGGGTAAAAGTCCGTCGAAAAAAGTCACTTTTACCGATGGATTTGTTCGTGGGTAAAAGTCTTTCGCTAAAGACTTTTACCGACAGAATATTCCATCAATAAAGGTCTTTAGCGACGGAATTTTACCAACAGATTATTACCGACTGAAAAATCTATCGCTAAATATAAATTTTCATATTTTTTCCTTTTTCTTGAATTTTTATATTGAAAAATAATTTCTTTTATTTTGCTATAAATTAAGAAAACCCTAACTTTTCTTTCATCTCATTTCCTTCTGCCGCTCTTTCAAACTCCCCACCCCTGCCTCTCTCTCTCTCTCTCTCTATATATATCTCACACAGCCGATCGTCGGCCACTACCCACTCCACTGCCTTTCTTTTTCCTTGGCCGCCTCCTACGCCAGCCACCTGGCTACTGTTGCCGCCTAACATACGAACTCACTGCGCTACTGCCGCTCTGGCGGATCTGCCATCTCAGGTTCATTATCTTTCTCTCTCCCCCTCTCACGCACACACACGATGTATATGTTGTTCTATTGACACATCTTTTCTGTGATTCAAAAAGGTCCAATGTTCTAATTTATTAGTGTGCACTGACGAGTATTGACTGTATTGTAACTTTGGATTGGAGTTGTGATGCCTTATTTAGTGTAAGAGGTGGTTTGGTTGTTTTGGGTTTAAAAGATGGTCTGGTAGCAACGTGATTGCCGCAATGGAAATCGTCCTAAATTTACCATTTTTACAAATATTTCAAAAGATCCCACCGTTTGGTAGGGTTAAAATGTTGATTTGCTAAACTTTGATTCTTCAAAAAGTTGGATGAGTTAGTTCCCTCATACTCGCTCCATTCTTTGAGATTGGGTAAAAGGATGATATGGAGTTCGTTGAAGCAACAAGCTTTGATTCAAGATTTACAATGTATAGCTTATGTTCAACCTATTAATAGCAAAAAAGAGTTTGTGTAAAACGCTTCTACTAATTTCATCAGACACTAACTTCACAACAGCATAGCTTGCTCAATTCATCACAAGTAGAAAGTGGTTTTATGTACAATGCTTCCAGTTATTTGACAAGACTTTTTTTCATGCTTCGTGCTTGTGTAGGGTGATGTTTCGGGGATCTTTAGAAGAGTTTGACAATGAAATTGAGCTCGATCCTCGTCAAAAGGCATGTGAGTGTTTCTAGTTTAAAAGCAAAATGAAAATCTAAGCATTGATCATGATAATCACGGTCCTATAATGAAACAATGATCATGGTCACCATCATGTAGTTTTCATCCATGCATTAGAAATGATAATGAAATTATCCTACGGGAGAATAATGTGCACATGACCTTTTCTTTCTAATTTCAAGTCAGTCCCTAAATGACGAACTTACTTCTAAATCCCAAGTACTTTTATGATTTGATGGTAGCATCATTATTATGATTTTGTCATTAGTTAGTGTGAAACTAAACCCAGTTGACGTATTGTTTGTAATTCAAACTGTTTATTGGGTATCAGATCTTTGGTACAATTAGTGGGGTTATGCCATCATAGGGTTAATGGTGTGAATTTTTTTTCCTATGGTAGTTGCGTGGAGCATGCACTGTATGGTAGAAAGGGGTTGGAATGTTGTAATTTTTTCCCACAACCAAATAGCGAGAAGTGCATCCCAACTTTTAGTTAAGTAACCTTAAGGTGTGTTGCTAGGGCTCTGTTTTTATGGAGAAGTATTTCCACTTGAGCGGTTGGTGATTTTGAAGCTCGACAAGTGTATTTTGTTAGGTAGTTATTATTTTTACCTGTTGAATATTGTTTAATTAGATTTCTTTTCAGATGGTATAGATATGGATTTTGTCTCCGTCTATCTTACTCTAATGTTGGGATTTGTGCATATCATTTTTTCTCTCCAGTAAGCTACAAAGTGTTACTCTCAGAGGCCATCACCCAAATTACTGCCCTGGCAAATTAAGGGAAAAAATTAGAACTTCACAGAGATCATTGATCTCCAAATTGATCACAGGGAACTAGCGCGCAAAGCTATCAGATTTGAATGCCTATCTTGGGAGATATTGTGCAGCTAAGGTTCTTGATTTTTATTTTTGGGGAATGTTGAAATTCGTAATTTTGTTTTCAGATTCATACGATGTGATCTATTTTATTCAGTGAATATGTAATTTAGTAGTTACGTATTTTTTGTTAGTTGATGGTGTTTGACTTATATTTTATTTGTATTGCTTGAAATTTTATAAAGAAGAATGCTAGCCTAAAGAATGAAATTGTCGATGGAATAGGGTTGAATTTTTTAAAAATTAATAACAATCTAAAAACAGCTTTTTTTAAAACTCTTACATGTGTATATTTTTAGAGACGAAATTCCGTCTCTAAAAATCTGATTTAGTTATTGTCAACATACTTTTAACGATAGAAATGTTTGACATTAAAAGGGTTAAATTAACGACAGATTTTTAGCGATGGAATGTCCGTCGCTAAAAGTATTTTTAAACTGAATTCTGAGAAAATAAAAAATATGAAAATTATGAAAATTACTTTTAGAGACGGAAATTCCGTCACTAAAAGTAATTAATTCCGTCGCTAAAAAGTGAACTTTTGCCGACAGATCATCAAATTTCATCACTAATCTTTTAAGGACGGGATTTTCACCAACGGACTTTTAGCGACGGACAATCTGTCGCTAAAAGTCTTTAACGAGGGATTCTTCACTTTTAGCGACAGAATATTCCGTTGCTAAAAGTAGCTTTTCTTGTAGTGTTTTTATTATCTAAACTCAATAATGGATACTTACAAGGCTACAAAACATTTTCCAATGATATTTCTAAAAATTTCACTCAAACATACCTGTAGCTTTGCATTTTACGTAGTATTAGGTATCTCATTAGAAGCATGCATCGTTAGACCACTTTTACTATGAACCTTTTCGTACTTTTTGGAGTTATGTTCCCCACTTTTATTGCCTAAATTGTGTTCATAATTCCATGAAACTAGTACAGAAGAGGATTGCAAGTAAAATTTGATAAAGAAGAAAAAACAATCATCATGAAAGAAATGTGCATGTCCAAAAAGTTAAATAAATAGGAAAAAAAATATGAGGTAGAGATAGAGAGGGGGGAGAGAGTGAGGCATGAGAAAGAAGGGGAAAGAAAAAAAAAGTGACTCAAAATGGTATAGGGCCAGATTTAGGGCCAAAGGGCTGGGTCATAATAGGGCCGAAAAGAGGGCTACAAACCAGGCCGGGCCGGGCTTTTTTGGAAAATTTCATGGCCTGGCCCTGGCCCTTGGTCCTATGGACCAGGGCCGCACTGTTCGCCATTTAGGGTCGGGCCAACCCGGGCCGGTTTAGGGCCGGGTTAGGCCGGCCTGCGGGTGGCCCGACCCTTTTGACGTCTCTAGACTACCTTGCCAAAAGCCAAAGAAATAGATTTGATTTAACAATAACTTCTTTTGGTCCAAAATCATCTCTCAGACCCGGACATGAGAAAGAAATATTTGCAATATTCACAGCATTTGAATTGGTTACTATATTGCGAAGAACTGCATTAGGCCCAGAAATCAGGTGAAAACTTAATAAAATTGGGTAACAGGGACACAAAAAATTTTCACTCGGCGACCTTTGTTCGGAGAAGAAAAAATTCCATTCTCTCAATCATGGATGCACAAGGTTCAACCTTCACTGAGACAGAATCAATAAAATCTTGTTTCCAAAACTACTTCTCGAACCTCTTGCAAAAGTACTTCAAATTCAAAATCCTCTGATCTAAAGTTTAGTTCTATTGATGCCCTCAATACCGTCATCTCACAAGATCAGTACAATCAACACAATACATCCTTTCAGGCTTCAGAATTTCGGTTGGCTCTATCAAATCTCCCCCTTTTGAAGGCCCAAGGGCCAGATTGTTTCCCTGCTTTATTTTATCAGACTTCTTGGGGTATTGTAGGCAAGGAAATCACTTTGACAGTCCTCTCTTTCCTACACTCAGGCCATATGTTAAGACAAACCAATAATACGTTCATGTCTCCTACCAAAGATTGATAGTCCTAGAAGCCTGAGTGATTTTCGGCCTATTAGCCTCTACAATAAAATTTATAAAATCATTGCTCATATTCTGGTTAATAGGCTCAGACCTATCTTACACGCCGTTATATCGCCTTTCTAAAATGCTTTTGTACCTGGCAATCGAATCTCTAATAATATTCTTATTGGGCAAGAACTTACAAACTACATCCGGATGAGGAAAAAGGGAATTAAGGCTTTCTATTCTTTAAAAATGAATATGAGTAAATCCTATGACAAGATCCGATGGGACTTTCTAAGAGCAGTGTTTTGGATTTTCAGCCCATTTCGTCCATCTGATAATGGAATGTGTCCAAATAGCCTCATACTCCATGCTTATCAATGAAGAACAAACACAATGTTTCTAACCCGTTTGTGGAATTAGACAAGGAGACCCTTTCTCGTCGTAACTATTTATTATCTATGCAGAAGTATTCTCAGCAAATCTTTTGAGAGCGCAAGAAATGAGAGGTCTAAGTGGAATCAAACTAGGACCTCATAGCCCGTCAGTGAATCATCTCATCTTTGCTAACGATTCAATCCTTTTTTTTAATATATGCCTTCTCGGTTGTGAAGTTTTAAAGATCCTACTGGGAAATTACTGTGATCAATCAGGGCAGAAGATTAATTTGATAAATCCATTATCACTTTCAGTCTACACATCACTAATAATCTGATGGCCTTCGCACTTTCAACGCATGGAATATTAGAAAGTGCTCGTTTTGAAAATATCTGGATACCAGTCTGGATATAGTAACCCATCGGAAAGAATTCTTTTGTGAACTCATTTTAAAGGTTCAAAATCGTTGTGCCAGGTGGAAATGTTTATTGCTTAACAAAGTAGGGAGAAAAATGCTTATTATCTCAATCCTCTTGTCTCTTTTAATTTACTATATGCACATTTTTAAGTTCCCGTAGTATATTTGCAGATAATTGGGTAGCATTTTTAGCAATTTCTTCTGGGCTGGAGCAAATAAGGACAAAGCTTTGCATCTAGTCAATTTGGTGGACCTATATGTACCGGAGTGTTGGGATTCAAAAACATATTACGTGTTCAACTCTGCCTTCCTGGCAAGAACAAACTGGTCATTCATTCCTAGGACTCTCTTAAGTCGACTCTTTCGAGCCAAGTACTGTACAAGACAAAGCTTTATAGACGTAAACCCCAAAAGGAATAGTCCTTGCGCTTGGTGAAGAATCTTGCATGGTAAAGACTCCCTACTCCCGGATCTTAGGTGGCAAGTAGATACTGGTCAAAATATACAAGTACGGAAGGATACATGGGTCAAAGATATTGACCCCTTGATACTTCGAGATGTTCGACTCTTCTATCACCACAATAACCGATCTAATACAGGATAAGCAATGGGACATTTAAACTCTAAGAAACGCATTTTTGAAAACAATTTGCACAAGTATTTGAAGAACCCACGTTTCTAAAGGCAATTATCCAGACAATATCATTTGGAATACACATTCCTCTGGTTATTATACTGTCAAAACAGGATATCAGTTTAATGAACTAAATGGACGATAGAACATGGTACAAATATCAATTTCAAGGATTTAAGATTAGCGGACAAAATGTAAGGGACCAAAATGAAATCATTCCCTAATTTTTGCAAAATTAGCTTTAAGCGCAGATGATAGTTGGATTAAACGTGCTAAAAAAATTTCAAAAAGTAATTTTAGGCAACTATTAGCTATATCGATTTATTTTTGGCAAAAGTAATTATAGGTACACTCTCTGTAAGTTATGAAAGACATGTGGATAAAAGTGTTGAGGAAAATTTTAATATGACTAAATGACCAAAAAGGTATCAAAAACATGATTCTCAATATTTTAGTCAACAAAAGTTTTAAAACAAGTAAATTTATACTATGGCTATTCTTTCACCCTTTTTCTATATTATCTTTTTCTCTAATAATATTTTTAGATATTTTCTCACGCTTTCTTTCTAGAATATTTCTAAGAATGTGCTCACTCATTTTTTCTATTTGGTTGCATGAAGTAAGTATAATAAAATCCCAAAATGAACAGTCTAAAAAAATGGGTATAAACACAAATTTCACACTTAGCAAATAACACGAGAAATGAATGTAACAAATAACAACTATCAAATATTTTAGAAATTTGGGTATAGTCTTTGTACAAAAACTTTGTTAACTCGAAGGTCTACTGAAATTGTCCCATTTACACAATCTTTTCAAAATAACATGAAGAAGTAGCATATTCCTGATGTTGGTTTTAGGGCCTCGGGGCGTGATCCCGAATCAAGCGATCCAATTTTCTCGTAATGATTTGAAAAGCTAAAGATCATGCTATTTCTATTTGATGGCGTAAGGCATGATTCTAAAAAACTACTTGTTACAAATAACATCTTGTTGTTGATCAAATGACGTGATCTTCCAGAAATGATGTGGAAAGACAACGAACTTGTGATGCCAACTTGAGCCCAACGCGAAGAAGTAGCATGACATAACTTTGGCATTGCAATCCTTCCAAGTTATGTCAAAAGGCGACAAATTTTGATACTGATTATAGGGTGTGGCAGTGTGATCTCGAATAAATCAAATGTGTGCAATTTCCGGTGAGCTATCACCTTAAAATTGAAGGGTTAAGGCTTTCTCTTGACATTAGAGGATTGAGCAAAAGGTCAAAAATCTTCAAATAACCAAAAGCCAGAAGATCTCCTAAATGTTTCCCAGTATGTTGTTATCGGGGTGGAGATTTTAGATAGAGTCTATTAACTCCATCTCAATTATCTCTTTCTTTTAAAAGATACTCTTTCTTTTGTTTTTGTTTTGATTAAAGATAATGTCAAATACTAATCTAAAAATTATGAATAGAATACTTTCTCAATTTTTTATCTTTTAATTACTCAACACTTCACAAGTTTGAAGTTGACAATTTGAGAAGTGTGCGATAACACTTACAAGTGTCACTGCTCATCCACATTGAAATTATTTTTATAAGCTAATTCAATGCCACATGACATTTTGAAATTGGTTAGAAAAGTTAGTCTACTACTAGGGGCATTTAACATCATATTGTAAAAATATTAAGGTAATCAAGTACTGTTGTTGGTCAAGCCTGTTTTATTAAAAGTTTTAAAAATCATAAATTACAAAGAGGTAATGTACTTTTATGTTTTAAGCACCACATCTTCAAGTAATGTGCTACACCTAACGAATAATGCTTAGAAGGTACATTTTTTTTTTAGTTTTTACTTATTTTCCTCTCTTAGGTTGGGGTTGGAGGGAGGGGAGTGTTTAATATTTGGTATCATTCAGTTGTGTAAAGTTACTTATGAAAATAGTGAAAAACACGAAAGTGATAGATCTAATATTATAGTCGGTTACAAAAGATATGATCTAATAAAACACTGCTCGGCTATTTAACACTTCTCTCAGAGAATAATCTCATCCAAAGCGGACAAAGACTCTTTTTCTGGGCACAAAAATCTCAATGCTTGACCAAATGGTTTGACAGACAACATCATTAGCTGGCCACTAACTCCTACTGCGTCGCCAAGGGTACAATAGTTGCCTTTCATATTCTCAGCATAAAGAATATGGAGTGGGGGGCTTTCGGAGTCCCTCAACTTAATCCCTCGGTCCATCGAGCTGACAAGCTCACGAAGCTTAACTTAATTCCTCGTCCAACTGAGCAGCTGAGCTCACAATGCTTAACTTTTGTCCCTCCAGCCAATTGAGTGGACGATTGGCATGCCCCTAAGGGTAGACACACCCCCTTTGTGCGTTTCTTTCTCTCTTCTTTTGGTTGATGCTCTCCTTCTCTCTTATTCTCTATACTATATTCTCTATAGCTTAGAATTATTTTCTAGAAGCTTAGGTTGGAGAATTCAAATTCGACATGGGGTGGGTCATAGTGATGATCTACATAAAAGATTTAGTCAAGTATTAACAAGATATATGACTTAATTACATGTATTGTTTAACGATGTAATCTATGGATGTTGATGGTTTCTTTCTTTCCGCTACACATTTTGATTAACTATGAGATTCAATTATCCATACATTCCAGATCTGTCAAAGGGCATGGTGCATGGTGTAGCCAAGTTCATGAGTGTATTCGGTGGTCGTTATGATGACGATGGCGTCCAGATGTATGAGGGCAGTGGGGGCTTCCATAACTGTCAGAGGTCACCGTGCGTAGTGGCGACGAGCATTTATGGGTGTGTGCGGTGGTCTTTGCGTGAGGGCTGTAGCGCCGAAATGTTTGATGGTGTTCGATGTAGTTGGTGGAGGTGGATAGGTAGAGGATATTACTGCCTGCAGGGGAGCAAGTTTAGGGAAGGGACTAAGTTACAGATCTACCTTCACTTGGTTATAAAAAGGGACATGACAACTTTGACGATTATTTCTAGACGGACGTTGACTTTTGAATCGATTTGCGGTGTTTTGTTAAAACAGAAGGGACGCTATTACAAAGTTTGTAAATACATAAAAGACCTACAAAAGCCTGTAAATAACAAAGAACAATTTTGTCATTAACCGACACGCGCACACACACATATTTTGAAGCTTATCAGTTGCTCGCGCAGCCAACTTAAGTTAAGTTTCCAGCACCATCTGGTCGTTCATCGTTTGCGGATGGATGGGCCATATTTTTTTAAAGTAAACTTTACTGTATGTCACATTATGTAACGGACAGTAAAATACACCCTCCAACCCCCCCCCCCCCACCCCCGCGCGCGCTTGTCTACAGATCCCTCCAACTCATTAGATCCCAGCGAGGCATTTTGGTCTAAATTCTCGTCTGCCAAATAAAGTAGCAAACGACAGATGAACCGTGATTTTTTTTTTAAAAGTTAGATCTGGCCCGTCCATCCACAATTGATGGACGACCAGATCGCGTTGACAACTTGACTTAAGTTGCCTACTAGGACAAGAGATCACGTCCCTACATTTATATATTTATCTGTGATATCCTAAGAGTGCAAAACAACATAGTAAAAAAAGTACCCTTGTTAGACCCCTCGTATTTAAATACTTAAAAAAAGAAGGGAAGAAAAGAAAAGAAAATTAGAGAGTTTGGGACGTAATGGGTATTTTAAAATTTTAATTGTTTGAATATATATATATATATATATATATATATATATATATATATATTATGTGTCTGATAGTTACGTACATTCATGGAGCACACCAAAGTTCAGAAAAGTCTCTAGAGAATCCCTAAGAAGAGCCTTTTGAGAGTTTGGTCATTACTTTAAGGTAAGAATTTATTTTCGGGTATCGAATTGAGGTTTGTAGTTGGAATCCTTACGAATTTTTATTGTTGTTAAAACCCTAATTGAAAGCTTTGGGTATATTAATCTTTAGGGTTTTTGATACAATTGGATTGAGAAGATCAGATTTTGGATTAAATTGCGCGATCGAAGGTAAGGGTTTACATTCTTTGAAATCAAAATCAGTGTTAGACCAATCGATCGTTTAATGGCTTAATTGTTTGATCCGCGTGCCTTAATTTTTGTGCCATCACTGTGTTGTTACTATTGAGTATGATTTTCTCGATTTCTGTGTCGTCATTTTGCACGATTGAAATTTCAGATGTTTCTTGATAGCTCGATATTTGTGCCATACGTCTTCGCCATTTGCATCCACTTTTGCGACTATTAAATCGTACTAGTTTATTTTTCTTGTCCTTTCGTTATTCTTTTGTTTGGTCTGTCTACAGCCTTCATGATTTGCTGCTCTGTTTTGTGTGCACATAAGAAAGTCAGTACCTGTTTTTCACATGGTCTTCCAGACATGGGTTTACATTTCCTTTTCGTGTTCTAGTGATGTTAATGCACAGCGGCGAAGCTACACTTGTACGTCGGGGGCTAATGTACCCCTTCAGATTTTGAAAAAAAAATAAAAAAATATATATATATAGTTTTATTTTCATTCTCTCTCTCTATTCTCCTCTCACTCTCTCAGGTCACGACTGCAAACCGTCGACCTCTCATCGTCTCAACGTCTCACGACCATGGTGGTCGGCGCTTCACTTCACAGTCATCGGTTACGTCGCCTCAGTCACCGATCACCGGTAATGGATGGTGGTCGATGCCCGAAGGCCCTCACTAAATCCGACCAGATCTAGCCTAGATCTATGAGCCGACAAACGAACTGACGAACCTCACCAGTCATGGCGCTTGAGCCTCAGTCACCGGTCATGGACGGCGGTCGGCGGTCCTCACAGCCTCACCACTCCGGCCAGATCTAGTCTGCCTAGATCTACAACTCCGACCACCTTCGGTAAGGTTCAAACTTCAAATTGAAAGTCTTAGTCTAAGACATATCTATGTTTATTAGTCTTCAAAATTCAATTCATCGTACTTTTGGCCTGAAATCTGAATCAATCTCAGCATATTCTTCAGAAATGGCTGTACCCGAAGAAGTAAGAACCCGAGTTCTTTTCGTGTGATGAGAGACTGCTATGGATTTGGCTGGAAAATGTACCTTGTGAAAGATTGTGCTTTAAATTCTTTGAACTTTTTAGGGACTCTAGACTTTGTCTTCTTCACTGGCTCTACATTGACACATTTTATGGAGAGTGAAGATTGGGTATTAGGTTCTTTGTTTTCTTGTTCTTTGGTCTTTGGTAGAAGCTATAGCTGATTCATCTAAAACATATGATATGTTCAGATACTTGAGCTTTCTCATTAGGGATGTCAGCCTCTTTTCAGCTTTCTTCCTTGATTTCAATTCTATTTTCAATTGTGTCTCTAACTCAGTCAGCTGTATTCAAAGGGAAGAGAAAGAAAGAGAGCAAAAAATATTAGAAGAAAAATTGGGCAAAATTTCTTGTGAAATTTGAGGAAAAATAGACTAGTAAAAGTAAATTCAACCTAATTAAGCGAGGAAATAACAGTTCAGAGGTTGAACCCCCCAGGCCCCACCCCTCCCCCCCCACCCAAAAAAAAAAAAAGATAAAGCACACTCGCAAACAGAAACACACAGTGAGAAAGCACACTCACAAACATTTTTCAGTGAAAAATATTACTAACCTTCTTGATTATCATGATTGTAGGTTGTTACTGTTGAGTTTTCCTATGCCTCAGGCATGGTAAAAGTTTTTAGTGGTGAAAAACATTTAGTATATTTTTTGTGTATTATCGAAAAGTGCACCTTATTTTTGTGTGTTAGTTTACTTATAAAAAAATTATTAACTTCGATATATTTTTAGCACCCCCTGGATTGAGATCCTGATTTCGCTACTGTTAATGCATACTCACACGACTTCATCAACCTTGTCCCATTTCACTTATTTGTTCTACACCATGATTATTTAATCATTAGCTTTTATTTGTTTTCCCACTCCATCGGCAAGTGTGATTTCTTCTTGCTTGTTCAGTACTGCATATAAATTTTCTGCCTTCCTCTAACCTGCGATCACATCGTCTTGTGTTGCCTTCAGCTTGCACAGTCAAAATTTACACGTGAAATATAAAATTGAGTTTGCAGTTCCTATCCTTCAGCGTTTGTAGAAAACGAATTGGTGTCTGGCCAATTTATTAGTACCTAATAAATTGTGTATTTTGACAAGCCATGTCATGTGTGTGACTATTTTATTCTGACTTACCCACGTGGATGGGAACGTGGGCTAGCTCAGTGGGATGAGTTAGAGATCGCGATCTTATTTTTTGAACCCGGTTTCACGTGTCAGTGATGGCATGTGTGACCTTATTCTGAATGGCTATCTAGTGTTTGTCTCTGTACAATTACGTATTTTTGGCAATTTGAAATTCTGTCTTGTACGAAAATATATTTTGACATTTTAAAATTATGTCCCGTATCTGTTTCATTAAAGTTTTGTACCTCCAAAATTTCGTTGTTCAGACATTTTTTTTTATCTCTTTTGGTTGGTCTGTTGAGCGACCTTACTGGGCATTTGGCTCATTTTCTTATTATTTTTTTCTCTCAAGTGATCGGTTAAAAGGGGACTGGATTGCAGAGCTAGTAATTTTATATGAGAACCAGTATTAGTAGTTTAATTTTGCATTTAGTTTGGTTATTTTTATAACGTACAATAGGAGGACCTATGTGGATTTGAAATTTATTTTGGAACTCTGTGTCAGAGTAATTTGGATCATGTAAATGCCTTAAGCTGCTATGATATATATTGATGTATTTTTGGGTTCATTAGTACATGCTTTGAATGACTATTTAAGGAGGCTTTTTGAAATTATTTTGAGATTTTCTGACTCTGTTATTTGATATTAACGCTCTAAAAATTCGGGACGTTACAACCCTTCTAAGAAATATTACTTTCAGTTAACAATGTAACTCTCTGAAATCATGCTCCACACACGACGTACACAAATTTTCAAAAAATGGCATATAAATTTTCTCGTGTATGCATATACGTGTTGTCTGATGGCAATGCATGCCATTTGGTCTAATCATTCTTTTGCGTTTTGTGCTTCAAAAGAGGTGGGTAGGGCACGGCCTTGGTGTATTGTGTTTGCCCCCAATGAACTGCAGCGAGAATTTTCGTCACTGGATAGGGGTGTTGGAGAAGATTTCACTTTCATCCATTGATGTTAGTGAATAAGGTTCTGAAAACTGACTTTCATGCTCCTAATTAATTGGTTTACTCCACAAGCTGCCCCTTGATATGAGGTAAGCCACGTTATTATATTCTGCATACATGCTAATCAGAACAAGTCAATGGTTAGCTGGCGTTGGCAGTTTACTTGTATGGAGATCGTTCTAGTAATGTGATGAAGACCCCCTTCATCACGAAGTTTGTTCATACATTCCCAGAGTTTACGGGCGTGAGCGTTGACCTCCGACGCCGGTTCTACTATTTTTTTTAAAGAAACAAGTTTAATGTATTATGTACACGGTTTCCAAGCCAGTGTTTAGCATGCATTTCATTGGAAAGACAAATTAAATGGCTTCAAAACCAGGGTTTCTTTCTCGCTGACTGGCCATGGAAGGGCTTTGGAAGCTTGATGGGTTTCTCACTGACTGGCCATGGGAGGGCTTCGGAAGCTTTAAGGTATCTTTTATCATCCTGAACTGGAGATGATAGGGACTACTCTATACAGGCATACACCTATTACAGCCTCCAAGAACTATGGACCAATTTTATATGCCGTCTTCTATTCATGAGCTCTGGACCGAAAAATTATGCCTACTAGTATTAGCTACGGCTTTATGCCCACTTTTTCCTGGTTTGTAGCTCACTTATTACGCCTACCATATTAACGAAGAAGACACTCTGACTTCATGCCGTTTCATATTGTGCCATGCGGCATATCTCACCTAAGCACAATATTTGTGGCAAAGAGTCTCTTTGAAATTGTTTTTCAAAAGTAAATTTCAAATAAAATCTTAGTCAGGTTTGAAATGCTTAGACTAATTTTAGGGGTAATTTCATCTTGCTCCCTTGTATTTTGCCCGCTTTTTTAAATCCGTCACTGAATTTATATTTTCTTGAAACATGTCATTGTATTACGCATTATCTCTTAAATTGAGAGATAGATTCGTCTTTTTATCCTATTAAGACAAAAATTGCACATGCCTTGTACGTGGCACTCTCCAAAATAATTTTCGTTCAACTCCCACTGCCTCAAATGACACTACCGCCCTCCTCTGAAACATTTCCACTGCTTTCGACGACCGCGCACCATCCAGCACTACCTCAAACCCCTTTCCCCCAAAGAGCCCACACCTCCATCACCGATGCACAACCCTTTTCCCCAATAAACTCGATCACCCCGGGATCGCTGCCTCCACACGGCCACACCTATCACCCACCTCCGCCTATAATGATCACCATCACCATCAACTCCAACACCCATCGCCAACCCACTGCCTCCACACCCATTACCCCCTCCCCCTCCCTACCATCACCATCAGCACGACAAATAAATAAGTAAAAATTATCTGACAAATCTTTTAGACTTGATTCTTTATGGCCATGATGGCATCGTGGTCTCTCCAAACGACATCGGCCGGCAGATCATTAGTTCAATGGATCGAAGCCTTGTGAGCGCCGGAAGATAGCCTGTGCCACTTCAGCCCATGAAAATCCGCAATAAAGGTCTTGAAAATCTTCACTTTTTGTGAGGTCAGTGCATTTCACTCGGAAGTTTCCACGCATAAAGTGATCGAGGAAACCTTATTTCTCATATTAGGCAAACAACTTAAAGGTAACAAATGACTTTGATCGGGCATCGTTAAAGATACAAAGAAGTTACTAAAATTGCAGTGTAATTTGCAGTATGTGAAGATGAAGCCATATATGTCTTTTCCAACTACTTTATGCACCAAAACCCGTTGGCTTAGAATATTTGCAATTCGAAAACTGCTGCTAGAAATCATTCCCGTCATCTTGGGTTTTCTCGAAACGTTAAGTGTGCAAATTATTTAGTCTTTGAAAAAATCAAAGACATGCGAAAGAAAAGGAACCATTTTTAAGACATGCGAAGCAACAAGTGCCAGCTACTTATTCTCATCGGGCTGCATATCTACACGTTTTAAGTTAGAGTTGCTGGAATCACCATAAAATAACCAGCTGTGGTGATCACCAACTAACATCTCCGAGAGTATGTTCAAAACTACTATACCATATGTCTCGATCCCAATTAAAAATCTGTCAATATGTCTCCACCGTATGTTTAAACAACCCAACAGTATGTCTCTATCACTAGAATAAATCCATCCATTATCTTCAATTGCCCCTACTTCATGTCTAGACCCTATTGCTTGCGAAGAATGTTAGCTCAAAATATTCAACTCAAAAATTAATTGGCGATGAAGAGAAAGACCCATATTCCTATATCGGAGTTGATATAAGGGTGGCAAGCAAGGGCCATGGCTACTCCAAAAATCTGCAAAATTAAGTGCACTATCTTATTTCATCACACAATCTACCGTATATAATAGTCTTTGACTCTCCAGTTAAAAGTAAAAATGCATCTATTTTTCCTTAAATGAAGCCTATGCGTTCATTCTAATCAGAACCTGATTTAACTTTGCCTAACTAATTAAAGGGAACATCCTAGCTAGATGCATGCCTCATTTATGTTGAAGTATCTGTTGTTCTCTTTTCGGTTTGAGACTCATACTCTCACACCCTCCCTCCTTAGCGGTCAAGACTTTTTTTTTATTCGCTCAAACGCATGAATGAATTAAACTAGATTGGATTAGAATCAACTTGGAGTTAAATGCAGAAATATTAATTCTAAGGCTTAGATCTACTGGCAAAGTTATCATGTAAAAATATCAAATTCCAAAACCAGCTGACTGTAGATGATGGAGAGACCCGCTAGGCTAATATTCTTCTTGTTATTATCTTCCAGCAAATTCGTGTTGCTATATTTTGTATTGAAATCAATGAGATTTGATATCTAATTCAGAACATGTTGTTCTAGAAGAGGTAAAAAGATAAAGAGTGGGTGTTACATTTGATAGTTAACATGTTGAAGCTCAAACAAACAATAGAATACTTCTAAGACACAAACACCATGCTCTCACAGAAAGCCAAGATAAGCTCGTAGCTCCGAGGATGGCCAACTCTGCCGAGAACACTCAGAGAAAGCGCAACAAAATGATTCAGAAATCTGCGCTGGCCGGGCTGTTGGTGCTGCCGAGGAAGGTGGCAGACCTGCGACCGGCAGAGTGGGCACGTCAATTGCGACTGGAGCCAGTCGTCGATGCAGTCGGAGTGGAAGCAGTGGCCGCATTCGGGCAGCTTCCGGTAGGTCTCTCCGCCGGCCACGTCGTGGAGGCAGACGGTGCAGTACAGTGATGAGGTGGTGGACTTCTTGGGGTTGAAGGTTAATGTGGGGAGACTGGGTTGACGACGCCGAAAGTGCTTCAGAAAGAGATGGAGGACGAAGAAGATGGTAACAGCGGCAACGGCGGCCTTGCTGCCATTTGTAATGGCTATGAAATCCATCTCTCTCTCTCTCTCTCTCTCTCTCTCAGTTTGTTAAGGCATCAAGGATGACTATTGAATATGGCTAGAGGAGTTTGGCGTTAAGATGTAAATACCCACACATATTGGCATATTACGTTTGTTGGTGAGCAAAGTAACAAATCAGGACGTATGATTGGCCCTATTGAAAAATTGGTAGCTCTGCATATTGTTAACTATAAAAGGCCCAGCGAAATGTTAAAATAAGATTTTGTCCAAGGAGCGTTTAATTCAAAAAGCACGTCCTGGACAAGCACTCCAACATAAACATTTCCTCATGCAAAATCCAAAACTGCTTCGAGAAGGACTAGCATTATAAAAACTTCAATCTTTGTCAAAACTTGATAACAAATAATGCGAGTACAATTCAATTCTCCGGTTTTAAACAATTAGTCACTGCCGTGCGTAGAAATTTCTAAAACGTCATTGCCACGTCATTTTGAAATTATACTTGTAATTTTCAAGATATGAAATTATATTTTTGTACTAAGGCCTATAGTTGGAATCAATCGTCAATCATGTACTTGTAATTTTCAAGAATTATGAAATTGTGTCAATAGTGTATAGTAAAGAGACAGTCATAAATAACTTATAGGGCCGAAAAAGTTACATTTATTTTGCCTTCTTACTCCCTCCATCCCACAACTATTGATTAACTTCCTATTTAGGATGTCCCAAAATTATTGCTCAGCTTCCATATTTAGGATATAAATTTTCATATATACTATTCCATTTTTTACCCTTATGTACTTATTACATATACAAGTCTCCATTGTTAGTGGGACACACATCCTCATTAAGACTCGCTATAGGACGTATCAGACAACTTACAAAAAATGATCAATTACTTGCGTGCAAAGTCAATATAGAGCAATTATTTTGGGTCGGAAGGAGTATATTGTAAATATTGTGGTTACATCTCACTACGTAGTTCATATTAGTTCACTAATTTATACGAGAATCAAAACAGAGTTATGCATAATTCTCCTTTAAAAAGGTTAACTTTAATGTTAAAGTACAGTTTAAGAAGTAGATGGTACAAGCACTCCACAACAAACATCGCTCTGGCAAAAGCCAAAACTGCTTTGACAATGAACAGCTTTATAAGAATCTCAATCTTGTCAAAGCTAGCTTTATAAGAATCTCAATCTTCCTCAGAGTTTGGTAACAACCCACTTGTTTGAAAATCAATTATCATTGTAGCACATGGTAGTTTCGTAAATGTTAGTATCCCACGGAATCAACTTTTAAAAGTAAAGTCGGAATCGATTAATAATCGGGTATCTCATAACCTTTTAGACTTTCCATTGTGGTGTCATTATTGAAATAATTAACTTACCTCATCAATAATAGAAAGTCAATAACTGAAAAAGAGATATTCTTTTCACACTTTAAATATTGTAAATAGTGCAATTTACATCTCATTAGTTCATATCAGTTCAATGATTACATGGGAGTTAAGAAAGAATAATGCACGAATCTGTTTGTGTGTGTGTGTGTGAACGTTCCTAGTAGTAGATTTTTTTTTGGGTCCCGAGACAACTTACACCTTTTTCTTTTGGCAACAAAACAAGACTAAGCTAGCTCCTAAATTTCTGTTTATGAAAAATTAAAAATTTATGTCTTTTTAATCACATGTTACTAATTAAATCATTTGGTAACATGTTAGTGGTCATTAATATGTTAATAATGTGTGGTTATGAAGATTACTAGTAGTATAGTAATTGTGTAAATAGTGGGATGAGTGGTATGATTATTGTAATTTTGAGAGTTACTTTTAGGCACAATTTAAACTCATGGCCATGTACTTCAACCATTTTGATTAAGTGGAATGAAAGTATTCTCTCAAGATCTCTCCATTGCCTCCTCATATTTGTTAGAGTATGAGTAATTTGAGCGGCCATTTGTCCCTAACAATATAGTATCAGAGCACCAGGTTAGTGGTACTCAAGCGAGTGACAGAAAGAGAATGATGGCCAACAATATGGTTTCATTCCAAATCCATACCAAAGACAACTTTGATAATTGGTGTATTCACATGGAGGCAATTCTTGGATCGCAAAATGTGAGTGCTCGTCAAAAGGATGCTTTACAAGCCACTAGAAAGAAAGATCAGAAGCTCTTGCAATCATCCTTCAAAGCTTGAATGATGTAATGTTGCAAATGATTGCGAAGGCAACTACTTCATAAAAAGCTTAAGAGATTCTTTGTACTTCTGATGATGGATTAGAGAAAATGAAGAAGGTTCATTTCCAAATTTTAAGTGGTGAGTTTGAAGCCTTACGCATGAAAGAATTGTCTCAAGAGTTTTGGCTATTATCAATCAAATGAAAAGAAATGGTAACGATTTGAATGAACTACGAGTAGTAAAAAAACTCCTATATCAATAGATCCCAATTTTGACTATATTGTTGCAGCCATTGAAGAATCTAAAGATATAGACTCCATGTCTATTGATACTCATGGGATTGGCGCAAGCACATGAACAAAGGCTAAGTAAAAATAAACTACAAGAAAAAGTACTTTTAGCGACGAAAAAATCTGTCACTAAAAAGTCTACTTTCTGTCGAAAAAGACTTTTAGTGACGGACTGTGCGTCACTAAAAGTCCGTTGAAAAAAAGGCCTTGATAAAAGATTAGTGACCAAAATTGGTGATCCGCTTGAAAAAATTTTATTTCTACCGACGTAAGTAATAACTTTTTCCAACAGAATATTCTGTCGCTAAAAATATTTTCTTTAAATAATAATAATAAAAGACTTTTAGCTATGAAAGATTTGTCGCTAAAAGCCCATTGCTTATAGTTGACCCTTTTTAGTAACAAAATTTTGTCGCTAAAAGTCTGTCACTAAAAATATGAGGCCTTCCAGCAACAATTTTTTCATCGCTAAAAATCAACCTATGATTTATTTGAATTACTTCTAGCGATGAAATCTTATTACTAAAACTAAATATAAGCTTTATTTATTTTTTATTATTTTTCAAAAATCCGGAAATATTTCTTGTAATTCAATTCACACAAACAATTTAATAATCTACATTTAACCAGAATTAACCAATCCATCCACAATTTTAATCAAACAATCCATCCATACAGCTCCTACACACAATTTTAATCAAACAATATCTCATCATATATATTTTTCGAACTGAGGTAACAAATGCATCGGACAAAAATCAATTTCAAGGATTTAAGATTAGCGGACAAAATATGGGGGACCAAAATTAATTCATTCCGTAATTTTAGCACAATTAGCTTTAAGCACCGATAATATCTGGATAAAATGTCTGAAATTAGTTTTTAAAAATTAATTTTAGTCGGCTTTAAGCTGAATCAATTTATTTTTGGCAAAAGTTACGGAAAGACTTGTTGAAGCCTGAAAGTTGTGTAAGACGTGTGGATAGAAGTGTTGTTCACAAATTTGATATGTGAAAATAACCAAAAATGCATCAAAGAACATGCAAGGTTCTCAATTTTTTTCCTTAACGGAAGTTTTAAAACAACTAAACTTATACTATGACTATTCTTTAACCCTTTTGTATTCTCTATAAATATTTGCACAACCTTTTTTTTCTAGAAATATTTCTAAAGATGTCCTCACTTATTCTTTCTATTTGGTTGCACAAAGTAAGAAGAATGAAGTCCTAAAGAAGCACAGAATTTGGGTACAATCTGTCTCTCATTAATCTCTTTCTACAAGTTGTGTTAAATCGAGGGTCTGTTGACATAATCCCATTTTCTAAGATGGGTCTTTCCAAAATAATGCGAAAAAGGAGCATATTCATGATGTTGGTTCAAGGGCTTGTAGGCGTGATCCTGAATCAAGTGTCTCGGTCTTCTTGTAATGGTGTGAAAAGCTAAAGATCGTGCTATGCCGATTCAAGGTTTTGACGGCATGATTTTGATTCAAACGACGTGATCTTTCAGAAATGACGTAGAAAGGTAACAAACTTGTGATGCTAGTCCGAGGTCTTAGCGGCAATGTGCCGAATTTAGCATTGCAATTCTTCTAAGTTGATGTCTAAAGAAGACAAATTTTGATCCCGATTTGACCGGCTAGGATCGTGATCTCGAATAAATCAAAGATTTGTGAAATTCCCGGTGAGCTATCACCTTGAGATCGAAGGGTTAAGGCTTTCTCTTAACGTCGTAGGCTTGAGCAAAACGTCAAAAAGATCTTTAGAAAACCAAAAGCTAGAAGATATCCCAAATGTTCCACAGTCTGTTGTAGATATGGGACAGAGAGTTTCAATAGAGTCTATCAACTCTCCATCTCAAATATCTTTTTGTTTTAAAAGAGATAATCTATCTTTTGTTTTTAATTAGAGAAAATGTCAGGTGCTAATATCAAAAGATAAATAGAATAATAAAGATAAATAGAATAATTTTTATTTCTTATCTTTTAATTACAGAACACGAGTTTGAAGTAGATAATGTCATAAGTGTGTGATAACACTTGGCACGTGTAGCTGCTCATCCAACGTGACATTATTTTCATGAGCCAATTCAATGCCACATGACATTTCTGAAATTCGTTCAAAAAGTTGGTCTGGGGGGGGGGGGGGGGGGGGGGGCATTCAGTATCATATTGTACAAATACGAGGATAATTAAGTACTTTTGTTGGTCAGACGTGTTTTTCAATAGAAGTATTTTCGAGAGACGTGTACTTTAATGCACGTGGCCTGCAAGTATGTGGCACACCCAAGTAGTAATGTTCAAATTCGAAGGACAAGTCACAAAAAGTTTAGAGTTTAGTATTTATTGCCTTGAAGTTTCAAACATGGCTAGTGGGAGATAGATTGAGCGTAGAAGAACAACAAAAGCCACCAAAGGGGACTTCTTTCGTACCAAATTCCTCGCTCCCTCCCAAGAAAATCCGCAACAACCGCTTCTACCACTAAACACAATCAATGTGGGCTCTAGAAAATCTGCACTTTTGTGAGGTCAGTGCATGGCTCATTCGGCTCCTCTTAAACAAGCTATTTCGCGATGTACTAGTTTTAAGTTAGTCTTGCCGGAGTCACCGTTACATGACTAACTGTGTTATCCAATTTCTACATTGCACCAACTTTATATCTACACCCTATTTCTTGCTAAGAATGTTACCACAATGTATCCTACTAAAAAAAGTAATCGACAATTACTGGAAAGCTAGCCCGATAGGTTTATATATAAATAAGGGCAGATATAAGGAGTCGCAAGTGAAGGCCATGCCGTCCCCAAAACTTTAAAAATTAAGTGAATTATCTTATTTTATTACATAATTTATCGTAAACAACAGTCTTTTACGATGAAATTTGGTCATCTGTAAAATAAGATCCTATATCTACCCTTGCTTTATGTTGAAGTATTCATTGTTATCTTTTCCGTGCCCGAGACTCATATTCTAACGCGCCCCTCATTAGCGGTCAAGACTTCTTTTTTATCGGTTCAAATAGATGAATTAATTAAAAAGTGATTGGGTTTGGGTGTGTACTCCCCAAGTTAACATGGAAAAATATTAAATTCAAAATTTTGGATCTACTCTGCAAAGTTAACATCCAAAAATATCAGATACAAAACAAGTTGACAGGGGATGATGGGAGGTGATAATATAAGGAGTCCGTGTTACATTTGATAATTAACGTGTTGAAGCTCAAACAAACAAAAGAGTACTTCTAAGATACAAACACCGTGTTCTCACAGAAAGCCCAGACAAGGTCGTAGCTTCGACGATCGCATATTCTGCCGGGAATACTCAGAGAAAGCGCGACAAAATGATTCAGAAATCTGCGCTGACCCGGCTGTTGGTGCTGCCGAGGAAGGTGGCAGACTCGCGACCGGCACAGCGGGCACGTCAATTGCGAACGGAGCCAGTCGTCGATGCAGTCTGCGTGGAAGCAGTGGCCGCATTCGGGCAGCTTCCGGTAGGTCTCTCCGCCGGCCACGTCGTGGAGGCAGACGGTGCAGTACAGTGATGAGGTGGTGGACTTCTTGGGGTTGAAGGTTAATGTGGGGAGACTGCGTTGACGACGCCGAAAGTGCTTCAGAAAGAGATGGAGGACGACGAAGAAGAAGATGGTAACGACGGCAATGGTGGCCTTGCTGCCATTTGTGATGGCTATGAAATCCATCTCTCTCTCACAATTTGTTAAGACACCAAGGATGACTAGTAATCAATATGGCTAGAGGTTGTTGGCGTTAAGAAGTAAATACACACACATATGTGGCATATTGCGTGTAGGGGTGGGTAAAGTAACAAATCAGGACCTATATTTGCCCCTATTCAAAAACTATTGTAGCTCTGCATATTGTTTATTATAAATGCCCCTATATATATGTTTATTATACAATATATATATATATATATATATATATATATATATATATATATATATATATATATATATATATATATATATCAATGCAGCGTCTAACTCAAGAATTAGGTCGTGGGCAAGCACTCCAAAATAAACATAATGCGCATGCAAAATCCAAAAATTGGCTTTCATTAGGACTAACCTTATAAAAACTTCAGATCTTTGTCAAAATTTGATAACAAAATAATGCGAGTACAATCTATTTCTCCTGTTCGGAACCATGTCATTGTGGTGCATAAAAATTTCTAAAATGTCATTGCCATGTCATTCTGGGGTTATATATTTGACATAAAAGTATTTGGAATCAATCATTAATCATTTGTTTGTGATTTTCAAGAATAACAAAGTGTGTCAATTTTGACACGTACAGTGTATACTAAAGACACTGTCATAAATAACTTATAACAACGACAGTGAAAATCAAACACCGAAAAAGTTACATTTAAGTTGCTTTATACTCCGTCCGTCCCAAAACAATTACTCCATATTGACTTAGTATGATAATTTTCGTAGTTGGTCATCTTTTATAAGTTGTTCAATATGCATCTAGTGAGTCTTAATGAAAAGGTGGGTCCAATTAATAATGAAGCGGTTGAGATTTGTAACATTAACTAATACATAAGGGCAAAATTAGAATATTATCAAAATTTATATCTTAAGTATTAAATTGAACAATAACTGTGGGAAGTTCTAAATAGAAAGTTGATCAATAATTCTGAGACAGAGGGAGTGTATTGTAAATAGTGTGATTATATCTCCATGGTTCATATTAGTTCACTAATTATACGAGAATCAAAACAAAGCGTAATTTTCGTTAAAAAAAGGTTAGTTCTAATATTAAAGCACAGTTTAAGAAGTAGATGATACAAGCGCCCTTAAATAAACATTGTTCTGGCAAAAGCCAAAACTACTTTGGCGATTACTAGCCTTATAAGAATCTCAACCTTAGTCAAAATTTGTTAACAATCCACTCGTTTGAAAACCGATTATCATTGCAATGCATGGTAATTTCATAAATGTTAGTCTCACATCGTAGCCTTTTAGAATTACTGGGTGTTTGTCATTATGAATGGTTCAACTCTAAGGCGCAGGTATTGTTAACACTTTGAAATAAATAACATCTCGCATCAATAATAGAAAATCAGTAATTCGAAAAGAAACATTCTTTTCACGCTTTAAATATCGTACATCATGAAATTTACATCTCATTAGTTCATATCAGTTCAATAATTCCATTAGAGTTTAAACAGAATAATGCATGAACCTACTTCTCCTGATATGTATCTATGTATTTGTTTGAACGTTTCTACTAATAAAATAAAATAAGCTTGGAGAAAGCGTACGTATGTTGAATGGAGAAAGCGTACGTACGTTAAACCTTAGACGTAACAACAAGAATAACAAGTCATTGTTTCATTATGTTATTGTCTATTGGCAACAGAACAAGACTAAACTCCTAAGGCCAGGGTGGAATCTTAGTACCTCTTTATTTGTCTAGAAGCTAGGAGTCGTGCAAGCACATGGATAGGTAGGTAAGGGATGGTTGAGAGACCCAAAAAAATGAAAAAAGGAAGAGAAATAAGTAAAATAGCGTTTTTACAGAATTTTTAATTTCAATTTTTTTTTTTTGAGATTGGAAAAGAGTTTTCTTTATTTTTTTTCACCAGTTTTAAAAGCTTTTGGACCTTTGACAAAGTTTAAATTTTCAACAAAATTGAAGTGGTTTGTTTGTCCACGTGAATCATTTTCTTCCACCAAAAGTGCAATAAGTTGCATGTGAAATCGTGGCATTGCCTGTTAATTTGTTATGGACATAATGTATTGTGGGTTTTGATCTTTGTAATTTTGCATATTGGGAATCTATACTACTTCTAAAAGTATGAATATGTGTAAATCATTTTTCAACAAATGTATATTTTTTTCCAATGCAATGATTTGATCTTGGTTGTAACCATTCACGAGCTGATGTGATGGTCGCAAATGACTCCTTATGTCTCCATGCTAGATGCATGGGTCTTCTCCCCAAATTAATTGAAAACTCTTCAATTTTTAGTCAACCATTTAACCTGTTCAGCAGCAAACATGTTTTTATACCTATAATATCTATAAAAACATGAGGTTTATTTAATTCTATCGTTATACTGTAATATCAAATCACACATAAATTCAACTTCAAGTATGTACCTCACACCTCCAAAATAAAAATGCTGAAAAAATCAAGCAATTCGCTTCTTTTCATATCATCTTATTCTCTTCGAATAATTAATTGCAGCAAAATACTAATGAGTAACTCTTGATCTCCACAACATTAGTTTGGCCCATGATTAAAAGGGATTACCGGCATACAAAGCTGCTAAAATTTGCCCGACCTCTAACTGTGTAAAATCGTTATAAAAGGTACTGCAAGCTTATGAGTACAAAAAGAAATAAAAGTAGATTTGACCAAAAACATATAGATCCTTGCCACTTGGTACCTTAAGAATTATAGCAATCATCAAAGTTTTCAACTTATAACTTTGAAATAACTTTATCTAATCATTTGTATATGAATAGATGGCGCTCATACACGAATAAAGAAGACAAATACATTTTAAATTTAAACTTCGAAAGTTCACGCCAATAGAAAGATGACCTTCTGAGTTAAAAAAATCTATACAAGTAAAATGAGGTTAGCGAACATTTTCTTCATTCAACTTTGAAAAGTTGTGAACAGAACACCTATGAATTGTACGTAATTAGGAACATTATATCATCATAATCTTGATAGAAAAATGGGGACTCGCCATATTCTAAGCAACCAAAATTAGACGACCTTAAAGTATGTCTTAGGGAGCAGAACATCTTTGAATTGTACATAATTAGGAACATTATATTATCATAATCTTGATATAAAAATGGGGACTCACCATGTCCAAAGCAACAAAAGTTAGACGATTCTTAAAGTATGCCTTATACCTCATTCTCTTGGTGTCTAAAGCAATTAAAGGGGACCAAAAAGTACACCTAATTTACCTAGATTGCATTCATCGGTTGTAGTATTTTTCAGTTGTAAGGAAAATATAGAGACTTAGGGGTGCAACTTTGGCTGGAACAAACCATGGGCGAACCATGTCAGCTCGTAGAAATATGGGCGTGGGCTTAGTATTGTAGTGACTCTAGTAGACGCGGGCACAAAATTTTGAGCCCATAAAAAATATGGGCTGGGCATGACAAAAGGTCATTCGAAACCCACCCAACCCATGAAAAACCAGCCCGTCGAGCTTTTATGTAATTTATAAATGACATATATAGATTTTACATGTACTTTTTTTCTTTTATCTTTAAAATCTTCTAACTACATGAATTTAGAGACCTTTGAAGGCTTCATTTTTCTCCCCTGTTTTTTGTTACAGGACTAAACTTCATAAGATTGTTTCAAAACCCTTGTCTTTTTCTTCTTCTTTTATTTTATCCTGAAACTTTGTTTTTATGCTTACAATTATACTCTTCTTCATTATCATTACTAATTAGTAGACTTTGATGGTAATAGGCTTAAAAATTAAATAAATAAAAGTTCATAAATCATAACTAATTAGTAGACTTAGATAATAATGGATACGCGTTAAATTTAAGTAAAAGAAAAACTTATATGAAACTATAGACAACCCGTGGGCAACCAATGTTCAACCCATGCCCACCAAAACTTTCATGGACTGGGTATGGACAGATATTATTCGGCTTGTAGATGGGCTGGACTGGGCACGGGCGAGAGTTTTTTAGAGTGGGCTAGGCATGGCCGGACCCTTGGACCCATCCAGCCCGCCCAAATTGTAGCCTTAAAGAGACTATACACAATGAACATGTAAAGTGTTGTACGTACATTCATAATTTTGCTGTTATAGTAGAGCAACTAACAAAATTTCAAGATATGCATTTTGCATATCGCACACCTTAACTTGATATCTTAGTTTGAACGAGCAAAACTGATATATTTCCACATTCACTTACAGAACAGAGATATAAATTCTTTTTAAAATTAGTATATGTATATATGATTTTCACGATGTTATCTAAAAGCGAGCACCGCAATTTTTATTCAACGAATCTCATTATTATTCTGTTTGTAGCTTTCTTCCTTGCGTTTTAGATTAACCCATTCCTAGCGTGAAAGTAGGTTACATCACTCAATTTTTTTTTTTTGCTTTCGATCTATTTGGATTAATATGATTATCCCCTTCACCTATGAAGATATATCGCACTCGCATAAATGGTAAATAGTGTATCCAATCCACATATTTGAGTACACAAATTTCCCAAAGAAAATGCAGTGAACGAAAATTCGAGTCAGTAAACAACCTAAAGAGGGTTTGATGAGATTAAAACAGTTTTTTTTGTTGTGATGAAATAAATGAAATCAATCATTTCTATGTCTCATACATAATGACACATAATATAATGTGAATCTATTAGGACCGCCAGATATAGTTTTTTGTTAACATGTCTTATATAATTAGAATGCTTGGTGGGAAGACAAGATGAATGCAATGAATATATAGATATAGTTCACTAGATCTTACATCGAATGAGTATGTGAAGATAACTTAAAAACTTGCGGGTTTGCACTTGTCATCTGAATATGTTGGTGAGCTTGAGTTTTAAACCTTAAATCTAAATTAACCGCATTCAAAAGTAAAATCCGTTTACTTTTTTGATTCATTTTTACTCTTTATGGAGCTATATTACAGATGTTTTAGACCCTTTCGGGTTTATGCCATCAGATTAAACTCTAGTAAATGTAAAATCCTAAAACCAATGCCATTGATATGTTTGTCTTTGTTAGGATGAAATATAATTTCACATTAAGGTGATCTAACAACATTTTCTGTGAGGATGTGCATTTATGTACAACGCGCGTACTCTTATCTAGTAATTTTTTTTTTAATAAATGGATGGTGTTGACCACATTGCATCTGATCCTAGGAATAGTCATGGTAACGAAAGTCTGATTGTCCTAATCTATGTAGCATCGGTGCTTCAAAATGAGTGAAGCACCGGCATCGGGTGCGCGTCGGTGCGAGTGCGAGTCTAGTGCGGCGTGGGTATGTGTCCAACAATTTTTTTTTTAGAATATCGAGTGTGGCTCAAGTGCGGATAGGATACGGGTTGGATGCGTATCCTATACTTATAGGGTAAAAATATAATTTTAAAAAGAATTAGGGAATAAAACATAAAATAGAAGTATTAAGGGTCAAAACATGAATAATAAAACTTATACTAAGCTAACAATTGGATAGATCTTAACATGTAAAGAGGGGAGAGAAAGAGCAATGGCAGCAGTAGCCACAACCTGACCACCGGCGACCACCCTCGTTCCCTGGCGATAACGGGTCTGTTGGAAATATAGCTTAGATTTGTTACATTAACTTTACATAGCAATTAATCATAAAATGCGTCTAAAGCATCTAATGCCTAATCATGAAAAATTATCAAAATGTTTGGCTACATAAATAAATTTGGCACTCCCCCCCCCCCACACACACACACACACACACACACATATATATATATATATATATATATATAAGTACTTTAATTTGAAACTGTAGAGAATTAAAAGTAAGTTTGTGCGGCATGTGAGAGTCATGACAAAATCGTTGTCCTAAAAGCTTTATCGTCTCCCTACGCACAGTTTCTAACGAACGATAAACCCGTCAAAATAAAACGCAAGGCTCATAGCTTTGCCTTCTCTATGTGAGTCCACAGGAAGACTTCGAACTGGCCCGATCAAGTTGCCCAAAAACTAAAAATTTAAAGAATGTAAAGAGCATGTAAAAGTATTAAGCATATGTCTTTTTGTGTGTGTCCTCCACCGTAGGAGTGGTCTCCTTTTATAGTAGAAGAAGACCTGGGGTTAGACACAGACAACAAAATTATGACAAGGTTCAATACAATATGTTACATTGGCTAGAATAAATAAACAAAATAAAGAAAGGTCTAAAGCTTTACTAAAAGAATTTGTAAATGAAAATAAAAGCAAATTCCAACAATCCCCCACAAAGGTTTAAAACCTTAAAATACCAAAATAATATACTTCCTCTGTCCTACATAAGTCGATCATATTTTCCTTTTAGTCGGTCCCACAAAAATTAATCACTTCCAAATTAAGAAAGACTTTGTAGGTATTTTTATATATTTACCTTTTTATACTTTTTTTATTCTATTTCTCTTTCCACATTTAATTCTTCACTAACTCATCTTCGCTCTCCTGGCCCACCTTCTTATACGTTATTATTCTATTTATCTCTCCACATTTAACACTCCTCTAACTCAATTTCTCTCTCATGACTCACTTTCTTCCCTCCTTTCTCTAAAGGGTAGAATAGAAAACACAAAATATATGACATAAATCCTTAATATGCATGCAAAAAAAAAAAGTGATCAAATTATATAGGATAGAAGGAGTATTAAGTATGGGCAACATTATACTGCACAATGGGTGTAGGTGCTTTTCGGGCTTGAACCTACACTTAGTGTTGGCAATTTCCGTTTAAGGGGGCCATAATAGACTATACCTTGAATTAGGTCCCTTGATCAAACTTCAATTAGTCACACACGCAATATTGATATAGGGTTTGGTTCTTAGCGAGTAGTTTTATTAAAGGCCATGCGCTCTAATCTTGATTAATCTTATGAGAGTCTTCAGGGATCAGCCCAGTTCCCACAGTCGCGGCCTCACAACTACTCTCATTTAGGTGAGTTCTCCAAGGCTACGTGTGATTGTACCTCAAGAAAATATCCGTCTCGGGCTCATTCCGCACTATCACCAAATGTAAGGGGAGGGACGCTCTCCTATAAAATTAGTGTTATCATTATGAGTCACGTTCTATCGGTTGTTCCTGTCTATTGAACCTTCTTCATGGGATCTCCAATCATAAAGGTTAGGTTATCCCACTACCAGAAAAATGACTTTTAGCGAAGGACACATCTGTCGCTAAAAGTTCGTAATCCGTCGGGAAAAAGTTTTAGCAACGGACGCCTCGTCACTAAAACTCCGTTGCCTACAATCCCGTCTCTAAAAGTTTTGCGACGGAATTTTCCAATCCATCGCCTAAAGTTACCTTCAACGACAAAATTATAAATATAATTTGCGACGAATATTCCATTGCTAATTCTATTTTCTATATCTTAATTTATTTTCTTTTTTTCAAAAAGTAATTTATTACCTAAAATATTTAGTGAAGAAATTTTGTTGCTAAACATTTGTCCTTTAAAACATTAGCGACGGAATTCCCGTCGCTAAACGTCATTTTTTTTAATACCAAACCTGTAATCACAATTCAACAATTCACAATCCAATAATAAAATATATACAAAATTCAGGAGAGCAAGGGAGCGGGTACATTAATAGAGTAAGGGAGGGGAGTACAAGTCGGGGGGAGGGGGGGGGCAAGGGAGCAAGATACAAAGAGCTAGGAGGGGAAGGGCTGATCAGGGTTCAGCGAGTCCCGGATCTAATGGGTCCTGCTAATCGTCCTCGTCCACGGGGGCAATGTGATCTGGATTCAGATCCGGCTCGGCATATCCAACAGCAATGCCCTGCATGTAAAGGCACGGACGCATTAATCTCGATAACAATCGTATAGTGTTCACTAATTAAACATATATAGTGGTTATACCTGATTATACGTTGTGATCCTCTTATAAACCTCTGCGACAATGCGACGGACCTCGTCCTGCATGTAACTACGAGTGCTCCACGGTCGGTGTCTACGTCTGTGGAGATGCAGCGGGGGGTGGGGACGCTCCTATCACGGCACGTGTAGTTATACCGGGGAGGCCGCGCATGCAGCCTAATTTAAACTGATTAACCCTAATTTTATAGTAATTATTCCTAATTAAACCCAACTAACTCCGATTAGCCCTAATTAACCCTAATTTACTGTTAATTTAATCTCTAATTAGCCCTAATCATCGCTAATTAACCTATTTAAACCCTAATTGTCATGATAAATTGTAGACAAACCCTAATTAAACTCAATTAGGGTAATTAACTATAATATGTTCTAATCAGGCTCAACTAGCCCTAAGTAGCCCGAATTAATTCCTGAATAACACTAATTGAGTCTAATTAAACGTAATTAACTGTAATCAACCCTAAATAGCTCGAATTGCCCTAATTGCCCCTAATTAATGCATTAACGCGGCATGTTCACCTTAATTAGCTATTATCCATTTAGGTTCGATACAAAATCATTTGGTTATAGTGAACTTGAGCAGAGAAAATCATCATTCCTAAATCCTTTAATATCTAACGATCCACTAAATCAGGATTCTCAAGTAAACCCGATACTTTTGGTTGGTAAGTGATGGACTCAAAAATTTCCCTTAGCTCATCATGTTGAACCATCTCGTCTAACATCTTATCTTACGAGACTTCAAATAACACTTTTCGACCCTGGTTGGGGCGTCAAGGGTTGTTTTGCTTGATATTGGTTAGAACCCATCAGTTGAAAGGCAAGCCATATATCGGGCATACAGTATTGGTCAGAAGAAAACTGTGTATATCTACCATCTAATCACCTCAGGAACAATGGAGGGCAGAAAATGTCTATGATAGGCTGAGAAAGATCTTTTGTCTCAGAAAGTCTTCTCTTCTGCAGACATGGAGAGCTGCGAGCCAAAAATGTTATCTAAAGTCTCGAAAGATAGATCTTAGACTAGATGATTCAACATGACGCGCTAAAAAAAATTTTTGAGTCCATAACTTACCTACTAAAAGCACCAGGTTTACTTGAGAACCTCGATTTGGTGGATCATTAGATATTAAAGGATTTAAGAATGATGATTTAATTTCTCTGCTCAAGTTCACTACAACCAAATGATTTTGTACCGAACTTATATAGATAATAGCTAATTAAAGTGAAAATACCGAGTTAATGAGTTAATTAGGGACAATTAGGGCAATTTGAGCTATTTAGGGTTGATTATAGTTAATTGCATTTAATTAGACTCAATTAGTATTATTCAGGTATTTATTCAGGCTACTTAGGGCTAGTTGAGCCTAATTAGAACATATTACAGTTAATTACCCTAACTGGGTTTAATTAGGATTTGTCAACGACTTATCAGGACAATCAGGATTTAATTAGGTTAATCAGCGGTGATTAGCGCTTATAGATTAAGTTATCAGTAAATTAGGGTTAATCAGTTTTAATTAGGGCTAATTAGGGCTAATAAGGGCTAATTCAAGCTAAATATGGTTAATGCTAATGAGGGCTAATTCGACCTAAATAGGGTTGACTAAAGTTAATTAGGTTTAATTAGACTGATTTATTGTTATTAGGGCTTAAGTATGAGCAAGGTAAGGTTAATTAGAGTTAATGTGCTAATTAGGGTTAATTAGGATTGAGGCACTTTAGAATTCGTTGAATTCATTCGTTGAATTCATTCGTAGAGTTGATATTATCCCACCTGTGATTGAGTCCAGAATTTAAGTATATAGTTAGGGTTAGATAGTATTTAGGATAATTAGGAATATATTAATAGGGTTTAATTAGAGTTTAGTTAGGGTTAATTAGGGTTAATTGGGGTTAATTATGTTTACTTAGGGTTAAGGGTTATTTAGGTTTAATTAGGGTGAATCGGAGTTAATTACAGTTAATTATGATTAATTAGGTTGATTGAGGTTAACTAGGTTTAATTAGGGTGAATCAGGATTAATTATAGCTAACTATGGTTACCTAGGGATGTGTTAAGGGTCAATCGGGGTTAATGAAGGGTTAATCGAGGTTAATTATTTTTACTTAGGGTTAATCAGGGTTATTTAGGTTTAGTCAGGGTTACTTAAGGTTAATTAGGATGATTAGAGTTAATTACAGTTAATCGGGGTTAATTAGGATTGATCGGGTTAACTAGGTTTAATTAGGCTGAATCAAGGTTAATACAATCAACAACAAGAGCAACATCATTAGTACTTAAAGCATGTGAAACTTTGAATTGAAGCGACATTCATAGAAATGGACCCTAGTCATGAAGTAAATAGACACGAAACGCCAAGAAAGCAACTTAAAAATACTTGCGAGATCAAGTCGGTCACATTAGTTTTACAACTCATAAACATTATTGTATATGATTTGATACTAAGCAACTAAAAAAATATTTCATTCATAAGCAACTAAAAAAACATTTCAACCTCCCAATCTTAAAACTAAATGACCAAACAGGGTCAAGCTCAAGTACATGGAGAATTCTCGTGGCACGTTTGAACAGTAACCTAACTCGTAAGCAATTATATTGAATTTTCAATTACATAATGTGATGTGCAATTAGTTAATTTTGGTTTACTTGAGAAAGATGCACATTATGTGTCATATTGACGTTTAAACCAAAATGAATCTGAATAGACCGTAAACAATCCCCATTTAATCAATTTTCAAGCAAGCAAAACACCAATATAATGGTGTTTCTCAAATGAAAATGAATGTTTAATTACCTAATTTGATATGCAATTAACTATAAAAAAATAAAATTAAGTCACATATCTCAATCCAATTAGGTCACGAATCTCAATCAACAATCTCAAATGCTTAATCTAACAATCTGAAATGCTCAATTAACAACCCAAAATCCTCAAACAATCAACAACCTAAAATCCTCATGAATACCCAAACCAGTGCATAATCTTCTGTATGTACATGGAACTATAGATTAATAGTTAAACACATACATTAAACCAAAATTAGGGTAAAATGGACATACCGGCGATGGCAGTCGTGCGATGGAGGTGGTGGCAGTGGTGGTGCGACAGTGGAGCCGTAATTTGCGCAGGAGCAGTAGTCATGAAGGGCGTCGTGGGGGACTGTCGCAGGTTGGGGGAAGGGGGGTTGTCGAGGGAAGAAATTGTCGCTGAGGAATGGCGTCGTGGGGGACTGTCGGGGAGAGGGGAGGGTGGGTATCGTGGGGGCTGTCGGGGGGGAAGGGTGGGCATCGTGGGGGGCTATTGGGGGGGCGTTGCCGGAATGGGGGGTTATCGCCCAAGGGGGGTCGCCGGGGGGAGGGGGGGTCCCCGGGGGAAGAAATCGGGGGTAAGAACTGAAGAGAGAGACAGAGAAAGACGGGGAGAGAGAAATGAGGGGTTTTTTATAACAGAACTTTTAACGACAGATATATTCCGGTGCTAAAATTTCGTCGCTTAAGTCATGGCTTCTAGCAATGGACGTTTTAGCGACGAAATATTTCGTCGCTAATGGCTACCTTGGGGAGTTTTAGTGACTGAACATTTCCATCGCTAAAATGTTTTTACAAAATTTAAAAAAAAATTGGCCAAAAATAGAAAAATTTTAAAAACCCTTTAGCGAGGGTACATTCATCGCTAAAAAATCGTTGGCAAAATAACCTCAATAAAACTATTTACCCACGGAAGGCCCGTCGTTAAAAAAAATTTAGCGACTGATTATATATTCTGTCGGTAAATCTACCTTTTAGCGACGGATTACTGTCTGTCGCTAAAAATCCGTCAGTAAAAGGGCTTTTTTCACTGGTGACTTCCTGTGGACTTAAGCACCATTCCCCTCTATCAGTCAAATACACTCTTCTTGGGTAGACCTTAAGTTAAATTATCAGTCAAATTCTTTTGAAATCTCACAAAATTCAGAGATATCACATTTTTATTTACTAGTCCCTTGAGTGACTTGTCCCTTACTTGTATGTGCTTTATCCATCTTTGTGTTTGTGTGAGACTGTTTATAAAGATCTATAATAGCTTTGCAATAACACTGGTTAAGGCTTATCCACTAAAGGTATGTCTAGTAAAAGGTTTTTAACCATTCAGCCTCTGTGCAGCCCATATCTAAAGTGATTAACTCAGACTTTATAGTACTTCTAGAGATGATCGTTTGCTTCTTAGATCCCAAAGATATAGATCCTCCTCCTAATGCAAAAACACAACCAGTAGTAGATTTGATCTCTAAACTATACGTTATCCAATTAGCATCATTATACCTTTCTACCACATTTGGGAACCCCTAATAGCACAACGAATACTCTAGTGTCCCAATAAGATACTTAAGTACTCTCTTTAAAGCATTCTAATACTCCTTGTTAGAAATTTGGGTGATCGACTAAATCTCCCAACAGCATGTGTTGTATCAGGTCTCGTCCTATTAGTGAAGTATAATAAGGATCCTATGATTTGAGAATACTTCAATTGTGATATTGGTTCACCCAAGTTTTTCTTTAAAGCTATACTCAAGTCATACGGAGTCTGTACTGGATTAGTATCATAATATCTAAATTTCTTTTCAACATATTTTCTATGGCACTAGATTGAGTCAATAGGATGGATCCCTTCATTAGTTTTTCTAACGTCATTCCCAAAACTATATGACCTTCTCCCAAATCTTTCATATCAAAGTTATTAGATAAATAGGTCTTCACATTCTTAACAACATCTAGATTAGTCCAAAATATTAGTATACCCATCCACATAGAAGCAAAGTATGATGTGTTCACTATTATCCTCTTTATAATATATATGATCATGTATAAAATCCATAACCTAGAATAACTTCATCAAACTTGCACGCGCTTGCTTAGGCGCGTTATTTCCCTGTCCTTTGACCTTAAAACCTTTAGGTTACTACATGTAAAATCTTCATCTAAGCCTCCATTTTGGAAAGCAGTCTTAGTATCCATTTGATGTATCACTAGATTGTGTATAAATGCTAGTGCCAAGAAGGTTTTAATGTTTGTTATTCTAGCTACAAGGGAATATGTGTCAAAGTAATATACCCCTTGCTTTTGTGTGAACCCCTTAGCTACTAGACTAGCTTTGTAATTTTTCTATGCTCCCATCAGGTTTTAGTTTCCTTTTAAACACCCATTTGTGACCTATGGGTTTAATTGCAGGATGTAGATCAAATAACACCTAAGTATTATTTTGAATGATTGACTGATATTAATTCATCATTGATTGCTTATTTTCAAAATGGCAAATATATGGATGGCATAGCTTCTTGGTAAGTCTTGGGTTCTCCTTCAACTAAATAGGTGAAAAATCCTTCTCCAAAGTTCTTTTCAGTTCTACCTCCTTTACACTTCCTAGGTTCAATAGAAGACTCGAGATCAACTTTTACGGGCGTGCTACTGGGAGATGCCTTATCATTTACTTGGATTATAGAGCTAGAAAGTTGGTTAGACACCACAGTCTTAAAAAGAAATATATGTCAAAATATATAGCATCTCTAGCTTCCATGATAGAGTTATTTGAAATTTCACTAATTTCGGAATTAACAACCAAAATTAATTGCCTTACTATTTTGAGCATATCCAATAAATATGACATCTATTATTTTTGTAATACCCCAAGAAAAAAAAATCTTGTTCGAAATTATTATTTTAAGTAAAAAGTTTGTGGTCTTTTTGATAATATTGAGAAAATGGATCTTAACATTACTGAAATTTTTGGTCGAAAGAATAGTGGTTTCATTCGAATCAAAATGGGAAGGGTATTGATGTTTTGGAATAACTGAAAGATTCGGTTGAATGAAAATATTTTTGCTTCGAATGAAAATGGGATTACTTCGAATGAAAAGATTTTTGCTTCGAATGAAAAGTATTTAAAATTGTGAAGAGCGAGTTACTAAAGTTTTCATTCGAATGAAAACAATTTTCGGTCAAATGAAAAAAAAATTTAAACATATTTTCGGTCTAACTAAAAAAAAATTGAAGAGGCAATTTCACCTCTGTTGGATTCGGTCGAATGAAAACTTAAAAAAAATCATATAAATAGTTATCTTATTTCCTCTCTAGCCTTTTTGGTTCTCTGTTTCTTTTTCCTTTGTGCGCGCGCGCGAGAGAGAGAGAGAGAGAGAGAGAGAGAGAGAGAGAGAGAGAGAAGAAGAAGCTTGGAAAGTTCATGAGTTCTAAGGTGGAGCTTAAGGATTTGTTTTCTCGAAAGTTTGACTAAGGTAAGGGTTTATTTTTTAAATTCGAATCAGCGATGGACCGATCGTTCATGTAAGTTCTTAGTTCTTTTTGAAATCTGAATTCCTTCAAACTGATTAAGTTATTCTCTTCCCTTTTTGTTTTGAGCTTCATTATGAGTAATATGTTTCTCAATACTATGAATTGTGGAATTCGATTTTCGTTGGAGTTTTTGGACCTTAACATTAGCCATGTTAATATTATTCGTTAAGTGATTAATGATTGTCATTGTTTCATAAAATCCGATTATTGTTTGACAAGTCCGTTACTTGGTAATGTTTATCTTGGAATCTTTGTTTTGGTGACTCTATGAGCCATGTCACAGTGTATGTGATTTATTTTTTACTTACCCATGTGGATTGGAACGTGGGCTAGCTCAGCGGGATTGAGTTATAAATCGTGATCTTACTTTCTGAACCGGCCTCATATGTCAGTAATGACGTATGTGACGACTTTCTGAATGGCTCTCTAGTGTCTGTCTCTGTACTCAGATATAGTTTGACATTTGAAATTTGGTTTGATGTCCATTCCATTGAAATTTTTGTGCCTCTGAAATTTTCGTCTCTCAGATACCTTTGCATTCTTTTGATTGGTCCTTTAAGCAACCTTACTGGGCATTTGGCTCATTTCCTTTTTGTTTTTCCTTTCAGATGAACAATAGTTGGGATTTTGGATTGGAATGGCTAGCTGAGTGATCAAGAGTTAGCCGCCTCTGTTTCAGAGTTAGTACAGATATTTTGAGTGTAATGATTGAGACAGATTGTTATTACTTAGGTTTTATTTTGGAAACTCCGTGTTACAGAATTTGGGTTGTATAAAAAGCTTTAGGCCACTATGTCAGATATTGATGTATTTTGGGGTTTATTAGTGCATGCTCTGATTTACCCTTTTGGAAGACTTCTGATAAATCTTAAGGTATTCTTTGATTTCTATTATTCGACATTAACGCTCTGAAAAATCGCAGGGAGTTACAGTTGGTATCAGAGCTTAGGTATAAGATTTTGTAGACTCGTGCTTAGGATCAAATAAGTTGTGAGATGGGTAGGATGAGTAGATTTAAGTGTAATATTTCGGTTAGTATCTGATCCTAGTTTTCTTTTGTAGTAATGGCAATCGGTCGTAATAATAGGCAAATCTGTAATTGGAATGTGGAGCATCCGAATGTCACAGCTTCTGACCCTTCTGGCAGCTCAGCAAGCTCAGTTAACTCAATTACTAGCTAATCAACAAGCTCAGTTAAATCAACAGAATCAACCTAACCCACCTCAGAATCTGAATCACAGGCAGACTCAGACCCTTAGCTTGTCAGAGCAGTTTGATAAGAAAAATGTAGAACCTTTTGGAGGAACCGACAATCCTATTATGGCAGAGAAATGGATTTCTCGACTTGAAAAGGTGTTTAGGCCCATGGGTTGTACAAACGAAGAGAAGATAGAACTTACAGTGTATAAGCTAGATGGGGAGGTAAACCATTGGTGGAAAATGATCGAGGATAGTAAGACGGCAGAACAACGCAGGGCGATGACATGGGATCAGTTCAAGGTTTTGTTCTTTGACCGCTATTTTTCTAGGAGTGTAAAAGAACAGATCTATCGTGATTTTCTTAATCTGAGGCAAGAGGAGAACGAGAGTCTAGCCGAATATGAGGTAAAGTTTACACAGCTATCTCGTTATGGTAAGGAGTTTGTGGCTAATGAAAAGGACAGAGTGCAGATGTTCACTTGGAGTATTAAGTCTAGCATTAGACAGCGCATTATTCCAGTCCCGATAGAGACCTATGTTCAGTGTGTGGACATTGCGAAGACTATTGAATCTAAGGCAAGGGATTTCTGAAAGAGAGAAGAAGCCAAGGCAGGTAAGACAGATCGCCCAGAACTATCTCAGTCACACGCGGCACAAAATGATGGGAAGCAAAAACAAGCATCTTCGTCGACTACTGTTGGTCAGAGGGACCAAGGTTAGAGGCAGGGTCAAGCCCAATGTAGTTTGAGTAGGAACTTTACCCAGAACTTTGTTCAGTGGCTTCTGCCTACAGGTTCTGATCCTATTTGTCAGAGGTGCAACAAGCAACATGGCGGTCAGAATTGCCATTGGGATACGGGAGCGTGTTTTAGGTATGGCCAAAAGGATCACCGTATCAGAGATTATCCTAATTCAGCATCAGGGCAATCTGGCCCACAAGGTTCAGTTACAGCGAGTACAGCTTCGGCCCCAAGACAGAGTACAAGTCACTCAGTAGAAGGGCAGAAACTTAAGGCTACCGACAGGATATTCAACATGATGGCTAAGGATGCATCGGGTTCAAAGGATGTGGTGGCAGATACGATCCATATTAACTCAGTTGATGCACATGTATTGTTTGACTCTGGTGCCACATGTTCTTTTATCTCTCTTTTGTTTGCACGTCGCCTCGGGGTTAGTCCTGAGTCTCTTGACTATAAGTTGTCTGTCAGTTGGAGATTCTGTGATAGTTAAGTTAGTATTTAAGGACTTTAAGATCTGCATATGTGACAAGGACCTCCCTAGGGATCTAATTCCTTTAGATATTCGTGATTTTGATGTGATTCTTCGTATGGATTGGTTGGCATCATACCATGCCTTAGTTGACTGCTTTGAGAAGCAAGTTCTTTTTTGTTTATCTGATTTGTCTAAGTTTGAGTTCCGGGGTTCAAAACCTAGCGGGTTGTCGATTATTTCAGCTATATCGGCTCGTCGTATGCTTCTTAAGGGGTGTGAGGGTTACATTGCATACGTCCTTGATACTAGTCATGGAGGTCTTGAGATATCAGATGTACCAGTAGTACGCGATTTTCTTGAGGTGTTTCCCGAGGAGTTGCCGGGAAAACCCATCGACCGTGAGGTTGAATTCATGATTGACTTAATTCTTGGAGCGATACCTATTTCCAAGGTCCCGTAGCGAATGGCACCTTCAGAGATGAAGGAGTTAAGGGAACAGCTTCAAGAGCTACTTGATAAGGGGTTCATTCGCCCTAGTGTGTCACCTTGGGGTGCCTCTGTCTTATTCATCAAAAAGAAGGATGGTACGTTAAGACTTTGCATTGACTACCGTGAGTTAAATAAGATCACCATCCGTAATAAATATCCTTTGCCGCGCATAGATGATTTGTTTGACCAACTTCAGGGAGCGAGGTTTTTCTCGAAGATAGATTTGCTTTCTGGATACTATCAGCTGAAAGTCAGGTAAGAGGATGTGCCAAAGACTGTATTTAGGACTCGTTATGGTCATTATGAGTTTTTAGTGATGCCGTTCGGGTTGACTAATGCCCCTGCTGCTTTTATGGACCTGATGAATCGTGTGTTTAAATCGTATCTGGATCAATTCATGATTATTTTCATTGACGATATTTTGGTGTACTCTAAGTCGGAGGAAGAGCATAGTGAGCACCTGAGAACTATTCTACAGACTTTGAAAGATAATAAATTGTATGCTAAGTTTGAGAAATGCGAGTTTTGGCTTGAACATGTTACATTTCTAGGGCATGTGGTGTCGAAGGATGGAATAACCGTTGACCACTCTAAGATTGCAGCTGTGATTGACTGGCAGAGACCTAGTATTGTCACGGAAGTGCGAAGCTTTTTGGGATTGGCAAGCTACTACCGTCAATTTGTAGAAAGCTTTTCGAAAATAGTTGTGCCTTTGACTCAGTTGACTAAGAAGAACACCCGATTTGTTTGGAGCGAGGAATGTGAGGCTAGCTTCCAAGAACTGGAAGAGAGGTTTGGTGTCTACACCAATATTGACCTTACCATCTTGTTCCAGAGGTTTTGTGATATAGTGCAGCCTCAAAGAAGGGCTTAGGTTGTGTTTTAATGCAACATGGTAAGGTGATTGCTTATGCTTCTAGACAGCTTAAACCCTATGAACAAAACTATCCCACCCATGGATCTTGAGTTAGCGGCTGTGATTTTTGCTTTGAAGATAGGGAGGCATTACTTGTATGGTGCAACCTGTGAGATATATACCGATCATAAAAGTCTTAAGTACATTTTCACCCAAAAGGAGCTGAACATGAGACAAAGGCGTTGGTTGGAGCTCTTGAAAGACTATGCCTACACGATCTATTATCACCTTGGAAAGGCAAATATTGTAGCAAACGCACTTAGTAGGAAGAGCAGTGGAAACTTAGCAGCACTGATCACTTGTCAACCTCAGCTATTGGAGGATATGATGAACTTGGATCTTGAGATTAGATGGCAAAATGGTGGAGAATACTTGGTAGCATTACAGGTACAACCTACTTTGATTAGCACGATCAAGGAAGCCCAAGATGGAGATTCAGGTATAGCTCACATTATTGACAATATTAACAGTGGAAAACAATCTGATTCAGAATTGACGAGCATGGTGTGGTTTGGTTCCGTAAGAGATTTTGTGTGCCAGCTGATTTATCCTTGAGGAGGGAGCTACTGTCAGAGGCTCATAGTTCTAGTTTCTCTATTCACCCAGGATGAACAAAGATGGTCACGACCTTAAAGAGCATTTCTAGTGGAACGGTATGAAATCGAATATAGCAGGATTTGTCTCCCATTGTTTAGTTTGTCAAAAGGTGAAGACGGAGCATCAGAAGCCTAGCGGACTGCTTCAGCCACTTGAGATTTCGCAATGAAAGTGGAAGCATGTAACAACTGATTTTGTGGGAGGCTTACCGAGGACAGTCAAGGGTTTTAACACTATTTGGGTCATCGTTTATAGGTTAACTAAGACTACGCATTTCCTTCTGATCCGAGCAACAACACCCTTATCTGAGTTAGTTCGATTATATATTGATGAGATTGTGAGGTTGCATGGTGTACCATTATCTATAGTGTCAGGTCGAGATCCGCATTTCACTTCAAAATTCTGAAAGAGATTCCAGAATTTTATGGGCACTGACCTTCGTTTCAGCACGACTTATCACCCATAGACAGATGGACAGTCAGAACGTACCATTCAGAGGTTAGAGGATATGCTGAGAGCTTGCATGCTAGACCTTGGTGGTAGTTGGCATAGTCATTTACCTTTAGTTGAGTTTGCCTATAATAACAGCTACCAGGCAAGTGATAAAATGGCACCGTTTGAGGCATTGTACGAACGAAGGTGTAGGACACCACTATGTTGGGATGACGTAGGAGAGAGACGGTTATTGGGACCAGAGTTGGTGCAGTTGACCACTCAAAAAGTTGACTTGATTCGGGAACGTCTCAAAGCAGCTCAGGACAGACAGCACAGTTAAAAGTCTCACCGTTGTCGCGAACTTGAATTTGAGGTGGGTGATCACGTGTTTTTGAGGGTTTCACCTTCGAAGGGGGTCATGCGTTTCAGTAAGAAGGGCAAGCTTAGCCCTAGGTTTGTTGGTCCATTTGAGGTTTTGTATAGAATCGGTCCGGTGGCTTACAAAGTTGCTATACCGCCAGAGTTTTGGCACGTTCATAACGTTTTTTCATGTTTTGAATTTGAGGAAATATGTTTACGATCTGACGCACATTGTGCCGTGGAGCCTTTGTCAGTTCGGGAGGACCTTTCCTACGAAGAGCAACCGGTTGAGATTCTTGACCGTCGTGACCAAGTGTTAAGAACGAAAGTCATCCATTAGTTAAGATTTTATGACAGAACCACGAAATTGAGGAAGCCACTTGAGAGCTTGGGGATGCTATGCGTGAAAAGCACCCTCAGCTTTTTGACATTTAAGGTATGTTTTAATTCCGAGGACATAATTTTTTTAAGGAGGGGAAATGTAGTACCCCAAAAATTTTCTTTTTCCTTGTGCGAAATTATTATTTTAAGTAAATAAGCTTGTGGTCTTTTTGATAATATTGAGAAAATGGTTCTTAACACTTCTGAAATTTTCGATTGAATGAATGATGGTTTCATTCGAATCAAAATGGGAAGGGTAGTGATGTTTTGGAGTGACTGAAAGATTCGGTCGAAGGAAAATATTTTCGCTTCGAATGAAAATGGGTTTGCTTCGAATGAAAAGATTTTTGTTTCGAACGAAAAGTATTTAAATTCGTAAAGAGCGAGTTACTGAAGTTTTCATTCGAATGAAAACTTTTCATTCGAATGAAAACTTTTCATTCGAATGAAGAACAGTTTTCGGCCGAATGAAAACAGCTGCTCGCCTGCTTCAGTACCCCGCTGGCTTGTCTCTTCCGGTTTTTCTCTTCTTTCTCTTTCTTCAATTCTGCTGCTTAATCAGTAACATAACCAGTACAATTGCTTGTTAAAACAACTTCTGTTGCTTCAGATTATCACATATTTTAAGCTGGTTGTCCCTCAAAAGCACCTAGGTCATCCTGATACAAACTAATTAGACGGAAAAAGAGAAGTGATCACAGTAATCACACTCTATAAAGAACACAGATGATCCACAAAACCCGTGTGAGAAAATACAAACCACGTGAGTCTGAGTGAGCTGTACACACATATAACGGCTAAGTCAGCACTAAAAAGGTGAAGAACTGATACTTTAAAGATGGCCGGAAAGAGAAAAAATGAAAAGATGGTTTGCCGTTAGATTGGAAGCTCTGCAATTGCTTGTTAATGATAAGGGAGTGATCCGTATCCCTTTGGAAGTGGAAGTGCTGCTTCCTTTTTCTTTTTCATTGGTAACAATAGTTTTGACTGGAAGAAGTTGGTTGAGATTTGAGTGTGTTAAATCTCCAGAAAATGCTACGATGCATATTAAGATTTAAGAAGCAACATATTCTTAATGGTCCCCTGTGAAGAGAACACAAGTTCTCCTGGGTAATTGTCATAATCCAGAAATTTGGTTATGGTGAGTTTTTGGATCTCAAGGTTCTCAACCTTGCTTTGGAGGCAAAACGAGAACGGAATGCTCTTAGCAAAGAGGTGACGAAGATCAGTAATTATGGGATCTCAGTCCGATATGCACCTGTCCTAGCTTTTTCTATCAGTGTCAAGCATTGCTTCTATTAAGTATTCTTTAGCAGTAATTTTGTTTGGAGCTCATGGATCAAAATTTTGTATAGAAGTACTTATCATAATATCAATGTCCTGATATGCATCAGAATCCAGAAATTTGGTGATCCAAACAACTAAAGACATGAGTTTTCACTCTGGAAGACCACCAACTACAAGTATTAGAAAAGAGACATGTGCCACTCTGCAATTGCATTTTCCCCATATTATTTTTTTCGTGCAGTACTAATCAAATGCATGATGAATTAATGCTTCTACGCTATTAGAGTTTAGTGATTTGCTATTTTTCAGTGGATTTAAGACTTTTTTTTAATGTTGGAAGCTTGTTAAATTATGATGTTATAGTATTTGAAACTTTTTCTAATGTTTGAAAGTTTGTTAATTGTCATTTTCTGAATTTTTTTTACATAATTTTATTGTTTTAATGCACTATTATTTATTTATTTTAATATTGTGCCTCGCTTCAAAAAGGCGCGCGCTTGCGCCTTGCTCCTGAGCTCCAGGAACCTTTTGTGCCTTAAGTGTGTCTGCGCCTCTAATAACACTGGATAAAACCCCTAGGCTGGCAGTGTCACCTTCTCTATGTGTGCGCGTTTACAGGAAGACTATCGAACTAACCCAATCAAATTGCCCAAAAACCAAAAATATATAAAGAATGTAGGAAGCGTATAAAAGTATGAAGCATGTGTCCTTGTGTGTGTTCTGTATGGTAGGAGTGGTCTATAGTAGTAAAAGATTATGGGTTACGCACACAATATATAACAACGGTAAAAAATATTAAGAATAAAATTATTACAAGGTTTAATACGATATGCTACATAAAGTAAAGCTGAGAAGAATTTGTAAATAAAAATAAAAGCAAATTCTAACGGGGTCCTTACCTCCGATGAGGGGAGCGGCTGAGAGAGAGAGAGCAGCGGCGACGGTAGCTCGAGCGTGACCAATCGCAACCACCGGACACGACCTCTGGCAGCATTTCTCAGAAGGTGTCTTCCTGTCTTTTGTTCTACGCCTCTACTTTCTGTCTTCATCTCTCTTTGCTTTCATTCTACTGCCTTAGTACTTCATGTTGTTGGCTATATGTGGACCAATTTTTTCGGTTGTGACTTGGAGTTGGAGCTATGAATGAAAACCTAATTCCTCCACCTCCACCTCCGTCTCCATCTAATCACATTCGAATCTTTCATTGTTTCATGTTTCAATTACAACCAATTTTTTTTTTTTTGGTTTCATGTTTTGGAGGCTGGAGTGCTGGAGTAGTATCTCTGTGTTATGTTTTCAGGCTATATGTTAACTATTTCTTTTAATATCTCCTTTATAGACTTTTAATGTCAAATATGTCAACCGCGGATAGTTCTGCTACTCCTGCTTCTGGTGTTGGTGATGATGAATAAACACCATTATCGAAGTATGTGACTACGTTTGAAAAAGATGGTAAAGGGGTGGAAATGTTGGATGGCAGTGCCGTATTTGAGTTGTATTAAGTATGGACCCTGTTTTAACTATTTGATCCAATTGGTCCATGTTGTGTTTAGAAATTCAATAGTACGTGTACATGACTCAAAAACTATACACCAAATTTGCCGTATCCCTGCTGCAACCATTTCCTAAAATTTTCACAATGCCGTATCCGTGTATCTGCACTCGTATCGTATCCGAACCCGCACCGTGTCCGTGCTTTATAGGTCCTAATAGAGGTTTTGCTAATTGAAGTGGTAGACTCAGTTTGTTAGTGGTGGTTGAACTCTAGTATATTTTCCTCCGTTAGACTTAGGAACTCTTGTACTAAAGCAAGGTTGCAATAATTAAATGTGCTTGGCATAATTTTTCGTACTATTATCAAGGGATAGACTTCTTTCATAGGGGAGACAAAACAATGTGTATTATAATAGTGCGTCAAGTTTGGGCAAGACTAACGTGGGTGTTTCTAGTGGTTGGTTTAATATTTTGTTTTTGAAAAGCATGCAAGGGGATTTAGGTGATTCTGTTCTACCGCCGTAAATTCACAAATAAAGGTTTCACATTAAATATGGCCGTTTGTTGTGACTATTGTGGACGGCTAGAGATGCTTGGAAGAGAACCTTAGTTCTCTGTGTATGTGGATTAGTCCCCATATGTATGTCCATATTAATGAAAGAAATAATAAGCTGAATATGACTTAACAGTTTGAAACCCAGCATCAAGTAGTCAAATGATTGTAATATAGTGTGATTGTAATATAGTGCTTGCATATTGCTGCATATTGTTATCAATAAACATCAATAACTAGCTACATTTCTACTAATTCTGCAGTACTGTTTTGTTTTGAGCACATCTTATGCATCATCAGTGTCATTGTACGTGCAGCTCGTGTTATGGTCACTACTCTGCATTTGCTTCATAGGAATTGCGATCTTGCAGTTAGTTGGTGCTTTGGTTTGAAATAAGAAGCACGTTTTTTGTGCCGGAAGCCTGGAATGTTGAAAGATAAAGCAGCGGAAGATCCTCGTTCTGTAAGTAGTCCTAGAAGGGTCCTCAGTTTCTCTAAGAACAGGAGGGCTACTGTGTCATTTCCGGACTCAGATGAGAAAGCTTCTAAGTTTCCTCCGTCGAGAGACCATGGTCCTAATCCATCAGAAGTCTATGGGTTCGTAGGGGCCATTTCAACTGTTGTTGTCACAGGTATGTACGTCGTGTCTTCCGCTATTTGACTTTTGTAGGAGTTTAAGTTGACTTGGAAATTGCCTAGCTATCCAATGATTTCACAAATTAAACCATTGGTATGATATGGAGACATTTAGCATGTCCTACAAGCACAATCAGTTCCAGAATGGGGAATGCTCACACAAACTTATTTGGTAATCTTGAGCTCGTTTTGTATGTTTACAGTTCAGGAATACTTGGATCGAGATGATTAAAATCTAGGCAGCACCCTACTTTGTATTTGGATACTTTTACAAGTTGCACCCATGTCGTACATTTGGAAATCCTACTCTGGTATGTTTGCAGGAACCAACAATGGGTCCTATGCCTAACAAAAGTTTGTGGAGCTCATGTAGGCTGGGTTGGACTTGTTTGGATGCATCATAGGAAGCTTGAGGAAACATATATTGGGTGACATTCGAGTGGTAAATAGGATAGGTACCCTGCAACATCCACTCCATTTTCTGTAGTTCCAAAGCGGTGAGTTGTTTCCTAGCCATTATCATTTTCGTGCACAAGTATAGAGGTTGTGAAGGAAGTTACCAAAGTGGCCAGGCTGGATAATTTTAATTTGTGACATGACCTTTTTAGATCTACCTCTGAAATGGGGAATCTGCACTTGGTTAAATGGAGGGTGTCATGCCAAGGACTCTGATATTCCCCATGTCATTGAATTTGGAGGAGTTATCGCAAGCGTAAAAGGAGTTTGTAATGTTCCTTTGCAGGTGGTAGGTTTTGTCATGATAGATTTGTTCAAGCCATTCAAGATTCTACTAAGTATGGTGGAATCTTATGAGACCACGGGGATAGCCCAAGTGGTCAGGGCCTTCCCCATTCTCACAAGAATATTTTTTTCCAAAAGTTTGAAAGAATGAAGGTTGTTACTTCAGTTTGGGGAGTGAAGATTGAAAGTTTCTAAATCGGAAGGTTCGGTTCAGAGAGTGGAGGTCGTTGGTACAATTTTAGGGGTTAAATTATTACTTTTTAATGTTTTGGCTAAAATGTTGAGAATGCTGAATAATTGAATAGAATATCCAGTAGACAAGTATTCTCTACAAGATTATTAACTTGTGATGTGTAGGCCAGTGAAAGGAAATGCTTGCTCAAGGCATTCGGTTGTTTTCGGAGGAAGAGAATATGGGGAGCTTGTTACTGCTCAGCTCGTAGTGCCTATGAGTTATCCGGCCAAAGTCTTGTCTTTGAGCTGAGAAGCATTGGCACCGTCATGGATATGACACGACACCATGACGATATAGGAAATCACATTCTTTAGCTATTACGTATGAAGGATATGGCATTCTTTAGCTATCTCGTATGCACATCATCATAAAGATTATGGTCTCAATTTACCCTTAAGAAATCTGTGTAAAGGAGATTTGGTTTTATGTCAAAGTTCAAACACTACTACATTTAATAAGCTTAACCTTAATCCACATATGAAATGGAAAATAAGACTGCACAAAATTTATTGACTTTCAAGCCACTCCCGTCCTAAGACTCTTATGGCTGCCTATGCTTCCCCACCCTCTTAGTTGATGATACTTCGGTTTCTTTGCTAATTCAAGGAGCTTTAGGCCAGCAACCCCTTTTTCCTTGCCTCCTTATGTTGTTCATTGAGGTATTCTTAGGGTCAGATAGGAAGGCCGTTGCGGAGTGCAGTTGGTGGAGGATTGTGTGGTGGGGGATGGAGCTAGGGAACCTGTCACGTCTCATTTGTATTGTGGATGATTGCATTATAGTTTTTAGGCATAGGAAAGCAGTTGAGATACCTTTGGTGTGTTTTGGGTGGCCTATGGAACTGCCTGTGTTACAGTTTAGATGGTTTTCTCCAATCACATTTTCATCTTAGTGGGAGTGGAGAAAGGGTGCAGTTTTGGCTTGGTCTGGCTCTGATGATTGATTTTGCGTTGACAGGGGTTTGTCTTTTGGATTACTTTCTACTGTCAGGTGATTTATGTGGGCCCATAGACTCATATAGTGCAGCGGGGATTCTTTGAAGTGGAAGAGGGTTTTTCATCAAACCTTAATATGCTGTCCTCTATGACCACTTGCTGTTTATCAAGCTGGGCCAACTATTTGCTTGTGCTACAAAATTTTCCTCTTTCGGTGAAGGAATATCATAAAAATTAGCAATGAGCCCCCCTTTGCTTGATGTGGATAGGCTGGAGGGAGGAGGAATATCATAAGAGATTAGCAATGAGGTCTTCTATTCTTTTGGCCTGAAGTGCACGCATTGCTGTTTGCGATTCTTGACTTCTTAGAAGAGTTTATGTTACGAACGCAGGTGTACGCATATTTTAGGTGCTCCCATCAGTGTTTTAGGGTGTTTGCTGGGGGGTCATCTGTTTGACGCGGACCCTCTACTTTTACTTTTACGAGTTGCTTGTACACGGCATCCCTCTCAGCTCTTTGTTTAAAAAGTGCTTCTTTAATATCTCAGATACCTCTTTTATCTTTGTAAGTTAATCTGAATTGTATATTCTACTCTTGTGGAGATCTAATGGCATGATTTGTGCTTTGTTGAATGTAACACACTCTTACTATTCTCCTTGGGCAGTTATGTTCTTGGTATGGGCTTATTTTCCTGATCATTGGTTACACTCTATTGGGATCTTCTACTACCCTAGCAGGTTTGTACATGGACTCTTGTGCTTTTGAATTCTTGTTATTCAGCAAGGCACCAATTTATCATGCATATACTTGTCTATACCCGACCAATTCCTTTGGGCTTACCTTCTTAAACGGAGAATAAATCTCAAGCATGAGACTATATTTGCAAAGTACGTCAAATATCACGCGTTTAGTGTTCTATGCATCCAATTTTGTAGTTTGGCCATCTCGAGA